>OV277873.1:13205000-13820127 GCA_922989275.2 Gari tellinella
GAATATTCAAAGTATTTTGTGGTGGGAATCAATTCCTAAATGTTAATTCTGATTAGCTTCATCTAAAAGGTGTGTTTGTCCAGAACTTACGGAGAATAGCTTGTGTCTAGTATGGAAGATACCACTATGGAAACTGGCCACTGAAAGCAGGTTGAAAGTAAAGCAGAATGCGCCTGAGGGCGCATTCTGCTTTACTTTCAACCTTCTTTAAGCTATCATCTATCAGGAGATAGCAAATATTTCTGTTGGAACATGAAATTTATGACTATATAAATTGGAACTATTTTCTTGTGTGGAGGAATAAATCAAATGCGCTAAAAGGCGCTTCTATCAGGTAAAGGGTTAAAAGACTGCTGAAACACAGGTAGGTGTAACAAGTTTCAAACTTGTGCATTTGTCTGTAAGAGATTTTGCACCATTTTTATTGGAAAACTTGGTGATAGGTCAAATTGGTTGTTGTTTATTGTCACCGCATAAATGCCTGGATCGATGTAAAATCTTAACAGCTACACCAACAAAAGCAACATACAGCCTGCAAATTTAACCTTTCAACTCCATGGACTTGTTTAAAATATACTCATGGCATTTGCAAACAGTGTAGACCCAGACCAGAGGGCTCCTATATGAGCTCTCTGATCAGGGTCTACACCATTTGTTTATTTAAAGCAGTATTTATCAAACTACCCAGAATTCCAATTAGACTGGTCCACAAGAGAACCTATGTTAGTTGTCATTCGAACAAACAAATTGTTTGAAATAGATTTCAGAAGCAAAGACTAATAGTTAAGAGTATTTAGAGCTGCATTATTTGTTTTTTTAAGTTTTACTAAGCCATCAGAGCTTTTTCAATGTTTATGACAGGTTGTTACTTAAAGCAGGTTGACAGTAGGTCCCATTCTGTTTTAAGCTATTACAATCTGCTAGGATATAGGAAATATAGTTCTTATGGTGCATATTCATGACTTTTTAATGTATACTATTACTATAGTACAATTATTTTCTTCAATAGAGAAATAAATACAAGAGCTGTATACGGCCCTAAATCGCTCACCTGGAACCGTTGATGTAAATGTAACATATCTTGGAAAGCTGAGAAATTATGACAATATGATTGTGCCAATTGCTGATTAGATGATGCTGAGTGCCAAATAGCTATGCTCAGGGTACTGTGGTTTCAGAGAAGATTTTTAAAGTTTTTATTGAAAAAATCGTTTTTAGCTCCTGTGACCTAGATATGCAACGGACCGGAACTATTCGAACTATTTTGGTAAAGTTCCTCTAGAAGTTACACCAAGCCAAAAATCAAAGCTCTTGCCATATTAGTTTCAGAGAAGAAGAGGTTTGAAGATTTCACTATATAACTCTTATGTAAATTTGTGACCCCCGGACACAGGACGATCAAAATAGCTCACCTTGGCACTTTTTGGTGATTACTATCCTAAATAATGACTCACCTCTATCAGTCCAGATGTAGATTTCTTCACTGCCTCACCAATGACTTTCAAATCATCTGAGATCTGACGAAGTCTGTTGAATTTTATCATCGTCTCCAGAGGAACCCCTTGAAAAGTGAAACATTATAATAGGGCTCCAGATAAGAGGGAGTAAACTGAACAAATCAAACATTTTATTTATGCTTTTCGGTGGATTACCACGAAATAGCAGTGGATGATCACTTGGTAATCCACTGCAGTGGATTATCACCAATCGCTTTTTATTATGAATTTTCCCCGTAGGGCTCCCCAAGAATTATAGTCAATCGTGTCTTATCGTTAAATTCCGGCAGTCCGATTTGTCGCGAACTACTCACCGGAAGAGCACGAATCCAAACTCGGGGGCAACGAGTGACGTCATTATACCGCCAACTGTCACGCGCATGTGTTCGACATAAAACGTGGGGCTCAACACGGGATAAATAATGTACGTTCGCTTTCAATTTTTAAACAATTTCGTTTAAAAAGTGGCTTAAAAGCATAAATAAATAGAATAACTGTGTTTTTTCAGCGTAAGATCGAATTTAATCCATTTCGTGATCATCAGACTGTTATATTTTCACTCGTGGCTTCGCCACTCGTGAAAATATAACGTCTGATGTTCACTCAATGGATTAAATTTCGATCTTACACTGAAAAAAACAGTTATCCTCTATTTCTTGATCATTTCAGCTCCAAATCCTATGATGTTACTACTCATTAGAATCGTCTCAAAGAGAGTAGTGACACCATAGGGTTTACTGCAGAAATATAGATCTTAGATTTTGAAATACTCCCCTTATCTGGTGCCCTGTATTATCAGGGTACAAGGGTAAACAGTCCAGGCATTTGATTAGTCAGATTAGAGCATTTGATCTGAACAAACAAATGCTTGAACAGGACTATCTCAGACTCAATGCAAATGCTATATAACCTTGAGTCGGCCCGATCATTTGCTTGGACTTTTAAAATGTACAAATTAACCCTTTACCTGATATAAGCACCTTTTAGCGCATCTTAATTTATCCCTCCGCCAAAGAAAATAGTTCAAGATTATACAGGCATGAACATGTACAATTAGAAATATTACTTACATAATATTGACTTAACGCAGGTTGAAAGTAAAGCAGAATGTGCCTTAGGGCGCATTCTGCTTTACTTTCAACCTGCTTTAAGTGGTCACTTGCCTTCAAATCTAGAAACAGGCTATGAGGTAAAGGGTTAAAGGCATGAAAATATGTATTTATGAAGGAAAAGTTAAGCATTAATATAGGGCTCCAGATAAGATAAAGTAAACTCAAGAAATCCAACATTTTCTTGCTTGATTCAGCATCAAATCCTATGGTGTAACTACTCATTAGAACTGTCTGATCGAGACGATTCCAACAAGTCGTGACACTAAAGGGTTAACTGCAGAAATAAAGATTTGAGTTTTTGAGATACTCCCCTTATCTGGAGCCCTATTAACTCATTACCCCATAGCCTGTTTCTAGTTTTGAAAACAAGTTACTACTTAAAGCAAGTTGGAAGTAAAGCAGAATGTGCCTTAGGGCACATTCTGCTTTACTTTCAACCTGCGTTACTTTCAACCTACTTTAAGCAAACATCTGCTAGAAACTATAGTAAATATTTCTTATGGCACATATTCCTAATTGTGTAAATTGGAACTATTTTCCTCAATGGATGAATAAACTAGAGGCATAAAAAGGCGTATTTATGGGGTAATGGGTTAATACAGGAAATTACTGATGTTTAACCTACATCCATCCTCTTGTCTAATCTGCTCCTGCAAGAATCTGTCTCTCGGAAGGTTTGAATCGCCAAAGTAATACTGAAAATAGATAGAGAAAAGTTTTCTTCAGTAAATGTGTCCATGTTTTATACCAGTATCACACAGCTGTGTAAGAAAATTCAACCAGACTAAGTAGAGTAAAACGTCTCTATAAGGACCACCAGTCGTTATCAGGACTCCAGATAAGGGAGAGTAAACTTATCAAATCAAACATTTTCTCTCTCAACTTAGCTCCAAATCCTATGGTGTTACTACTCATTAGAATCGTCTCTTCGATACGATTCTAATGAGTAGTGACACCATAGGGTTTAAAGCAGAAATAAAGGTTTTAGTTTTTGAAATACTCCTCTTATCTGGAGCCCTGAATTATGCAATCAGCTAGCCTTCCTTTTCATGGTCAGAGTTTTACTGTAATCAATAACACAATTGTTATCAATAACACAAATTGACATTTAAAGAGACTGAAAACAAAATTTGGCATAAATTATGATATTTGTTTTTTAAAATATAATTTCCTTCAAAGTTTCACTACAATTCCCTGGTTTTTTTTCTGCATTTCATGGGTAAAAAATAGATGGGTTGCTCGGACCACATGTGTCACCTGCCAGCAAGCATCAGTATAACATTCTCGTTCCCAACGATGGATGCTCCCCACAAAGAAAAAGCCCAAGGTATAGCATGGCTAGTAGGTGAACACAGTATCAAGTTTCATCAACTTACGATGTAACGTTCAGGAGATATGCTTCAGACAAAAATGAATTATGAAAAAGGGAGGCAATTCAATATTTGCAGATGACAGAGTGATAATTTGTGTGTACTACACTTCTTTTTGTCATCCTCTAACACAGTATCAAGTTACAGTGCGGCAGAAAATTTGATTTTGTAAAAGATTTATGTAGAAAAAGGGAGATAATTCAATATTGGGAGATGGCAGAGTTATGGTTCTTGAGTACAGCACTCCCTCTTTCATCCCGTATCACTGTATTAAGTTTCATCAACTTTCAATGCAATGCTCAGGAGATATGCTCTAGACAAAATTTGATTTTTTTTAAAATAGAAAAGGGGAGATAATTAAATATTTGGAGATGACAGAGTCATGATTCTTGTGTACTGCACCTCCTTATGTCATCACCTATCACTGTATCAAGTTCCATCAACTTACAGTGTAGCAGTCAAGAGATATACTCCGGACAAAAATGTTTTCTATTTTTAGAAAAAGGGAGATAATTCAATATTGGGAGATGACAGAGTTACCCTTTTTGTGTACTGCACTTCCTTCAGTCATCTTCTATAATTTTAACAAGTTTCATCAACTTTCGGTGTAACAGTCCAGAGATATGCTCGGGAAAAAATTGATTTTTTTTTTATGAGAAAAAGGGAGATAATTCAAAATTGGGAGATGAGAGTTACGATTCTTGTGTACTGCACCTCCTCCTGTCATTCTCCATCACTGTATCAAGTTTCATCAACCTACGATGTACTGTTCAAGAGATATGCTCCGGACAAAAAAGTGTGATGGACGGACAGACCTACCCACAATCTTCATTTAAGTGGCCATCTCCTTCTTTATTGTATCTCTTTTATGTGGTTAAAATGAATGTAGTTAGCCACATAAATGAAATCTAACTTTGTTATAGAATGATCTGGAGGCTAACCCTACCCCTAACCCTATGTCCCACAACTGGCAAGGTTAATGTCACAAGAAATGACCAGGTTAATGTTACAAGAAACTGCCAGGTTAATGTTTTTCAACTATGTGTCTCGTTATGGATGCTAATTTTAGCCATGTATCTATCATTTTGTGAGCATGGACAGACAGACAGACGGACGGATACACAGATGGACGGATAAAGCGGCGACTATATGCTCCCCCCTAAAGGAGAGCATAATAAAAGAAATTTCATTTCAAAATCTTCAGTAAAACAAGAAAACTGCATGAAAAGAAAATGTTGAAAAGGGGAATAACTCTAACAATATTGATGCAAGAGTTATGATCCTTGTGCAATACACTTTCACTTGTCAAGCTCTTTCTATAAATGAGGTTTCATCTTAAAAGCTTCAGTAGAACAGGAGTTATGAGGCATGACGCAAAAAGTATGACGGACAGACGGACGGACGTTCTAACATTTCAGGTTTATGCGACTTTCCCATTGCTAACAGGAGCTGTCCGCAAGGCAGCAAGCTGAACTTTCTGCTCCTTTGACGTTTGTACTTAAAGCAGTTATGGAATAAAACAGTAGTTGTAGTGATGTATGCTTTAAGTGGAGGGCATTTTCTAGGTTGATAAAAATCTTAATGTGGATGTCTAAGTTCAAAAGGGAAAATAGTTCATACAAAATACCATCTAGATGTGTCCGCCTCTAGTCTTGGCAAGTAAGATGTTTGAGGTATAGTGATTATTGAATAAAAACATTAATTGCAGTGATATATGCTTTAAGAGGACAGCATTTACTAGGTTGATAAAAAAATCTTAATGTTGATGTATAAGTCCAATAGGGGAGATAATTCAATCACTCAAAATACCATCTAGAATTGTCCTCCTTGATGATTGAGGGTAGGTTAGATGTGTATGGTAAAATTAAAATGCAACATAAGTGATATATTCTTTAAGAGGATGTTATTGTCCAGGTAGATCAAAAACCTTAACATGCAACGCAAACGCAGATACCAACGCGAGGGTGACTGTAATAGCTAGATCCATATTCTTCGAATAGTCAAGCTAAAAAGGTGTGAAAAGACATATCAAGAAGCCACATAAACCAAATAAGCCACATAAACCCAACATGGGCTAATGGAATGAACAGCTCTATTGTTTTCTTTTGTTCTGTGTTATGTCACCTAGTCCCATATACCCAAAATGTTAGCGCGGATAAGACAAACAGATGCCAGAGAAGAGATCCCTAAGTGTCACCTCTGCCTACAGCAGGTGACACAAAAATTCTTTTAGACAGAACTTGTCCTGCACAGACATGGCTCGTCCTTCAATCATTAGGCATGCAAAATGAAATCAAAACATCTAGGTATGTCATATACTGGTTGTTATTCTTTATCTTCCAAACATAATCAACGGGTATTGTACTTTCTCTTATCCTTATAACTAGGGTAGAATTAGTGTCAGACAGGCAACGGAATTGTCTACATATGGAACAAAAAAGCACTTTAATAAACTATTCCTTTTGTGTTGTAAGAGAAAGCTTTGATTTATCTTGTTGTTTCTGGGAACACTTTTGTTAAATTTCAATTTGTGCCTCTTCTTTTGCAGACTCGCGCTCCTCGATCTAACCATCAAAAACCTTTTTAAGTCTGACATGTTCAGTGTCAGAAACAAACAGACACTTTTGACTGGTTTACATGCCTGTTATTGGCTAGCAGACAAAGAATAAAATCTATATTTTTGGGTAAGCAGTCTAAGATAGCAACGTACACCTTCCTTCAATTGGCCGGCACATTATATTTCTCTGTTTCTCCCTTTATTAATGGTACGAAAGTGAACAGTAGTTTTCTTTGGGTTTCATACAAAATTAAATAGCCATGCTTTTTGCCAATAGAAATTCAGACATTCCAATTTTCTAGACTTTTCTGCAATCTAAAAACGAAAATCAATCAATAGCTGCTGTAAAATTTATCGACGGAAACTAAGTTTTTCTAAGTTTCAGTGTTCTTTATTGCATTTCCGGTTTCATTTTATACAAATAAATTGGGAATGAAGAAGTAGAAAGTAATATCCACTTTCCCCAAGAAAACTTACTCGTCCTGCTGCAGGACGACCAGATTGGAAAAATTTACTCATCCTGTCAAATTTCCACTTGTAATTACGAGCGGACGAGTGGATTTTTTTAGCCCTAGGCCAGGGTTCCCACAGGCTTTAAGTTTTGAGGGTGCCTGACAGACACTATAAGGAAAATGAAAACAAATCCAAATTGACTCATTAGACTTTGACGTTTAACTTGTATTTTGTTAATAAAAAATGGTCTTCTTACATAAGATTTCGGCATTATCTGCAACATAAGTCTGTGCGTGCATGCAGGTTCAGGGCATTGATTTTTCTAAATTATAAGTGAATCACGTACATCTTAGCATGAATGCGAACACTGCTAGGCTACATTTTTTCGTCATTGATGCCGTTCCCATCCAACCAAAACTACTTGGGATAACGTAAGCAGATCAGGCGTTCTTGTGAGGTGTTTTTCTGGAATCATAGGAGGGTTGTGATGTATGAGAATCAAGGTTATCAATTAAAACTATTACCGCCTCGATAGCTCATTTGTAGAGTGTCCGCTTTCGAGGTGGGAGGTTGTGGGTTCGATCCCCAGACGGGTCATACCAAAGACCATTATAAAAACGGTACTAGTAGCTCCCTAGCCTGACGCTCAGCATTATAAGGGTAGTGCTAGGAAGGTGACTGTAATGCCCAGGTAAGTATGCATGTTAATGGATACCTTGTTTGTCGCAATAATAGCTCATGAGCTAATGTTGATTGTTTACCATATGCGATATTAAACAAGGGCCACTATGGCCCTAAATCGCTCACCTGGTAACCATGTACACCGTGTGACCTAATTTTTGACCGGACATGACCCACATTCGAACTTGGCCTAGATTTTATTAAGGCAATCATATTGATGAAGTTTCATGAAGAGCAAATGAAATTTGTAGCCTCTAGAGTGTTAACAAGGTTTTCGATAATTTGACCTAGTGACCTAGTTTTTGACCGGACATGACCCACATTCGAACTTGACCTAAATTTCATTTAGGCAAACATTTTGATGAAGTTTCATGAAGATCCAATGAAATTTGTAGTCTCTAGAGTGTTAACAAGGTTTTTCGAAGATTTGACCTAGTGACCTAGTTTTTGACCGGACATGACCCACATTCGAACTTGGCCTAGATTTCATTGGGGCAATCATATTGATGAAGTTTCATGAAGATCCAATGAAATTTGTAGCCTCTAGAGTGTTAACAAGGTTTTTCGATAATTTGACCTAGTGACCTAGTTTTTGACCGGACATGACCTACATTCGAACTTGACCTAGATTTCATTGAGGTTAACATTGTGACCAAGTTTCATCAAGATCCAATGAGATTTGAACCTGGTAGAGTGTTAACGAACAATTGTGGACGGACGGACAGATGACGGACATCCAGCGATCCTAAAAGCTCACCTTGGCACTACGTGCCAGGTGAGCTAATAAAGCTTACCTTTACCGTTAAAAGAATCAGAACAAAATTAAAGAATTGTGGTGAGAGCCGGGATCCGTCGGGTCCTGGAGAATAGGAGGAACCAGGATGGTGAGAGCCGGGATCTGTCGGGTCCCGGAGGATATGGGGAGCTCTGCGCAGGACAGCTGCGCAGAGAGATGAGCGAGCCAGACAAAGAGTGAAGCTGGCAGCGAGAGGCCCCTACAGAGAGTATTGTGTGTGTTGAAGTGATAAACTATAAAGGATATAGCAGTTACAAGGAAGACCAGGGACTAGTAGAAGACTGGTGAGTATTATCTAGATTTGCTCTGAGTTAAGATAGGGGCGAATACAATATTGGTGGCAGCGCTGATCGAAAAAAGAACTGCACGCTGTTGCAGAACGCTACCGATCGCAAGCGGCACGGGTTGCATCAGACTGCTATTCCGATAGCGGTAAAAGGCGGAATCCAAAGAACGATTTTGTGAAGAACGATCTCGTTAGGGTTCCCGCGGGACGTGTCTGTACGTCGCAACGCGTTTGGCAATTTGGATTTAAGTCCGATTTGGTTGAATTGAGCGCAGCTCATTTTCGCGCCATTTCAGTCACGTGGTTTCTGCAGCCGAGGCGGAAGCCATCTTAGTTGGACTTCGAGGTCATGTGGTCTCTGCAGCCGAGGCGGAGATCACGCGGTACAATTTCTAGGTCGCGTGACTTCTGAAAACGAGGCGGAGGTCACATATTCTTGTTGTTAGGTTATGATTTGGAACTTAGCCAATTGTAACTGATTTTCAAGATGGCTGATGGGAATGGACCAAGCCATTCCTCTTTCAATAAGCCTTCTGGGGTTCAGATTAATTATGCCTCAAAGGGAGAATTAATTCAAATCCCGGGTATAAAGGCAAGATTCGCAAAGACAATCATTGCAGTCAGGGAGGGTTCAGGGAACATTACCCCAGATATTTTGGCCTCTTTGACCCGGGGTAAATTGTCTGACACGGTGTTCACCCAAATAGACTTTGTCCCAAACACAACGCTCCGATTTCACAGCGACAATTGGATTACGGAGCATGTGTCCTATGTAGCCCCGGCACGCAGGAGGCCCTCTCAACCGAGACCACAGGAGACCAGGGATGTGAGACGGGATCAGAACCCTGATCTGCCAAGGATTGTGGTAGACATGGGAGCCGGGAGCAGGGAGCCTTTGTTGGAGCCGGTGGAGGGAGAGGAGATGGAAGTGAGCTCCCTCACTGGAAGCCAGGAGGCACAGCTGCTGTCTCCTGGAGAGGCTAGGACAACGCAAGAGAGACCTGCAGAGCCGGCTGTTGCAGGGAGGAACATCGCCCAGGAGGTTCTTGCCGGAGGAGGGATGGAGAGCCGCTTAGTTCGACCCAGGAGACTAAGCAGACAAGGGAGCTCTGTCCTATTGAGGGGTGTGAGGTGGAAAATAGCCGCACTCACGCATTCCAGAGGCACCTTCCAGAGGTGTTCCAGCCAGCCGTCAAGGGGGAGGAGGTCACTTGCCGCAGAGTTGGGGCCCTAAAGATGGCCGTATTCTGGCTGCAAGGGGCTAGGACCTCCCTGGGAAGCCTCATCAGGTATCTGGACCAGATGGGGGGATTGAAGCGCTGGGAGGTGGACGAGGACGGCGAGGAAGCCATGAAGGACCTTTGTCAGTACCTTCAGGAGGAAGACACGGAGGAGCTGCAACTCCGGGTCAGGGACAACAGAGTAACAGCACTTGTGCATTGGAGAGTGCTGTTGTTTCTGGTGTCCCTGCTGGAGAGGAATCACCAGAGGTCCCTCAGGGAGTCGTTCCCCATGGAGGAGAGGGAGAGGCGGTTGATTCCAGGACTGCCTCTGGCCTTTGATAGCCACTGCCACCTGGACAGGACAGCCAGAGAACTTGGAGTTGGGCGGGCAGTGGAGCTCAGTGACATCCTGGAGCATCAGATAGCCAGGGAGCCATATGAGGTGCAGGTAGACCAGTTGGTCGGGGTGTTCTGCGACCCCGATTCATACCCGTCGGCGGAGGAGGTGGGGAGCCTAAGGAGGAAGGGGGTGTATGTCACCATAGGCATCCACCCCAAGAGATCTCTTCCGGAGTGGGGCCGGGAGCGGTTAGGGGAGCTCCTGGAGGAGCCGGATGTGGTCGGGCTCGGCGAGGTGGGCATAGACCACGGTGAGCCCGTCAGTTCCTGGGTGGAGCAGACCTTCAAGCTGCAAGAAGTACTCTTCAGTCTTAAGGAGAGGCATCTCCTTGTGGCAGAGCTCCAGATAAGGTGCGTTTTAGCGTTTTTCAGCATTATATTTCACTGAAAACGCATTAAAAATGAAAAGCAAGGGTGAAAAAACGCATTTGAAAAGTCCGATCAGCATTGCAAATCATACGGGTGCGTTTTACTCGATTAGAATATCAGAACTATATTCCCGCTATTCCGAAATTTATTCCCGCAAATCGAGCATACCCTTTATTGGTTCCCGTTTCTATTTACCATTTTATCAGTGAATGTTCTGGAAAGAAGGGCACCATAATGATCGTATAGACGCTTTGTAAGCGTTCCGCGAGTTGATAAAATGGCGAGCAGAAGCAAACCCGGGAGATGTAAACGGAAAATAAGCGACGTAGACAACCCAAGTGTATTGAAATTCTTCAAACGCGACGATAAATCAACATCTGAATCTATCGCGCGAGGGATATTGGATGAGTTGATAACTGACATTGTCAATAAAACGGAAAATCCGTCGAAGAAACACGCCGGTGATTCCGTTAGCGAGAAAACGGTTCAGATTTGGAAAGAACAATATCCGTGGTTGCAAGTTATCGGGAGTGGGAAAGATCGGAGATTGAAGTGTGAGACGTGCGAGGTGCAACATATTCGAAGTATATGGTCTACTGAAGGGTCATCCAACTTCCAAAAGAATAGTATAAAACGCCATGCAGATTCAAATGAACACCAAAAGGCAGAGGCTGAATGTACAAAATCGGCTTGTATGAAACCTGTCAGTGACTCAGACGATGATATTGATCAGAAATCTACAGTAAGTTCAAGTGATGAAAAACTATTTCGTACTGTATTTTATGCAGCCAGTTCAGAATTGCCTTCATCCCAGATAAATAACATGCTCCAGTTACAGTCATTAAATGGTGTTGACATTAAATACCAAAATTTAAGCTGGGATACTATCACAGAAATCCAGTCATGTATAAGCAGAGTTTTTCAAAAAGAAATAGTGTCAGAGATTATTGAATCTGAAGTATATGCTGTCATGATTGATGAGAGTACTGATCTAACAGTCCATAAGCATCTATCTGTATGTGTTAAGTATGTGAAAGATGGAGAAGCAGTGACAAAGTTTCTGACTAATGTAGATCTTGATGATGGGAAGGCACATACCATTGTAAGTGAACTTATACATTGTCTAACAAAGATTGGATTAGATGCTTCTAAGATTGTTTCCCTTGCAACTGATGGTGCATCTACTATGACTGGAAAAAAGACAGGTGTGGGTGTGCAAATGAAGTCAAAACACTCTCCTTTTGTTGTGCAGTCTCACTGCATTGCACACAGACTCAATCTGGCTGTGACTGATTCCATTAAGAAGGAAGATGCACTGGTCAAATTTAAAGAAAAGTTCAGTGCATTGTATCATTTCATGAATGGGTCCAGTAACCGCACTGTGAAACTGAAGAAAATTCAAGATATGTTCATGGAACCCAACTTGACTATTAAAGAACCATATAGTATTAGATGGCTAGGTCTGAGAAATGCTGTGGTGGCAGTATATGATAGTTACAGTTCTGTTTTAGCTACACTGTCCAGCTTTGCTGCAGAAAAAAATGCAACTGCTAATGGCCTTCACAAGTATTTCACAAAATACAAAACAGCTATGCTAGTGGCATTTATGTTGGATGTCCATGAAGTTTTAGCATTTCTTTCTAAAGAATTTCAAAAAGATGACATAGCCTTCAGTGAAATAAATCCTTTGTTGGAAGCTGCTTTGGGAAAGCTTGACTTCATAGAGTCAAATGATGGAAATGCCCTAAAATGTATGAGGTGTTCAATTGAAATCAGGACAGAAGAAGAGAAAAAGACTGCATATATGAATAATGAAAAGTTAACACATTATTCTGACAGTATTGAATCTGAGCTTCTTTCTTTAAGAAGTAAATACATAGCCAGCCTTAAAAAGAACATTAAAAATAGGTTCAGACAAGAGGACAGTGACATATTCAAACATCTAAGTGTTCTATTGGAACCAGCTGTAGTAAACTCTGCAAGCAAAGATGAATGTGATGAAGCTCTAAATGCAGTAGGCCTACTCTATGGAGAAGACAAGTCTGTGAAAATCATCAGTGGTGGCCTCCAAGAAGGTATAACAGAGGAGAAAAACACTGTAAAGAATCTGTTAAGTAAAGACAAGTTGATGCAAGAGTGGCCAATGGTAAGGGGCATGATAAAAGGTTCCTACTGTAATAAAAGTACCAAGAAACTCTGTAAAAGGATAATTCTTCTTCATGCTGATGCCTTTCCTGAATTCTCAAAGCTGTGTAAAATAGCACTTTGCATGTCAGTGTCAAGTGTGGCCTGTGAGAGAAGCTTTAGTACACAGAACAGGATAAAAAATAAGTATAGAAGCTCACTGAAACATGAGAATTTAGATGTTCTGATTCAGATTCAGATGTCAGATAAAGATCTGTCAAGCTATGAACCAACAAAGGCAGTCAAGCTCTGGACATCTAGGAAAAGGAGAAGGAAGGCCAGACTCACACAGCAGTACAAGCCAAGGGTGAAGGCTCCAAGTGTCCCTTTGCCCTCTAAGAGATACTAATTAACAGCTGATGAATTGTATATATGTTACACAGTTATTAACAGTTCAAGTGTTCAGTTATTTTAAAGAAAGGCACAGGGAGTGCTGTTGAACTATTCTAGAGACAGTTACCTAGCTACTAATACTACAAGCAAAGAAAATGCTGAGATTTATTCATCATGGTTACAGTTTAAAGACAGATGCATGTAAAGGTAAGAGTTTGCTGTTTTGGGTCGGGGTGAAAATAAGCATTGAAATTTCAGATTTCAGCATTAGAAAAAAAAATTGGGGGTAAGTAAGCATTAGGTTACAAAATTATCTGGAGCTCTGTTGTGGTCCACGCCAGGGGGATGGATGGGGTGCATGCAGATGAGGCAGTCCTGAGCCTCATGTTCCAGCTGCAGGCACACCCAAAGGTGGGGAAGGATCGCCTTATCCACCTTCATTGCTTCACGGGCACGTCACGGGTTAGGGATGCATGGCTGGAGGCATTCCCCAACACCTTCTTTGGAGTGACCTGCCTCCTGAGTAAACTAAGTCACGCCCAGAAGGAGGCCTTCAAGACAATGGACAGGAGGAGGCTCCTGTTGGAGACAGATGCGCCTTACTTCAAGCCGACAGGATACAAGCGTTCTACACCGAGCCTGTTGGGGGTGTTGGCAAAGGAGGTTGGGGATGTCATCGGCGTGCCATGGCAGGAGCTCCTGGCTCTTACTCATGCCAATGCTGAGAGGTTGTACCGTCAGTTACAACCTCCGGTAAAGGCATGAGTTGCAGCAGGAGGGGGAAGGAGGATAGGGGGGCTGTTATCCAGCATGGTCAGATGCTGGGTACAGGGACACAGGAGGCAGCCGGGGCCTTATCCTCAAAGATAAAGTGGGGAGGAGTGTGGTGAGAGCCGGGATCCGTCGGGTCCTGGAGAATAGGAGGAACCAGGATGGCGAGAGCCGGGATCTGTCGGTCCCGGAGGATAGGGGAGCTCTGCGCAGGACAGCTGCGCAGAGAGATGCGCGCGCCAGACAAACAGTGAAGCTGGCAGCGAGAGGCGCCTACAGAGAGTATTGTGTGTGTTGAAGTAATAAACTATAAAGGATATAGCAGTTACAAGGAAGACCAGGGACCAGTAGAAGACTGGTGAGTATTATCTAGATTTGCTCTGAGTTAAGATAGGGGCGAATACAATAGAATTTAATTATTGCAGTTTAAAACTGAGTTTTTCACAGGTACGATGAATGCTGGACTTGATGCCAAGATATATCACGGGCCATTGCTGGTTTCTTCTCCGTGTGTTTTAACGCTTAAAACCAAAATCTTTCTGCACCACATTTTTAAGACAAAGACACTTTTTTCAGATAAAATTAAGAAAACTATTTTAATGATCCAAATACTACTTTTCTGAACCATAAAAATTAACCAACTTTAAATATTACAATTGGGTTCATTGTTATGAAGTTACATACCTCAATCTGTTTAATAATTTTCTTTTCCAAATCTGAAGGTTCTGAAGCCATGTTGGTCGGCAGGTGTAACGTGGGTTAAAATAACAATGTCAGTGTAAACCTTTCTATACCAACGCGTCCCAGCGTCGAACAATTAATGGCCGATCGCTTGTCTGGTAGATTTCAAATGTTTTCACCACCTAAAGCCTTAAAATTTGTGAAAAGAAATCAACTTGCACAACCACCACGTTTTTTTCATCATCCGGATCATGCGACGCTTGACAGGTGTGTACATACTTTTTAAAATATCGTAAAATTCACAACACAATATTTAAAGGGACTCGCAACCAAGAGACTGTGGGTTTTTAAGATATCTATGCTCGCAACCGGATGGTGTATACTTGTCAAAATAAAATAAAATACTAAAATAAAAGCAAATGTGTGGCATTATTTGGCTTCTGACATTAAAAAAATATGATCAGTCCAAAAAAAGTCTCAAGAATTGTCACCGAATCTTATTTTTTTTAGATATTTCCCATCGTTTTTCTATAGCGTTAGCTAACGGTATAGTTGTTGTTGTTGCTTCTCTACACGGGCTCAGACATAAACCCGAGCCGAATATGTACTATCAATCGCTACCAGTGAAGTACGTTAATTCACTACCATATAGATAGAGACCGCCAGAAGCCGCATGGGTAAAGGCGTTTCCCTTTTTTTCATGTTCGTCTCCGCATGGAGGGTCACTGGTTCGAATCCCACCAGAGCTTTTTTTTTTTTTTAAATGCATTTTTTAACAGAATTTATTATCCAAAACTAAATCTTACCCATTTATATAAGCATTTGACATATTTTTACAAATTACTATTTTTAATGCTAAATCCGGTTGCGAGCCTCTTGAAGGGTTATCAAACTCATGAATTTGGAGGAAATTCAAAGTATACAGTCTATGATGGTTTTGTATTGAAGAGCTATTTAAGATGAATGAATTTTTTTTATAAAGCTCTAAATATCATCGATATGGTACTTTTGTTGTAAATTTTGTAGAGGGAGAGAACTCCTTTTTCTTCCATAACTCAACATTTTCAACACTAATCTATCAGTTTCTTTTTCATATTTTGAATTGCCTTTGTATGGATTTTCATCTGGTAGAATATTAGAAAAAGTTAGATACTAGAAATATTTTATTTTTTTACTATTTCTTATAGTTTTTTGTTTAAAAAAAATATCATTAGCAATAAAAACCGTGTTGTTGATTCAGAGATCCATATTTTCCAAATCTGGTGCCTGTTTGGTATTGATTTAGTTTGTTTAAGTCAAAATACTTCCACAGACATTAAATACATAATGAAAAACAAAGTTACCATGTTTGTTTTTATTTAAAATAGATTTTATTGAAGCTTATACTTTAAATTTGATTTTATTGAAGCTTATACTTTAAATTTGACAAAATTTGAGAAAAAGTATGAATTTGACACATCCTTTCCAAATTGCAGTAGTGCAAAATAATGCACACCGACATATGTTTTTTTTTTATCACTTTTTTATCATTTATCATAAACAGCTCTTTCAAAATAAACATGAAAGACAAAAAATACTTTGAAAAGTTCGTTTATTGGTTTAATGCACCCTTAAGTCACTTTATGATCATCATGCATGTTTTAATTTAATAATAATTATTTGATTACATCTACATCTATACTGTACGTCAAACAGTCAACCTTGACAATACTATGACTGTGCGCTAAGAAAGAGAAAGAAAAACAAAGCGAAAATAATAACTTTTAACTGATTACTAACTTTTTGCAGTGTCTCTTCTTACCCGTCGTGTAAAAGCTTTGATAGGATACTACGACGTATTGATACAGATGTTACAGGAATAAATCTTTACTCAAAAGTCTGAAAATTATGAATACTATCTTATTAATCGTTAACTTAATTATCAAATTGGCTTATTAGATTAATTTACCACATGCTATATTTCTAATCAGCTCTTTAACGCATTACCCCATAGCCTGTTTCCAGTTTTGAAGATACATGTAGATGACTACTTAAAGCAGGTTGAAGGTAAAGCAGAATGTGCCTTAAGGCGCATGCTGCTTTACTTTCAGCCTGCTTTAAGTGTCGCCTATCTTCAAAAGAAGAAACAAGCTATGGGGTAATGGGTTAAATCACTATATTTTGTCAATAATCACTTCAGTCAGGGGCCATATGGTCCCTACTTCAGTATAAACAGCAACCAGTGTATATAGTTTTAAATATGATATTTTAGCTTCCTATTAGGCAAGTAGGCACGTGCCTACACTTATTTCCCTAAGTCTCAAAAATAAAAAAAGGTTTAGATTACGAAAATGCAATACAAATTGACGACTAAGTTTGGTAAGAAGTCATCTTGTTCTCTAGAAAAGTTTCCCAGAGGCCTCCCTACCTATTCGTGGTTCTGAGGCTTAATATTGTCATAGGGATTTTTCTGTTTATTAGACCGAGATTGCCCCCTCTACCAAAAGCTCAAAGAAAGGCGAATTCTGCTTTACTTTCAGCCTGCTTTAAGCTGTTATCTGCTAGGATAAAGATTTTTTTTATGATAAATAATCACGACTGTATAAAAAGGTACTATTTTCTTCAGTGGAGGAATAAATTACAGGCGTAAAAAGGGGTATTTATGGGGGGATGGGTTAATCTCTATACAAGTTTGTTTAAGGTTGAGGCCCCCTAGTGAGATCGGACAAAAATCTTGGGAAAGGCCTTCCACAGATAACATTTACATTTACAGTTTTTATGTGGGTTTAAGTTCTAGGCAAAGCCTCTTGTGTCCCATATCTTGGAAAGGTATTCTGCCAGTGGTAGTCTAATCGAGATTTAAAGGTGTCAATGGATCCTGCGGTTACAACCGTTTCAGGGAGTTCATTCCAATTATTTATGATTCGGATAGAATAAAAGTTATTTCTGAGTGAAAGATTCCTCTAAAGAGTAGGTTTATATAGTTTCAAAGAGTGTCCACGGGTATGATACTGTCATGCAAGTCAGCATCATATTCGTCTTCTTTTTACTTGATGCCTTGACGTTATGTTTCTAAATTTAGAACAAACGTCACTATTGACGTTACGTCACGTCACAACGTTGCTGCATAGCTACAGCATTTATTAGCGACAACGGAAGCAGAAACAATGTCGGGTTACACAGAAGATTATTACGTTGCGATACAGTGTTCCAACAGGAACAAGGCGTCTTGCTTTGCGAGCCTGAGGGAATTCCTGCTGTCAGCCATCAACAGGTTACTGTACTCACTCCGGAAAAGGTTTTCTAAGATTGTCATCAACGGATACCCTTTGTGCAAGGAGCCGGAGGACCTTCCACGTGATATACGGAGACTAAGCCATAGGCAGCTCAGGAAAATTAAGGAAACTCTTGCCAAGTTGGATTTAGGAAAACATACTAATCCTAACTCCCTTCCTGGTTTACTAGCACCACCTTCAACTCCAAGGTCCACTGATGATGATATAAAAATAGAAGTAGTTTATGCTGGAGATATAGGAACAACAGTAGATGGAAAAGATAAACCAGCCGGTTACACAGAGAGGTCTGATATACATGTGCAGCTTGAGGCTCAATATGTAGATAGAGGAGATAACGAGGGAAAGAAACTGAACAGGAAATCAAGACCAAAGGCAGCCAAGGGGAGAAGATCTGAAACGGCGATTCGTCCACACATGATCATAGAGGAAGAGTTGACAACAGCAAACAATGTACGGAAAAGGAAACGACCAAAGGCTGCCAAGGGACAGAGAAAAGCCTGTGACCCAAGAGATCTACCGCCAGAGCTATTGATTGCAGGGTATAAAAGTGATGGATGCGAATCAAACATACGAAAACGACCACAAACACCAATACCAATGTATAAGTTTGAAGAAGAAGAGGACAATTTGGATTGCACGATTAACGAGATACTTGAACTCATGCAGAGTCCTAATACAAAGAGGAAGGCCAAGAAAGACCGACAGTCTCTAGGCACTATTGATGAAGCTTGTGCAGTTGAGGAGGAGGAGGAGAAATCTGGAGCAGACATGGAAGATGGTGACCAGGATGATGATGATATTTTCAATGTTCCATACCTGCCAAAGTCACAGGAACCATGCGCAAAGTAAGTATTAAAAATACGATAGCCTTCGACTAGAATTGTAATGTTATTAGACTAGTAAATTTAAGGATAGAATATAACATATATATATTACATAACAATACGAAAACGCAAAGATCCGGTAGATCTACAAGAAAATAAATATGTTAAAACGAAAATATGACTTTACATGCTAGGGTTTTAATAATATTTAAAATTCAAGTATACAAACATATTTCGCCTCGATGAAACATGTTTGTATACCTGAATATTAAATATTATTAAAACCCTAGCATGTAAAGTCATATTTTCGTTTTTACATATAACATTACATATCTGTAGAGAGTACAACTATACTATGCAAACAGTGAATATCCAGACAAGGATGCTCCCGAAAAAGCCATATGACAACAGCTAGACAAAAAACAACAGAACAGAACAGAACAAAACTTTATTTTCATCTCACGCATGGTTACATGCAGCATGAGGTAAAGTAAATAAACAAGATGAATATAAACAATGGCACCTAGCATGGCTTATTCAGAGTCTGAGTATTTCAGTATTTGGTGACGAACAATGTAGAGCCAGACCCTATGTAAAGAATAATCGTTTATGGTCTGATTCTAAAATATTCGTCTTGCGGTTGATAAAACCGATAGTTGGTGAATGATGGTGGGGGTCTAAATATTATTAAATGAAATACATGTAGATACATTTCGGAATACAGTGTTCATATAAGATTTTATGCATTCGATGAAGACCCGGATCAGTGTGTTCACAATTGAACTCGCAGCTAGTCAAACATGAACTATACTCTGCCATGGAAACTGGAATTGTCTATGTGAAGTTTCATGGAGGAAAGGGTTCATGTTCTCCTCATGGGCTTCCAAGTCCACTGGATATTATGAAATAAACTGTGTTTAACCAATAACGCATAAATACACCTTTTTACGCCTTTAGTTGATTCCGCCACTGAAATAAATAGCTCCACTGAATGCGACCACGAGTATGCCCCGTAAGAACCATATTCTATATCCAAGCAGATGGTAACCTAAAGCAGATTGAAAGCACGGAGTACTTAGACCGGTCTAAGTACTCCGTGTTGAAAGTAAAGCAGAATGTGCCTAAAGGCACACTCTGCTTTAGTTGCTACCTGTATTTAAAGCTAGAAAAAAGGACTAGGGTGAAGGTATGGTATAGATCGATTTTATTGACCTGGCAGGACGGAGTTTCGATACGGACCTTTGCATTTCATCTATGGGGTGGCGGCACGCTCTTTTATTATCGGAATTTTACGTTGTCGTCTGCCGGGATTTAGCTCACCTGAGCACAAAGTGCTCAAGGTGAGCTATTGTGATCGGTTGCCGTCCGTCGTACGTCCATGTCGGTGTCCGTGTCTTCTGTTAAAAAATTTGTTTCAAACAACTTCTTCTCTGAAACCAATGGCCCAATTTTAACCAAACTTGGTCAGATACATACTGTAGTTATGAGCTTTAAAATTTGTTTAAAAAAAGTGGGTGGGAGAACCAGTCTTGTTGCCATGGCAACCATGCACAATATCTAAAAAAAATCTTCTTCTCAAAAACGACTGGTCCGATTTCAATTTTGTTTCCACAAAAATGTTTTTCAATTGCTATACTTTGAAAATTGTTCAAATAATTTTGATCCGTCAAAAAACATGGCCCCCAGAGGGCGTGGTCATTTTCCGTATTTACGTAATATTGACAACTAAAGTCAAAACTTTAAACATCTTCTTGTCAACAACAAAACGTCCAAAGACAACTAAATTTCACATGTAGCATCATGTTGTGAACCTTTAGCAAGATTGTTCAAATAATGACCCCGGGTCAAAAATGGCCCCGCCCCGGGCTTATCAGTTTTTCATAGGAAAACCTTTAAAACTCTTCTTCTCTAAACCTCTATGGCCTAGACCTTTTATATTTGACATGTAGCTTTGCCTTATGGACCTCTACTAAGATCGTTCAAATCATGACCCAAGGGTAAAAAAAAGCCACGCCCCGGGGCTTATCAGTTTTACATAGACTTATATAGGAAAACCTTTAAAAATCTTCTTCTCTGAAACCGTAAGGCCCAGACCTTCTATATTTGGCATCTAGCTTCGCCTTATGGTCCTCTACCAATACTGTTCAAATCATGAACCCAGGGTCAAAAATGGCCCCGCCCCGGGGCTTATCAGTTTTACATAGACTTATATAGGAAAACCTTTAAAAATCTTCTTCTCTGAAGCCGTAAGGTCCAGACCTTTTATATTTGGCATCTAGCTTCGCCTTATGGTCCTCTACCAAGACTGTTCAAATAATGACCTCCTGGTCAAAAAAGCCCCGCCCCGGGGCTTATCAGTTTTACATAGACTTATATAGGAAAACCTTTAAAAATCTTCTTCTCTGAAGCCGTAAGGCCCAGACCTTTTATATTTGGCATCTAGCTTTGCCTTATGGTCCTCTACCAAGATTGTTCAAATCATGACCTCCTGGTCAAAAATGGCCCCGCCCCAGGGCTTATCAGTTTTACATAGACTTTATATAGGAATAAACCTTAAAACCCCTTCTTATCTGAAACCCTAAGACCCCGACCTTTTATATTTGGCATCTAGCTTTGCCTTATGGTCCTCTACCAAGATTGTTCAAATTATGACCCCCGATCAAAAATGGCCCTGCCCCGGGGCTTATAAGTTTTACATAGACTTATGTACTAAAACCTTTAAAAATCTTCTTCTCTGAAGCCGTAAGGCCCATACCTTTTATATTTGGCATCTAGCTTTGCCTTATGGTCCTCTACCAAGATTGTTCAAATCATGACCCCAGGGTAAAAAATGGCCCCGCCCCGGGACTTAACAGTTTTACATAGACTTCTACAGGAAAACCTAATTCCGAGTTGTTTCAATTTCATGCAACAGTCCACATACATGCAATGACAAACTTTATTATGCATCGAGTATAACACAATAGTTCCTCAGGTGAGCGATTTAGGGCCTGATGCGGCTCTTGTTTCTCTCAACATAACATGTCAATTGACATTTTGACAGGAGAAAGATAATGAAGAATGACAAACAGCTTGAATCCAGATCAGACGCCGTGTACCCGGCGTCTGATCTGGATTCAAGATAATCAAGTCTGAATTTCTCTTCTTATAACAATTCCTTTCGAGCAACAATCTTTGTTTTCCATTGCGTGTTGTTGAACATAGAGTGAGCACTGTATAAACCAATTGCACGTGGTTATTGGTGCACGCACATAAATTGTGTTTCTTCAAGTTGAAAGTATCGGACAATAACGATATAATACGGAACTATACAAAAGTAAATTAGTTTATCTTTGCCAAAGGTTAGCTCCGCCCTGTCAGTTGAATAAAATCGGTCTATATAAAGGGTTATACGAGTGGTTTTGTTTTCAGGTGGGTTAAGCATGCTTTGGATGAAATAGGAAGTGACGTCATGGTGGATGGGGACTTGCTGTTTTTAGCATCCCAAGTACATTCCTTCACAGAGAGCATAATTATTTCTTTCCTCAAAATGCGTGAGCGAGCCGATAGTGTAGGAGAGTGTCCCGGATACTGTAAGTATTGTTATACAGTAATAGTGTCTGTCTATAAATAACGACGACTAAATGGTGTAAATTATTAGGTGTTTACCATAGGCGACTGATTACATGTAGCAAGGTTGCAGTAAAACAGAAACCTCCTTTAGTCGAGCTTTCTGTTTTACTTTCTCCTTGCTGCAAGATATCATCAGTCTTTGATGCAATCAATAAGCCCTCGTTTTAGTGGTCGTACTAGAGAGATTTTACAGTAAACCCATCCTTTTAAAAGTCATAAGCGCAAACCCTATATTTTTAGTTTATACAGTTGAGAATTCGTTATTCTTTCCCGTTTTCAAACAAAACCCAAACGCATCGCAATTGAACGTAGAACATGACATTTGTTTGTTTGTCAATGCTGACTTTATCTTAACTCGGCATCTACAAACATTGTACCTGTGAGTGTTACAATTGTCCCATGCAAACCGTGTAAACCCTGATCAGATGGTGCCTTAAGGAGCCATCTGATCAGGGTCTACACTGTGTCATTTTAAAATACATTGTTAAAATCAACCCTAAATAGTTAAACATGGACTAGAGTACTAGACTTATTATACCCCCAACACTGTGTGGTGGGGGCTATATAGGAAATGCCTTGTCCGTCCGTCGGTCCGTCCGTCGCGTTTTTTCGGGACATTTGCCTTTTTCTTGAAAACTATATACAATACCATTTTCAAACTTGGTATATATTATCAGTGTTATATGGGGACACTCAGTGACAGGTTTCATAACTCTTGCACAAAATTTGACATAATTATGCCCCTTTATAACTTTACATTTTGTTCCTTAATATGCACATCTGGTGGAAAGGGAGATAACTCATCCTATATTATGTCAAGTGACTAAGATGTGAATAGGAAGGGAGATAACTCATCCCAACTGGCCATAACACTCTGATCATGTGATCATTTCTAAATTTAGAAATAATTCCTCAATATGACATATGACAAACCTTGTTATGACAACGACGTCATCATGACGTCATGTTGACATCATGATGCTATGGTGATGTTGCATTTGAAAAATCTAGAAAAATCTTGTTTCTTTGTACATTTCCATCACAACAACAACAAGGAGTACAATTATAACCTGCTGTATGATTTTACTTGAAAGCCAAATGAATACATACCTCGGGGGCATTTGTCACTTTCTGTGACACCTTGGCCATAACTTTTTGATTACTTAAGATAGAGACTTTATATTTGGTATGTGCATTCACATCAAGAAGCTCTTGAGTTCAGTAAAATTTGAGTCATGTCCGACAAAGGTAAAGGTCATTTAGTGGTCATTTAGCGGTTACTCTGGTGGAAAGGGAGATAACTCATCCTATATTATTTCCATTGACTAAGAAGTGAGTAGGAAGGGAGATAACTCATCCTACGTAACCGGGTGGTAGTTACGTTCAGGTAATGGGACGAATAACTAACTTCCGGTTTAGTTTTGTAGAGTGATTTCCCTTTTCTGTTGTGAATGTGTTTTCCGTTGAGAGTAGTATTGGTCGTATTCGAATCATCGAGTTTGTGGTCAACGAAAAGTGGGCGGAGCAAACGCGCGAAGATTTACTGATGTCAACGATTTTGGCCCGACTCGAATAGAAATTGTAGTCAACGAAAACTTTGTACTTCCGGACGAATGGAAATGAATCAAACACCCGTTAAAACAGTCGTAATGCTCCCAATTTTTATATACGCACATAATGCCATGTGATCTGGATCCAATCGATTAATTGAGAGGGTCTTTATGTTTGTTTTATCTAGAGACACTAATCACGTGGTATAAACGTGGTCACGTGACTAAATAAACGCTCGATTTTAGGGTTTGACAACATTTTGTCAACGGAAAACATCAAGTCGTGATTCGAATAGAACTTGTTGACAAATATTCCAACTAACGCGATAGTTGCCCTGATTCGAATACGACCATTGTCTCGATTATAAAATGTGATTATTTGATTTTCTCTGGATTAGTTCAGTGTTCTTTTCCACGATCTGGTATGTCACTTTCTTACGTTATATGAAGTCGCGTATTTTTCCACGAGCATTGTCTTGGAATCGGGCGCGATTTGGTATGTCATTTTCTAACGTTGTATGAATTCGCGTAATTTTCCACGCATGTTGTCTTGGAATTAACGATATATTAGTAATATCAATTAAACAAACAAAACGTTATATTACGTTATATTGGCGCCTTGTGACAGGGAGGTTTCCTGTGGGGGTATCAATCACCTTTAGTGATAGTTCTAGTTTTGATATTGGAATTGTCCATTAAAAGTTTCAGGGGTGAATGAGTAAATCTGAGTGGCTCAGAGTTTGGGACCAGCTCAGATGCCGAGCTTCACGGCGTCTGCATATGGCTAGAAACTCTTTGCAAATGTATCTTTTTCAAATGTACATTTTAGATATTTTGACTTAAGAAATATCAAAATAAGAGTCGAGCTGTTTGGACCTTGACGATTCACTTTGGCTGGGATT
This sequence comes from Gari tellinella, assembly GCA_922989275.2. Lineage (NCBI taxonomy): Eukaryota > Metazoa > Mollusca > Bivalvia > Cardiida > Psammobiidae > Gari > Gari tellinella. The sequence goes on from OV277873.1 coordinate 13,229,875, forward strand.
CTGCAATAAAACGATTGTGTTGAGTCTGAGATCGTTCTAACGCATTTGATTGGTCAGACTTGAACTTTTGCTGAAATCTGACCAATTACATGCTTGAGAACGATCTCAGATTCAACTCAAACGCTTTATAACCTAGGGGCTTGTACCTACACCAATATAATTTTTCAGGTGTCCAGCTCAAGAATCTGTGTAAAGACATGACAAAACCCACCCCTGCTGTCATTTCACTAGCCAACGAATATAAAAGTCTCATGTATTTTCATTACATGTATACATGCAAATATAATTGTGTACCAGTTTGATTGAGTTAATCATTCTTTTAACATCTTATCCGACCCGAATCCCATGTACAGTGGAGATGACGCTAGTATTTCCCGTTTAAACTAAACGCAATGAAATAACATCTAGAAAATGACTGGGTTTGATCAGGAGGTTTTTATCCCTTCACCTCCATATCGTTGTCTGCTTCAATATTGTTGTCTGCAATGTCAATTACAAAGTTAGATTAATAAAGGCGGTATTGTTGTGTTTTATTAACCTGTCAACATTTAACCAATTTGGTGTACAAAATCCGAAAACATCTGGTACGCAAATTAGGAAAAATTTTTTTTTTTAAATTTGGACAACGAAAAAGATTTAGATCATGATATGGTCACTTGTAGAAAATTTCACAACAAACTTCTTATAAATTTATGTAAAGATAAACCCTTATGTGAATGTATCAAAAGCAATGTCTCATTTTCCCCTCGTATACATCGCTAACATACCTTTGCCTTTGACTATGTATTGCATGATTTGAATGCTTGTGTACTGTTGGGCCTCTGGCCTTATGTATGAATAAAAATATCTATATCTATCTATCTATTTAAATAATTATACGCTGGCTGAACACGCGGTATATAGCTTCGGTCGATATCGATTGTTTCCGCTATGTTTTACAAAACACGAGGTTCATATTTAGAACTTGATTTTGATACCCATGTGTCATCGTGGTCGAGACAGTACAGTAGTGTTTTACTAAGTATGGCCATGAGTTCGATACCCAGTGGTGGCTTTATAATATATATTTTTTATTTTGTGTGTGCAAGTCTGCGTGAAGGAGAAGCAGAATGGATTGAAAATTCCTTTAGGTCCGATTTATTTTTGTTTGTTTGTTATTTCCGTTCCTGCCATCAGGAACGTATATACGTTCCTGCTGCCATCTACAGTGGAGAATCTGTTATTCTTTCCCAATAAACGCGTTTACGCTAAAACTATTATTTGCAGTGTAAACAGTTTGGAGCCAGATCAGACGCCGGGTAACCCGGCGTCTGATCAGGCTCTAAACTGTTTGCCACCAAGATAAACATTAAATATCAAAATTGTCCAAAAGTTGTTCTTTTCTACGTTTTAGTGCTTTGCGTTTGCGTTTAAACGGGAAAGAATAACAGATTCTCCACTGTATGGGCTAATTGGACGCCCCATAGTTTTAAATGGGATTATAACCTTAAAGGTATTGCTAAGACATTGAACCCTAGCAATGAGTATACTCGTCATTCACGAAGAGTGTACCTACATGAATACACTTGTACCATACAAACAGTGAATACTGAATAACAAGATCTGAGGGTTCCTTAAAGAGCCCTATGATCAGGGATACACTTCTTTTTTAACTGCAAATATATTCAATTGTGTCAGAATTTCCTCTCTTTGTCAGGTCACCAGTATATCAAACTATGTTGAACCTGATCAGATGTCACTTTAGATATTAAATGGCTAGTCTGGGTCCTCATTAATGGACATGAATTTTATTGCAACAAGACTTTTATAACTAAGCAAGGGCCCGTTTCATAAAACTTCGTACGACAAAAACGGTCGTAAGTCAAACTTTAAAATACCTCTAATTTCTCTATCTTATCCTGTCTTGTGACATCTCTTTTTCAAGACGATTCCAAAGAGGTGTCACAAGACAGAATTAGATGGAGAAATAATTAAGTTGAGACTTTTATAATCTAAATTACGAAATAGTTTGTCGTACGAAGTTTTATGAAACGGACCCCAGGGCTGCAGAAGACAGGGAGTAAACTGAACAAATCCAACACTTGAACAGTGTCTCCATCGTGTTAACACCAAATCCTACAGTAACCCGGCGTCTGATCAGGCTCCAAACTAGTTGCCATGTATGGTGCAACTACTCAGTAGAATGTCTCGAAGAGACATTTCTTATAAGTAGTCACACCATAGGACTTTATGCCTACATAAAGATTTTACCTTTTTGAAATACAATATACTCTCCATTTCAGGGGTCCGTTTCATAAAACTTCTTACGACAAATGTTGTCGTAAGTCAAAACTTTAAACTACATTTAATCTCTGATTTCTCTATCTAATCCTGTCTTGTGACATCGTTTTGGAATCGTCTTTTCAAGACGATTCCAAAAAGATGTCACAAGACAGGATTAGATGGAGAAATAGATAATAATTGATATTTTTATAATCTGACTTACGACAACATTTGTCGTAAGAAGTTTTATGAAACGGGGCCCTCGAGCCCTGCTAAGTCAGTTTTTGTAATCCCTAGCTTCAATTAGACAAGCAATCTCCGTTTCCCCAGAAGTTTACCCCAAAATTTATGATGGACAAACTATATAGTTAGTACCCAAATGTATCTACGGGAGTCAATGAGAAAAAAATAATCTACAAGGATAACTTTTATTACAATACAAATACATTTACCTTACAAAACGTTAGAGAGTTAATAGAAAGAATTTTGGAAAAGTTGCAAACTTTCTGTGAAAGCTTGTCAGTGAGAAAGAAAAACGCCTTTACTACATAGCAACTTTCTAAGTTTTGAAGATAGGTGGTCACTTAAATCGGGTTGAAAGTAAATCAGAATGCGCCTTAAGGTGCAGTCTGCTTTACTTTCAGCTTGCTTTAGGCTACAATCTTTTAAGAAATAGGTTAATATACTTCTTATGGTACATAATCCAATACTAATTAAGAAAGAAATTCTGATGAAACATATTCAATACTGTATAAAGTGGAACTACAACTTCAGTTGAGGAGTAAATAATATGGGTTAAAATGCCTAGCTATGGAGTAACGGTAATGGGTTCAAGGTTTTGCTGCACATGTTTAGTATGGTCCTGCTCTCCCATCCACTCAAACAAGGAACGTTATTGGTGTTCAGCAATAAACCCTTTTCTCCATAGCCAAAAAAGTGCTCACCACCTAAATCCAACTGTGTTTTCGGCAGGATACTGCATAAAACGAGATGAAAGAAAATAATAAATCTCCTTTATGATCTTTCTGCTTTAATTTCATCTTGCTTAAAGCTTCCACCTGTATTCAAAGGTATCACTAAATATACGATTGTTGTGGTTATGGAGCGGGAGGGGTAAAAGGGTCCTTTCTTTGAGTGGTCACAATATTTGTAAAGATGACTACTTATTGCAGGACAAAAGTAAAGCAGAAAGCTCCTATGGGAGCTTTCTGCTTTGCTTTTGTCCTGCATTAATCTGCATTCTGCATAAACATCTAAGATTGTATTTGATCCTGTTTTGAGATACCACTTAACAGAAGTTTTACTATATTTACATTAATAGCATTCTTTTCAAACACTTCAAAATGCTTATTGGAGAAACTTGAAACATCAAAAGTGCAAAAGCAATCCCATATACAAATTAGTGTTATTTGCAACAACTATAAACTATGAAATAAGTTCAACAGAAAGCTATTCCCAGGTCAATAACAAACTAAAGCTCTTTGAACTAAAAATTACCACAATCATTTTCGTCATTAATCTGTGCCAAGGCACACCTGTGTTTAGTAACCACTTACTGAAATATTTTGTGTAGTTTTTTCAATAGTCGATTTAATACAACTCGACTGATTTTTTTTTGCACTAGTCAAAAACATTCTGCCACTATGCTATGAAAAGGCATGGGAGTCTTATTCTCTTAATACAGATAACCACTTTAAAACAGGTTAAACACAGTCAAACTTCAAGACTTCTTGACTTTACTTGATCCTGAGTTTACTTATCAACTGCTGCGGGTGTCCCAGGAACATGGACAGTGTACATAGTAGTTAACAACATATAGAAAATCACACAAAGCCTTTCCGACACAAAACAGTTGCTAGCAATTTGAATTATATAAATAGAATAGTCTTTACTCAAACAGATATATTTTTCTCAAACCTGTGCAATGTATTTATATTGTCAAGAGACAAAAAGATATTCATAAACATAAACAACACACAGTTGCAAATTAAAGGAACTCGCAACCGGATGGTGTACTTGTCAAAATAAAATAAAATACTCAAATAAAAGCAAATTTGTGGCATTATTCGGCTAAAAAATATGATCAGTCCAAAAAAAGTCTCAAGAATCGTCACCGAATCTTAGTTTTTTTAGATATTTTCCATCGTTTTTCTATAGCGTCAGCTGACGGTATAGTTGTTGTTGTTGCTTCTCTACACGGGCTCAGACATAAACCCGAGCCGAATAAAGTACTATCAATCGCTACCAGTGAAGTACGTTAATTCGCTGATATATATAGAGAACGCTGGTAGCCAAGGGGATAAAGACGTTTCCTCATTTTTCATGTTTGTCTCCGCATGGAGGGTCACGGGTTCGAATCCAACCAGAGCTTCTTTTTTTTTTTTTGGAAATGCATTTTTTAACAGAATTTATTATCCTAAACTAAATCTTACCCATTTATATAAGCATTTGACATATATTTACAAATTACTATTTTTAATGCTAAATCCGGTTGCGAGCCTCTTTAAAGTCTGTATATATACTGTAAAGCCCCTCTATTACAACCACTTAGTTATATATTAATTATTAGTTGTTAACAAAAGATGATTGCTTAAAGCAAGGTGACAGTTAAACAGAAAGCTCCTATAGGAGCTTTCTGTTTTACTGTTACCTGTCTTTTATACAATCAACTAGCCTTCGTTTTAGTGGCCATAACAGAAAGATTTAACTGTACCTCATAGAAATACCATGTCATGCTTCACCCCGCTCTCAAAGAGCCATGCCAAACTTTTCTTGCACTTAGAAAGGTCGCAACTTACAGCATGCTTCAAATAAAGCAGAAAGCTCTGTTTAAAGCTTTCTGCTTTCAGTTTGCTCTAAGCAACCATCTGTCTTAACCACTCTAAACAAGCTTAGAGAAGGTTTAAATTGTAGTAATAGAAAGTTCTTTTTTTACAAATATCTTAATTTCTCCCTAACTAGACATGGGTAATTGTGTGCAAAAATCAAATTTTTAATCAGCAACAAACAAACAAAAATTATTTCTACCAAATAAGCAATATAATTCATATAAGCAAAATAATTCTCTCTAGATATTATATCTCTTTTCCTGCTTATACTTTATTTAATTCAAAGCATAATCATGAGCAGTGCCATGGGAAAACCACGCTTATTGTATTGGGAAACAGTGTCGACCAAGACTAGCTGTGATCTCAGTAGTGGTGTCTGATCAACGGTTGTACTTGCAAACAAAAAAGAACGACTATGAAAAAGTTAATCTAATATATCTTAAAAAATCTAAAAGTATTACTAAAAAGCATTAGAAAGCAACAAGTCCCAAAAGATATATTCTGCTTCATATGTTTCATATTCAAATTCTGGTTTAACTCTTTGCACACTTAGTATATTTCATGTCTATTGTTAGCCTTGATTTCGAAGAAGAATTGTTGCTTTTAGTCTCAATTTTGCAATTTCTGAATCCAAGCATATCAAAAAGTTTGACCTCAAATCATGTCCCACATTCAAACTGTAAACAAAAGTTATGAATAACTCTAAATAATGCACAGCCAGTGTGAAAGGAGTGAAAACAAGTAAGGAAGTACACAATGTCCTGACAAATATAGGAGTCTTTGATATAAGATGGTTTAAAATCCACTGATCAAGGTCATACCAACCCACTACCCCATAGCCTGTGTCTAATTTGAAGACCATTATCCACTTAAAGCAAGCTGAAAGTAAAGCAGAATGCACCTTAAGGCACATTCTGCTTTACTTTCAACCTGCTTTAAGTTACCATCTGCTAGATTTTTGAAAAATATCTTTGGATAGATACATGTTGTCCAAACACAAATGTTGTTTATGTGTGTATTCCTAACTTCATAAATTTGAACTATTTGCTGCAGATGACGGAATAAATTAAAGGCATAAAAAGGTGTAATTAAGGGGTAATGGGTTAAAAAGGCTAAAATTAAAACACTGGTAACTGGCACTTCTTCATGTTGACCTGTCGTGAAAACCTCCCTCTAATCTCTCCTTTTCTTCTTGTTTTCCTCCTGAAATAGAATATTATTATAATTTACTCAACAATATACAGTGGTAAAAATGTTATTCTTTCTCAATAAACAGGTTTACGCTAAATCTATTATTTCAAGTACAACCAGTTTGGAGCCAGATCAGACGCCAGGTAACCCGGCCTCTGATCTGGCTCCAAACTGTTTGCCACTCAGCTTAAAATCAATAGTCAGAATTGTCAAAAGGTTGTTATTTTCTACACTTTAGTGTATTTTCTACGTTTTAGTGTAATGCGTTTGTGTTTCGTTTGTGTTTAACCCTTTGAACCCTAGTCCCGCATATAGGCTTCCTTTTCAAACAGTGTGCATGTGAATAGTACACTTGTCCTGTGCAAACAGTGAAGACCCAGATCAGAGGGCTCCGAAAGGAGCCCTCTGATCAGGGTCTTCACTGTTTGTCATAATGCTAAACATTTACAAAAACAACCCTGAAAAGTCAGAAATAGACTAGACTAAAATGGAAACTGGAATTGTCCATTTAAAGTTTCAGGGAGGAAAGAGTTAAATGGGAAATAATAACATTTTCTCCACGGGACAAGTTAACCCATCACTCCATATCCTGTTTCTAGTTTTGAAGACAGGTGACTACTTAACAGGGCACCAGATAAGGAGAGTATTTCAAAAATTAAAATCTTAATGTCTACACCAAGCCCTATGGTGTAACTAGTCATTAGAAAAGTATCAAAGAGATAATGTAACAAGCACTTCAAGCTTACATGTACACACTTTCCCTATACCTCGTCAACAACAAGAGGGCCATGGCCCTTAATTCGCTCACCTGAGGTCATTGTGCCTTAGCTTAATAGGCAAGACGACATTTTAATATAAATGTAGCTGTAAATGGAATTATCTTCCAGACAAAAAAAACCATGACAAATTGGAATAATTTAAAAAAATATTGTTGGCAGAGTTATGGCCCTTATCCATGACACTTCTTCTTATCAAGCTACATGTATTTCCATATGATTATTTATTGCCCATTCTGCTTTACTTTCAACCTGCTTTAACCCTTTCCCTTATAGAAGCGACTTTTAGCACATGCATTATATTCATCCGCTGAAGAAAATAGTTCCTATATATACCGTAATGAATATGTGTCATGTTTAATACTTTCCTTATTCTAGCAGGTAATAGCTTAAAGTAGGCTGAAAGTAAAGCAGAATGCGCTTTAAGCCCATTCTGCTTTAGTTTCAACCTGCTTTAAGTAGTAACCTATTTTCAATTCTAGAAAAAGGCTATCAGGTAAAGGGTTAAGTTATCATCTACTAAGATATAGATACTATATTTCTTATATCTTAACAGTTTTATGACTGTATAAAGTGGAATTATTTTCTTTAGAGGAGGAATAGATTAAAGGCGTAAAAAGGCATATGTATGGGGTAAAGGGTTAACATCAGTAGAACTGGAGTATCTCAAAGACAAGAAAATATGACACTGGGAAATAACTCAAAAATGACATTGACCTTTGTAGAACATGACCTAAGTTATAAAGTTTTTAACTTTAACAAAGTTATGGCTAAGATTAAAGTTGTGGACTGACAGACAAACAAATTGACAAACAGACAAAAAAAAGCAGACAGACAAAACAATATGCCCCCGACTGCAGGGGCATAAAAAATGTAGCAGACAACACCATATGCAGCTGTTACAGTACCTCAGATGACCTGAGTTCAATTATGTAACTCTGCCAGTAGGAAATGTGGCTAGGGTCTAACTCTTATAATGCTGAATTGCTGTCTGCTATACATATATTGAATGTGAATTATGACCTAGATATTCAACCGACCAGAACCATTTGAACAAAATAGGTAAAGGACATTTAGAAGTGTCACCATGCCAAATATCAAAGCTCTGGTCATATTAGTGTCAGAGAAGAAGACATTTGAAATTTTCACTATATAACTCTATGTAAAACTGTGACCCCCAGGGCAGGGCCAATTTTGACCCCAGGGGCATAATTTGAACAAACTTGATAGAGGACCTGTAGGTGATGCTATGTGCCAAATATCTAAGCTCTGGCCCTTGTAGTTTTTGACAAGAAGATTTTTTAAGATTTCCTTATTTTTTCACTTTGGTTGCCATAGCAACCAGAGTTCTGCATTGTTTTTAATTCTTTGAACAAATCTGAAAGAGCTTGACCCAAGGAACATTTCTGTAAAGTTTGGTTGAAATCTGTTCAGCGGTATAGGAGGAGATGTCATTTGAAGCAATTGTTAACGACGACGCACGACGGACACAGGGCCATCCCAATAGCTCACCTTGAGCCTTTGGCTCAGGTGAGCTAAAAACAAGTTGTCATCAACACTCTGAACTACCCAGAACAATACTTCAACCACAACTGTATCTCTGAATTATTATGTCAGTTATGACATTGATAATAAATTGTGAACAAGAACCCTGTTGCTTTTAATATGGGAAGTGATGCAAGAATGACAAATTAAAGTCCCAGCATTTTTGGTGCTGGACTAAACCTTGTTCTTCTCTCTGATAAGTATACATCCTCCCCTATGTCACTTAAGGAGCATTCTACTCTACTGTCAGCCTGCTTCAAGCAACAGCTAACTCAATACTAACAAGAGGGCCAAGGCCCACAAGTCGCTCACCTGAGAACATTGTACCTAAGCTGACTGGGCAAGACAATATTGTGATATATATAGCTATAAAATGATTTTTAAAGGTTTTCCTTAGTCTATATAAAACTGATAAGCCTCGGGGCAGGACCAAGTTTGATCAAGGGGTCATAATTTGAACAATCTTGGTAGAGGACTATAAGCCAAAGCTTCATGTTGAATATAAATGATATGGGCCTTACAGTTTCAGAGAAGAAGATTTTTAAAGGGTTTCCTATGAAAAACTAATAAGCCGAAGCGGGCCATAATTCTAACAATCTTGGTAGAGGATCACAAGGCAAAGCTATGTGACAAATATCAAAGAACTGGGCCTTAGAGTTTCAGAGGAGAAGAGTTTAAAGGTTTTCCTATGAAAAACTGATAATTAATCCCAAGGGCGGGCCTATTTTAGCCCCCGGTCATAATTTGAACAATCTTGGTAGAGGACCACAAGGCAAAGCTACATGTCAAATATTAAAGATCTGGGCCTTACAGTTTCAGAGAAGAAGATTTTTAAAGGTTTTCCCATATAAGTCTATGTAAAACTTATAAGCCCGGAGCGGGGCCAATTTTGACCCGGGGGTCATAATTTGAACAATCTTGGTAGAGGACCATAAGGCAAAGCTACATGTCAAATATTAATGATCTAGACCATCTGAGAAGAAGATTTTTTAAGGTTTTCCTATGAAAAACTGATAAGCCCCAGGGCGGGGTCATTTTTGGCCCTAGGGTCAAAATTTGAACAATTTTGCTAGAAGATCATTAGGTTATGATACATACCAAATATCAAAGGTCTTGGCCTTTGGGTTTCTGAGAAAAAGATTTCTTAAGATTTTCTTATGCATTAGTAGTTGTCTATACGGTCATGTTAGAAAATCTGGTCCAACAGCAAGGGGAATAACTCTAGCCAAAATCTTTGAACAAGATTTCGTTCCCCCTTGTCACTGATGCTTCTGACAAAGTTTGGCTGAAATCCGGTCAGTGGTTTCAGAGGAGATGTTGTTTGAAAATGTGAACGGACGACGTACGGAATGGTATCACAATAGCTCATACTGAGCCTTCGGCTCAGGTGAGCTAAAAACAAACTCAATACTGAAAATAAGCTATGGGGGAAAGGGTTTAATCAGGCGACTGGCAAAGCATAAAACTCCTTCAGGGTCATTCTGCTTTACTTTTCAGCCTTCTTTAAGCTAACTTCTGCTAGGACATGGAAAATATTTCTTATGGTTCATATTCATGATTGTATAAGATGGAAATAGTTTCTTCACTGGAGGAATAAATCAAATGCCTATTAAAGGTAATAGGCTATGTCTTATATGTAAAGTTTCTATCCTGTACACACCTTGTTGGCCAAGATGACCATGAGGCGCCTGAAGATGCTGATGAAGTCCAGGAACAAGTCTACACTGTGCCTGTAAGAAAATAACACATGGCACATTAAAAACAGTATAAGTATACGGGTCAAATTTCAACATATGGAGCATCCAGTGAAAATCTTAATATACATAATTATGCACTTAGTTTAGGAAATCTAGCACATGCACTTTATCAAATACAGAGTTTAACACAAAAGCTGAATAAACTGTTGATGCCACACTAATTGGTTATTAAAGTTTCATGGCTGCATTTTACCATGATTTTGATCAGAATTACTTTTACTTCCCATAGATAGTCATTATCAACTACAATTATTTTCACTTACCTGGTGCAGTCGTTGTCACCAACGATTACTTTCACTTACCAGATGTAGTCTTTATCACCCATGAATAATTTCACTTACCAGATGTAGTCATTGTCACCCATGATAAATTTCACTTACCAGATGTAGTCATTGTCACCCATGAATAATTTCACTTACCAGATGTAGTCTTTATCACCCATGAATAATTTCACTTACCAGATGTAGTCATTGTCACCCATGATAAATTTCACTTACCAGATGTAGTCATTGTCACCCATGAATAATTTCACTTACCAGATGTAGTCATTATCACCCATGCGGTTTTTCTCCACAATCAGCTGAGTATCGTACAGTACAAAGGCACAGAAGAGAAGTAAACCACCATACAGGTTCAACTGGAACAAACAAGACAATACAGATCATGAGAATCAATCCAATATCATAACTTGAACTCTCTTAACCCTTTACTCCATAAACACACATTTTAACACATTCAATTCATTCCTCCACTGAAGAAAATAGTTCCAATTTATACAGTCATGAATATGCAGCATAAGAAATTCTTGTTAAATCTCAGCAAATGGTAGCGTAAAACAGGCTGAACGTAAAGCATAAGGTGCCTTAAGGTGCATTCAGCTTTACTTTCAACCTGATATAAGCCATCAATGTATTTAACCCTTTCCCTTATAGAAGCGACTTTTAGCACATTATTTTTACTCATCCGCCAAAGAAAATAGTTCCATTTTATACTGTCATAAATATGTACTATAAGAAATAGTTTCTATATACTAGCAGATAGTAACTAAAGTAGGCTGAAAGTAAAGCAGAATGTGCCCTAGGGCACATTCTGCTTTACTTTCAGCCTGCTTTAATAGGTCACATAACTTAAATACTAGAAACAGGCTATGGGTTAAAGGGTTAAAACTAGAAACATGCTATGGAGTAAAGGGTTAAGTTACAGTCAAACAGTGATAACTCAGGGCTCCAGATAAGAGTGGGTAAACTGACAAAAAGTTGTCTCCTTTAGATTTCCTATAAACCCTATGTTGTGATCGCTCGTTAGAATAGTCTCATAGGGTTTGCTGGAGAAATAGGAAAGTTAGTATTTGAAATCCCCAACCCCCTCCCTTTATCTGGAGTTCTGTAACTTGAACTTGCTTAACCCTTTGAACCCTAGTCCTGCAGATAGGCGTCCTTTTCAAAGAGTATTCACATGTGAAAAGTGCACTAATTCTTGTTCTATGCAAAAAGTGAAGACCCAGATCAGAGGGCTCCTCATAATGCAAAACATTGACAAAAACAACCCTTAAGAGTCAGAAATGGACTAGACTAAAATGGAAACTGGGATTGTCCATTTGAAGTTTCAGGGAGGAAATTTACCCATACATCTTATTTTGAAATTTGATAACTTGAGCTTGATTATGTCGAACTTATCCATATTTTAAAGTTAAAATGTGGCTATGTCATGTAAACTTTGAAATATGCATAAGTTTGACTGTATTAAGTTTAAATTGTAGCAGTTCACATGCAATTAATCATCAGGCTCTTTTATTCTAAGTAAATAAAGATTTTATTCATCTTCATTTGTCAGTAGCTGACCTACATCTAGCACACAAATATAGCCCACTGAAAACGGATGGTCAAATTGCGTTAAAAATAGGATTAATTCTATGGTAACTTTGAAATTTCTATAACATTCATTCATAGCTCAAATTCAAGTAAAATCAAGGCTTTGTTTATACATTTTGTTAGCATCTATGTACTAGAAATTAGCAATAATTTGATAAAATATTGTTGATCAAAATGACATCAAATCCACAGTTATTGGCCATAATGACATTTATCAATGACATTAATTTTACAGACTTTTTCCCACTTTATACAGTCATGAATATACATCCTAAGACATAGTTTCTGTATCTTAGCAGATGGTAGCTTTGGGCGCATTCTACTTTACTTTCAACCTGCTTTAAACCTTAGCCTGCCACTCACAACTATAGCTCCATATGCAAACAGCTTGGATCCGGATGAGACGCCGAGTAACTCGGCGTCTCATCCGGATCCAAGCTGTTTGACACTCGGACAACATTTTCAGCAATTTTGAGCAACTTTGAAGCACTTTGAAACTTGAAGCAGACGAGAAATATAGCAGACGACAATTTATTTGGCGGGCTAAGGGTTAAGTGAACACTTGTTTTCAAAACTAGAAACAGACTATGGGGTACAGAGTTAATCCCTATATTTCAGTAGTGGATCAGTATCTAACCCAACAACTAATGATATAATTAATCGTCACAGTCATGCACTACTTACATCATAGATCATCTTGGATCTGAAGAATATGTTCATGAGGCCAAGAAGACACATCCATGACAAGGCAGACAACAAGAAACCTACAATAAAACTACAGTGGGTAAGGCATTATTCTTTCCAGGCTCCAAGGTTATAAAGCCTTTGAGTTGAGTCTGAAGTCGTTCTCAAGCATTTGATTTAATTTCATTTGACCAATCAAATGCTTGAGAACAACTTCAGACTCAACTCAAACACTCTATAACCATGAGGCCAGTTGAAACCAAACCAACAGCAAGGCAATACAAGAGCTCTCAGTAGACAGCACACTGGACTATTGGGATGCTTGATAGTAAACTGCATAGATGTCTTAAAAGACTAGATCGGGCGCCTAGTGCTAAGCTCCCATTGGTCGACGGTCAGAAAGACACCATTTTTGTGTGTGTATCAAACACTTTCCCTCCGATGAAAAAATATGATTTACTTTCATTTAAGAATGAATTTGTACTACAGTACAACCTCTGTCGATCGACACCTCTCTTGACCGGAAACCTCTGTTATCCGACCCTGCTGTTTGGTCCCGGCAAATTCCCAATATATTTTATGTAACCTAACTCTCTCTTGATCGGATTCTCTGTTAACCGTTATCCGACATACCTTGACGGACCAAAAAAAGGCAAATTAGAGGTTTTTCACACCCTGTTATCCGACGGTATGCTGACCTTTGATCATTGACCAACTATACACGCGCAGGTGATAATGACACATGTTGTTCGGATGACCGTATAAGACAAAATGTATTGTTTAAACAATGAGTGAATAATGTGAGGGTTAATAAGATAATTTCAGCCAACGTAAGCAACCCATTCAGGGTCACAGTGCCGAGAAGACCAACTCATTCATCCTTTCCAACCATAGCTAACCATTAGTTTGTGTTCAAATTGGACAGGTATCTGCCAATCGTCCTCACCGTCAAGTTGTCAACATTAGAAGTACGAAATATATATCTAATGCGCCCTGTGCATAGGTCGAGTCTATAGTAACAATCGCAGGCGTAAAAATCTATGCTCAAGTTATATTGAGAGAAAATAAAAACATTCCCGCGTTTTGAAGTTTTTGTTAATTCCCCGCTAGTTCGACATAACGAGAGAAGACTGTACTTGTATATAAAATATAAATACGAATGTGCCGGTGTTTTAGTCGATCCCTTAATATCTACATGTGTGCGTGTTTAACTGACTATACACGTGTATGCCTTCTGTAGGAAGAACAATGGAAAAACCGTGTAGAACCGGAGCCGGGGACTCTTAATTTAAACTGGAAAAACCTGGCAAGGATATGCTGCAGTCATATTTAATAAGTCAATCGGCATCGAGAAAATCGCCTCGCAGCGACAATCTTTGGGTGTGTAAACTTGTGAACTTAGGCCTAATTCCGTTAACCGACAACCTCTCTTAACCGACTTACAAATATGGAACCATGGGGTGTCGGATAACGGAGGTTATACTGTACATACATCTTGTAACATAAATATGCACTGTAAAACGACAATCAAACAATATTAAGCACAAAATGATGGTAATTCCTATTTAACTAACTAAAATCATCGTTTAATCATAGCAACTATGGAACAGTTCTTAGCAACTTCTGTAGTCAATGACGCACCGTCAACGTTAACGGGATTACCTGCGCACAGCATGTAATTTCATCAATCTACCGCTATACAACGTGTATCAGACCAATGGAAGGAGAATAGATGATACACCCTCCAAAATGGCTTCTAGATGACTGTAGCTGATTGGCCTGTAGCCGATCTAGGTTATTTTAAGATATCTATGGTAAACTGGGTATATATAAGGCCTGTACTTCTTTTTTTATGGGCCTTTGTGTCATTTTATGTGGATGAGGATCCAGTCCAATCAGAAATAACACCAGTAGCATTGACAGTAAAATAATGTGAAGTAGAAAGGGGCATAACTCTTGAAATATTAAAACAGAGTTATGGGACTTACTGCTGCACATAGGCCAGATGAAACGGAATACTTAAATGCAGTTTCAAACTAAATGAGGCAAAAGTACAGCAACTAAAGTACAAATACTGAAGAAATTCTAAAAACAAAAGAGCATAATTCACAAACTATTTGTTACAGAGTTATTGGCCTTGTCTCCCTTGTATGATTTCATGTTTGAAGGGATGAGGACCATATGTTTGACTGTACAATAAAGATTTACCTCCCATAAACAGGTAGGTCCTGTTAGTATTGTAGAGAGCTGCCAGCGAGAAGCTGATGAAGATCAGACATGTGCCGGTCAGGGCTGTAGCGATGATACTGAAAAGTTAGAAAACAAACAGTTCATGTTATAGTGATGATCAGACATGTGCCGGTCAGGGCTGTAGCGATGATACTGAAAACAAACAGTTCATGTTATAGTGATCAGACATGTGCCAGTCAGGGCTGTAGCGATGATACTGAAAAGTTAGAAAACAAACAGTTCATGTTTTAGTGATGATCCGACATGTACAACCTGCCTTATCCCACTTGTGCGATGAGCAAGTGGTTGCTTTCCTCCACAGCTGGTAGTTTAACCCTTTCAACCCTAGTCACGCATATTATGCATCCTTTTCAAATGGTGTACGTTTGAATAGTACATTTGTCCTGTGCAAACAGTGATGACCCAGATCAGAGGGCTCCGAAAGGAGCCCTCTGATCAAGGTCTTCACTGTTTGTCATAAAGCCAAACAATGACAAAACAACCCTTAAAAGTCAGAAATGGACATGACTAGAATGGAACTGGTGTTTCAGGGAGGAAAGAGTTAACGAACTTTAAAATACATGTCATAAGATAGGTTAATATGTAGAAATAATTTATAATTGAGAATCTTATAATCTGACTTACGACAATATTTATTGTACAACATTTAATATTTAGAGGGCTCCAGATAAGAGGGAGTAAACTGAATAATTCCAACATTTTCTCACTTATATTAGCACCAAATGCTATGGTGGAAATACTCATTAGAATCGTCTGAAAGAGACAATTCTAATGAATATTCACACCATATGGTTTAATGCAGAAATAAAGATTTAAGTTTTTGAAATGCTCCCTTATCTGTACATGTAGTTCTGCATAAGATCAGGGCTCCAGATATGGGGGGTATTTCAAAAACTAAAATCTTTATTCTGCTTTAAAACCTATGGTGTCACTACTCATTAGAATCCTCTCGAAGAGACGATTCTAAGAGTTAACACCATTGGATTTGGTGCTAAAATAAGTGAGAAAGTGTTGAATTTGTGCAGTTTACTCCCTCTTATCTGGAGCCCTGCATAAGATGCCCCCAGAGCTGTAGGACACTACTGCCTACAGTACCCCTTGCAATAAGCACTTCAAATGACTATTGATTTGATGCTGGCAGCATAATTCGATCAATACTATGAAGCTCTTGTTGGTTATTGGGTTTCCTTGTGGAACTTTTTAATTACCAAAACATGAAACAGTCTACTTGGAATTCTGGGTAGGCTATGGGGTAATGGTTCAATATGGAAGAAATAAGCTGCCATCTTAGGGTATTCTCATGCTTAAGGTCCTTTATTTTCAACCTAAGTAACCTATGTCTCTTACCTCGGGTCTACGTGGATGACATAATCCAAGAGTGGGCCCAGAGAGTTGCCTGAAACCAAAATGGAAATGCATTTATACATGTACCAAGTTAACCCATTACCCCATAGCCTATTTCAATTTTGTCAACAGGTCACCACTTAAAGCAGGTTGAAAGTAAATCAGAATGTGCCTTAGGCACATTCTGCTTTACTTTCAACCTGCTTTAAGCTACCATCTACTAGGATAGAGCATATATTTCTTATGGTGTATATTTCTGATGGTATAAATTGGGATTCTTTTCTAGGTGGAGGAATAACTTTAAAGGGTAAAAAGGTGTATTTATGGGGTAATGGGTTAATCATCTCAGAGAAGTAGAGAACAAAAGACAGTCTTCTAATGGAGTGAATTTTACAAATTTATACATGTATGTACTAATACCTTAATCAAACCCTTTAGAATGACTCGAATGAAAAGTCACCCCACACTAGGGTTAAGTGGTCACCTGTCTTAACCATTTACTTCATAGAAACACCTTTTTAAGCATTTCATCTATTATTCTACTTAAGAAAATAGTTTTACACATAATTATAATTTGTACACAAATGAAAATATATAATATTTTCTATATTCTAGCTGATGAGAGCTTAAAGCAGACTGAAAATAAAGCAGAATGCGTCTTAAAGACACATAGGGCTAAATACTTTCAACCTGCTTTAAGTGGTCACCTATCTTCAATACTAGAAACATGCTATGAAGTAAGGGTTTAAAGTACCAATGGGGTAATGGAATAAGTAGTCTACTGTCTTACAGGATCATCAATTTGCAATTGCTTAACTAATACAGTTGAACTTCGATATCTCAAACTCAGTTAGGTCGAACATTATCCGTATTTCAAAGTTATAACATGGCTTAGCCACATTTTAACTTTGAAATATGGGTGTGTTTGACTTAACTGAGCATGAAATAATGCAATTCCATGTGTCAGCAAATCGGATAGTTCCAATTAAGGAGTTTGAGATATCCAAATTCGACTGTTGTAGGAAGTTCTTACCAGAGAAAAAGGTGAAGCCAACAAAGATTCCCAGTCTCTTCTGTTCAGTTTCTTTGGAATGGTGAGTGCTGGCCAGCCATATCATCATACCAAGAGAGGCCAATGAAGATATCAACCCTCCCTGGAACAAAAACAAACACATTGGCTTTAACCCATTACCCCATAAATATGCCTTTTTACACCTTTAATTTATTCTTCCATTGAAGAAAGTAATTCCACTTTAGACAATAATGAATCTGTACCAAAAGAAATATTTCATTATTTTTTTTGCAGATGGTAGCTTAAAGCAGACTGAAAGTAAAGCAGAATGCACCTTAAGGTGCATTCTGCTTTACTTTCAACATGCTTTAAGTGATCACCTATTTTCAAAACTAGAAACAGGCTATGGGGTAATGGGTTAACTCATTCACTCCTGAAACTTAAAATGGAAAGTTCCAATTTACAATTAAATTCAGTCCATTTTTGAATAATCAGGGTTTTTTTTAACAGTTTTACAAAATGACAAACAGTTTAGATCCTGATCAAAGGGCTCCTTAATGAGCCCTCTGATCAGGATCTACACTGTTTGCATAGGACAAGTGTACTCTTGATTGGTATATGGTTTATTTATGACGAGTATACTGGTCGCTAGGGTTCAATGTGTTAACCCATTACCCAATAAAATGCCATTCCACGCATTTCATTTATTCTTCCTTTGAAGAAAAGAGCTCAGTTTTATACAGCTATGAATATGCATTTTAAGAAATATGTTTTATACCCTAGCAGATGGTAGCTTAAAGCAGGCTGAAAGTAAACCAGGGTGAAAGTAAAGCAGAATGTACCTTAAGGCGCATTCTGCTTTGCTTTCAACCTACTTTAAGTGGTTACCTGTCTTCAAAACTAGAAATGGGATATGGGGTAATGGGTTACCCAACCGTGTTTGGTTTAAACATATTTTATACTGTTCACAAAATGTAGGGGATATTATGGTATTTTGATACGATATGGGAAACATACATTTTTATTGACAATTTTTATGTATATGTAACAACGATCGATCATGTATAGAAAGCATGGTCCCTAAAATATAGAAATATCTTGCAAATTTGTGCTGCAAGTACAACTTTAAGTCATGAGGGGTAGCAAGTGGATTTTATCATTTAACGAAATCATGGTAATTGTTAAGCAAAACTTTCAGAATATTGTGTTGTGTAGATGTCAAATGCAGATTCACAATAAAATTTGCAATTGGAATAATGAGACGTCAGATGTGCAGGACATTCTTGGAAAATGTGTTCGACGACGTGATCCTTCACCTAGAACGTTAAGTAAGCTCAGTGCGGCAGGAAGAGTCGGACAGAATCCCTCAGAACACCAACAGTCATCTTATTTAAAGTATTGGACATCGTTGCATACCATGTTGCATCAGTAGAGATGGTCCAACACGTTATCGAGGCCGTGTGAAAATGATGACGTTAACGTAAGGACTTTGGACGCTGTTTAAAGTGCCTATAGCTGTCATGAACAAGTTAAATTTTCGATTAAAGTGTGTGAGTAAATACTTTAAATAGATTCACTATACATCAATAGGTAACGATTTTCTTAATTTCTCGCAATAACAATATTACGCATAATATCCCCTACTTTTATGAACAGTATATTTCAATAGTTAACATGTATTTCACAAACATACAACAAAGTTCAGGATTGAAACGAAAGCAAAATAGCTTATTGTGTTTCTCTCCTTAAACTGTGTTTGTAAAGCACTATGTCCACTTGCCCAGTGATGACTCTAAATGACCTAGATCTTTGTCTGACATGCTTATGAGCCAACTTGTATTGAGTTCAATGGGCTTCTTCAGGGGCCCGTTTTACTAAACTACTTACGCAAAATGTTTGCGTAAGTCAAAATCGTTTTAATCTTATATCTCGATCATAAACGTTTGCAAACAGCAAATAGCCAGCTAAAAGCGCGTCATCTGATCTGGCTATTTGCTGTTTGTAGCAAGTGATAATAAAAAATATAAATTAAACTTTAAAATTTTGACTTACGCAATGCGTAACCCAGTAGAGTACACATGTGCAGTATGAAGTCTCTATCACATGTAGCCAAAGTTGTGACAATGTTAAAATCAGCCTATTTGACCTCAGGCTCTAAACAGACCTTAACCTTTGTCTAGCATATCCAAAATTGTACTTAGCACAAGGGCTTCTCGAGTTAAGTATACATAGTATACCAAATATGAAGTCTTTACCACATGTAGTTACAAGGTTATAGCCAAGGTTGAAGTTAGGGCCTTAAGCAGTAGAATAAACTTAAAATGGAGTAATGGGTTAAAAGACTGGCTGTCTTCAACACTGGAAACAAGCAATTGGGAAAGGGTGAACAGGGCTCCAGATAAGAGGGGGTAAATTGAATAAATCCAACACTTTCTCACTCATTTTACCACCAAATCCTATGGTGTTACTACTCATTAGAATCGTCTCGAAGAGACGATTCTAATGAGTGGTGACACCATAGGTTTTAATTGAGAAATAAAGATTTTAGTTTTTGAAATACCCCCTTTATCTGGAGTCCTGGGTGAACTTGCTGGAATATTCAGTCACCAATAAGAAGAATACTTACGGAAAGGAGGCTGGTGAATAGATGAACATATGCTCCAGCAGAAGCTGCAAGCATGGAAACCGCTAGAGTGCCATAGACTCTCTTCAAATGCTGCTGAGTATGTTGACTCCTGCAATAACAATTGAAATCCAACAGTAATGTGTTTATCTTTTTTTAAGATGAAACGTTATTTAAATTGTAGCTTGGTTGAGTCTATAATTAGTTAAATTGGTGAGACATTTGTGTAAGTGGCCCCTATAGGCTAGCTCAGACTGGAGAGCATTCACCCTGTAAGTGAGGGGTCCCGGGTTTGAGTCCCAGTCTGGCTGCATATTTATTTCACCTGACCATGTTACTAAATTATAAAAAAAAAGAGTAAATTATTCTTACAACTCATACACATCACTCTTGATGGCTCGAAAGGTGGCATGTATGTTCATATCTGTGAAAGGAAACCTGAGTGCCTGGGGACAATCAATGTGTCCGGCTTGACAACCAATATATAGTGACAATTGACATCAGGACCACAATAGCATATACCATTATGCGATCCAGAGGTTACAGGACGTTTCACTACCGGGATTTTCGCTACCTTAGCATGTTCACTACCTTCTGGTTTTCGCGGCTGATCTTTTCGTTCCTATACTTTTTCGCTACCAAGTTTTATTTTTTTTAATTCTTATTTACTAATGAAGGCATCGGCCGCCCACATAATCGAAACACCCTGAAATCGATCCAGACACTATTAGTAGTCTTACACAACATCAGAGGCAGCTCTTTCAACTGGTTACCAAACATATTGCTACCCCGAACGTTTCGCTACAGTCATTTTCAAATCGGGTTTGCTTCCCAATGGGATGTTGTTTCACTACCCAGGACATTTCACGAACTAATTAATATAATAGAGGAAAACTACTGCTGGGATATGACATTAGTCATTCAGGGTTCCCGCTGGCCATCGCCAACGGCGCCATTTGCGCAAAAAAAATAATTCTGGCGACAGAAATTTCGAATCGGCGAAAGTGTCTGGCGCCGAGAAATTTCGGAATTGTCGCCGTATAATAGTACAGTTTAATTTCTCGCCGACTCTAAAAATCTTAAAATTGGCTTCAGAGTTCGGCTAATCCATACACATGCTTAGCCTATCACCAAACTCTACTGATGCGTGTAAACACGTTACGCAATCGTCGATAACTGCATGTGTAATGGCAGGCTGCCAAACAATGTTTGACCACACGCGCCGAGATTGCTTTACAACGACAATTTTTAGAAGCGGTGATGCGAAGGATAAAGATCTATGTCGCCGATACGGGTCGGATTAAAATCAGATAATTATCCGTAAGTTCTGGACAAACACACATTTTATATGAAAGCTGATCAGAATTTATCATTCATGAATTGATTTCCACCACAAAAAAACTTTGTATATTCACGTAACAGAAAAATACTTCGAAAATGAGATCGTTACAAAATGACGGGGCGCCGTAACATTTGCTACGAGAGCTACGTATATTTTGTTAGTCTAAAAAGTATTCCCCAGCGCCGTTTTCTAACAATCAATTAAAATTAAACATTGGACCTAAATTCTTCTGTTTGTTACATACGATTTGTGCAAATGTATAATTATTAAGTTAGGTTTTACAACCAATTACGCTCGTAAAATTGAGTTGCAATCAGTTTTCGCGGTAGAAAATTAAGACGCGTTATTTCGTTGTTAAAACCACACCCACTTTATGGCGCTAGTAAATATCGTCTGCAGAATTTCTCGTCTGCAACCTTTGTCATCTGCAACAATTCTCTGAGTTAATTTTTGTGCATTTTTTTCCCAGAAAATATCAGTGTCAAACAGTTTGTATCTATATAAGATGACGAGCGTCTCATCTTGATCCATACTGTATGCATAATTTAATGAATAACAGATTGTTAAGTTGCTTACTCTTTCTTGATCTACTCCATAGATATCTGAATCTGAATCTGAATATAGTACGTCGTAGAATCCTATAAAGGCTTTTACACGACGGAAGATAGAAATCTAGACCATTTGAACTACTTCATTTATTCTCTCAAGAAAACAGATATAGTTCCAGTTTACCTTTACTAGTCATGAATGAATAATATACATATAAGAACCATAAATTGGCATAATAAATAGTTCTTATATCCTAGCAGATGTTAGATCTAACTTAAAGCAGGCTTAAACTTAAACTTTCAGCCTAGATGCTAGAATAATAGGCCCATGTCAGTATTATAAAAAGTATATATCTGGGTGAAAATTGTCTAGAGCTGTCTTTGTGGTCAATAGACTTATCTATTCACTGATTTAAAAAAAATCGCGAAAAAGGTGTGGCGAAAAAAGCTCCCTATTTGGCACCCAATCTCCCTATTAAAATTACCAAATCTCCCTATTTGGGTCCAAGAAAATATCACATGTATGTATAACATACATAAAAAAATGGCGAAAAATTTGGCTCCAAAAATATTATTTTGGCGCAAACTTTTTTCATTTGGCGCAAGAAAATTTTAAGCCAGGGTGAACCCTGGTCATTACATTATTCAGAACTGAAGTTAACATTAGAACTTCTAGAAAGACCCTGTGTTTCGATTTGTTATCATTTCACGTTTATCACGTTGATTTTTTACCTTTTTTCAGTTTCACCTAAACCTGGGTCTTTCACAAATATGTCATTTTCAGATCTGATAGCAAGTTACTCGTCAAATTTTAGCGGGACTTCAAAACGTACATGTTTTTTCTGTAACTCGGCCATTGTGGAACAAAGGTCATGTATAAAACAAGAATACTAATTTCCGTTCCGGTTTGAACGAAAATCGGCTCGCTGGCTCCCAGTCCATTTTAATTTTTGGTTTCGTATTTTACTCTTCTTATTTCTTTAAACGGAAGTTGATGTTTTGTACCACCTTTAGTTGAAGATTCTTATTCTCTCGGATTTCTCTCACTCAACTGAGGAAAGTTGTGAAATAAAGCAGAAAAAGGGTAGGAAATCATTTTTTATTGAACAGAATGCTATATTTAACAAGACTGCGCGTTCAATAAACGCTTATGCCCCCGGTGGCAACCTTGACAGTATATTTTGAATTTTTTCTAAGTCCAAATTAGGTCAAGGTCAAGGTCAAAATCAAGGTTGGGTGATATTGGTGGATAGGGATTGGTCCAAGGCAACAACTGTATAAGTATCCAAGCATTGGAGTAAGCGGTGTTGATGCTAGACGAAACGGTAAAATCTAGTTAACCAAGAAATAGCCCAATCAAAATATTCTAAGTCCAAATTAGGTCAAGGTCAAGGTCATAATCAAAGTTGGGTGATATTGGTGGATAGGGAATGGTCCTAGGCAACAACTGTATAAGTATCAAAGCATTTGGGTAAGAGGTGTTGATGCTAGACGAAACGGTAAAATCTACTTAACCTTGTTACGGACGCACACACGGACGGACGGACGGACGGACGGACGGACAGGACGATTACTATATGCTCCCGCATCTGTCGATGCCGGGGGCATAAAAATGTTTTTTGACATTATAACAGAATTTTAGTGTGTCCGACTGACCTTGTTAGTGTTAACGCGATATCTGTTTCCATGCAAACGGGAATTGAGCAATTAAATGCGGACGCAAGATTCATCAGGCTCATTATTTGGACCAAAGTTAACATATCATATAGGGAGAATTTGTCTAAGAAAGTGTTTAAAACGTTTTGGAACAAAATATTTCCTTAAATTTAAATCACATGAACGACCTACCCCCAGAAACAGGCCAAAATGACTTCTAAAGGCAAAAATAATTCACGGTTGAAACGACTCGTAAACCACAAAGCGAGAAGTCTGGGGTAGCAAAAAGTGTGGGAAACGTTCTCAAACCCCCAACTTTATTTAGTTAAGTATGACATTATATGTCCTCAAACGCCATTGTTGTTCAGTAAAGAATCAATATATTGGTTGAGATTTTCACAGGTTGCAAGTGAACTATAAATAAACCAAAATATCAAATGACAAATGTCAGAGTTAATATTTTACAGCTTCTCGGCTTCCAAATTTCAAAAGTTTTCCATTTTTTGATGAATAAAATAAATAATTAACAGACTTGATATTAATTGCGAGTTGAAGTTTTCCTTGATAAAATCGAAAGTAAAATTATTTCTAGAACGTGCCCCAACCCAAACCCGTATGTCAGGTCTAAATCGGGAACACTCAATATCTGGAAGTTAACACACAAACAAGCATTAAAAATTGGTGACGCTATCGTTTGAACATTATATTAACATAAGTTGTTTGATTTGAGACGAATACTCACAGATGGTCGAACTTAAACACCGAATCAGGAACAAATCCGTTTCTGGATGCCATTTTCTCTTCTCAAGATGACGTTTTATATCGCTTGTGTCGCCAAAAATAATAATAAACCCAAAACAAGGTCGCTTACAACAACATAAATAAAAGTTTGATAATTGGCCATGTCCAATTAATTTACTATTAGTTACTAGACTTAGAATAATATAAAAAATAAAAGTTTAGGTTCTTTCATGGCTTTTTTGTCATTTGTTTGCGAATTCTAGACTTTGAATATGTATATTCAATTGAGTAGTGCATCGCGGGTTATGGTCTAATAGAGGTAACTCTTACAAAATATAAATATGCTAAACTTGCAGTTTCCTCCCCTGACTACTTTTTCTGTATTGTCGTCATAGTCCGGTTCTACTGTACTTGTCGTAATAGTGGGGTTCTATTGTAGTTGTCGTTACAGTGGGGTTTGGTTATACTAGTCGTAAAAAAAAAAAAAGTTGGGTTCAGAACTTCTATTGTACTAATCAAAATAATCAGGTTCTATAGTGGTCGTTATAGACGGGTGCTATTTGAGTGTATCTGATAGTTGGGTTCTATTGTAGTTGTTGTAATAGTGAGGTTCTATAAATGCACTAGTCGTAGTAATGGGGTGTAATCAATGATTTATATAAGCTATCATGGTATACATGGTATCTGGGTGTTATTGTACTAGTCTTAATAGACGGGTTCTATTGTAGAAGTAGTAATACTTGGGTGTTATTGTACATGTCGTTATAGTGGGTGTTATTGTACTAGTCGTTATAGTGGGGTGTTATTGTACTAGTCATTATAGTTGGGAGTTATTGTACTAGTCGTTATAGTGGGTGTTATTGTACTAGTCGTTATAGTTGGGTGTTTTTGTACATGTCGTTATAGTGGGTGTTATTGTACTAGTCGTTGTAGTTGGGTGTTATTGTACTAGTCTTTATAGTGGGGTGTTATTGTACTAGTCGTTATAGTGGGGTGTTATTGTACTAGTCGTTATAGTGGGGTGTTATTGTACATGTCGTTATAGTGGGTGTTATTGTACATGTCGTTATAGTTGGGTGTTATTGTACTAGTCGTTATAGTGGGTGTTATTGTACTAGTCGTTATAGTTGGGTGTTATTGTACATGTCGTTATAGTGGGTGTTATTGTACTAGTCGTTATAGTTGGGTGTTATTGTACTAGTCGTTATAGTGGGGTGTTATTGTACAAGTCGTTATAGTGGGGTGTTATTGTACTAGTCGTTATAGTGGGGTGTTATTGTACATGTTGTTATAGTGGGTGTTATTATACTAGTCGTTATCAGGAACGTAGATTAGAGGGATTTGAGTCTCGCGAAATCTCACAAAATAACGCGTCTCTCGAGATCTTACTCGTACGTGTGTCACATTAATTACCGAAATGAGCTTATCAGTTATCTAAAAATGTAGCGGCAAGAGGCTTACCTACCCAAAACGCCAACACTCGCTTATCTACCGCGGCGAAAGGGGAGACAGAGATAAATCAATAAACTACCCGATTAGATAGGGAGATACCAATCCCTCTATGTATGTTCCTGTCGTTATAGTGGGTGTTATTGAACTAGTCGTTATAATTGGGTGTTATTGTTCTAGTCGTAATAGTGGGTTGTTATTGTACTAGTAGTTATAGTGGGTATTATTGTACTGGTCGTTATAGTGGGGTGTTATTGTTCTAGTCGTAATAGTAGGGTGTTATTGTACTAGTCGTTATAGTTGGGTGTTATTGTTCTAGTCGTAATAGTGGGTTGTTATTGTACTAGTCATAATAGTTGGGTTGTAATTGTACTAGTCATTATAGTGGGGTGTTATTGTTCTAGTCGTAATAGTGGGTTGTATTGTACTAGTCGTTATAGTGGGGTGTTATTGTACTAGTCGTTATAGTGGGGTGTTCTTGTTCTAGTCGTAATAGTTGAGTGTTATTGTACTAGTCGTATTAGTGGGTTGTTATTGTACATGTCGTTATAGTGGGGTGTTATTGTACTAGTCGTTATAGTGGGATGTTATTGTACTAGTCGTTATATTGGGGTGTTATTGTACTAGTCGTTATAGTGGGGAGTTATTGTTCTAGTCGTAATAGTGGGTTGTTATTGTACTAGTCGTTATAGTGGGGTGTTATTATACTAGTCGTTATAGTGGGTGTTATTGTACTAGTCGTTATAGTGGGATTTTATTGTACATGTCGTTAAAGTGGGTGTTATTGTACTAGTCGTTATAGTGGGGTGTTATTGTACTAGTCGTTATAGTGGGGTGTTATTGTACTAGTCGTTATAGTGGGGTGTTATTGTACTAGTCGTTATAGTGGGTGTTATTGTACTAGTCGTTATAGTGGGATGTTATTGTACTAGTCGTTATAGTGGGTTGTTATTGTACTAGTCGTAATAGTGGGGTGTTATTGTTCTAGTCGTAATAGTGGGTTGTTATTGTACTAGTCGTTATAGTGGGGTGTTAATATACTAGTTGTTATAGTGGGTGTTATTGTACTAGTCATTATAGTTGGGTGTTATTATACATATCGTTATAGTGGGTGTTATTGTACTAGTCGTTATAGTGGGGTGTTATTGTTCTCGTCGTAATAGTTGGGTGTTATTGTACTAGTCATTATAGTGGGTTGTTATTGTACTAGTCGTTATAGTGGGGTGTTATTATACTAGTCGTAAAAGTGGGTTGTTATTGTACTAGTCGTTATAGTGGGGTGTTATTGTACTAGTCATTATAGTGGGGTGTTATTATACTAGTCGTTATAGTAGGGTGTTATTGTTCTAGTTGTAATAGTTGGGTGTTATTGTACTAGTCGTTATAGTGGGTTGTTATTGTACTAGTCGTTATAGTGGGGTGTTATTATACTAGTCGTAATAGTTGGTTGTTATTGTACTAGTCGTTATAGTGGGGTGTTATTGTACTAGTCGTTATAGTGGGGTGTTATTGTACTAGTCGTTATAGTGGGGTGTTATTATACTAGTCGTTATAGTAGGGTGTTATTGTTCTAGTCGTAATAGTTGAGTGTTATTGTACATGTCGTTATAGTGGGTTGTTATTGTACTAGTCGTTATAGTGGGGTGTTATTATACTAGTCGTAATAGTTGGTTGTTATTGTACTAGTCGTTATAGTGGGGTGTTATTGTACTAGTCGTTATAGTGGGGTGTTATTATACTAGTCGTTATAGTGGGGTGTTATTATACTAGTCGTAATAGTGGGTTGTTATTGTACTAGTCGTTATAGTGGGGTGTTATTGTACTAGTCGTTATAGTGGGGTGATATTGTTCTAGTCGTTATAGTGGGGTGTTATTGAACTAATCGTTATAGTGGGTGTTATTGTACTAGTCGTAAAAGTGGAGTGTTATTGTACTAGTCGTTATAGTGTGGTGTTATTGTTCTAGTCATAATTGTGGGGTGTTTTTATACTAGTCGCTATAGCTGGGTGTTATTGTACTAGTCGTAATAGTGGGATGATATTATACTTGTCGTAATATAGTGGGGTGTTACTGTGCTAGTCGTTATAGTAGGGTGTTTTTGTACTAGTCTTAAAATACGGTTGTTATTGTACTAGACTTAATAGTGGGGTGTTATTGCACAAGTCGTAATAGTGGCATGTTTTTGTACTGGTCGTTATAGTGGGTGTTATTGTACTAGTCGTTATAGTGGAGTGTTATTGTACCAGTCGTTATAGTGGGGTGTTATTGTACTAGTCGTTATAGTGGGGTGTTATTGTTCTAGTCGTAATAGTGGGTTGTTATTGTACTAGTCGTTATAGTGGGTTGTTATTGTACATGTCGTTATAGTAGGGTGTTATTGTACTAGTCGTTATAGTGGGGTGTTATTGTACTAGACTTAATAGTGGGGTGTTATTGTACAAGTCGTAATAGTGGCATGTTTTTGTACTGGTCGTTATAGTGGGGTGTTATTATACTAGTCGTTATAGTGGGTGTTTTTGTACTAGTCGCGATAGTGGGGTGTTATTGTACTAGTTGTAAAAGTGGGGTGTTATTGTGCTAGTCGTAATAGTGGGGTGTTATTGTGCTAGTCGTAATAGTTGCGTGTTATTGTGCTAGTCGTAATAGTGGGCTAGCACAATAACACCCGACTATTACGACTAGTATAATAATAGCCGACTAATACGACTAGCACAATAACACCCCACTATAACGACTAGTACAACAACACCCCACTATTACGACCAGTACAATAACACCCCACTATTACGACTCTTGTAAAAATCAACCCTAAATAGTCAATAATGGACTAGACATATTTTGAAAATGGAATTTTCCATTAAAAGTGTCAGGGGTGAATGAATTTAATGGCCAACTTGTGTTAAGGTAATTGAAGGTCTTATAGTCTAGTTATAAACATAACCACTTGGGTGTAAAAGAATAGCAGATTTGAATACAGCCGTAACAGGTGTCAGCTTAACTCTTTCCTCCCTGAAACTTTAACTGGACATTTCCAGTTTCCATTTAATTAAGTCTAGTCTATTTTTGACTTTTAATGGTCGTTTTTGTCAATGTTTGGCATTATGACAAACAGTGAAGACCCTGATCAGAGGGCTCATAGGAGCCCTCTGATCTTGGTCTTCACTGTTTGCATATGACAAGTGTACTATTTTCAAATGTACACTGTTTGCAAAGGACGCCAATATGCGGGGCTAGGGTCCAAAGGGTTAAACTAGCTACTAGTCTGAAAAATAATATCATTTTTAATGGTGTATTCTGTTTTTCAAAGGTTTAGCATTGGTGCCTTATTCCTGCTTATATAGAGTCCAGCACTGATTTATTATATCCTAGCTAGGAAAAGACAACCCAGTATGAATAAAAGGGAAATAATTATGAACTATATTATAGAGACTGGCGCCCTCTAGTGTCAGCTTAATGCTGAACAAAAGTGAACAGAATTAACCCCTTCACTGCCTTACCCCGAGTACATAAGTAATATGCAAATAGTTTGGATCATGATCAGACGCCGCGTAACGCGACGTCTGAACAGGATCCAACCTGTTTGACACTTGTTTCAATATTTCTTAAGTCAAAATACCTAAATATTGTTTTTTAGAAAAAGAAGCAGACGACAATTGTTTAAATTTGATGACGTCATGGCTGTGAAGGGGTTACATATTCTCTAAGCGTTTTCTGCTTTACTTTTGTTCTGCATGAAGCAGTCACCAGTCTTAAGAGGTATAAACGTTTGTCGATTTAGACAGCTTACCCCCCCCCCCCCCCCCCCCCACAAAGAAGCGCCTTTTAGTACATGGAATTTATTTCTACACTGAAGAAAAAAGTTCTGATTGAGGCACGTTCTGCTTTACTTTCAGCCTGCTTTAAGCTACCGTCTGCTAGGATAAAAATCAGAAGATTTCGGAAAATCCGAAGAAATGACAGTCCTGAGTTTCAGGGAGGAAAAGGTTGGTACGGATTACATGTACATGTACTCGGAAACTTAAACAAGATGAAAACTCATTGAAGTGCATAACATATTTATTTTACTACTTTTATAACAACAGATCGGATTGATTCACGTTCTACGGTGGATTTTAGTCTTTCAATAAGAAGAAACTGGGACCCGTTTCATAAAACTTCGTATGACAAAAACGACCGTAAGTCAAAACTATCAAATAAATATAATTTATGATTTCTCTATCTAATCATGTCTTGTAGCATCTTTTTGGAATTGTCCTTTCAAGACGAGTCTAAAGAGATGTCACAAGACAGGACTAAATGGAGAAATAAATAATAATTGAGACTTTTATAATCTGACTTACGATTACATTTGTCGTACGAAGTTTTATTAAACGGACCACAGATCCACAACATGACATTTTCAATAGTTTGTCATATTCAAAACTATTCATTTCTTAGTTTTTATGTCGTTTGCAATTTAAAACAAGAGGCCCATTAGCAATAGTTCGCTCACGTGAGAATAGCTGACAAAATTGAATGATTTATGTCCTGGGGCGGTGTCATGGAAAAATCTATTTTTAGCTCCTGTGACCTATAGATATGCAACAGATCGGAATGATTTCTTCAATATGGTACAGTACCTATAGAAGTCACCATAACATATCTCAAAGACATGGTCCTTTTAGTTTCAGAGAAGATGTTTGAAAGTTTCACTATATAACTATAAAAAAAATGTGAAACGTTGGCCACCGGGACAGGACCAACTTTGACTCCAGGGGCATAATTTAGACAATCTTGATAAAAAACCTGCAGATGATGTTGTGTACCAAATATCCAAGCTTTGTGTACAAGGGTTTCAGACAAGAAGGTGTTTAAACTTTCATTGAAAAAATCGATTCTTAGCTCCTGAAACCATTAAAAAATATCGGTAAATAGAAGGACAAGTTCTGTCACGACGCCAAATATCACATCTCTGACCATATAAGTTTCAAAGAAGATGTTTGAAAAGTTCACTATATTTTTAACTCCTGTGACCTAGACACGCGACAGACCCAAACCATTTCGACAATATTGGTAAATGACATCTGGAAGTGTCACCAAAGCTCTGGCCATATTAGTTTCAAAGAGAAGACGTTTAAAAATGTCACTATATAACTCTATGTTAAACTGTGACCCCCGGGGTGGGGCCATTTTGTACCCTATGGCATAATTTAAATAAACCTGATAGAGGACTTGTAGATGATGTTATGTGCAAATATCGAATTTGCCTATACTTAGTAAACCGATCGTCTGATTAGGCTCCAAATTACATGCCACTCTGATTGAAATAAATAGTCAGAATGGTCTAAAAACTGCCATTAAAAAAAAGAAACTCAAAGAGATGTTACAAGACAGGATTAGATGGAAATATAAATGAAAATTGAGAGTTTTACAATCTGACTTACGACCATATTTTTCGTAAGACAGCCATGGTCAGCGCGACGACTCCATTTAGGTTCATTCTGCTCAAATATGACCAATGAATCGCATGAGAACGAACGGTTTTTAGACTCAGCTCAAACGTCTTAAATAAGTGATCATTAGAAGCCGGGCCCGTTTCATAAAACTTTGTTCGACACATGTTATCGTAAGTCAGATTACCAATAGTCTCAATTATTATTTATTTCTCCATCTAATCCTGTCTTGTGACATCTTTTTGGAATCGTCTTTTCAAGACGATTCCAAAGAGATATCACAAGACAGGATTAGATAGAGAAATAAGAAATTAGATGTATTTAAAAGTTTTTGTCGTACGAAGTTTTATGAAACGGGCCCCAGGATTCCAAATGTGCCACTCTGATCATATGTTTTAAAAGAAATTCAAATAAATCAAATGTGAGATTTTTTTACAGACTATACGAGGACTTTCATGCAATGTTTGCAAACGAAACTTTGTTTTTAGCCCGTGTAGTTAGTGGCTGTATAAAACTACAAGTCTGTATAACGCGTGAACCTATAAAACTACAAGTCTGTATAACGCGTGAACCTATCAAACTACAATTCTGTATAACACGTGAACCTATAAAACTACGAGTCTGTATAACGCGTGAACCTATAAAACTACAAGTCTGTATAACGCGTGAACCTATAAAACTACAAGTCTGTATAACGCGTGAACCTATAAAAC
Organism: Gari tellinella; assembly: GCA_922989275.2. NCBI lineage: Eukaryota > Metazoa > Mollusca > Bivalvia > Cardiida > Psammobiidae > Gari > Gari tellinella. The sequence continues at coordinate 13,261,899 of OV277873.1, forward strand.
TACAAGTCTGTATAACGCGTGAACCTATAAAACTACGAGTCTGTATAACCCGTGACTAGTTATAAAACTACGAGTATGTTTAACTCGCGACTCTATAAAACTAGGAGCCTGTACAACCGCGGTCCAATTAAACTACGAGTATGTATTTAGATCATGACCCTATAAAACTTGAATCTCTATAATTATCTCCAAAACATACAGTTATTTTCTCGAAACCTAACGCAAATACAATGAAATAAAGTGTAGAATATATAAACCATTTGTTTACAAGAGTGACTATTTATTTCACTATGAGTGTCAAACTGTTTGGGGTTTTCGGTTTGCAATAGAGTTAATTGTTTTAAGCACACACATGCACTTTCAAGAGGAAAAAATAATTTATTTGTCCTGTACGTGTATAGCTATATACAATAAATTCATAAAACTAGTATGTACTTCAAGATATGCGTCCCTGAAGCATATATAAAAGCGATTCAGTATGTTTTTGTCCTTCAACACAGTTTATACTCTTTATACAAACATAACACAGATGTCTTTGGTTCGGATAAAATTATTTTCACCTAATCTACTTCTCGTTGCTAGTTCTATTCAGCAGCCATCTGCAGTAAACACCAAAACAGAAATATTTATCCGAGTGTTCGAAGAGCCACTGACATTTCTGTTCTAGAATCGGAAAATACTTGAGCTAAATTCCAAGCCCAGCGCTTACAGTGGAGAATATGTTATTCTTTCCCAATAAACGCGTTCACGCTAAAACTATTATTTGCAGTGCAAACAGTTTGGAGCCAGATCAGACGCCGGGTAACCCGGCGTCTGATCAGACTCCAAACTGTTTGCCACCAAGATAAACATGAAATATCAGAATTGTCCAAAAGTTGTTCTTTTCTACGTTTTAGCGCTTTGCGTTTGCGTACGTTTGCGTTTAAACGGGAAAGAATAACAGATTCTCCACTGTATAAAGCGTTTGAGCTGAGGCTGACCAATCAAATGCTTGAGAACGATTTTAGACTGAAGTAGGATCCCCATGTCAACCTCGGTTTTGCTGGGGGCTAGGAACTCCTTTTATGTTTGCGGCCATAACAACAATTTGACTTCGGACGTGCTTCCCTGGTACCTTCCAGTTTTAATGGCGGTGTTTCAGATTTTGATGTGCGCCGTGGTAATGTTGAATTTTGCTCGGCCAGTTTATCTGCTGCCTTCATTTCTTCCACAACCAGTGAACCTGCCAAAAATAACGAGACGATTACGGTTAGATCTACCAATTTATTCCCGGGTCCGAGCCAAAAAAGTTTTTTAGTTGAATCTGAGATTGTTCTCAAGCATTAATTTGATTGATCAGATTTGAGGTTTTGCTCAGCAAAAGCTCAAATCTGACCAATCGAAAGCTGGTCAACGACCTCAAACTCAACTCAATTTTTTTATAACCTTGGGGCTTGGATATTGCAATGAACTCTTCCTTTGTGTTTGCTGAAAGATTTCATTAAATACAATACCAGCACGCTTAGGACGAGCATACACGTTTTGCCGCGGCTATGCTTTACTTTGAACTATGTAGGGCTGCCATTTTCTCCGAAATTTTCGGATGTTTTCTGATTTCCGCGGACCTACGGGTTTTTTCCGAAGTCTTCGAATTTCTGCTCTAAATTTATAAAGTTGGAATTAAATGCCCTTTTTACTAAGGAAACACTGATGTGGGCGTCAAACAGTTTAGTTCCAGATCAAATGCGGCGTCTGTTCTTTGTCTTATATGTTAGTGCTATAGAGCCTGGCAGCGAATGGGTTAAAGGTACGATTCATAAATTCGCGCTTGAAAATTTGAAATCTCAGTTTATGATCAACTTATTGTAGCCCTATTGCATATGGGTAATGTCAACTTAACACATTGAACCCTAGCGACGAGTATACTCGTCATTAACAAATCATATACTTGTCAAGAGTACACTTCTATCTATGCAAACAGGAAAGACCCTGATTATATGGCTCCTTAAGGTCTACATTGTTTGTCCTTTTGTAAAACATCATTAAAATCCACCCTAAATACTAGTAGTCAAAAATGGACTAGACTTATATTGAAATTGGAATTGTCCATTAAAAGTTTCAGGGATGAATGACTGAATAGAGATATATTATCTAACAGCACAGCTTCTTGTCAAAAGTGCTTGTTATGCACCAAGTGTTAATTAAACATCTATAAGCCCTTACCCATCATGTAAAATATTTGGTCTACATTGTATCCAGATTTCGCCGAAGCCTTTACAAAATGAATACCATTATCCTGGGCGAATGTTTCGGCCAACTGCAATAATAAATAGACAACTGAATACATTGAACAGTAGTATTAATAATTATAACAACTTTATTTCATGTGGACTACATATTTGGTAACAAACAAACAAACCAATTTTCAACATGGTCCACAAACAAAATTAACACGATTCATGTGAGAAGGGAACACAATCAGTATTTTTAAACCTTTGCAAACAGGGTGGATCCAGAAAAGACAGTTCCTGTAGGAGCTCAACACAGGGACTACTCTGTTTTAGCGAATTTTAAAGATCAAACTGAAAATAATAATAATGTAGTGACGAGTAAACTCGTCATTAACAAACAGTGTACATACATGTATATCACTTGCCCTATGAATACAATGGTGATACTGGTCAGAAGAGTCCTCTTATCAGGATCTGCACTGTTTGTACATTTTGCACATGTAAGGTTAAAATGAACCCTTTATATGTACATGTAGTAAACAATGGACTAGCTTTAATTGGAAAATGGCAATGTTCATTCGAAATTTCAGGGGTGAATGGGTACATTTCCATAAACCTGTGATTTTCCTGAATTGCGTTTGCGTTTCGTTTGGGTTTAAACGGGAAAGAATAACTTTTTCTCCAATGCAGCTATACCTCGTCATCAATGGAGGACTCGAGGTCACACTTGTTGGCAACCAGGATGGTTTTAACCAAGTCACCGTGTTGCCGTAGAGCATCAAGCCAAACATTCACATTCTCAAACGTAGCCTGAAACAAATGTAATCAGTTTATGATAATGATAATCACAGAATCGCAAAAACTTTATACAGTAGAAACGCGAAACTTCGAACTCGCGTTAGTTCGAACATACCCATATTTTAAAGTTAAAACGTGGCTAAGCCACGTTTTAACTTTGAAATACGGGTATACATGTATTCGACTTAAGCGAGATCGAGTTATCGAACATAAACTTATGAAATACTGGTACCATATATTTAATCGAGTTCGAAGAATCGAGCTTCGACTGTACTACATGTATGCAACACACAAACCAAGGCTGGACGACATGACGATACTCATTACAGTAGTACCTCGCTATTACGACCACTAAAATGAAGGCTTATTGTCTGTGTAAAAGACAGGTGACAGCTTACAGCAATGTGAAAGTGAAACAGAAAGCTCCTGTAGGAGCTTTCTGTTTCACTTTCAAATTGCTTTAAGCATTCACCTGTCTTAAACAACATGCATTTGACACAATTACATGGTCGTAATAGAGAGGTTCTACATTTAGTTGAGTCGATATTGTTATTTCCCAGTAAACGCTAAACCTATTATTTCCAGTGCAAACCGTCTGGAGCAAGATCAGACGCCGGGGGAGCCGCTATCTGATCAGGCTCCAAACTGTTTGCCACTCTGATTAAATAACTAAATGTCAGAATCATCAAAACGTTGTCCTTTTCTACATTTAAGTTCATAATAACATTTGTATTTTGTTTGCGTTTAAACGGGAAAGAACAATGTATTTTCTACTGCAACAAAAGAATATGAGAGAGTGTATAGCCATTAACAGTGAAAGTCCGCTATATAACGAGTTCTAAGCGACGTGGATATATATTTACTTCGCTCTAAACATTATTCGCACTATTGATACTTACTAAATTCGTTATAAATTAGGAAAATTATTACCCTTTTATAGACACGGGAAATCCCAGTTCTTTAAAACGGAATATAAAACAATGACATGTAATTGAAATGGTCTACCGCATGCTTCCGTGTTAATCATTGTGTACAGTGGAGAAGACGTTATGCTTTCCCATTTAAAGGGACTCGCAACCGGATGGTGTACTTGTCAAAATAAAATAAAATACTCAAATAAAAGCAAATTTGTGGCATTATTTGGCTTCTGACATTAAAAAAATATGACCAGTCCAAAAAAAGTCTCAAGAATCGTCACCAAATCTTAGATTTTTAGATAGTTTCCATCGTTTTTCTATACCGACTAGTAGACGGTATAGTTGTTGTTGTTGCTTCTCTACACGGGCTTAGACATAAACACGAGCCGAATTACGAAGTTGTTTGCACTTTCGATCGCTACACATTGAAATACGTTAAATCGATCCGAGATAAAGGGATAGTTCCGTGGTCCATTGGTTTCCCCTATTTTGCCTTCTGTCCGCCAATGCCGGGCCCCGGGTTCGAATCCCACCAGAGACCAATATTTTTTTTTATTGAAATACATTTTTTTAAACAGAATTTCTTATCCTAAACTAATTCTTTACCATTTATATAAGCGTTTGACACATATTTACAAATTACTATTTTTAATGCACCATCTGGTTGCGAGTCGCTTTAAACGCACACGAAACGCAAACGCAAAGCATTGAAACGAAGAAAATAACACTTTTTTGACAATTCTGACAATTCATGTTTGTCTTAGTGGCAACTAGTTTGGAGGCTGGCCAGACGCTGGGTCACCGGCATCTAATCTGGCTCCAAACTGTTTGCAATAGAAATAATAGTTTTAGTGTAGACGCGTTTATTTGGAAAGAATAACGTCTTCCCCACTACATGTGTATGTATATTCCTTTCTTCAAGTGTTGCTATTTTATCTCTCGTAGCGAGCATGGTACAGTGGAGAATCTGTTATTCATTCCCGTTTAAACGCAAACGTACGCAAATGCAAAGCGCTAAAACGTAGAAAAGAACAACTTTTGGACAATTCTCATATTTCATGGTTACCCGGCGTCTGATCTGGCTCCAAACTGTTTGCACGTCAAATAATAGTTTTAGCGTAAACGCGTTTATTGGGAAAGAATAACACATTCTCCACTGTACTCAAGCCTGTGTATGTATCCATTTTACTTATAAAAGCGCCGATGTAAATCAATGGATCTTTATATTTATCATTATTGTAACTTACATATACAGTATATATCTGGAGTTACAACACTAACGTATTCTTCTTATATACATTGTATATAAAAACAAATACATGTGGCACACATTGATACTGAATCTATACCAAAACGAAATTTCTATACCTATTAAAGGCACATAAATCTAGAGCAGATAAAAACTTTGATTTGATTTGATTTGTTACGATTTTAGGCTAATTTTAACAATATTTCCGTCATATCGCGACATCATGCTAATGACAGGTGGAAGAAGACCCCAGATGCCCCTTATACACTGCCGGTAAATGGGTAAAAGTACCGACCTTCCGCAAGCAAGCTTGAAGATTTCCCCACATGAAAAAAACACTACCTACCAACATTATGATATATTGAATCTCTCTATAACGACCACAAAAAGGCAAATTGATAGTATAAAAGACAGATGACAGCTTAATTTAAAGCAAGGTTGCAGTAAAACAGAAAATTCATAAGGGAGTTTTCTGTTTTACTATCACTTTGCTTTAACTCTTTGAACCCTAATCACGCATATATGCATCATTTGCAAGCAACATACCTGTAAGGAGTACACTTGTCCTATGCAAACAGTGTAAGCCCTGATCAGAGGGCTCCTTAAGGAGCCCTCTGATCAGGGTCTACACTGTTTGTCATTTTGACATATATTGCAAAATTCAACTCTAAAAAGTCAAAATGAACTAGACTATTTAAATTGAAAACTAGAATTTTTCCATTTGAGGTTTCAGGGAGGAAAGGGTTAAGCAGTCACCTGTCGTAAACACCTAATAATTAACACAATATAGTGGTCGTAATAGAGAGGTTTTACTGTATTTGTAATTACAGTATGTCACTGAATATATATAATATATGTTGTAATGAAATAGTTGTTTACATGAACATCTAGATATGTTTGATAATTCCTTGTGGTATGACCCTCTGGAAGAAATGGAAATAAACTTGTGTAGTATTGGGAAATTATTAATCTCAAACTTTAGCTATTATGAACATTTCGACTACAATATCCAGATTCCTTATTTCTTCACCCACCAACATTATTATTATTACATGATATAGTAGTAGTATTGTGATAAATGATGAGAACACCCAACAGAATCATTTCTTGGAGACGATTTCAGTAAATATAGAAAAACCTCTCTATTACCAAAAAAATAAATTGTGTTAATCAATAGATGCTTTTAAAAGACAGGTGCCTGCTTAAGCAAGGTACCATTAAAACAGAAAGCTCGTGTAAGAGCATTCTGTTTTAATGACATCTTGCTTTAAGCTGTCATCCGTCTTTTATACAATCAAATAGCCTTTTATTTAGTGGTCGTAATAGAGAGGATTTACTGTATACACAACACGGGGTTTGGTTTGGGGAGATACAGGTATAAAGTAGCAGTGATACATTTAGGAATCAGACGAACGATTCCCCAAGATGCACATTCTGTGACACAATGAGTACACTGGGGGCCAACTAGGTATTACGATGAAATGTTTTGCTACAACTTATTTGTATTGCTACGAAGGCAACTTTGTTTTCGTAGACAAGCATTTCTCACTGTATACACTGACTTAGTAGCAATACAAATCTCTTATAATACATTGGTTGTCGTAGCAATACAGTTTGATGATAATACGTAGTTGGACCTCCGTGGAGTAATTGATACACAAATAATGAGCCTTGAGTTTACAATTTGCAAATTTAGAATTTGTCTTAAGGCGCATGCTTGGCCTAGTGGTATAGTCACTGTGACTTACACCACTAAGCCCCTAGGGGCCCCCTTGGCCTAGTGGTATAGTCACTGTGACTTACATCACTAAGCCCCTCGCCGCTGTGAGTTCGAATCCCAGTAGGGTCGTTCGGATTTTTCATGAGGGGAAGCCTTCCAGCTGGCTTGCGGAAGGTCGGTGGTTCTACCCAGTTGCCGATTTGTGCCTGAAACAGTGCATAACGGACTCCTGGGGTCTTCCTCCACCTATAATTAGCTGGACGTCGCGATATGACTGAAATACTGTTGAAAGCGACATAAAATCAAAACAAATAAAAATAAAAATAAGGCGCATGCTGCTTTACTTGCAGTCTACTTTCAGCTATAATCTGCTAGGATATAGATTTATTCTTATATTGCATGGCTCTACTCTCTCCAAGAATATATTAAAGGTATGAAATTGCATATTTATGGAGTCACCGGTTCAAAAGGACACGCATACTTTGGACAAGTCAAGTTGAATGAGTATAGGACTTGTGATGCGCAGGTAAAACTATCACTGATTAGGAGAAAATGAAATATTCAGTCCAGTCGCTGGTCATTTACATGTATATCTGAATCTGTTACAAACGATGGCTAGACTAAATATTATCTGTAGTGCCACACATTATTGTTTTGCGTTTTAGGGTCATACCTACCGAATCTGTGACGTCATAAAGAACTAGTGCTATTTGAGCCCCGCGTAGATACATGGGAACGAGGCTCTTGTAGCGTTCCTGTCCAGCAGTATCCCAAATCTGGAAACTGATGACATCATCGTTGACATGAGCAACCTTTGAAATAAAACTAGCTGAAATTGAAAAAGAAATGTAGATCTACATGTATATTGTTTATTATTTATATACATGTACGGTATTACATGTACCTACATACACGTGTATAAATGTTGTATAAAATAATTTATATAACATAAATCATAAAACTGGCTCTGGCAGTGTAAATAAGCCATTTAATAAATTTGATATATGTACTTCAGTAGTGAACTTTTGAATTTTTGGCTCCAGCCTAACCCGTTCGTTCACAAGTTTTCGTTCTGGTTGTTTACTCAAGGCAACTAATATATTGAAGAGAAATATGGAGAAATAATTTTGAAAACATCATAGGTTTGTCTCTATGAATCTAGTCAAAACGTACCAAAGCCAAAACGTGTCCACGTCTTGGTCGAAAAGTACCCAAACCGAAACATACCCCTCTCATGACAACAAGGAGCCAACTTATCCACATACCCGATCTATATTATGTACATGTATAGAGTTTTGCTGACTAAAACAAAGTTGAAAACTAAGCCGAGTTAAGTCTGAGATCGTTCTCAACTTTTGATTGGCTATATTTGAGCAGATCTTCAAATGTGACCTATCAAAATTTTGAGAACGATCTTAGGCTAATATCAAACGCTTTTAAGCATAGGCTATGGCTTACAGTGGAGAAAACGTTATTCTTTCCCAATAAACGCGTTTACGCTAAAACTATTATTTCTATTGCAAACAGTTTGGAGCCAGACCAGACGCCGGGTAAGCCGGCGTCTGATTAGGCTCCAAACTGTTTGTCACCAAGATAAACATGAATTATCAGAATTGTCCAAAAGTTGTTCTTTTCTACGTTTTAGTGCTTTGCGTGTGCGTACGTTTGCGTTTAAACGGGAAAGAATAACGTATTCTCCACTGTACAAGACCAACACTTGTAAGAAACTTACCACCAATTGTCTGTTTGTATGTGTCTTCGAATTTATTTTTCGTAAATCGAATAGCAAGCGATGTTTTCCCAACAGAGATATCGCCGATCAGGACAACCTTCAATCTGTACAGGTTATTGTCCATGGTGAGACTGAAGAATGCTGGTTGGTTACGTTGCCCGGTCAAACCAATGAAAATGTCTTTCCTTGATGACATAAATAAATAAACTTATTGGAATGCGGATTTTCTTTCACATAGTAAAACTGATGAGTGAAAGTTACTCGACTACATGACGTCAACCAAAATATATATTACCACCAGAATGAAATTAATCCTTTAGTCCTTTTATTCCGAATGCACAATGGATATCACAATAATGTATCGACATTATTAACACTGACATCTTCTGTTTTATGTTTTATCCATTTTGCATGTCGTCTGTCCTCTCCATTGAAGATCTCTTGGCACGATGCAATGTGAGTAAAATACTTTTCAATGTTCCAAACTGTGTGATTGAGCGAAACTGTAGCACTCCTGACAAATGTAAAACAACGTACACTAAGAATTTTTGACGTTAATTTGAAATCATTTTCAAAGTGAGAATGCAACTGTGTGTTAATTCCAAGTTTTTTTTATTGGTCATAGATGGGCAAACGGTACCGACATTACCCCAAACATCTCCATAACTTGGACGCTGAAATGTCAAAAGCCTCTTCTGTGTCCCTGCAATTAAGAAACAAGATATATAGCGTTAAAACAGATGTTAAGCGGAGTGCGTGGTGGAAGTAATGCTATAGATGGGTGTGCAAATTGTATGGACATTAGGTTGTCACAACATTGTTATACATGTAGTATAATACCCGGGATTGAACAGCAAAAATACAATTACAGTAACTTTTATGTAAAATAAAGCATAACAACTAAAAAGTTATCAACTCAGAAATGCCAACCAATAATTTAAACATAATATACGGAGATTCTCGCGTGAAACTACTGTCCTATTTAATATTATATATCAAACTTTGGTCATGTACGGTGGCATATTACCAGTTAACCACATATTTTTCATGATAGATTCCTGTTAATGTCTCACATAAATACTCAACTAGTTAGTTTTCGCAAAAACGTTTGCGTTAGTTTTCAGATAATTATCTGTAAAGTGGAATGTGGAAACTTTTTACGATAACCAGATAAATATCTGGACACGAACTTTTTCATGATACTGCTTTAAACTGCCACCACTTAAATTTATCTAGTTACTTAACTAGATAATGAACTAGAAAGTTACCCAATAAATACACCTTTTTAGGCCTTGAAAACATTTCTCAACTGAAGAATTTAGTTCCACTGTATACAGTCATGAAATTGTATACCGTGTAAAACATAATTTTTCTATATCCTAGCTGAAGGAAGCTGAAAGCAGACTGAACGTAAAGCAGAATGCACATTAAGGTATTCTGCTTGACTTTGATCTTGTTTTAAGTAGTCACTTGTCTTCAAAATTAGAAACAGCTAGGCTATATCACGAAGCTCTTCTAAGTACTAGTCAGCTTGATTATATATTTTGATAAACTGTGATTTACTTGCTGGCCATTTATTGTTAAAAAATGTTTTTATCTCAATAAGTAGTTACTGCAAAGATTCATTTTATTTGTTACATGTTGAGACTGTTATTGAAAAAAAACACATTCCAATTTCTCATTTATTTTTTATATATATTCCCCTTAATGAAATAAACCATGATACCACGCAACCGTTAAAAGTTCATGCTCTCAGACCATGCAAACAGTTGGGAAATGTCGACAGAAATTCAATTTATATTAGTGTTGTTTAGCCTTTTGCCAGTACTCTCAAAACGTTTGGAGACCACCCCCGATATGATACTGAACTGCTTTAACTGCACCGGAAGTAACCTAAAAGGCCATGTCAGTCTAGCGTGTAAACATCGATCAAAACCGAATTATTTCTGCACATACTATAGTAGGTTGAAGAAAGGAGGAATTTATCTTTCTTGCAAGATTATTTTATTTCAGATCGCTCATCTCCTGAACAAGTGACACACAAAAATGTAATAAGTGATTCCGAACTCAATAAACGACTGTACCTATGGTTGAAAAATTGAAAATGCTGGTCCAAACAGATATTATACAACTCCACTGGAAAATATTGTTATGAACCATTTGTTTGCTAAATACATGTAAAGGTAAAAAGGTAAAGGTGATAGGTTTATCAAGTCTGAAATTTATATGTCATATTCTTCCGACTTTTACAATTACCTCCCTGTTCATCGAGTCACAAGTCGGCCATTTACATTCGGCGCTACTAGCAGCCATGACACATTGACTTATTTCCCTCTCAGGTACCCATTTAAATCACCTGGGTGAAGTGGAGCAATGTAGGGTTAATTTTTTGCTCAGAAAAATTTCAGTGATCCTGACAGGGCTCGAACCAGGAACCTCTCGCTTCCTAGTCGAGCGTCCTACCATTGGGCCACCGACATATGTATTCAAATATAAAACTCCAATAACTGTTAAGTGGGTTGGTAATATACTTGCCCCATACATATGCCTTTATATAGTATTCCTCCACAAAAAATAGTTTCACTTTCTACAGTTATGAATATGTACCATTAGAAATGTATTCTAGAATATGGTAAATTAAAGCAGGAAGTAAAACAGAATGCGCATTAAGGTACAGTCTGATGAGCTTTCAAGATGCTTTAGGAGGTCATTTGTCTTCAAAAGGAAGTAACATGCGTTTTAATAAAGGGTCGAATATTGGGGTTGTGGGTATTGGCAAACACTCTGTAACCCTTTAACCAATTATCCGATAGTTTGTTTCTACTTTTGAAAACAGATGAACACTGAAAGCATGTTGAAAGTGTGCTTTAGCTACCATCTACTATAATATAGAGACCATTTATTATGGTGCATATTAACTCACGATATTGTAAAAACATTTTGCTGCAGTATTAAATAATAGGCGCAAAAATGGCGTATTTGTGGAATAATTGGTTAAGAACCGTTTGCATTTCAATGTTCTTTAAGAGGCCGTTTAACAAATGCTTGTTTTACTGTAGAGCCAATTAGCTCCATTGCTCTACTTGAAATGAAGATGCACCGGATGACAACACGTAGTTTAGCATTACCTTAGTTCTGCCATACATTAAACAATCACCAATCATTCCTTATAGAGCACAATAATTCTGAACTGAATAATCACCTAACAAATAAGTTTGTACTGGGTGTACTTATGTAATATATTTAGCATTATATCTATCCGGGTAAATACCCATTACCTTCTCACACTGTCACCAATATCCTCATACATATCACCTGACCATACACATATTCATGCACACGCAGTTTCTTGATACTAGATTTCGAACTACATGTATAGGTTAGACTATTGCTTGTATATAATACAGGTGTTTCTTCAGAGGCGAATGGTTGGAGAGAACTAAATCAAAAGCAGTCACCTTTTCACATAGCGCTAGACAAAGAGAGATCCCTGATAACCTGTTTCTTGTATTGAAGACAAGTGGCCACTTAAAGCAGTTTGAAAGTAAAGCAGAATGCGCCGTAAGGCGCATTCTGCTTTTCTTTCAGTCTGCTTTAAGCTAGAATATTCTAGAACATAGAAACCAATTCTTATAATACATATTCATGACTGCATGAATTGGAACTATTTTCTTCAGTGAAGGAATAAATTAAACGCGCTAATAGGCGCTTCTATGGGGGGAACTGGTTAAATGTAGAGACGAGTTTAATGAGTAGTCGAATTACAGAAGAGAAAGTGGTTTAAAAATGTATTTTATTATGATAGGAGTCCCTAGCGAAGGTAACACTTTGAAAATAATTATACAGACGGGTCTCTATAACTTGAACCACGTTAATGTCGAACTCCGCTTTAGCCGAACCATATTTAAGTCGAACGTATCCGTATCTTATGTAGCTGTCATAATCGCTTTGACTCGAACGTAACCATATTTCAAAGTAAAAACGTAGCTGAAATATGGGCTAGTTCGATTAACTCATTCACCCCTGAATTTTAATGGACAGTTGTAATTTCAAAAGAAATCTATTCCATTCTTGACTATTTAGGGTTGATTTTAACAAAATATTTCAAAATGACAAACAGTGTATACCCTGATCAGAGGGCTCCTTAAGGAGCCCTCTGACCAGGGTTTACACTGTTTGCATATGACAAGTGTAATCCTCACATGTACACTGTTTGTAAATGACGAGTATACTCGTCGCTAGGGTTGAATGTGTTAAGTGAATTCGAAATATCGAGTCTCGAGTGTAGTTCAAAGGTCAAATGGATAAGAAACCAGGAAGTAAAATCGAATGAGTCCTACTCATGCTACCATGCATTGTGTTAACTATGGTGTGTTTTATTTATAGAACAATGACATTATAAAACAATGGAAACGGTTACTAAATAAATAGACTGGATAAACATTTGTCACCAGTTTTATTTCAACCGGATAGCCGGTATTACCTGAAACTTTGACCCAGTTAAAATGACACAGGGTCGATTCTCAACGTGTCCAAAAGAAAATGGGTTGAATTTTAGCGTTTCAAAAAGCTCAGGGTCGATTCTCAACGTTAAAGAATAACAAGAAATATATTTTAAAAAAAGAATTCCGTCACAGGTTAAAGTTTTTGTTTGTTTTTTGTTTGTTTTTATTTTTGGGCGAGGCGGAGGGGTGCAGTATCCATACCATGCCACATTTTTTTCGTTTTAAAAACAGAATTTCCAACAAGCTTAATTTGGAAAATTATACACGCTAAATTTAGAAATGATGACATAATAACAGCAATACTTTAGACTGTATCTCATTGCTTTCAGTGTTTAACAAGGTTTAAACCCAACAATATTTAAAAAAAAAAACACACGAAAAAAAACCCAAAAAAACCCAACAACATCAGAACATCAAGCTAGGCCATTTCGGCCTTTTGACCAATGAAAGATGTATTGCATTTCAAACAAGTGGCCATTGACCTAGATTTCTGATCATTCCTGATTGGTTAAATTGTTTCAAAAAGTTGAAGTCTAAAGAGAAAGCAGACTCATATGTGATGGAAAGAACAGAACAGAACAGAACATAATTTTATTCAGATTTGTACAAAGTACATCATCTTAGTCACATATAAATATTCACAAACATATAACATCACGTGACAATACGAGGTTAGTTTTCATTGTAAGAATGTCTTAATCTAAGAGCATCTCTTATATACATAACTAAATTATACAAAACATGCTTATTTGTTTATTTCATCAATTCAATAAATTTGAACATTAAAGGTCTTTGAAAAAAGTATTTATTTAGATATTTCACTCTCAAGTCAACAAAACCACAGGTCGACTCAACGTTTAGTAAAGACAAGACGCTTAACATAAAAAACCTTGGTCGATTCTTAACGTAAAACACAGACCCTGTGTTGATGCTAAAAATGTTTAAGACAGACCCTGTGTCGATTGTTAACACAGGGGTAAAATTCATGTAACACCGACTGTTACGATATACTTAGAATATCTTGAAATAAAATCAACAACAAAAGTACCAAAATCCCTAATTTCAAACAAAATTATCAGTCAACATTATTGTTGGTTGCTTAACTTGCTTATATATATTCAATTAACCCACTGGCCCCTAGTGAAGCGTATAGTCATTTAAAACAGTATACAGTGGAGAATCTGTTATTCTTTCCCGTTTAAACGCAAACGTACGCAAACGCAAAGCACTAAAACGTAGAAAAGAACAATTTTTTGACAATTCTGATATTTCATGTTTATCTTGATGGCAAACAGTTTGGAGCCTGATCAGACGCCGGGTTACCCGGCGTCTGATCTGGCTCCAAACTGTTTGCACTGCAAATAATAGTTTTAGCGTAAACGCGTTTATTGGGAAAGAATAACACATTCTCCACTGTACCTGTAAATAGTGCATTTGTCTTCTGCAAACAGTAAAAACTCATTTCAGATGGCCATTGACCAGGGTATGAACCGTTTGTAATTGTGCAATATATTGCAAAAACAAACTTAAATGGTCAAAAATAGAGTTTGCGAAATTGTCCATTGCAAGTTTCAAATTTAACGTCGTTTTCAAAACAGTTTTGATCCAGATCAGACACCAAATAACTAGGCCTCTTATCGGGAAAAATCTGTTGGACACAACATCTAGACGGAGTGATACTTTCGTAATCATATTGCATGTACAGTATATTGTCTATTGTTTAAATCAAAGTTAAAAGTGATAAAGATAATCTTATAAGGTCAATTTACAAGTGCACGCTAAATGACTTTAACCCTTTCACTCTAAGTGATGCCACAAAGCGCGTTTGCAAACAGTTTGGATCCTGATCAGACACCGCGTAACGCAATATTAGTTAAGTTATAAAACATTAAATCTAACCTATGCAAACAGTTAATACACATATCAGGTGGCGGCTAAAGGAACCCTATGATCAGGGTCTCTAAACAGGTTTATCATTTTGCAAAATAATTGTAAAACATTTCACCTAAATAGTCAAAAATAGAACAAACATAATAGTAGACCCGATAAGGGAAACAATCGTTCAAATTGTGAATATATTCTGAAACTTGGCACAGTGATTCATTGGAGTGTCAAAAATATGAAATGGAAGGGTTGCCCAAAATCTGAGCAGAGGAAGGCTGCCATTTTGGAATTCAATATGGCGGACCCTAAATTTAATGTTTTTAGACGTATCTCTGCTAAGAATGCATATAGAGTTCTGATTTCAGGTGCAAAATATATGCTATTGGGGTCTACAAACGTTGGTACAACTTAAACTTTGCTTGCATGGCAGCCATTTTTAATTCCAAGATGGCGGTTGTTAAAAATTTGTTTCAATATGTATTGGGTAGAGTCAAATATTAAAGTACTACAACTGAGGTCCAATAGCATGCTTAAATTTGGCAAAAACTGGCATTTCTCTGTATAAAAAGGTTTCTATATACCGAAATAAGTGTACAAGTTTGTATATTATGTAACCTGATATCTGCGGGCCAACATAGCTATTCAAGATGGCTTCCAAGATGGCCACCTCAAACATGAAATATCACGAACATATTCTATATATTACAATTGTTTTCTTATCGATCGACTAACAGTGATGACAATGAACTTTGATCATTAAAAAAAGATTCATATTATTCCCTAGATATAAATACTGACCATTTAACCCTTCTCTTACGACCACAATATTCAAAATGGCGTCCAAGATGGCCACCAGAAGCGTAAACGTATCACACACACTTACTATAACACTTATTCTAATGTTTTTTAAAAAAGTGAAAGCATGCAACCTTAATATAATAAACCAGTCACAATATTCCTTTTATGTGAATAGAAGCTGTTTTAATTTTATACTACGGACAAGAAGTTCAAATTGGCGTCCAAAATGCACACACTTAAATTTACAATTTTGTCTTACGGTTTTTCTAAAGTGACAGCAATGCACGCTGAGCATTACAACACAGTCACGGTATTCCCTTTAAACCGTTTGGACCGTTAAAATCTTATACTACGATCAAAATATTCGAAATGGCATCTAAGATGGCGGCTATGTGAATACATAAAAAAAACCATGAAAATTCTGTCTTTTACAATTGTTTTAATGGTATGACTGAAAAAAATAACAATGCACTTTGGATATTACAAAGAGGATATGCTTCTCACTAAATGTTTTAAGATCGTTTTACTCCTGTTCTATGAGCTATACTATGAGTCAACAAACATACTGGTGTAACTTTTACTTTTATTGCCTTTGGCCATTCGAATTCCAAGACGGTCTTTAAAATTATATTTAACGCATATCTGAGCTGTAGAGCCTCTATTACGGTGTATCATAAAAGTTAAAAAGTAATACATGCAATTGATTGAATGATGGCTATTTTGAAATCCAAGATGACCACCATTATAATCTCACACAAATAAATATACACATTATAGCTGTATGATTAACATTGATGACAAACAAATATTGACATCACTAATAGAGATACCAGTACTTCATCCATTGTTAGGTCTTGTCTAACATTTCTCCTGGGAACCGCCCTACTCGGTACATGTTCTCTCTACATTTACAGCTTCCTAGTCATTCTGTCAACTCCGATATAACGCCTTGGTGACTTTGAAAGTTTAGGCAGAAAGCTCCAAACTAGGAGAAAATTATTTTCCTCCTTCATTCACACCAAATCACTTGGTCATGGTCAACTCTATGGTAATCTAGACAGTTATACAACTTTCTGGCTTGCATGATAGATCGCCTGACATGTTTGTATGCAGCAGATGTTGGGGGTAATATTTGCTATTGTCTTACCTCTAGTTGTAAATAGGTATCGCCTTGCGTCATTGATCATTAAAATCTAGAAAATGATTATTTAACTGCTTTCTCTCCTCTATTGCCTTCAAAAATGTCTGCAGATATCCACTAAACATTTGTACTGTTTTGTAAACCATGGTTTGTCTTAGATATGGCTTTTCTGAAGCTGTCAATAGTGATAACTTTGTCCTTCTGAACAATATTGAGTTAGGTTTTCAGCAGGACGTTGAAGCTATCCTTAACTGTCGGGTCTATCAATATGGAGACATCAAAACGTCGATATTTGTTTCTTCCAACCTCAGCGTGAAGTTCAGCTTTTCCACTGCTAGGTTTAGTTCAATACAACGTTTGCTTGTCCCATCGCTCGATTATCTTAAATTCACATCGCCTTTTGTTGTTAGAGATAATTTGGTCTATCTGAGTTTTTATGTTTCCGTCAGGCGGTACCAAATTGAACTTGTGGATAGTCTTGTATCCCGTCTATGATGAAGTTAACGTCTTCATATAGTCCAGTAATTATTTCACCGTTATCTGTAAAGTTGCTTGTTCCATGTCAACCCAGGAATCCTCTCAGCAAGTCCGTTTCCTTCCAACGCATGCATTGAAGTCATCCAATAGCAGTATGCCATCATGTTTTCTGATATCATTCAGAACTGCCTGAAGTACACTGTAGAAGTTTTCCTATACCTTTTCTCGGTGTGTTGGTGTATCATCTTATTTTGATCATGACCATGAGAAAACAATTGTCCTAAAGTTTGTTAGTTACATGTATATCTTAGGTTTAAGGATTGGCGGTTATTTTGGCCAGCATCTGGAATAACTTGTCTCCAATGAAAATAATTAAACAGTTGCTATACACATTAAATGAATACCATGTCTCTGTTTTATGTTCTATGACACTCTATGTTGTTGAGGTCATCTTTCTTTCTTTCTTATTATAACTTTTCTCCATCAAGAAAGATGCTTATGAGAGGGGGTACTTTTGAGGTGCACTGTGGACTGAACCCGGCATGTCACTTTATCCTGATACCGACGAACCAGTCGTTATGCTAACCCGAAATCCTGAGCACCAAGAAGGGAAGCCTTTACTACCAATTTTAATGTCTGTGGTTTGACTCGGTCGGGAATTGAAACCGCGTTCTCTCGAGCTGCAAGCACGCCCTACCACTGTGCTATGCAGTCGGATAGTATAGCTTGGACGCCATCTTAATATTTGTTTTAAGTAAAAGGATTAAAACATACAAATATACCTCAATCTTGTTATGTTCAAAGTCAATTGTCATCATTTTTAGTCAAGCCATACGAAACCAGTTGTAATAGTCTGTATGCTAGTGATAGCTTAGGTTAATGGTGTGGTGGTCATCTTGGACGCCATTTTGTATATGTTGTTCGCTGTAGAAGGAATAAAGAGATTTGATACACATGAAATGAATAATTTATCACTTTTGTAATGTTTTAGTCTATTGTCATCACTTTAAGTCAAACCATACGAAGATAATTTAGTAGTTTCTGATATTCTATAGCTGTGGCAGCCATCGTGGACGCCATCTTGAATACTTTGATGGGAGTCGAAAAGTTAAACGGTCTTGATCCACGCTTAGGAAAAAACATGTTTCTTTTGGTAAGGGTCAAAGTCCATTGTCCTTACTTTTAGCCAGACCATTAGAAAATAGATGTAGTTGAAATAGTATGTTCGTTACATTCTCTGTCTGTGGCGGCCATCTTGGTCGCCATCTTGACCACTGGCTTCGTAGTATGGGAATAAGACTGTCTCAATACACATTTAGTGAACAACATATGCCCTTTGTACTGACCAAAATTTGCGCTGTCATCTTTTTTAGTCAAACGATTAACACAAATTTAGTAGAAAGTGTTTTCGTGATATTTTATATTTGTAGCGGCGATCTTGGACGCCGTTTTAAACATCTTGTTAGTAGTATAAGATTTAAACAGCCTTTATATACATTTAGTGAATATAATGACTATGTTGAAATGACAACTTCAGTTTGAATTGCCATCACTCTTAGTAAAACTATTAAAAATAATTGTAATTTTTTAATTAGTATGTGCGTGATATTTTTACGCATCTGGTGGCCATCTTGGACGCCATTTTAATAGTTTTGGTCGTGGGAGAAGGATTGAATGGTCAATATTTATATTTAGGGAATAAGATGACTCTTCTGTAATGTCCAAAGTTCATTGTACTCACTGTTAGTCGAACCATAAGAAAACAATTGTAATATATAGTATGTTCGTGAAATTTCATGTTTGTGGTGGCCATCTTGGAAGCCACCTTAAATAGCAATGTTGGCCCACAGACAAGACGTTTCATAATATACAAATATGTTCACACATTTCGGTATATAGAAACCTTTTTCTACAGAAGGATACCAGTTCGTGTCCGATTTAAGCATGCTATTGGGCTTCAGTTGTAGTACTATAATATATGGCCCTACGCAATACATATTGAAACAAATTTTTAACAACCGCCATCTTGGAATTAAAAATGGCTGCCATGCAAGCAAAGCATAAGTTGTATCAAAGTTTGTAGACCCCAATAGCATATATTTTGCACCTGAAATCAGAACTCTATGTGCATTCTTAGCAGAGATACGTCTAAAACATTAAATTTAGGGTCCGCCATTTTGAATTCCAAAATGGCCGCCTTCCCCTGCTCAGATTTTAAGCAACCTTTCATTTCATATTTTTGACACCCCAATGAATCACTGTGCCAAGTTTCAGAATATGTTCACAATTTGAACGATTTGCCCAAAATGTGTATCTTAAAGACATTAAGCCAGTCTATTCATTGATTCACCCCCCATTGTTCTATCTAGTTGCCAAAATACAGGTATACCGGTATATAGCATGAAAAAAGTGTGGAGGCAACGGCTGGGCCATCTGAAACTTTGAATAGAGGCCCTTACATAATTGATCCCAATAGGTTTTTCATTGGGTTTTACCAACCAAGCTATCAAATATTAGGTGCGGGCCTCACATGAGACGCCTGAATGATTCTTTGCATAGACGCTAGCCGAGTAAGTGCATGGGCTCCATGCTTTGACTCAAACTTTTGATGGTGCTATGTGTTACCACCCAAGCTTGGTCATGTAATGTCTTTAACTGGAAACAGGGTCCATGCTTATAAAGCGTTTGAGTTGAGTCGGAAATTGTTCTCAAGCAATTGATTGGTCAGATTTGAGCCTAGGCTCAAAGCTGACCAATCAAATGATTGAGAACGAACTCAGACTCAACGCAAACGCTTTATAAGCGCTTGGCCTGGAGTTGTCCATGTGAAGCCTCAGTGGCTATCGAGTTGGTATAAACACTTTCTCAAGTTGCACTTGAAAGGAAGAAAAACACGAACGAAAGGAAACTCAAAAATAATAAATCAAAATATGAAATGTAAATGACGGTGTAACAAGATACGACTACTGAGTTATGGGAAGTCTGAGAGCACATGCACTTCATGCGCAAACCGACCAATTGTTTTCATAGGGAGGCTCTTACCACAATGAACCCTAGTATAAACGGTGTAAAGTAGAGAAGTAGCTTTTTCTGTTTAAAAGCAAACGAAACGCAAATGCAATTCTATAAAATGTAAAAACTTCCATTTTTAAATGTAAATTCAAACTATTCATTTTCAAGAATATGGGCTGAGTGGCTAACAGTTTGGAGTCTGATCTGACATAGGGTAATCACTCGTCTAATCAGGCTCCAAACTGTTTGCACTAAATAAAATAGTTTTAGCATAAACACATTTGTTTGAAAAGAATAACGGCTTACGGGCATCTCAACTGTACCACGAATGGATATTCGTCTATAACGCGGAATACAGTGATGAGTTCAGTAAAGAAATCGATGGCCGTCGATGGCCAACGATTGCGAGTTGGCTACCGGTCTGAGATAATCTTACATGAGAGAAATTTACCGAAGAGGAACTTACACACCAGAGACCATTACTCACCATTGAGTCATTAGTGACGAAGAGTCCGTGGATTGAAGATTGAAGATACAGTGGAGAAATCGTAATTCTTTCGATAAAACGCAAACGTATTGCAATGAAATATAGAAAATGACATCATTTTGACAATTCAGACTACCAGTTTTAATTTGAATGGTAAACAGCTTAAAGCCTGATCAGACGCCGGGTTACCCGGCGTCTTATCTGGCTCCAAACTATTTGCAATGAAAATAATAAATTAAACGTAACCGGGGTTATTTGGAAAGAAAGAGATGTCTCTATTGTACATGTACTCTGCACGCTGCACACGGGACACAAACTGCTAACCTAAACAACAAACAGTGATAATTGAACACGCTACAGGTGTATACGTAACCAAACTGAAAGTAAAAAACATAGAGCTACGTAACTTTCATCTTGCTACAGTGTTCCCTCTCTACATTAACCATCTGAACAACGATTCCCTCGTTACAACAATGCTTGACGATATTCCCCAAACAAGATATTTATTTGCAACGCTTTTACTGATGCAATATCGTCTGCTTAAAATGGTCGTGTCCTGTTTTTTCACAAAGTTACTAACTTGTATTTGACATTTACGCATGTTTGTGGTAGTAACAGAGAGGTTATACTGTTTATTATATTCCTTCGTATGATATCGAGCTTTTTCGCGTGTATCTGCAGAGTAAAATACAAGAGTCTGTATCAGCCACCTTGTATCAGCCACCTTGTATTTTACTCCAACCTCGTTTTCCATTTAGCGTGACGTCGTTTACGTTCAGGTACAAGTCCCGCGTTAATCTTTGTGGCCTACAATAATTCTTTGTTCTGCTTCAAATAACTAATGGTTCTTGATATAAAATAAGCGAAAGTTCCCCACAGTAGCCACCTGTTTTATAGCCTATCCGACATTGTTTAGATCTAAAAGTGTTGCTTGGTGTTCCTGATGTAAGGTTCAGACAGCTAAGAAAGTAACACCTAAAGCTCCACGTGGGAACTTTCGCTATTACTTTTGACCTGCATTACAGTGGAGAATCTGTTATTCTTTCCCAATAAACGCGTTTACGCTAAAACTATTATTTGCAGTGCAAACAGTTTGGAGCCA
This sequence comes from Gari tellinella, assembly GCA_922989275.2. Taxonomy (NCBI): domain Eukaryota; kingdom Metazoa; phylum Mollusca; class Bivalvia; order Cardiida; family Psammobiidae; genus Gari; species Gari tellinella. The sequence goes on from OV277873.1 coordinate 13,283,931, forward strand.
GATCAGACGCCGGGTAACCCGGCGTCTGATCAGGCTCCAAACTGTTTGCCACCAAGATACACATGAATTATCAGAATTGTCCAAAAGTTGTACTTTTCTACGTTTTAGTGTTTTGCGTTTGCGTACGTTTGCGTTTAAACGGGAAAGAATAACAGATTCTCCACTGTAAGTATGTGCAGGTACATGCACATGTCTAAACGTGTCACTCCTGTCACAGACTTGGTTAAGACCTATAAGAGTGTTACCTGCCTTCCTAATGTTAGATCCAAACAGGTCACAGTGTGATTAAACACACAAGTATTGACAGTGTGTTGTAAACTGTAACGGTAGAGAAAATGTTATCCTTTCCAAATAAACGCGTTTATGCTAAGAGCCTAAAACATTGTTTCCATTGCAAACAGTTAAGAGCCATATCCGAGACTGGGTGAATCGGCGTCGGATCAGGCTCCAAACTGGTTGCTGTGCTCAGATAAAATATTAATCGTCAAAATTGTTATTTTCTGTTTGATTGCGTCGCGCTTGCGTTTCGTTTAAATGGAAAAGAAAAACATGTTCTCCATTGTATGAATATGATAAGCGACCTGCATTATTTAACTTCCGGGTGAGACTTGTAAAAAGATATGTAACATGACATGTTGTACATAAGATAAATAGAAATTATAACGTTTATACTATTAAGAAGATATGGCAAGACGAAGGGAAATTGCCAAATTGGAGATGAGAGAGAGAGACTGGGACACACACAGAGACAAAGACAGAAAAGGTGTGATTCCTAGAATAGATGGAGAGATGAGATATATAGAGAAAGACAGGCGATAGTGTAACATGGAACAAGCGTTTTTCACTTGTACTGACGTTGTCAGTCATGTTCTCTTAAAGCAGTACGTCTCTAATGAGATCAGACAAATGTAATTCAGTATCGGCACTCTCCGTAAAGCGATCGGCCATTCTCGTCAACTACGGGTTGTACCGAACCCTGTTCGGGTTGACGAGTCCAATATTGAATGACAATGATCCGATAGCATCAGAGACTTACTACCTTAAACTTTTTTCTGACAAAACAAAACAAACCATTCTTACCATTAATATAATTTCAATAACCCATCCCGTCTCCTCGTATACTCAGTTTTCTACTACTACATGTACATGGGTAACACACGCGTATCTCCTTTCATCATAAATTTTCGTATATCACTTACTAGTATTTAATTATTTCTTAAGCATAATTCAGACCAGAGGCCACTGAGAAACAACACACAACTGAAGCGTCATTGATACCAAAACATAGAGATGCGGATCAAGAATTAACAAACAGGGGGCGGACAAAGGGGCGCAAAGCACCCTTGAAACGAACACTATTTAAATATTCAGTATCAAGCATTCTCAGGATATAGATCTCTGATAGTGCATTTAGTGTTTTTCAAGATCAGGGTCCGAGGTTATAAAGCTTTTGAGTTGATTCTGAAGTAGTTCTCGAGTATTTGATTTGTCAAATCTGAACAATCAAATGCTTTAGAACAAAATCAGACTCAACGCATTTACGCTTTATAACCTTGAAGCCTGGTGCCGTGTTTCCAACGCGGTGTCTGGTCTTGGTCTAAACTGTTTGTCAGGAGCTGACGTGCATCATTTAAAGTGCAATGGGATAAAACAATGGCGTTGGTGAATGAAGAGTGTTTGACTGGCCGTAAGAAATGCTTTATTATTGATATGCGGGCTTGCGGGGGAATTTGGATTAATAGCTTAAAAGGAAAAGTCCGCTCATGGTGAAATATTATGTCCTGTTTCATTGTTTAACCATTAATGACTAATACCATTTCAGTAATTCAAAGCGTCAGTTGCGAGAACATTTTCTGAAGTTTAATTAAAATCTACTTTCAATTTCGTCTATCGGTAATCTGCATACTGTTACATGTATTATAAATGAAAATAAATACATTATATAGTGCGATTCCTGGTCTGAGTACAGTCGAACTTCGATATCTCGACTCGCTTAACTCGAACTATCCGACAGTTCGACACCTGAATCGCATTATTTCATGCTCGGTTAGGTCGAATATATCCATATTTCAAAGTTAACACACACTCTTCGGACCACTCATATGAAGAGAAATACACGTGACAGCCTAAAGCAGGATAAGAAAAATAAGCAGAAAGCTCATCAGCTTGTAGCTTTGAGTTTCTGTATACTGACTTTCATCCTGCTTTAAACAGCAACCTGCTTTACATACCGGAAACACGCACTCCTTCTTTGGAGTTGTCCGACAACTAGGAAATACAGCGCTCCCTCTCTACAACGACAACCAATGGGAGACAAACATTTTGTGCGTTGTTCGGAGGGAGTCGTTATAGGGAGGGAAAATGGCTATATTTGCAAACAGCTTGAATCCAGATCAGACGCCGCGTAACGCGGCGTCTGATCTGGATTCAAGCCGTTTGTCACTCGTCAATAATTTCTTTTCCTGTCAAATGGCCATTTTGTAACATTAGAAAAACAGCAGACGACAAATATAAGCATACGATATTGCAGCAGTAAAAGCGTAAGACATAATTGTCTCTTTTAGGGAACTTCTGTAAATGGCGTTGTAAGGAGGGAGTCGTTATTGGGAGGGCCGTTGTAGGGAGGGGATACTGTAGTACCGAAAGTACAGTGACCTTACATTAAACAATAGACTGGTTTGTCTTTAACCTGTCAGCCGCCATTAATGATCTGACATAATAACAACCGTCTGGAATAATATCACCAAGGTTTTTTGTTGTTATTTATTTATTTAGATAGATAGATAGATATTTATTTGTCTGTTTTCTTTTTAAAGCGACTCGCAACCAGATGGTGCATTAAAAATAGTAATTTGTAAATATGTGTCAAACGCTTATATAAATGGTAAAGAATTAGTTTAGGATAAGACATTCTGTTTAAAAAAATGTATTTCAATAAAAAAAATTATTGGTCTCTGGTGGGATTCGAACCCGTGGCCCGGCATTGGCGGACAGAAGGCAAAATAGGGGAAACCGCTTAGACCAATGGACCACGGAACTATCCGATCCCGGATCGATTTAACGTATTTCAATGTGTAGCGGTCGAAAGTGCATACAACTTCGTAATTCGGCTCGTGTTTATGTCTGAGCCCGTGTAGAGAAGCAACAACAACAACTATACCGTCTACTAGTCGGTATAGAAAAACGATGGAAAATATCTAAAAATCTAAGATTCGGTGACGATTCTTGAGACTTTTTTTGGACTGATCATATTTTTTTAATGTCAGAAGCCAAATAATGCCACAAATTTGCTTTTATTTGAGTATTTTATTTTATTTTGACAAGTACACCATCCGGTTGCGAGTCCCTTTAAAACATATCGTAATTATCTGAAAACTCAATTTCAAAACTTTCTGAGAAAATTGAAAAATTTTTTTTTTTTAGTAAACGTTAAATATATACATAAATACTATATCAGGGCTCCAGATAAGAGGGAGTAAACTGAACAAATAAAACATTTTCTCGCTCATTTTAGCCCAAATCCTATGGTGTTACTACTCATTAGAATCGTCTCTTCGAGGCGATTCTAATGAATAGTGACACCATAGGGTTTATAGCAGAAATAAAGAGTTCAATTAATTTTTGAAATACTCCCCTTATCTGGAGCCCTGCTATATAATTTATTCACCAGATAACAATTTATACAAATGGGAAAAGAATAACCTTTTTTCGCTAGACATTTTAGCTTGCAAAACTATCGTCTACACCCATTCTGAGCTTACATTTATAGCTAGCGTTTATTTTCGAAATTACCACCGGTGTGTCAAATACATGTACATGTAGTTTAGATCCAGATTAAACATTTATCAACTCAACATTAAATCTGGAATCACACTGTTTACAAATTTTAATCACGACGAACATTAAAACGGCATTAAAAACTTCAACCTTTCCGGTTTGCTAATCGCGACTTATCAGACTTTGCCAAAAGTTTCGCGGCGTCTGATCAGGATTAAAACTAATTGGGACCCGTCTTCAGATTTCTATATATCTAAAATAGCGTTAAATTAAATTTCACAAACATTATGCAGACGACAATAATGAAGCAGACGATATTGTTGCAGGCGAAGGGTTAATTGGTAAGCGGGAGTTCGTTTCCTTCCGTTTTCCGATCATTTAACCTTAAGCACTGTCTGGCAACTGGGTTTTTTGGGGCTAAAATGTCGTCTGTACTTATAATATATTAGTACAGTCGAACTTCGATATCTCGAACTCGCTTAATTCGAACTACCCGATTTTTCGACACACGAATTGCATTATTTCATGCTCGGGTAAGTCGAACATACGCGTGTTTCAAAGTTAAAACGTGGCTTAGCCACGTTTTAACTTTGAAATACGGGTATGTTCGACCTAACCGAGTCCGAAATGTCGAAGTTTAACTGTAGGCTATTCTTAATTCTTTCAGCACCATATTTAGGCGACTTAATTCGTCATCACAAACATTTAATTTTGTGATTCAGATCTGACCGGGATTCAAACCGTTTGGCACACGTATTAACCCTTTCAACCCTACAGCCCTCTGTAGAGATTATTGATTACATATGAAAACAGTGTAGACTCTGATCAGAGGGCTTCTATCTGACCAGTGTCTGCACTGTTTCATTCGTTTCTGTTGTCATATCAAAAATCAACAGTAGACTGGTTCAAAATGCATGTCCTAGAAGAGTCCAAAAGGATAATAAATACCCAAAAGAGATATTTAGGGTTGAAAGGGTTAAAGCGACTCGCAACCAGATGGTGCATTAAAAATAGTAATTTGTAAATATGTGTCAAACGCTTATATAAATGGTAAAGAATTAGTTTAGGATAAGAAATTCTGTTTAAAAAAAATGTATTTCAATAAAAAAAAATATTGGTCTCTGGTGGGATTCGAACCCGGGGCCCGGCATTGGCGGACAGAAGGCAAAATAGGGGAAACCGCTTAGACCAATGGACCACGGAACTATCCGTTTATCTCGGATCGATTTAACGTATTTCAATGTGTAGCCATCGAAAGTGCATACAACTTCGTAATTCGGCTCGTGTTTATGTCTGAGCCCGTGTAGAGAAGCAACAACAACAACTATACCGTCTACTAGTCGGTATAGAAAAACGATGGAAAATATCTAAAAATCTAAGATTCGGTGACGATTCTTGAGACTTTTTTTGGACTGATCATATTTTTTTAATGTCAGAAGCCAAATAATGCCACAAATTTGCTTTTATTTGAGTATTTTATTTTATTTTATTTTGACAAGTACACCATCCGGTTGCGAGTCCCTTTAAAGTACTTTTCCGGTCAAAACTTAAAAAAATTTATTTTGCCTTAAAATAATGTTTTTAATCTGTTTAACATTCTTAACCGTTACATTCAACCCTACCAACGAATAAACTCGCCATTTACAAACAGTGTACCTCTGAACAGTACGCTTGTCCTGTGCAAACAGTGAATATCCTGATCAGAGGACTACCGAGTCCTCTGGTCAGGGTCTGCACTATTTGTCATTTTATAAATAAACCCTAAATAAGTAAACATCGATTAAACTAGCTAGTATTGTACATTGCTAGTCTCAGGGCGAGTTCACGAGTGTTCTTCAAGTGGATACATTCAAGCTCAAAGGGGTTTTCACCCATTACCTCAAAGCTTGTTTCTAGTATGGAAGATAGCTGACCACTAAAACAGGTTGAAAGTAAAGCAGAATGCGTCTTAAGGAGAATATAGAAAATATTTTTGATGATACATTTTCATGAATGTATATTGTGCGTATTTATGGTGTAGATCTAATTTAAAAAATAAATAAATAAAAAGGTTGGAAACGCGATCAAATTATGTCCGGGTTAGAAACAATTCCAGTATTAAGAGGTTCCGGTTTGGAGGGGTTCCACTGTATATCCTTAACCCGTTACTCCACAAATACGCCTATTAACCCCTCTAATTTATTCCTTCACTGGTGCAAATAGTTTCAATATACATTGTATACAGTCATAAATATGCAGCATAAGAAAGATTCTCTGTATTCTTGCAGATGATAGCTTAAAGCAGGCTGAAAGTAAAGCAGAATGCGCCTCAACCTGCTTTAAGTGGTCACCTACCTTCAAAATTTAAAACAGGCTATGGGGTAATGGGTTAAACTACAGGCTATTGATTGCAATGACGCACTATGCCAATTGAGAGACAACATTGAACATTTTGTTATTTTCAGATGAAACAGTTTGGAGCCATATCAGACAACGGGCTTCTTGGCGTCTGATTAGGTTCCACACTGTTTGTCATTCACATTAGACCAAATCGTCAATATTTTCAAAGCTCCGTTATTTTCTATATTTTATTGGAATGTGTTCAGTTACGTTAAACCCCTTCAGTGTCAAACTTGACAACACAACCATGAGCAAAAGCGCTTCGGAGTCAAACATGAGCAAAAGCGATGTCAGGTCAGGATCCCAACTGTTTGGCACGCATACATTCGCGTTTAACCCTTATCATGCCAACACGATCTGACTTACAACAGTTGCAAACGGTTAAGATCCAGACCAGACGCGGCGTCTGGTCTGGATCTAAACTGTTTGCCACTCATATTCAACATTTCTTAGGTTAAACAGGAATAAAAGTTTCGTTGACCATCATTTTGAAGTAGACGACAATTCAGGCATGGTAAGTGTAAAAAATGAATGAATGGTGTTTTACGGCCAATCGACACAAAAAGGTCATTTAGAGCCGAAGGTAAAGGTAAAGAGAAGCTCCCAAATTATAAAACTTAGAGACAAAAGAAGATAAGGTTGCAAATTTGTTATGAAATTAAAGTTGAAGTAAGTATAAAACCATTCGCTGCAGTAAAACTGTTTGGGTCCTGACGAGACGGGGTGCCTGATCAGGATCAAAACTGTTTGCAGGGCTGCCATTTCTCCGGATTTTTTTCGAAATCTTCCGATTTTTATCCTAGCAGATGGTAGCTTAACCCTTTGAACCCTAATCCCGCATATAGGCGTTATTTTCAAACAGTGTACATGTGAATAGCACAATTTTCCTGTGCAAACAGTGAAGACCCAGATCAGAGGGCTCCTTAGGAGCCCTCTGATCAGGGTCCTCACTGTTTGTCATAATGCCAAACATTGACAAAAACAACCCTTAAAAGTCAGAAATGGACTAGACTTAAATGGAAACTGGAATTGTCCATTTAAAGTTTCAGGGAGGAAAGAGTTAAAGCAGGTGTTAAGGAACGACGATATAGCTCTGATGACAAGCTATAAGTACTTCATAAACTCAAGGTAAATACATTACTTTAGTCCCGTATTAACTGCCAATTTCGCAAAACAACGACGTCAACAAGTGGATCTTTTAGGCGCGATAATTAACGTCGCATGACGTCGGAAGGGTCTTGTGTATATCCGTTTTATAATAATGGCGGCCTTCATACAGATGATGCCCAAATGACGTCTGATATAGATGTAAGTATTTTTAACATTTTAAGAATATGTAATTTTGTTTCAACCGGTAATATATATCCCAAGAAACATACAAGGATATTTAAACAAACTGCGATAAAAAAGGACCAGCTTAAAGCGGCAGCTTTTGCGTTGAAATAGTTAAGTATATAAGTTATAGATCACTAGGCTATATATTCGGAACAGTGCCATGAGAAAAGTTTACGTTTCCGCCGTCAAAATTGACTTCTATGATTTGGCGCAGTGGTGAAAGAGAAAAATGAAAGAAATAGGATAAACAGAAACAGACAGATGATAGCCAGATTGTAGTGATGAGCAATGTTCGACTGCTTTCCGTCCCTCGGGGAAGTAGACTTATTGCACTGCAAACAGGACAACAGAGCGGCATCTATATCATGTTCCCTTACTTGCGAGACAGTGTTCACCTCGATCAGGCGGACGTAGTAACATGTGACTTTCCCAATGTTACAAAGGTGGGAAAAGCCACATATACCCAACATGAACTAACGGAATGAACAGCTCTATTGTTTTCATTTGTTCTATGTAACATCACCTAGTCCCATATACCCAAAATTTTAGCGCGCCGATACTTGGGTGATGTCCATGCTTGGACCACAGGTACTTGACACATACTTTATTATCTATTAACCCCCCCCCCCCCCCCCCCACCCCCTTAAAAAATTTTTTTTTTTTTAACCTTGTATCTATAATTATTCTGCAACTTAATAAGTCTGGGCACATACAATGCCCAGCGCTTATAAAGAGTTTGAGATTTGTTCTCAAGCATTTGATTGGTCAGATTTGAACCTAGGCTCAAATCAGACCAATCAAATGCTTGAGAATGATTCAGACTCAACTTAAACGCTTTATAAGCATGGACTATGTATGCAACCGGTTAACGCGTCAGGTCAGATGCCGCGTAATCCGACCAGGCTCCACACTGTTTGACACTCAAATAAATATCAGTCATCAGAGATTCCAAAGGTCATTTTCTACATTTTATATTATTGCGTTTGGTTTCGTTCGACGCTTTTCCTTTCATTTTTTATCGTTTGCTCGAACCCTCTGACAATATATCGCATGCATTTGTAGTGTCGTCTGCAATATTTTTAAAGTCGGCTTTTGAGCTGCTTTGACTAAAGAAGTGTCGATACGAGTGACAAACAGTTTGGATCCTGATCAGACACCGTGTAACGCGGCATCTGATCAGGTTTAAAACAGTTTGCACAAGTCGCATTTTGGCAGTGAAACTGGCACTTGTTTCCCCCCAAGACTCGTAGAGTCACGCCACACTATTCAAACTGTTGTTATTTTACTCCTTTAATTAACTTATTCAACTCTCGGAGGACTAAAAGTCCTCCGTGTTCAACCCTAGAGAGGGACATACTGGTCATTTACAAACACTGTACATAAAATTATGAATAGTACACTTGCCTTATGCAAACAGTGTAGACCCTCATCAAAGGACTTTTTCTGAAGCCCTCTGATCTGGGTCTTTACTGTTTGCCATTTTGCAAAATATTTAAAACAACCCTTAGAGCCAAAAATGAACTTAACTTAATTGGAAACTGGTATAGTCTATTGAACGTTTCACGGTTTATGAGTTAATACAATTTTACACTTATTTTATTTTTAGCTCTGAATCAGTCTTCTGCTCAATTTGTCATCTGCTCTTATTCAGAAATTGTTCCCATCTTATTCTTTTTTTTCTTCAGAATATAGACTAAGTATCTGAGTGACAAGCAGTTAAGATCATGATCAGACTTCGAGTTACTTGGAGTCTGAAGAGGATCCAAAAAGTTTATAATGACAAAGCCAATGTCAACTCGGCTTTCAATAACATTTTCCTCCCTGAAACTTTAAATGGACAATTCCAGTTTCGATTTTTGTCTAGTCCATTTCTGGCTTTTAAGAGTTGTTTTTGTCAATTTTGGCATTACTGACAAACAGTGAAGACCCTGATCAGAGGGCTCCGAAAGGAGCCCTCCGATCTGGGCCTTCACTGTTTGCACAGGACAAGTGTACTATTCACATTTACATTGTTTGCAAAGCACGCCAATATGCGGGACTAGGGTTCAAAGGGTTAAGCAGGGCTCCAGATAAGAGGGAGTTAATTGAACAAATCCAGCATTTTCTCACTATTTCAGCACCAAATCTTATGGTGTGACTACTCATTAGTATCGTCTCTTAGAGACGATTCTAATGAGTATTTACACCATAGGGTTTAATTCAGAAATAAAGATTTTAGTTTTTGAAATACTCCCCTTATCTGGAGCCCTGATAAGTTAAATTTAATCCCAATACACCGGATTGGACTTTATTGAAATTTTAACTACGTAGTTTTAATCTGTATTCTGAGTAGCAAAGTCTACAGCCGGATCAGATGCCAGGTTTCCTGGCTTCTGATCTGGCTTCAAACTCTTTGTAGTGGACATTAAAGTCTTTTTAGCATATGCACATTCAAAGGTAAAGAATATTGGAATAGAGGCAGAATGAGAGCAACCAAGATATAAATGAAGAGAGAGAGAGAGAACAAGATACATAGACATAGAGATGAAGACAAAGCAGAGAGTCAGACATTCAGAGAAACAGAAACACAGAGATAAATGCAGAGAGAGAACAACCAACAGATAAAATCACAGGAGAGAGAGAGAGAGAGAGAGAGATAAAGAAAGAAATAAAGAAAGAAAGAAAGAGAGAGAATCAAACACAATGTTCAAATTTGATTTTAGTTTTTATTTTGATAAATACATCCATACATATTCAAGCATTATTTTCAATCTGTAAAGACATTTGTAAGTTATATACATGTTTGTTTATGTAACACTATGGTAGCAAAATAAAGCTTGTCTACATATATTCATGATAAATTAACAAATAAATAAAACAAATAATTGAAAAAGGTGTTTCGCACACATTCATTAAATCTCCTTTAACAGGAAACCTCTGTAAACCACCAATACTACTAAGTCTGGAATATTTTCAGAGGTTTTGCTGTACATGGTCTTTAACCCTTTACCTTATAGAAGCGCTTTTTAGCGTATTTAATTTATTCCTCTGCTGAAGAAAATAGTTCCAGTTTATACCTTCATGAACAATTACTATTACAAATATTTTATATAGCCTAGCAGATTTTAGCTTAAAGCAGGCTGAAAGTAAAGCAGAATGCGCCTCAAGGCGCATTCTGCTTTCCTTTCAACCTGCTTTAAGTGGTCACCTATTTTCAAAACTAGAAACATGCTATTGGGTAATGGGTTAAACATCATTTAACCCATTATTCCACAAAACACCTTTTTATGCCTTTAATCTATTCCCCCACTGCGGAAAGTAGTTCCACTTTATACAGCTATGAATATGATCTATAAAAGATATAAACTATTTTCTAGAAGATTGTAGCTTTAAGCGTTAAAAGCAGGCTGAAAGTAAAGCAGAAGGCGCCTTAAAGGGACTCGCAACCGGATGGTGTTCTTGTCAAAATAAAATAAAATACTCAAATAAAAGCAAATTTTCTATAGCGTTAGCTAACGGTATAGTTGTTGTTGTTGCTTCTCTACACGGGGTCAGACATAAACCGGAGCCGAATAATGTTCTATTAATAGCTATCATTGAAGTACGTTAATTCGCTACCATATATATAGAGAGCGTCCGTAGCCGAGGGCGTAAAGGCGATGCCTCATTTTTCATTTTTGTCTCCGCATGGATGGTCAAAGGTTCGAATCCCACCAGAGCCTCTTCTTTTTTTTTTTTGGAAATGCATTTTTTAACAGAATTTATTACCCTAAACTAAATTTTACCCATTTATATAAGCATTTGACATATATTTACAAATTACTATTTTTAATGCTTGATCCGGTTGCGAGCCTCTTTAAGGTGCATTCTGCTTTACTTTCAGCCTGCTATAAGTGGTCACCTATCTTCAATACTAGAAACAGGCTAAGGGGTAATGGGTTTTAAAAATGTATTCTCAGTAATGAGTCACAAACACTAGACTATCCAGTGTTTGAAAACATTTGCTTACTGTGATTCACTCTTTGCATGCAGGGTAATGTTTTCTGCTTGCAACAATTATCGTCTACTACTGTTCTAAAAATAGAATTGTCAAAAATTTATTTTCAAAACAGAGTCAGAGTGCCAAACAGGTTGGATCCTTTTGAGACGCCACATTATGCGGCACCTCATCAGGATACAAACTGTTTGCACAGGTTATCAAGTTTTCAGTGCTAGCATGCTACGAGTCAGATGAACAGTCCGCTAGCTGAAAACAGTAGCGCGTTCAATTAACATTGTTTGCTGCAAAGGTTACCAGCTTGTGTCCTTGTTCAGCGTACATAGTCTTATAAGAACAGTAGAGAAAAAAAATTATTTCCAAATCACCCCGGTTACCCTTCAACTATTATTTTCATTGCAAACAGTTTGGAGCCAGATCAGACGCCGGGTAACCCGGCGTCTGATCAGGCTCCATACTGTTTACCACTCAAATTAAAATTGGTAGTCGAGATTGTAACGAAATAATTTCGTTTTCTCCACTGTATTTCAAACCAGAAGCCAATTCGCAATCGATGGCCATCGATTTCTTTACTGAACGCATGACGGTACTTGCTTTTCACTGATAGTTCAACTAGCTACACTGTAGTACAGTCAACTTTTAGCCACTCACAGAACACACCACTAGTTTCTTGATTTTGGCTGTCTTCCTCTCAAGACTGGTTCACTGTCAATTTAGTCAACGCTTACTTCCTGTTTACTAAGTCCAGACTGGACCTCTGTCTGATCAGCCCTGCCTGGCTCCCAGTCTACTTCCTCCAGACTGGTTCTATGCAGTCTTCCTCTCAGACTGGTTCATGGTTCACTGTCAACTTAGTCAACGTTTATTTCCTGTTTACTAAGTCCAGACTGGACCTCTGTCTTATCAGCCAAGGCTGGCTCCCGGTCTACTTCCTCCAGACTGGTTCCATGCAGTCTATATCATTCCTCTGCTGATCCTGGTCGCTTGAAGAATGTCATTCTTTGTTTTTTGTCTATACCCAGATCTAGTCTGTCGACCTGCCAGCTGAAAAACAATAACAACATTGGTAACAGTAAAATAGAATCAAGCACAGGTTTGTTACAGACAGGGGGATCTTAATTCATTCACCCCTGAAACATTTAATGGACAATTCCAATTTCAAAATAAGTTTAGTCCATTTCTGACTATTTAGGGTTGATTCAAACAAGGAGCCCTTAAGGAGCCCTCTGATCAGGGTCTACACTGTTTGCATAGGGCAAAAGTAATTCTCACAGGTACTGTTTGTAAACGACGAGTATACTCTTGGCTAGGGTTGAATGTGTTAACCTTAGGTTGGTCTGTTCCCAGTTGGAAGTGAGCTTGGTTATTATTCACGCTTAAATACACCCTAAAACGAGTATTTATTAAACCTTTTACCAGATAGCCTATTTCTAGTATTGAATATAGGTGACCGCTTAAATCAGGTAGAACGTAAAGCAGAATGTGCCTTATAAGGCTCATTCCGCTTTACTTTCAGCCTGTTTTAAGATATTATCTGCTTGGATATAGAAACTATTTCTTATTGCGTGTATTCATGACGGTATAAAATGGTAATGATTGTGAAGTATTACTTTTGTTGCGTAGTAGACCTAGACATTATCACATAGCAACAAACAGGTGTTCTGAGTTGTCACTATCTTAGACTTGCTTTGCCATTAAACACATCTTGAGAAGAACACATGGTATGATTCAGATCAAAACTTGGAACTTCAAACAACTTTTGTGGAATCCATTGCTTGAAATTAAGGACAGTCAGTATTTCATACAGGAAAAATAATCCCAACAACCCCTTCTTCATACCAGGAACTTTACACTTTCAAATCACAACAACAAAGGACATCAATGACGCAGGGCTGCCATTTATCCGGATTTTTCCTAAATCTTCGCATTTTTTTCTAGTACATGGTAGCTTAAAGCAGACTGAAAGTAAAGCCTGCTTTAAGTAGTCACGCGTCAACAGAATAAGAAACAGACGATGGGGTGAAGGTACGATTCGTAAAATCAAACTTGAAAAATGCAAATTTGGAAATCTTAGGATTTTTCATATCAACTTATGGCAGCCCTGATGACGTCACGCAACAAACATGACTGTACCTGTAGGCATAAACTCAATTATATGTGGCAATCAGACACAACAAAAATTCTGTTGATCATTGTGTTGTTTGAAAGTCACAGACAGGTGCAGAATCTACTGTGCAATTCTCAATCTCATATTTCCATGTGATTGCTTAGCAGAAAGTCCATCTGAATTTTAGGATATTGTAAGAGTTAATTTCTTTGTATTGGTCTATTTTGAGATATCTAGGATTTTACCATATCCCCCGTATGAATACAGTTGCAGATAAGGCTAATTTAGTAAAACTCCTAATTTTTAGATTTTTGATTTGTTTTTACGTCGCTTTCAACAGTATTTCAGTCATCGTCCAGGTAATGACAGGTGGAGGAAGACCCCAGAAGTCTTTTATGCACTGTTTCAGGCACAAATCGGCAACTGGGTAGAACCACCAACCTTCCGCAAGCCAGCTGGAAGGCTTCCCCACATGAAAAATCCGAACGACCCTACTGGGATTCGAACTCACAACGGTGAGGAGCTTAGTGATGTAAGTCACAGTGACTATACCACTAGGCCACGGAGGGCCCTCCTAATTTTTAGAAACGCAACTTATCTGAAACACCTACAAAAGCTTGAATACTAGATCTCAAAGTAAAGGGAGTCTACATCACCAAATTAAATATTAGTCAAACAAGTAATAAATCAGTCAAACTTGTATTCACCCCTGAATTTTCAAATAGACAATTCCAGTTTTCAATTTTGTGCGTCATTTTTTTTTTTACTATAGTCAAACTTCTATATCTGAAAGTCGGTATTGTCGAACATGCCCATATTTCAAAAGTAAAACATGGCTAAGCCACGTTTTAACTTTGAAATATTGGCATGTTCGACTTAACCGAGCATAAAATAATGCAGTTCATATGGATAGTTTGAGTTAAAAGAGTTCGAGATATCCAAGTTCGACTGTATTTTTACAATATACTGAACCAGAGCCATCGCAAGATGGCACGCTCGACTATTCCAGGTTCTTTTCATTATTGGAAATTTGATAATTTTTAATTTCTAAGTATAAAATGTCTAATTTAATATATAAGGTAATTTCTAAGTCCATCAAGGGCCATAACTCACACTAAATGCAAACTAGAATTACCAGCCATGATTTGCTGCAGTAGTGGGGAGGCTGTGGTGAAGTTATAATGCAATACAAGTATTGGTTGTAGAAATACACGCTTATTTTTTTTGTAGGTTGCACAAAAAACCTTAACCAGTGCAAAGGCGATGCTGACGCCAGTAATAGCCCTCAATATTCTTCGAATAGTCGAGCTAAAAATGGAGCCCTCAGGCCCCTCTTGTCTTGGTCTACAGTACTCCGCATGGCTTGTAAAGGACAAGCATACTCATAGCTAGGGAATGAATGAATGCAATTAGAGCCATACATTGAGAGGGTATTATGCATTCACAGTAATGAATTACAGTCAAACTTCGATATCTCTAACTCATTTAAGTCGAACATACCCGTATTTCAAAGTTAAAACGTGGCTAAGCCATGTTTTAACTTTGAAATATTGGTATGTTCGACTGAACCCAGCATGAAATAATGCATTTCACGAGTTGAACTATCGGATAGTTCCAGTTTAGTGAGTTTGAGATATCAAAGTTCAACTGTATGACTTTAATCTTGGTGTTTGTCAAACCTTTTCGTCTCATCTGTTTCACCCGGTACTTTAGAACACCAGCTGAAGAGTTCCCCACTGTGATTCTGTCCTCGCACATTCAGAGCAAACTGAAAAAGGAATGACATTGGTTCAGTAATAGGTACAGAATCTAACACTTCAATTTAACCAAGTTTTACAGCAGTATGCACCATTTTAGGTCACGGTGCTACATTTCTTGGCGTACGCATTTTCGAAGCTATATGACGTCACATTACTATGTTACAGTGCGTGCTTGTTTTATTGAGAATTTAAACACAGGTACGTTCTTTCTTTGTTTATATAGAGACGAGCGCGAAGTGTGTCAGAATATATATTGTGAAATTGACTGAGTGATGTAGAGTTTGTATCGGAGTGATTTGTACTCCTTGTATATAACTTAACCCATTACCTCATAAATACTACTTTTAAACCTTTAATTCATTCCTCCACTGAAGAAAAGAGTTTTTCTTTATATAGATCTAGCACTAAACTAGAACTGCTATCACTAACGGTGATAATACCCGGCCCCACTCCAAATGACCCGTCACAAACAGTACAATGACATGTAGAAAGAATAATACATGCATATTAAGGAACTAAATTTCAAGTTGAAAAGGGGCATAATTCTGTCAATGTAATGCAAGACTTGTCACACTTGAAGAAAAGTCTCACAATACAACACTTCTAATCATGTGTACCACCTTTGAAGACAATATCATGAATAGTTTTCAAGAAAATGGCATGTTCCAAGAAATTAGAACAAAATTTCTAGATATAAAGGGGCATAATTCTGTCAAATTTTGTGCAAGAGTTGTCAAACTTCATGAAAAGTCTCACAATACAACACTTATAATGTGTACTAAGTTTGAAAACAATATCATGAATAGTTTCAAGAAAATGGCATGGGTTAGGGTTAGCCTAACACTAACCCTAACCCTTTACCCTAACCTTAACCCTAAAATCAAGTTAAAAAGGGGCATAATTCTGTCAAATTTGGTGCAAGAGTTATGAAACCTGTTAATGAGTGTCCCCAAATAACATTGATAATGTATACCAAGTTTGAAGATTGTATCATAAACAGTTTTCAAGAAAAGGTTACCCTAACACTAACCCTAACCCTTTACCCTAACCTTAACCCTAAACCTAAAATCAAGTTAAAAAGGGGCATAATTCTGTCAAATTTGGTGCAAGAGTTATGAAACATGTTAATGAGTGTCCCCAAATAACATTGATAGTGTATACCAAGTTTGAGGATTGTATCATAAACAGTTTTCAAGAAAAAGGCATGTCCCGAAAAAACGCGACGGACATACGGACAAGGGGTTTCCTATATAGCCCCAACCACTAGTGGTGGGGGTATAATAATAAAATATGAACTATAAGAAATATTTTCTAAATCATTGTGGATAATAGCTTTAAGTAGGCTGAAAGTAAAGCATTCTGCTTTAATTTCAACCTGCTTTAAGTGGTCACCTGTCTTCAAAACTAGAAACAGGCTATGAGGTAATGGGTTTATTTATGCCTGTTCTTGGGTCAGGGCTAGTAAACTTTTCAAGAACTAGCCCGGCCAGGTCCATCAAAATAAAATTACATATTATTTTAATTAATCTTTGCAATACACGGCGTGTAACACTGTTCAATAAACACTTATGCCAAGGTGAATGTAAAAATCAAAGTTGGGTAATATGGGTGGATTGGTAGTGTTCCAAGGCAACAACTGTATAAGTATCAAAGAATTGTAGCCAGTAATGCTGATGCTAATCAAGTTAACCAAGAAATAGCCAATTTCAAATATTCTAAGTCCAAATAAGGTCAAGGTCAAAATCATTATTGAGTGATATTGGTGGATAGGTAATGGTCCAAGGCAACAACTGTATAAGTATCCAAGCATTTGAGTAAGTGGTGTTGATGCTAGTTGAAATGGTAAAATCTACATAACCTGGCTACGGACAGGACGATTACTATATGCCTCCGCACCTATAGATGCAGGGGGCATAAAAATGCTCCTCTTTATGATCAAGGCATCTTCAAAGTAAACATACTTCAGATATTGGAAGTATTTTCTAATCTGGGTTTACCATGCTTTCAAAAAATGTGTTCAAATTTGGATCAGGGCACAACAAAATTAGGTCCGGGCTGGTAGGTTTTTCAAGTATTAGCCCGACCAGGCTAGTGAAAATAAAAGGTGAACAAGGTCAGTTTGCATTAAATTATTAGTGTTTTCTCCTGACCTGTCGGAGTTATTTTTAGATTGGAACATTCTAAATTTTTAAAAGGGATGATCACCGTACTCGATGATATCCGTACGGTCAGCCAGGGATACGGAAAACTGTATTTATTGTGTGTACTGTACAGTAGAGAAGACATTATTGTTTCCCGAATAAAGGCAAACACAATGCACTAAACTGTAGAAAATTAATTTTATCTTTTTAGTCTGGGTGGCAAACAGGTTGGAGCCTGATCAGACGCCGGGTTACCCGGCGTCTGATCTGGCTCCAACTTGTTTGCAATGGACATAATAGTTTTTAGCATAAACACGTTTATTGAGAATAAATAACATATCAGTAAAATTAGCGCAGCTGTCTCGTGCTGCACGAGGATCATGCTTATCTCAAGTTGGAAAGGGTACGACTATATAGATCCGATGTTACCCTGTTATCTATTTACCATTATGAACTATTCTGTTCTAAAAATAACTCTGACAGGTCAGAAAAATCGCACAATACCTTGGTTGAATCCTCTTTAAACTCATTGAATGGATGGCCGACATTTAGAGGCTTGATGTATAAAGGCTTTCCCAGATATTTATCAGCCTGTGGATAGTTCTCTAGAAGTCTGATAGAATCTTTTACACGGGGGTTATCCATAATCATTCCTGAAACAAACATACAGTCGAACTTCATTATCTTGAACTTGTTTACCTCGAACTATCTTATAGTTCGACATATGAACTGCATTATTTCATGCTCGGTTAAGTCGAATATAGAATAGTATAGTAAATGTAACCTTTGTATACTTTTAGATTCAATGGTGAACATTGTCATACACCAATATACGCTAAGTAAAAACAAGAGGGCCTGAAGGCCCTGATATCGCTCACCTGTTGTACTGAAGCCTGATAGCTTTACATGTACCTTTCTGTTTCACCCGTTTTAATCTAAATCCATTCAAATTTGTAGTATAGCAATTAAACAATTTTGGAGTATAGTAGAGTACATCATGGGCAGATAACTAGAGCCTAAACAATACTGAAATGAAGCATTTTCTAGCATTTCAAAGCATATCAAAGCCAGATAACTATTGTCAAAATGATAAATTTCAACAATAATAGCTCTTCTTCCAGAACTTATAGCTATATACTTTGTGCGCAAGTATAATCAAAATCCATTGAAATCTGTAGTTGCAATTTCAGCAATTCAAGGGGAAATAACTCTTGACCTATTAGTCCGATTTCAACCTTAATCACACTTCATATACAATCTGAGCAAGTTTGAGGAAGATTGGATAAAAATTGAGGCCTCAAGAGTGTAAACACAGTTAAATATGGCATTTTCAGCAATTCAAAGGTAGATAACTCTCAACCTTTTCATCAGATTTCAACCATAATAAAACTCATCTGAAATCTTATGGTCATATACAATCTGAGCAAGTTTAAGAAAGATTGGATAAAAATTGTGGCCTCTAGAGTGTAAACACCCTTAAATATGGCATTTTCAGCAATTCAAAGCAGCGTTTTTTTCCTTTCTTTGGACGGTACCGGGGTTCCCAATTCGAGACGGACCCGTACCAATTTGATGACCGGACTCTTCCCAATTGGGTGATAAAAAAAACGCTGCAAAGGTAGATAACTCTTGATCTATTGGTCTGATTTCAACCATAATCGAACTCATCCAAACTCTTATGGTAATATACAACCTGAGCAAGATTGAGATATATTGGATAAAAAGTGTGGCCTCTAGAGTGTAAACACTGTTAAATATGGCATTTTCAGCAATTCAAATGTAAATAACTCTTGACCTATTAATCCGATTTCCACCATAATCGAACTCATCTAAACTCTTATGGTCATATACAATCGGAAGAAGTTTGAGAAAGATTGGATAAATATTGTGGCCTCTAGAGTGTAAACACTGTTAAATATGGCATTTTCAGCAATTCAAAGGTAGATAACTCTTAACCTATTGGTCCGATTTCCACCATAATCGAACTCATCCGAACTCTTATGGTAATATACAATCTGAGCAAGTTTAAGAAAGATTAGATAAATATTGTGGCCTCTAGAGTGTAAACACTAAAATTGTTGACGACGATCGACGCACGCCGGACATTCAAGGATTGCAAAAGCTCACCTCGAGCTAGCTTAGGTGAGCTAAAAAAGTAAAGTACCAGTTAAAGTCTACTTTCAGTCCGAATGACCGCTCAGCCGACTGTACATTTACCCCCTGATCATTGAGCCATCTTGCCTACAATATTGAGCACTGCTAACATATGGCGCTAAAGCCTGGGTGGAGAGGAGAAATTCGCGGTACATGTCTTGCTCAAGGACCAGGGTTAGAAATTAGCTAAAAATTACACTTGCATTTTTTTGCGAGTGACTTTTGAACTTACTCGCAAAATGCAAAAACTACTCGCGAAAGTTAAACTGTCATTCTGAACATATATGTTTTAACTTTTAACCCGACACAGACGTGTAGTAATCAAATACGATCTACCTACACTTCGTGTATTTCATAGTTGTACATTTGTGGTTACAGCTGACAAGGGATAAGATCTTGATTTTCATATCTATGTGTACATACCAAAGGAGTATTTATCTTACATTTTATAATATTGGGGAGAATGCATGCTGTATGCACTAGGCAGACCGCACACGATTTCATTACTCGAAAATTAGGTCAGGTTTAGATTGCCAATCCGTCTACGATACAGACGTTTTTTCACTGGTCGTATATTTCAGGGCTGTGGTTAATAAACAGTATGTCACAGTAGAATTAGAAGTATACTTGTACTCGTGCGAGTCTTTTAAATGGCCTCGTCTTTGAAGAACGGTTTCGGTTGTTGAGTCTCAGACTCTGTGTGTGATAAGAATTGTTTACACATCGGAACTCCGAAGTAGCAAAGTGTGCGTTTCATTAGCCAATGAGAATTGGGAAAGTCCGTCATTACGTCATTCTTACAGACAAAAAAGAGGTTGAAACTGCCCGAGAAGCTATGATTGGCTTACGAAAAGTATTCGCTTGTCTTCTCGTCCATTTCCGCCACTCGAAATGCTACGGAATAAACCGAGCATAGCCTTACAGACGCTATACTGTGTTTAGCTGTCCGAAAAACCGTACTCGCATTTTTTTGCGAGTTTGTTGAAAAATCACTCGCAATTTACAAATTCCACTCGCATTATGCGAGTATGCGAGCTTAAATTCGAACCCTGAGGACATTCCTGTACATCATCAGGGATTCGGAAAAAATCCCCTAGTCAGATCGCTGGTCCGGTGGGGGATCGAACTCACGACCCCTGGTACCGTAGTCCAACAGTGTTACCACTGGACTACTACCACCACTAAGCCAAGTTTAAACTTTGAAATATGGGTATGGTCGATTTAAATGAGTTCGAGATATCGAAGTTCGACTTTAGTTGTTAAAGTTAGAATGACAAACTTCGTTATAGCAGAAATTATCTGCCGCAAAAGAAAGTGTAGAGAAGGGGAATAACTCTCATGGTATTATTGATGCAAGAGAAATGAACCATGTGCAAGACACTTCCACTCATCAAATTATTTAAGTAAATGAATTTTTATCTGGAAAGCATGAGTAGAACAGAAGTTATATGCTGAAAATAGAAAGGGGAATAACTCTCACAGTATTGCTACAAGTGTCAACCTTGTTCAAGACAATTTCACTCATGAATCTCTTTCCATAAAAGAAATTTTATTTCAAAATCTTTAGTATAACGAAAGAAATCTCCATAAAAAGAAAATGTTGAAAAGGGGAATAACTCTCACAATATTGTAGCAAGAGTCATTACCCTTGTGCAATACGCTTCCACTTGTCAAGCTCTATCCACAATTTCATCATTTTCAAGACTGAACAGCAACATAACGCCATGCAGGGGAGAAACGGGCGCATGCAATCAATAAAGGAACATATTACCGTACATGCAACTTACCCGCATAAACCGTCGCCCTCGGGTCCACTAATTTCGCTCACTTTCTGTTTCAACAGTCAAATATCAACAGCTGACCTCTATATTCAATAACATTACTCGTTTGTAAGCTGTCATTTCATTGGGTCAGTCGATACCAAGAGCCAATTAAATGACGTGGTCGCATCTGCGGTCATGTGATTTTATATGGCGGTGACAGCTCTTGATATTTGAGTGTTCAAACAGAAAGTGAGCGAAATTGGTGGATTAGAGAGCGGTTCGCGGACGGTTTATGCGGGTAAGTTGCATGTAATATGTTCGTTTATTGATTGCATGCGCCCGTTTCTCCCCTGCATGGCGTTATGTTGCTGTTCAGTCTTGAAAATGAGGATTGCACCAGTTCTGCCTACCTCGCAAATTGGGCATCGTTCCGCTCGGATTTTGCTTTTTTTTTAGACCAAGTACAATTGCAGGATAAAAGTAAATGGTTATCATTAGTGTGACTATTTAGGTACTTGAAACTGTTGAGTCTAGTTGAATTGATCAAAACGTGTAGAAAATATGACGTGTGGACGCTGGCCTAGACCACTATGTCCGCATCTAACATATTTTCTTCTTTACTTATGCCCGACTTTACGCGACTTCCGGTTATTATGTCCTTTGTAAAATCGAATCTTAATTCTTGGTTTGCCCAGTGCTTGTCGAGACTGATCTCAAATTTCTTCACTGTTTCAGCTACTGTTACTTTTTCCGGTAGGCTGTTCCAAATATCCACTATTCTTTGCGTGAATGAAAATTTTCCTAAATTTAGTCTGCAGAAGTTTTTCTTTAATTTCTTTCCATGTCCTCTTGTGATTGAAGAAGTATTTCTTTGTAAAAAGTTTTCTGTTGTTTTTGGGTCATTGATGTCGGATAAGATCTTGAATACCTCAATCATATCACCTCTTTTTCTCCTGTATTTTAGAGTTGGCATGTTTAGTTTTTTAAGTCTGTCTGGGATTTCCATATTTTTTAGGGATGGTATCTCAGGGCACGACAAATTTCATGAAAAGCTGGTTGCCCACAGGGCAACCAAAATTATTCTCTGGTTGCCCTGAATTTATCACACAAAAGATGTCCCAAATTAACCCGTTTAATTCAAACCCTTCATAGATGTACCAGATTAACCTTTTTAATTAAAACCCTTAATTCACAGCTTTTAGAATACTCAAAAGGAAATATGCAACACCTCTCCCTGGATCTCATCAGGCAGGTGAAATTATTAGCATTGGATAATACATAGACATAGATAATACAGATCATCATCTCCTGATACTGATAGGCTGTCACATTTTTTTTGGTTTATATTATTCATGTTTTTTCATTCTTAAATTTGAAATTTAGTTACTATTTCTTAACATCTCTATATATCTCTCACACCTTTTCTTTCAACAGCTGTAGCAGTAGCATTGTAATTTTAAAAATCTATCTCAGTCTCACCCTTCAAATTTATTAATTGACAGTATCAGGGTATTTCATAGGAGAACTAAGATGTAAGTTTTCTGCGTTCTTACATCCCGCACGGGGGCAAAGGCTCATGGTTTATTCATATCCACATTTTCTGGAAGTGACTTTCAGTTTGACTGAAGTAACTACACTTAAAAAACAAAATAAAAGTTCACGTTTTTCTGCCCATATTATTACACTCTCGAGTGATCGGATCCGTTTTTTTATCATTATTATTTGCTTTCCGAAAATTCACCAAACAAGTTTTTTACTTTACAAACTTCGAGGAAGACAACCCAAGTCCAACATTTCATTTGCGAACAAAACTATGTTAAAGTCCATAATTACTGCACCTACCTTTGAAAGTTATTATTAAGACTTGAAAATCGCTGGTAAAACATATTTATTGCCAGCACAATGTTTAATCTTATTTAACAGTGTTTCATTGTACTTTCATTTTTATAGGAAATGCTATATTCATCTTTCATATCATTCGGAGCTCCCCAGGTGTTATCGCTGAATTTAATGACTGGTTCACAAAAAGTTAACTAAGTGTACCAGTCTGTGTTTATAAAATTCTTCTGCGATAAATTTAGAAGTATGCCGAATGTATCCTCGAGATTGTTTACACAAAATGACAAGCTCAGCATGGTGTTTGATCAAGCGTGAACTGCTAATTGGGGTGTGTTATCGCTAATCCACAAGAATCCTTTGTAACTGTTCTACCCTACAGACAAAGATAAGTGTCCACAGGGGTCTTAATTAATCGGCAAATTTGTTGCACACTTTCAATTTTTATGGCTTTAGTCCGATACTTCAGTCCATGTAGATGCAGTACCGCTAGACACTAGTAGACACAAGGTCTTACTGTTACGAATGACTCGCACGGCATTATTCTGACATATTGAAATTTTCCAAAAGTGAAATAATCCGGGCTTCTTAAAATGGAATTAAAGGGTTGCCCGCCGGGCAGCAGTTTGAAAAATATGGTTGCCCAAGCTAAACATTTGGTTGCCCGCCGGGCTCCGGGCACAGGATTTGTCGTGCCCTGGGTATCTGTTTAGTTGCTCGCCTTTGTAAGCTCTCCAATTTTTCTATATCCCCTACTTTGTATGGATTCCAAACATGGGAGATAGTGAAATGGCTCTGTTGACAGTTCGACCCCTTGTCTATGATATATACTCATATAATTTATTTTTATTTTTTTTGGTCATTTAAAGCCACATATACCCCCTACGTTCTGGCTCCCTGTGATTCAGAGAGGACGTCATGTAAATAGTTACTCGCGAAATCTCATTACATTTAGATACAATACGCGGATTTAATAGAATCTGGTGTGAATTATTATGACATGTCGAAAGGAATATTTACTTTTGTTTTTCTCATCTATATATGCCCACCCCATAGCCAGAGTAAACACACCAAGCGATGAAACCTTCAGCCAAAGCGGTGTACCCATGATGACAGGTGCCCAAGGTGCCCTCCATGAACCGGAAGTGTTTACTAGACTGGACGCCGAAATGGATAAACAATTCAATATCTTGGTAGAAATTTAGTGGTAACCAGTCATTAGGAAAATCTCAAAATATGCCAAAAACCTTATTTTATTATCATATTTTGGTGAATAATTATTAAATTTCATTAGATATAGATCTAAAGTCTAAATTTAGGAAAGTTTTCAAAACCATAAATAATTATCAAATCACGGTCCTTAGCAACAGAGAAGCCAAAATCCGCCATTTGTAATTTCCAACTGTCGGTCTTGGGTTACCAGTTGGATTGCAGTTTATTTTACAAACCCGTTTGTTGTTGGATTTTAACTTATCTATCTTAGAATTGAGGTTCAACACAAATGCAACGTTTGAAATAATTTCTGCTTGAGGACATAACAGAATGGCTGACACTCAGGTACTTTGATAATATTTCGATTTGTCACAAGTGTTTTGATGATTTAAAGAACTGCATAATTTCCAACTTTTGATACCGGATTCCTGCTATGACTTCATGTCAAACAATCAGCTGATATCCGTATTGATCATTATGTGATTAGAACTTATGTTTGATCCATGTCATTGATAGAATCAGCTTTAGTTTGGGGTTTTACGCTGAGAATCATGTGTGGTGACCAATACCAATTAGGTAGTGACTAGGGGTACGTGACCGTACCTCTAATATTTGAAATTAGCGGTACGGTCACGTACCCCTAGCGAGCCCTGTGAGGGTTGACTAGGGGTACGTTAGCTGCAGTACTGTACCTCTAACTCTAGACCAAGGTCTACTAGAGCTACAGTTTGCTAGCATCTCTACAGTGGCGCAAATTCTGCAGCAGTTGTTTATCAGTTATATATGTAAACAGTTGAGAATTAATCTTTAAACTAATATTTAACAATATTTTGATATATAACCTTCTTGTGTTAAGTAATAACCCACTCGAAGACCATTTGAAAACTTTTCGGTGTCGCCCACTATTTGTTTTGATTTTCCAAGCCGAGACAGAACTCGCGCATGCGTAAAACGCTGTCCGGTTAACATTTAAAGCTTTCATTCATAATTGGAAAACTTACTGAGCTGTGGTATTTTTGATGAATTCGAGGATTATTTTTGCCCAGGTAAACTAAAACATTTATTTTATTGCTAATATGGTTAAGGGTGGCAGCTTAAAAACAAGTTTAAAGCTTAATTCGTGTATTAGATATTTTCCCGCCATTCGTTGACATGCGCTGCGGTTTTACTACACACTCCATATATGGAAACGTAGTAAGAGGTTTATGGGACATATTTTTTCAAAATGGCCGACCATTCCTCGAAGACCGATGCCGGTTGACAGTAGTAAAGTTTAAATCGGGAGAAACTCAATCAAAGACGTAGGTAACCTGATTTTACACACCCACATTGTCAAAAAATGCATTCCAAACCGATACCTACCTTTTATTTCTCAAAAACGGTAAAAATTAAAATGTTATAGAAACTTATTCAAGCGACAGTGAATCACTGTCGGCCTGCGCCATTGTTGAGATCCTAGCGTGTCGTAACTGTATCCGCAATACAGTTACGATATCGCAACTAGGGGTACGTGAGTCCATAACACTGTATAGCAACACTTTATTGTGTCTGCAGATACGTTAATAGCGATGCTAATGTTAATAATATCTCATTTCAACCTTCTATTCTGACTGTTTAACGCAGAAAAGCAAAAAAAAAAAAAATCCAAAAATAATTTCCAATCGGCATTTTTTTCACGGCAGCGAAAACTATACCTATGAAAAAAGAACGTTCACACATTTTTACAAACATGTATAAATATCCAATACCAGCCTTGTTTAGAATAAATGCACTGTTTAATTGCGATAAGTTATCAAACGTGTTTTACGAGTTGATTTGTGTAGGTCATTAACCAGCAAACTTGGGTACCGGCAAACTTACATGTTTCGATACTTGATAATTGGAGCCGAAGCTTCGATATTTTTTATTTTCTTAGGTCTACCACTTTATATTCATCGCTAAGTTAGGAAGGCACATCAGCAGTAGTTTCTTACAAGCTTATCGTATTAATTAAGTTACCATTGAATCAAAATTTTAAGAAAAAACTTAACATTGGTCACGGATTTTCATATATCGGGCGTATCTGACGATAATTAACCCAATACATGTATGCGGAATACATCTATTCTCATCGCTGCCGATGAGAACAAGTTGGGTGGGGAATATTTGTCGAAGTTTCTTTGTTTTTCTCCATTAAATATCCACAAGATAAGGTAGAAATGAGAGATTATTAATATTAGCATCAATAAAACGTATCTGCAGGCAAATTAATATGTTGCTACATAGTTTAAATGACTCACGTACCCCTAGTCAACCCTCACAGGGCTCGCTAGGGGTACGTGACCGTACCGCTAATTTCAAATATTAGAGGTACGGTCACGTACCCCTAGTCACTACCTACCAATTAACAGGGATCATTCTGGGCCGCGATTTCCGCGATATTTCGCACGAAAATGACCGATATCGCATCAAAATTTGTATAACGCGAATATTTCTCGCACTCGTTTCTCAGATACTTGCGAGCGAAACGTACCTCCATTGACCCGTTTACCGTGGACATCCTATTACCGGTGACTTCCGAGTATTCCGCATAGCGCCGCTACGCGCATGTGTAAAACCGTAACTTCCGTTTATCTTTCGGCTGCTGCTCAAGACTAATGTGTATAAAGCAAAAAAAAACTTTCCTAAAGGGAAAGCGTGCATTTTTTTATTAATTACGCAAGATAAATCATTTTCTCCCCATATAAAACCATTTAACCTATTTGAGTATTTGTATAATGTGACATATTCCATTGCCCCCACTGTGAAAAAATGTGACGGAAAATATTACAATTTTTCAGTTAAAAATTATGTTAACAGATAGCCTTTCTTAATAATGTTTGATAGAAGTTCAAGCCGATACCTGAAAATTATTCCGGGTGTCATTTTACCTCATCACCGATAATAGGACGAGTAACCAAAACAAACATGGCGGCGCACTCGCTACAGTTGACTATGATTATTTATGTCAAATTATGGGTGTATATATATATTAAAGCTGAAAATCATAAAGAAATGTTTACTTTATATGTTTAATATATTTTTTAGTTAAAAACCTTATTAATTGATGAGAAATAGTCAGACGAATCCTTAGATCACCGGAAATTGGGTGAACCAGGATAATTCTTCTCGATTTATTTCCGATATTTACAAACATTTCTGACCAATTTCGTCGAACGTCTTATCGTAATCGCAGCATCCCGCGCACCAATAAGTATAACAGCAAACCAATAAACGGAAAGGACCGAGAGTTCCGAATTTTGTATATAAAATCAAAACACATCCGGTTCAGAATAAAACGTGTACCAGACCGCACGTAGACGAATTGACAATTAATTTACAGACAGATAAATGTGACGGAAATGAACGGTATATAAACACTTCTACAGTCTGACTGTGGAAGCCGGCTTTACTTATTACCAGATTGTCTAAACGTTTGTCTCGGTTGCGAAGTTAAGCCACAGAATTATACACTTTTGTATAATTCCGTGGTTAAGCAACGTCCTGTGCGGTTAGAACCTGGATGGGTGACAGGCAGGGATTACCGTCGGCCCGGTACACGTTATGTCCTCTGTCATGGGACCGTACTTTCTTTCGAAAACAGGAATGTTATTTCCCTTCGCTGGATTGAATAACTGCACAATGCACCAAACTACCGTTCAGTTTATTCCTTAGTTATCGTCGTAATCGCGCCGATAATTTTTATGCCCCCGGCATCGACAGATGCGGGAGCATATAGTAATCGTCCTGTCCGTCCGTCCGTCCGTCCGTGTGTGCGTCCGTAACAAGGTTAAGTAGATTTTACCGTTTCGTCTAGCATCAACACCTCTTACCCAAATGCTTTGATACTTATACAGTTGTTGCCTAGGACCATTCCCTATCCACCAATATCACCCAACTTTGATTATGACCTTGACCTTGACCTAATTTGGACTTAGAATATTTTGATTGGGCTATTTCTTGGTTAACTAGATTTTACCGTTTCGTCTAGCATCAACACCGCTTACTCCAATGCTTGGATACTTATACAGTTGTTGCCTTGGACCAATCCCTATCCACCAATATCACCCAACCTTGATTTTGACCTTGACCTTGACCTAATTTGGACTTAGAAAAAATTCAAAATATACTGTCAAGGTTGCCACCGGGGGCATAAGCGTTTATTGAACGCGCAGTCTTGTTGTCACTAGTTTTCGCGAACTGACCCTCTACAGACAAAAATGAATCTGCCGATAACATATACGCGCGTGCGGTAAACTATCAATTTATGGTATGGATTAAATCTTTTCACTAGATTTCGATAAGGAGAAGAAGAATAACAGTTCCATGTCATAAAAATATTATTTACACAAAATTCTCAAGCAGTAGATATAGCAGTACTGAGTAGTGCTTGTTGGTACAAACAGACTACCAATTAAAATTTCTCTCATCATCTATAAAAATCTCTCACGTTTTTTGACAAATGAGAGAATTTCTCTCACTTGCTTTCTGCGACAGAATAATCCCTGAATTAATACATCTGTTTGCATGACAATAACTTAATACACAAAGGCCAAGCTTTATTTAACGTCGCAACTCACAAGTAGACATATTTTTTTTAAATTTTATTTCTCAGATGTTCTCGTAGCCATAGATATAGAAATTTAGGATAACTTTCAGCTTTGTGATTGAGTATACATGTCAAAGTTGTCATCACTTGTATGGCTGTACAAGCTCACTTTTATGGTGATGTTAGTAGAGTATACTTAAATGTATGTTGTATTTACCATTCCACCATCTGACACAGAACACATATGATATTACACAAAACAAGACAGAACAATGGGAAAATGACAGCACGATTGTTTGAAAATGTAAGGGTTCGAAAATAAGCTCGCTTACTCCCAAATTATGATTGGAATAAGAAAATTGCAAGTGACTTTTCCAAAAACTCGCACAAGAATAGGACAGCTTAACACAATACTATGTCTGTCAAATACATATTGCGATACGGAGAACACTATACGCAATATGTATTGCCGATATAATACAGTAAGAGTTTAACATTTAGAAGTATTTTAAAGGTAAGTTTCATTATTAATACTGCTATTTTCTTATTCTTGAATATGTTGGATTGCTTTGTCAGTTGAATAAAAGTTTCAAAAACTGATTGAGTGCTATATTTATTTAACACAAAACATTCTAATGAATGCAAACAATTACGGTAATGTTTATTTACAAGCTAATGGCACTGTCAGTGCCCACCATAGTTTAAGTTCTTTGGTGTACTTTATTCACATTTAAAGCTTTGCGTAATCGGAGTAAATGTATTTAACTGTTCTGGATGTTACATCAACAGGTTTGATCGATGCAGTCAGCTGAGAAGTTTCTAATTTGTAATGTTGTGTGCCACCACTGCCGATATTACACTTGACCTTTTTCTCATTTATTGTCGAGAAATAAGACCAAACCTTCGACTATTGTAAACTCAACATTTCAGACAATGTTTTCAGTGTAAGGTAAAGGTTGCACAGTATTTGATTGAGGTGACCGTAATTATCCCCCTTCGTATCATTACGACTGAAACGCGATAACCGTATTGTTTTGAAAGCCATAAAACAGGGACAAACCGTTTGACCGGTATATTGATCCAGCCCTATACTGTCAGACTATGCTGGGTTTATTCCCCTAACATTTTGAGTGGCAGAAATGGACAAGTAGACAAGCAAGTACTATTTGTAAGCCAATTGTCGCTTCTTGGGCAGTTTCAACCTCTTTTTTGTTTGTAAGCATGATGTAATGGCAGCCTTTAAAGGCTTTCTCAATTCTTATTGGCTATTGAAAGGCACACTTTGCTTCTTCAGATGTTTGCAAATATGCAAACTTGTACAAGTACTTCCAACTCTACTGTCTATCAACCATAGTCAAGGAATATAATATGGCAGTAGTGAAAAAACATTTTCAGAGGGATTCGAGATCTTGAGAAAGTAGCATCATGTGTGGTCTGCATACAGCACGTACACTTCCCCCACAATGTCATCAAATGTAAGAAAGATACCCCTTTGTTATATACAAGTTATATGATGTAGGTATTAAAATCAAAATAGATTTAATCGATTGTCAGTTCGTTTCCATGGCTCCACACATATACAGTATAAAATGCAAATGTGTATTGGATTTCTACAAGGGCCCTGTCGGGTTAAGCTATAAAACATTATCGTCAGACTCCATCCGCAAACCCCTGACGAGGCTCTCTGTACTTTACATGCTTCCCAACTTTTTTTGACTCTCAACAGGGGTTTTCATGATTTCTAAGGGAGATTTGGGGTCTCAAGAGGGAGATTTTCACGCCGCGGCATATTTCAGTAATTATGTTATACTATATGGTACTGCATGTACCTAGTGCTGTAATTGAAGGAAACAGCAAAGCTTTTTTTTAAACTCATTGACTCCTGAAACTTTAAATGTACAATTCCTGATTCCAATTAAGTCCATTTTTGACTATTAATGGTAGTTTTTTATAACTTATTTTATAATGCATGAACTTGCTCAGTTTATTAGTACTGTTTCGACCTCTCCATGGATCTGAGAAGAGCTACATGTATTTACTATTTAGTCACTATTAAGCTATTAACATCCTATGTACTGCCAGCTTTTTGTCTTTTTGAATTTTTTATTTTGACTTTTTCTCCCAGATATATTCAATTCTTTTTCCATTCTGTGAAGTCAAATCTCTGTGATATTCAATTATTTTCTCATTCTGTGAAGTATTTAAAATTAAGTTTTTTTCTATCACTCCCTGCATTTCGTTCTTTGTTTTCTGCATAAAATTTTAAAAACAAAAGTCCGACACGGATCACAATTCATGTGAATGTCCTATAAAAATTGTAATACAACTTTCAGTTTGTCTGTTCAAGGTGACTAAAATAAAAACAAATCCTATAACACTTTCGAGTATCTGTGGTCGAATTTTATACCTGTGATCCATTTATTTCATTAATGTAACATAAGCCTATGCTATTAGAACAAAAGGGAAGAAAGTCGCGAAACAAATTCCTCACCGATAAAACTAGCTGTCATTTCTCAACACATGAAGTGAAAAAAGTTTATGTCAATTATAAATTACCCTATGTATCAGTGAAAATAAGTGTCAAGCTATGCAGAATGACAGTTGTCAGCTAGTACTTACATAAATTACACCAAAACATTAAGCTATAGGCGCATGAAATTATACTGGTCAACAAAAATCTACTTTCATTTTCAACGGAAGAGCGTCCTTGGTTTTAGATCAATCATTCTTATCTTGCTATCCTCGGATGTTATCGTTGAGTTTCATGACTGGTTTCGCATAACTGCACCAGTCTACTTTTACAAAGGAAACGGTGTCTGCTATAGAAGATGTAGAAAGTTATTCAAGCGAAACTGCTCTTCGCCAAGACAACCGGCAGGCGGCACCACTTTAAAAAGGGGTTTCCCCCATTATAAAAGCTTTGTTGCTGTTTTAATCCCCTAATCATGAAATGACCAACCGCTCTTATCTCTAATGTGTCAAACATAGACCACCCGCAGCTGTAATACACACTGCTGACCTATGACACGTGAGTGAATGGTTATCTCATATGGCAATTGTTGTACAGTAGGACTTGTAAACGGCGACGTTTACAGATGTCGGCTTCTGATTTCAAAGTATGAAATTATTTTTTGATGGAAATTAGGCAGTCAACTTTCAATTTTTCAATAGATCTACACCTAATTCCGAATTTTTTTCAAATCAGGTTTTTAGTCAAATAATCGGGGTAGTCGGGTTTTGTCTTCAGAATCGGGAGACTCCCGACGAGATCGGGGGAGTTGGGAAGCATGACTTTATAGTTTTCACTTTTGTCAGTCTGTATCTCAAACGTCATTGAATTCATCTTCATAAAAAGTGGATTTGATCTCTGAATTTTCTCATGATCTTTTCAGGCCAGCCCTAGAGTGGGTGGCAGCAAGGGGAAGGGAACAAATGACCCCATCAGATTTCTCCCAGTTTTGCCATCAAAGCGTTCAAAACCAGCATGGGAACAAAATCCGCCATCATTCATTTTGTCAGGAAAGGTACCAGAAGATGATGGAAAAGACCATATTGATTTGATAGGAGAACTAACAGCAAGTAAGTATGGATCTGTGTTCAAAGCACACACTTATATAAATGTTATATATACACCAAAAATATTAATGATGTAATTAAAATCTTTAATATTTTCAGGAAGGATAACCAATTCAATCTGTTTAATGAACCTGAGAATAACTATAAGTTACACCATTGCCCCAGAGTCTGTTTCTAGTTTTGAAGGTGACCACTTAAAGCAGGTTGAAAGTAAAGCACAATGTGCATTAAGGCACATTCTGCTTTACTTTCTGAGCCTGCTTTAAGCTACCATCTGCTAAGATATAACACTATTTCTTACAGTACATATTTATGACTGTATCAAGTGGAACTATTTTTCCAATAGAAGAATAAATTTAAGGTGTAAAAAGGCATATTTAAGGGGTAATGGGTTAAATGTACAGTTACAGAGGAATGAAATGAACTTCACTAGTTTAGGTTATAGTAGTTATAAAGACTGTGTTAAGACATTAGGCCTAAAAAAAAAGATGTGTGTTTCCGGTTTCCCGACCGACCCTATTTTTTACCCCCGACCCTAAAGTTTTTAAAGAAAAATTAAAAAAAAAATAATAATAAAAAAAATAAATAAAATAAAATAATTTTTATTTTTTTTTTTATTTTTTAGGGGAAAGTTTTTTTGGTGAGGGGAAAAATATACGGGAGGGGAAGGGGCCGTTATTCGGTGCCCGTTACAGAAGGAAATAAAAAGCCTTGTATTAAAAGCAAACACACCACATTTTTTTAAAATATAATATTTATTTGATGGAATGGTTTTCAGATTGAAACAAGAACTATTTCACATAATTATATAATGAAATACCTTACAATTTAAACTTGCAAATCAAGATAAATCATTTCAGACACTTTCAATGTTGAATACAACAAGAGCAAGGTCATTATTTGTCATATAAACTCATCCTTTGATTGTAAAAAAATCCGCATATATGCCCTATATAAAAACTTTTTAAAAAATAAAAACTTTTTCCTACCGACCTACCCTAAAATTTTGAGAGGGTGAAACCAGAAACACACATATTTTTTTTTTAAGGCCTTATATTATATCAAAGTACTCAAATATTTTAGAGATATTATTTTTCGCTTTTTAAGTTATTGTATATATATATAAAAATGAGTGTTTGATTATACATGTTTGTATTTCGTTTTATGATTTTTATTTATCAAATCACTTCAAACTTTAATATATATCAAAACCTTACTGAAACACATTATGTGATTAGTTTGAAATTCTATTTCACTGAGGAAGAACTCCACCATATTCACCAATTTTTGTTGGTTTGTTTATTTACGTCAGCTAGAGCACTGGCCAAAATTCATTTGGTTGAATGTAGAGTCCAGTTTCCCAGTGTGTACAGAGTTCTTGAACCAATTCCTAATAGAGGTACCCTCACAAAGTGTTGTACAAATGTAAACGTATTGTGTAAAAAAAAAAAATCAGTCATTGTATAGTTACTTCAATTAAACCTAGAGTGTTTTTTATATCCAGATTGACAGCCCCGTGGTGTAGGAACTTTCTGCTTTACATTTCTGCTGCATAAAGCAGCCAGCTGTCCATGTTTAAATTATGTCAATGATTGCTTCATACAAGCTGGCTAACCTGAGTTCAAGAAAAAATAACAAGTCTGAATGTTCTCTACAATTTCTAGCTTTTAAATGATATAATTATTTCCTGAATAAATTATTTTTTGTTGAAACTTTTAGAGCTAGGAGCTTTTATTGGCAATAACTGTCACATGTCTTTAAATTTTATCCTTGGTAGGTTTCTGACCCAGTTTAAATATTTTTGTCTCAAGGTGAGACTGCAGTCATGCCAAAAAACAATTCAGACAATAATTTGTTCATGTGTTTGACATTTTATTAATCAGGTAAACGCGAGAGGTTGGAATATGGCCAGCCATTTGATATGGGTAAGACTTGGTGCACATACTTAGTGCTTTGTGTCACAGATTTCTTCAGTGTGTAGATTGTCTACTTTGACTGGTGTGAGACACAATCAACTTGATTCAAGAAGCTCACACACTTGCAAAATCTGTTTTGTTTGATTACAGCCACCAGGGCTCCAGATCAGAGGGAGTGAACAAAAGGATTTCTAACATTTTCTTCTTATTGCCCTCATTGTTGAAACTACTCATTATCTAGAATTGTCTGTCCGATACGATTGTATTGAGTATAGTGAAGCTAGGCACTTTTGGTCTCTAAACCAGTTGGTAACAGAACTGGTGGCAGCTTAATGCAGGATAATTATAAGTAAGGCAGAAATAGTAAGCTCCCTTAGGGAGTATTATGCCTTTTGACATGAATTAAGTAGTCACCTGTCTTTGGTGGTCTGTATATCTTCTTTTCCAAAGAGTGTCGGGTTTAGAGAGGTTTCACTGTAATTACTACATAGAAGGAAACATAAGACTTTTAGCCTATGTAGTATTCCCACATCTGGAGCTTTGATGATAATGACCTTTCACTTCATGCACTAAAGAAGATAAAGGGGACACCATGGGTTTGGTTAGAAAGAATCAAATTGTTTTTGCTAGGAGTGGTTCACATCTCTTTTCATCACATGCTTTCACAGGACACATTTCACTGAATCATCAATGAACACTTGCTTAAACCATTTCTTCATAGCCTTATTCTAGTTTTGAAGAAAGGTGATATCTTAAAGAGGGTTGCAAATTAAGCTTGCTTTTATTTCAGCCTGCTTTGATGTACCATCTGCTAGGATATAAAAAAAACAATTCTTATGATAAATATTCCTGACTGTATAAATTAGAACTATTTTCTTCAGATGAGGAATAAATTGAAGGCGTAAAAAGGCATGTCTATTGAGTAATTGTTAAAGAATATTTGAAATAATCACCTTATCTAAGGCTTTTGAATAGGTTGTAATCAAGACATGCGAATTTAGATTTGAATAATTCATTTAGATCTATTTGTAGTGTCTATTAGGTTAAAGAGACTATCACAGATAGATAAGGACACTCTCGGTACAGACAGCATTAAACCCTTGAATGCTAAATAAATATTATCTGCTCAAATATTGTTGTCTTTTGAAATTTTAAAGTTAATTTATCTTTTTGTTAATTTGAAAAATAATGTCCAAGTGACAAACATATGGAATCGTGATCATATGCAAAGTTTCTCTGGCTATGATCTGGATCTAGATGGCTGACAATAATTGCCACTAAGGTTGCCATACACACACTAAGAGTTTATGAGACAGTTTATTAGGGAGAAGCAGAGGTAGCAAGGTTTCATTATTCTTGTAGGTTTTGTGTAAATAAGAAGATAAATGACAGGGACGAATATCCGAGTTTTTTCTTTTCTTTTCTAAAAAAAACAAATAGATGTACAATTAGTGAACACTATTTTAGTTTTGCCATGGATGAAGAATTTGTATTAGTTTGGAAGTTGAGTAAGTTTTGTAACTATGTTGTATTGTGACCCTTCAGTAAATTAAGTTTGGTATTAAGATGTGTAGCACTAATTAGAGTTTTCTTTTTTTGTTTAACTCTTATTCCATAGCCTATTTTTAGTTTTGAAGACAGCTGATCACTTTAAGCAGGTTAACAGTAAAGCAGAATGCACCTTTGGCTTAAGGTGTATTCTGCTTTACTTTCAGCCTGCTTTAAGCTACCATCTGCTAGGCTGCTCAGAGCATTTCTTATACTGCACATTAATTACTGTATT
Organism: Gari tellinella; assembly: GCA_922989275.2. NCBI lineage: Eukaryota > Metazoa > Mollusca > Bivalvia > Cardiida > Psammobiidae > Gari > Gari tellinella. The sequence goes on from OV277873.1 coordinate 13,320,213, forward strand.
AAATGGAACTATTTCCTTTAGTAGAAAAAATAATCAAATGCCTAGAAATGCATATCTATGGAGTAAATGGTAAGTTTCAAAATGGTCTTAAGCCATAATTGTTTGGAGTTATATCATTTTCCCAAATATCAAAATTGTGTTAATTTTTTTCCTTTACTGACTCATGTACAATATGACTAACATTTCATAATATAGATATATAAGTTTTAATTGGTTATGCTATAATAGCTTCGTATAAGAGAAATATTCGCAATACTAAATTCGTTTTGAATTTATTTCGTTTGTGAGTTTAAGATCTTTAGAATAACAACCAGTTTGTTTTGTTTTTTATTAGCTCACCTGAGCTAGCTCAGGGTGAGCTTTTGCAATCCTTGAATGTCTGGCGTCCGTCGTGCGTCGTGGGGCGTCAACAATTTTAGTGTTTACACTCTAGAGGCCACAATATTTCTCCAATCTTTCTCAAACTTTCTCAGATGGTATATTGCCATAAGAGTTCGGATGAGTTCGATTATGGCTGAAATCGGATAATTAGGTCATGAGTTATCAACCTTTGAATTGCTGAAAATGCCATATTTAACAGTGTTTACACTCTAGAGGCCAAATATTTACCTAATCTTTCTAAAACTTGCCCAGATTGTATATCACCATAAGAGTTCGGATGAGTTCGATTTTGGTTGAAATTGGACCAATAGACGATAGATCAAGAGTTATCTACCTTTGAACTGCTGAAAATGCCATATTTAACGGTGTTTACATTCTAGAGTTCACAATTTTTATCCAATCTATCTCAAACTTGCTCAGATTGTATAGGACTATAAGAGTTCAGATGAGTTTGATTATGGTTGAAATCAGATTAATAGGTCGAGAGTTATCTACCTTTGAATTGCTGAAAATGCCATATTTAAGGGTTTTTACATTCTAGAGGCCACAAATTTTATCCAATCTTTCTCAAACTTACTCAGATTGTATATTACTATAAGACTTCAAATGAGTTTAATTATGGTTGTAATCGGACCAATAGGTCAAGAGTTATCTACCTTTGAATTGCTGAAAATGACATATTTAACAGTGTTTACGCTCTAGAGGCCACAATATTTATCCAAGCTCTCTCAAACTTGCCCAGATTGTATATGACCATAAGAGTTTGAAAAAAGGGTAATTATGGTTGAAATGGGACAAATAGATTAAGAGTTATCTACCTTTGAATTGCTGAAAATGCCATATTTAAGGGTGTTTACACTCTTGCAACTACAGTTTTCAATGGATTTCATTGGATTTCATTATACTTGTACACAAAGTATCGATATAGCTATTCGTTCTCAAAGGAGTGCAATTATTGTTGAAATCTAATCATTGTGGCAATAGTTACCAGCCCTTGATATTATTTGAAATGCTAGAAAAAGGCTTCATTTCAGTATTGTTTAGGCTCTAGTTATCTGCCTTTGATGTACTCTATTATACTAGAGTAGGTTGACAAACTTGAATGGATTTAGAATAAAAAGGTGAATTCAAAGGTAAAGCTATCAGGCTTCATTACAAATGGTGAGCGATATCAGGGCCTTCAGGCCCTCTTGTTCCAGTTCTGTACAGCCTGTTGTACAAATGTAACCACCATTTTGTCTTCTAAAGCCAGCACTGAACTGTGTTAAGCATTCTCCTGCTGAATTTTCATTTGTATAAGTATATGAACTATTGCATTGGCTGACAAAATAAAGAAAAATCTCAGGATAGAGCCATGTCAGAAAGATCATAGTTTTAAGAAATCAGTGCAAATGCTGGTAAGACATCTTCAAGGGCTGCTGCTTTGGGTCTACACTGTTTTAAAAAAGTGTCTATATAAATTATGCTAATGACAGAAGGGTTAAGTGTATTACAAAGGAGGATAATTGAACAGTCTTACAAACAGATAGTGCATTAATTTAGAACAAAACTAATGAAGAGGTCTCCTTGTGAAGCATTCTGCATTACTTTAAATCTACCACATTTATATGGCTTAAAGTTTAGCTCTTTACTCCCTATCCTCTTTCTATAGGTTTGAAGAAAAGTGGCCACTTAAAGCAGGCTGAAAGTAAGGCAGTTTGCGACTGAAGGTGCTTTCTGCTTTATTAAGCTACCATTTTCTAAGATATACATGTACAAACTATTTTAATGTTGCATGTCCATTGCTGTTAAAATTGGAACTATTCTTTAGTGGATGAATACATTAAATATGTTAGAATTGGTATCTAAGGAGTAAAGGGTTAACAGCTGAAATATCTCTTTATACTTCAATAATGGATGCTTGACACAGGTTGGGCTTAGCTTAAGTGGCGTAGCCTGTTGCGACTTTACCTTATATATGACATTAATGATTATGCAATAATAAAATTGTTTACCTACAGGAGATCCAAAAAGAAGAAAACCAAATGGAAAATTGAAGCCAATTGAGAACAAACAGAATGGAGTTGACACCTCCCAGTTTCAGCAACCAAAAAAGGACAGAGAAAACTTCCGTAAAGCCCTGGTCGACATTATCATGTAAGTCTGAAGTGAAGTGAGCTGTAAGTTGTTAACTCTCCAAAACAATATAAAGTAAATCGATTTCAAAGCCCTGATGAAACTTGGTTTTAAAACTCATTACTCCATAGATCGCATTTTAACACACACATTCTGCTTTACTTTCAACCTGCTTTAAGTAGTCCCCTATCTTCAAGTTTTAGAAACATGCAATGGAGTAAAGGGTTAGCTTGTATGTTATGGGCATGTTCATAACTAGCCTATGTCCTTTGTTATGCTGATAGTTTAGAAAGAAGGCATTCTTTAATGTCTGATTAAAGCCAATGTTAAATGATAATGAAGCCTGAATAACCCTTCTCCAGCTACTAGCATATATTGACATTTTTTTAACTCTGCATGGTGGGTAATTTTTTTCGTCTGCAACATTTGTCTTCTGCAACTGTATGTTAGAATTTTCAAATTTTCTTTTCAAAACATGGTCAGAATGGCAAACAGTTTGGATCCTGATGAGACGCCGCATTGTGCGGCGTCTCATCAGGATCCAAACTGTTTGCAAGGTAATTACTGTGGCAGATATATATCCACCCCTAGCATGCAAAGAGTTAAAACAGGGAAGATGGTGATTAAAGGGCTCCTGATGGAACTGTCGGAACAGGATCGGCACTATTTTATTTTACAGGATCTGTTGTCTGAAATGACTATGCACCCTTTTGTGATAGAAATTTTCCTTATATGTTATCAGACAATAGTTACACTTAAAGTGATAGATGTTCATAGTGGGCACAGTTTTATATATGAATATTCAGCAGGAGATGGATTCCGTTAAATGACTAGCTGGAAAATGAAAATCAGACATGCTTCAGTTATTACCCATCTACTTACTAAATTTAATGTCTGACTCTGTATACATGTATTGTGTCAATTTGACACTCATGTTTGCTTTTTGTTACATAATATTGAGTGTAGACTGAATTTTTAAAGTTTTAACAGGTTAATGTAGACATTAGACATAAACAAACAGTGTAGACTCTGATGAGAAGCTATAGTTTGTGGCATCTCATCAGGGTCTGCACTTATTGCTGTGTCCTTATAAAGGCTTAAATATATGGTGATCTTTGCATAGCTGTAATTGATTCTGCTGGCAAGCACTACGTAGGGGTGGGTTCATTACAATAGCCAAGCATAGATGGAAAATGCTACAACTAAGTTGCAATACTGACTAAAGGTGTCAAATGACCGTTCAAAACAATACTGATTTTGAAGTCTCCTAGACGGATGTCAAGACAAAATCAGTGAAGAAAGCTCATATAAGAACTTTCTCCATATTACATTTTATCAGGCTCATTAACCCTTAGCCTGCCACTCACGACTATAGCTCCATATGCAAACAGCTTTGATCCGGATGAGACGCCGAGTAACTCGGCGTCTCATCCGGATCCAAGCTGTTTGACACTCGGACAACATTTTCAGCAATTTTGAGTAACTTGGAAGCACTTTGAAACTTGAAGCAGACAAGAATAATAGCAGACGACAATTTATTTGGCGGGCTAAGGGTTAAGAACCCACCATGTTTAGAGATCTGCATGTGCCTGTACTAAGTGCTTGCTTTACACATGTTTTACTTTTTGTGAAAATGTTTCAAACCAAACATCTAATTTTGACGCACTTACTTTCTACTCTGGTAGAGATCCTTTCTTAATTATAACATGAATAACAATTTTCTGTGTAGGCAAGAAGAGGGTCTTCCACACAGCTCAACAGCCTCCATCAATGGAGACCTACAACCCCTGTCTAGAACAGGCTCCCCAACATCTGCAGAAAAAGACATACTGGTATGTTATTAATTAGTCATTTGAACTCCAAAATTGAGAAACTTTTATTGTAAAATTTTAACCTCACACCCTACCCTACATACACGTTTATTTAAAGGTAAAAGAGCTCTAGGAGATTGTTACAGTGTTCATTCAGATCCAGCGCCACATTGGAATTGTCTTATCAGATTTGGATCAGATTTTTAGCATAAGGTCTGATCTTGGTCTACACTGTTTGCAAAGTCTGAGAGCCTCATCGCATGTCTGAGTCCATAGTATGCTTAATCATTACAAAGCTGAATTGTTAAGTTGCACCTCCAATTTTCTGATGAATGATCTGTTTACGTTGACTACGAAGGGGTTTTCCCCACAAAGTATTAACAAGAATGGCAAATACTGCAAAGCAAGATCAGTATATATCTAATGCTCATATAGGTGCCCACCGGTTTGGGTCTACACTATTTGTATGGGATGTATACACTTAGTCTGCACACTGTTAGGGTAAAAAGTACTTAATGCTGATATTAAATTCTCTTTGAAAGCATGGGGTTTCTCTCACGGACAAGATTACTATTGAGACAAATTGGTTTTTAATGGATTCGATCATTAATTAACTAGTAGTTTTGGTCAAATTAATGGATCTTTGCATCACATGAACACTGTCAACTGTGTAGACCATAGTCATAATGCCCTTATAATCATTTTCATTTGTTGCTTAAACAATTTTTGTTTATTAAATAACTGGTTACATTTGACTTTATCTTTAATGGAAGTGTCCAAATGTTGACTTAGAAGGCAAGTCTGTTGCTTAAGATAGAGTCACCTTAAGTCCATCTGTATGCACTGATTTTGAAAATCCACTCATATTTGATGTGCATCTATAAGACTTGGAATTCTGTAGAATATTTCTTTAAAGCTAAATTCACTTGGAAACATGGCTCGTACGGATAAGGCCCTGGATTTACTGGTAAAACTTACAACATTGTTGTTTTCATTTTGTATATATTGTGAATGTATCATTAGCAAGTCTTTCCAATTGCATGTTGAGGTATATATTTGATTAGGTTAGTTACAACATATTGTATACATATTGTCATTGAATGATGTTTGAGAACCTATACCGGTAGTTAGTTTTAGGTTTCTTTACTAAAATTCAATGTTGCAAGTTATACAACAATTCAAGGGCTAGTGGCCCAATACTTATCTTCTTACATTTAAACCCGTCTTGAACAACCATTTAAACAATGCTATATTTGCAGTCTTAAGTTTTAGTTAATGCAAGACAAACATAATGCTGAAGTAAATTTTTTAGCAGAATAATGTCACTTTTATGTGTCAAAAATTAAAGAGCCATTGTCTTAATTTTAACTCATCTTTAGTGAAGGATTTCTTTAGGTTTTCTGCCCTGTTAAAGAACTATGAACCTTTGTTCCTGCATCTTGACAGGTGAGTGCTAAAAAGAAGGCTGAAAGTATAGCAGAAATCTCCTAAAGGAGCTGTCTGCTTTATTTTCAGCCTGCTTTGTTCAACCTCCTGTCTTTAACATTGAAAAAAAAAGCCATGGGGAAAGGTTATGGGATTGTAATGTACATGTACTGTCATTTCAATTTAACTTAAAATAAGCAGAGCTCCAGATAAATTCAGTATTTCATAACCTTCAATCTATGTCTCAACTAAACTTGATTATGCTACTACTCATTTACAGCATACTATAACTCTTTTAACCCTATTTGTGTATATAAAGCTCTATATAAAAGGTGCACATGTCAAGAGTATACTTGTCCTATGCAAACAGTGAAGATCCAGATCAGAGGGCACCTTAGGGTCTGCCCTGTTTGTCATATGGCAATAAATTGACAAAAACTACCCGAAATAGTAAACAAATGGACTACACTACATGAGACACTTGGACTGTCTATTTAAAGTTCAAGGGAGCAAAGGCATAACAGAGATGGTGCTAATGCCTTTTCCCAACGTAGAGTTATGTGGAGACAAAGATAAGATATTAGGATTTGAAATGTTAGAATACTGACTCCTGTTTTGAGCCTTGACAAGAAATAGAACATAATATGCCGTATTTATTGAGGGGTTTTGTTTTATTGTAGCGCTACTACTACTACATTCACCATGGTATTGATACAGAACATGTGGCCCCTATGGAGGACTCCTGGCTAGAGAATGTACTGAACCTAGTTTCACCAGAACTAAAGGTATGACCAGAGACTTTGTATACATATGCTGTGAAATGATTCATTTGTTCAGTACAAATTAGTGTAATTTACAGTTTCACATAATTCTTGATATAATTCTTTATAGTTTCCACTTAGTTTGATTGATATATCTTCTCTCTTTGCTGTTGACTGAACAGTTATGCTCAATTATATCAGCTACTGAAAATAATGCTTGTCATTGTATTTAAAGTATAAGGCTGCTTAAAGCAGGCTGAAAGCAAAGTAGAAAGTTTCTGATGAAGCTCTCTGCTGAAATTTCACCTGCTTTTAAAACATATTAGATGCACAAAATGGCTTTTCATATGAGGAATAGGTAAAGGCATAAACAGGCGGTAAAGGGTTCAGATAAAACAGTATTAAACTAAATGCTGTATTGAAATGTTTTACCTCATTAAATGCAGACTTTAAACTTTAAAGCTTGTTTGGAACACTGGTGTATTATCAACAAAGTTTTGTTTTAACAGGATGGCCATGTGGATACAATAGAAAACTTGTCTGACGAGATGAGGGAAGACTACCTGCTAAGTGTGAAAAAGGCAATTGGTGAGGCGACATTTGATCACAATTTAGCTGTTTTGTATTTTATATTTTTACACAAATATTTTATATCATTTTATCATTTTTAGTAAATATTGACATCCATGGACTGGTTTCATGTTTTCTGCATCTATCATTCCTATGATGATATAAAGAACCATAAATTCTTCTAGCTTAAAGATCATCTAGCAGAAAAAGTAATGATTTACTTTTAACCTGCTTTAAGCTACTATCTGCTTAGTTATAGCATATATTTCGGATGTTGCATATTCTATTTCAAGACTATAAGTGAAACTACTTTGCACAATAAAGGAAAAAATTAAAGAAGTGAAAAGGAGTATTAACCCTTTGAACCCAAGTCCCGCATATAGGCGTTATTTTCAAACAGTGAACATGTGAATCGTACTCTTGTCCTATGCACACAGTGAAGACCCAGATCAGAGGGCTCCGAAAGGAGCCCTCTGATCAGGGTCTTCACTGTTTGTTATAATGCCAATCATTGACAAAAACATACCTTAAAAGTTAGAAATGGACTAGACTAAAATGGAAACTGGAATTTTCCATTTAAAGCTTTAGGGAGGAAAGAGTTAATGGAATAATGGGTTAAACAATGTCTATTTAATTTGTCAACAGTGGACTTTGTCCTGAAGGATCCAAGAGAAAAGGATGATGACAAAAAAGTGAAACTTCCACCCCACAGAGAGGAGTTGGAAGTTGTACCTAAGCCCTGGAACAAGTCTTACCTAGGTGGATGTGAGTTAATGGGACAGAATCTACATGTAACAAATCCATGCATGTTACAAGTCCTTGATCTGTGGCATGTCTCATTTGGGTAAGTTGTCAACAGTACTTCTATTGCATTTACAATGGCAGCAGTAACAAGATCATGGCATACTGTATGGATTGTATTCCAGGAAGTTGCAGATAATATACCTTTTCTTTCATGTTGTAAATGAGGCTTTAGAAGAGTTGAACACAACATATCTATATCATAGGAAACATTTTTGGCATTTTAAATTCTTATCCTGCCAAATACCATCATCACTATAGCTGTTTTATATCTTTTTAGCTGAAACTATCCCCTACTAAACAGTTTGTACCCTAATCAGAGACAGGGCTCACTTTCTTCAACATCACACAATTTGAGACAAAGATTTTGTGTGTTGTTTGGAGGGAGTGAAAATTTATACTCTTATAGTGATAAGCATGACTTGACGTACATTTGCAACCAGTTTGAACCAAGATCGGACGAAATTAACGCTGCATCTGATCTGGGTTCACATTGTTTGTCATATGTTTTTATGTTTCTTCTGTCAAAATGTCCAGTGCGTAAATTTAAGGAAAAAATCCAATCAACAGTTTTTAGCAGACGATTTTGCAGTAATAAAAGCATTAGACATAATTGTCTTGTTTGGGGAACAACAGCAAGCTTTGTTGTAAGGAGGGAATAATTATCAGAGGACAGTTGTAGGGAGGGAGCACTGTACCAAGTTAATTATAATTAAAACAGAAAACCTCTATAGTACAGTGGAGAATCTGTTATTCTTTCCCGTTTAAACGCAAACGTACGCAAACGCAAAGCACTAAAACGTAGAAAAGAACAACTTTTGGACAATTCTGATATTTCATGTTTATCTTGGTGGCAAACAGTTTGGAGCCTGATCAGACGCCGGGTTACCCGGCGTCTGATCTGGCTCCAAACTGTTTGTAAAAGAAAAAATAGTTTTAGCGTAAACGCGTTTATTGGGAAAGAATAACAGATTCTCCACTGTACTAACATGTATATGTCTAAGGCAGGTTGCTACTTAAAGCAAGATGGAAGGGAAACAGAAAGGTATTATAGAATCTTTCTTGCTTTTACCTTCATCTCATACTGTTAGTCAACTCTTATAACTGTTGCAGTCGGAAAATGTTCTTCACAACAACTACATAGCATGTTGAAGATCAAATAGCATTGTTGAAAGGAAACTCTACTTTCCCTGAGGTAGTACGTTTTCAATGTAGCTGAAAATACACTAAACCGCAATCACATAAAAAATCTAAGTGATATTGCTGTCATTGACAGGAAATGTTACTAATATATTTAACTTCCTTGCCAGAAAGTGTTCAATATCAGCACATTGGCATGCAGCAGTGAATTGATTTATTACAGGGCGGTAGATGTTAGCCCTTCTGAAAAAATGTGTTTGTACCTAACCCTTTACTAGATAGCCCATTTCTGGTATTGAAAATGATCAACCCATTAAAGCAAGTTGAAAGTAAAACAGAATACACCCTTTACTCCATAGCCTATTTCTATTTATTGAAAATAATTGACCACATAAAGTAGGTTGAAAGTAAAGCAGAATGCACCCTAAGGTACATTCTGATTTACTGTCAACCTGCTTAAACTACCAGTTACTAGAATATAGAAATCATTATTTCAGGTACACATTCATGATTGCATAAATTGGAAGTATTTTCTTTAGTAGAGGAATAATATTTCATCAATTAAATACATCAAAAGGCATATCTATGGATTAACTCTTTCCTCCCTGAAACTTTAAATGGACAATTCCAGTTTCCATTTTAGTCTAGTCCATTTCTGACTTTTAAGGGTTGTTTTTGTCAATGTTTAGCATTGTGACAAACAGTGAAGACCCTGATCAGAGGGCTCCTAGGAGCCCTCTGATCTGGGTCTTCACTGTTTGCATAGGACACATGTACTATTCACATGTACAATGTTTGCAAAGAACGCCAATATGCGGGACTAGGGTTCAAAGGGTTAAAGGGTTTAAGAATTTATGAGTGAAATTATCATGTCAGGTTAGAGGCGTAATTCTGAAGACACTATTTACAAGAAATGGGTTAATTCATTAACCCTAGTGAAGGGTAAACAAATATTTTACAAGCGGTGTACTTATTAAGTGTACATTTGTCATATCCAAACAGTGTAAACCCTATCAGAGGGCTTCTTCAGGAGCCCTCTGATCAGAATCCGCACTGTTATTCAATTTGCAAAATGATTTAAAAAGTAATCTTAGTAAAAATGGACAAGACTTATTTGGAAATGGGAATTGTCCATTTAAAATTTGAGATGCCAATGATTAAACACAGGTTAGGCTGCTGTTTGGCACATATTGTAAATCAAGTACCATTAGTTTGTTGTAGTGATGACAAACAGACAAACTGCTAGTTGCATTTATGTGTTGAAATGGTAATTATGAGACAAATCTATATTTAATCTTTTGTAAATTATTTTTGTTGTAAAAGAGGAGAAGAAAAGTAAGAAGAGTTGTGTATGTTGTAAATTTCACGCCCACCCCATTTCCACAAACAAAATGATGACCATTACTTCAGACTGAAATTTAGCATATGTTGTTATTTTGTAAACGCATGGTTTAAAAAACATCAAATATTTTTATCCAGGAGTTTTGAACTTTAGAAGAAACACCCGCCAACACCAATACAAAATTCACTATCCAATCCAAATTATACAATTATATTTCAAATAGCATGTTACACTCCGCCCGACCCAGAAAAATGAATATACATACAATGATAAGTTTACAAGCAAATATGCAGCTTTATATTTGACATATTTAGTTTTATCACGGCCTTCACCATTGAAATGTAATCATTTCATATTTGGTTGGTTAATATATTTATTTTCTTTGCTGTTTTTTTTGTTTTATTTTTATTTTTTTAAATTAATTTGTTTTATAGCTGTATTCATTTACATCAATTTTCTGTGTTCAGGTGTAATTCATTATGTAGCTGAATGTTCTGAAAGAGTTAAGACAAAATATTAAAGATATTATATATTAAATATATTAAATATACATGATTATTCTATGCTGAAAAGTTTATGTATTAAATTCACATTGATCTGAAGAAAAAAAACAGATTTTTTTGCTTCTAACAAGGTGAAAGCATGAAATTTTAATGTTTATGCATATTCTTAGAGTAATTCTTAATGATACAGTTGCTGCTAAGGTTAACTTTTTCAGGTGTGTCATCCTATTGTCACCAGGGTTTAGACAATGGTCAGCATCATGCCTATTACTGGACAATCACTCATTAATGATTTGTTTCATCATAAATTGATTTGGCTAACAAATCATTGGACTCTTAATACAATTTCAGGCATCTGTTGATACAGATTTAAAATCTGCTGGTTATTTTTGTTTTCTAAATGCAATATTATGATTAACTTATAAATACAAATTGAAGAAAAAACTTTCTCTTATATTTTTTACCAGATACATAACATAAACTGTCTTGTTTTTTAATGTTGATGTTTTTCTTCATTTCCCCTAATGTACACTATTTTTGGTTTGTATGGATAAAACTTGTGTTCTTATTTCAGAAAACTGAGGTTTATAGATATTGAGGAGTTCCACAATCGGCCTGACTCCATGGAGCTTGGAGGCTTCCAGAACCTGTGTATGAGACACATAGAGGCTGCAAAAGAGAGACTCCTGAAAAAGTAAGAATCAGTGGACAAATCTTAACTATACAGTACAGTAAAACCTTGTATTTTAACCAGTCAGGAAAATGCCTGTTTAGTGTACAAGGCAGAAGACTGTTTAACCCTTTGAACCCTAGTCCCGCATATAGGCGTCCTTTTCAAACAGTTTACATGTGAATAGTACACTTGTCCTATGCAAACAGTGAAGACCCAGATCAGAGGGCTCCTTAAGGAGCCCTCTGATCTGGGTCTTCACTGTTTGCAATAATGCAAAACATTGACAAAAACAACTCTTAAATGTCAGAAATGGACTAGACTAAAATGGAAACTGGAATTGTCTTTTTAAAGTTTCAGGGAGGAAAGAGTTAAGGTTGATGGAAATAAAACAGAAAGTTTATGGTGGCCCCTTGGGAGCTTTCTACTTTACTTTCATACTGTTAAGAGAACCCTTATGTATAAAATCGTCCATTTGTCTGATATTGATTAGCCATAATAGAAGGTGCTTAATTTACCTTTATTATCAGTGTTGTTAACCCCTACTGTTTCAGGGGAAGCAAATACATTGATTTGCAAACAGTGTAGATCCTGATCATAAGGCTCCTGAAGGAGCCTTCTGATCAGGGTATGCACTGTTTGACAAACTGTTAATTATTTTGAAGACAAAGCCCTCGATGATCAATGTAAACTTGTTATTTAGTAGTAAACAGATTGGTCTATCTGAAAATTCAACATAGTAAAAGTTAAGTGTCAACTTTGAGTATGATTGTAAACCCTAATGAGACTATTAATCAAACACTTAAAGCCCTTGATTGTTATCGGCTTGACACTTATATTTGAACTATTAGAAGTTATTCAGAAAGTGTAAATCCATTTGTCTTTCATCACATGATGATTGTCACAAGATGGTTTGAATTTTCATGGTAAAGTTTTGTCTTGAAAGACTATTAATCTTTTAACTATTAGATTGAGACAGCAAATTTCTTACTTTTATCTAAGATGTAATATTAATGTTTACTAACTACAATAAATGATTGCTATGAAAAGCAATCAAATGAAAGCTTATTTTATGCATAAAAATAAGTGCATGCTACAAGAAGTGTAAAATTCAAGCAGAAAGTGCCTCTAAGAGCTTTCTGCTGTAAATAGCCACGTCTTATTAGTAAAGACTTCCAAATGTACTTTTTGGAGAAAAGGGTTAAAGGGTTACACATCTCATACTTCTGCTTAAATCATATTTAACACTTGGAGTGAGGACACCAGATATATTCATCCTTTACAAGCAGTGTAGACCAAAATCAGAGAGTTCCTGAAGGAGTCCTCTGATCAGGGTCTGTGCTATATGTAATACCTTTCATCATTTTAGGGACACACTCTTATAAAGAGTCATTGTAAACTGCTCATTTATCAGAAAGAGGATTGGTCCGTATGAAAAAATTCAGCAGTGTTACAGTTCAGTGAGGGTATATGTCCAAATGTTTCGAAGCTGACAACATTTTTAGCTCTCCAAGGGTTTATGCATACACACGACATAAGCAGAGTACAAAACACTAGCTTTATAAATACTTGATTAAAGATTATACCTGCTGTTTGGACGATAGCCAGAAGTGATTGGTTCTTATTGATTAGCCAAAATCAATAGCCGGGTAGCAATCTGCCAATACAGTCAAACTTGTGTCAGGCGGCCACTCAAATTAAGGTGACTAACCAGTCTATTACACAGTTGGCAGTTTAATGCATGACAAAAGTAAAGCAGAAACATCCTAAAGCATTTATAGTCATATGACTTAAGATACATCAATGATTTGTTTCTTAAGAGTATTGCTTAAACACAAGTTTGACAGTTCATTTATATGTACAGGAATAAATACCTGTCACATTTTAGAACCCAGGACATTATATAGGTCATGTTCTGAAGGACAGACTACTGCGTAGTTTATAAAACTGTATAAGTAGGGTACTGAATAAACAAAAAAATCCCCATGTTATGAAATAATATAGAAAAAAGTCCCATGTTATGTTAGTAATTTTAAACAGAACTTACTTTAATATTTAGATTTCCCCTAGTAAATTATGATGACAACTTACACTTTTAACCTTTTTCCCAATAAACATTTGTATACAGAACTCTAACCACTAGGAACATCTATCAACCAAACAGTTACATTGGCTAACAAAAGAAGGAAAATATTTCACTTGCCAAGTTGGAAAGAGTGCAGACCCATGTCAGACATACCCTGTAAGGAAATGCTGGTCCTGATTAGACAGCTCCATTAATTTAGTAACTGTATATTCTGGGTCTACACTGTTTTCAAAAACTTTATAGCAGGAAAAGGGTTAAACTCTATTGTTAATCAGACTAGGGTAAGATGATTAATACGTCTTAAGCATTTACATATAAGTTATGACTTTTTAGCTCACCTGAGCCAAAGGCTCAAGGTGAGCTAATGGGATGGCCCTGTGTCCGGCGTCGTCCGTCGTGCGTATGTGCGTCTGTGCGTCTGTGCGTCGTCGTTAACAATTGCTTCAAATGACATCTCCTCCTATACCCCTTGACAGAATTCAACCAAACTTTACAGAAATGTTCCTTGGGTCAAGCTCTTTCAAATTTGTTCAAAGAATTAAAAACAATGCAGAACTCTGGTTGCCATGGCAACCAAATTGAAAAAATAAGGAAATCTTAAAAAATCTTCTTGTCAAAAACTGCAAGGGCCAGAGCTTAGATATTTGGCACATAGCATCATCTACAGGTCCTCTATCAAGTTTGTTCAAATTATGCCCCAGGGGTCAAAATTGGCCCCGCCCCGGGGGTCACAGTTTTACATAGAGTTATATAGTGAAATTTTCAAACGTCTTCTTCTCTGAAACCAATGTGGCCAGAGCTTTGATATTTGGCATGGAGACACTTCTAGATGTCCTTTACCAAAATTGTTCAAATGGTTGTGGTCGGTTGCATAACTAGGTCACAGGAGCTAAAAATAGATTTTTTCAATGAAAACTTAAAAAATCTTCTTGTCTGAAACTACAAGGGCCAAAGCTTAGATATTTGGCACATAGAATCGCCTACAGGTTCTCTATCAAGTTTGCTCAAATTATGCCCCTGGGGTCAAAATTGGCCCGGCCCCGGGGGGTCACGGTTTTACATAGAGTTATATAGTGAAATTTTCATACGTCTTCTTCTCTGAAACTAATATGGCCAGAGCTTTGATATTTAGCATAGTGACACCTCTAGATGTCCTATACAGAAATTGTACAAATGGTTCTGGTCCGTTGCATAACTAGGTCACAGGAGCTAAAAATAGATTTCTTCAGTGAAAACTTAAAAATCTTCTTGTCTAAAACTACAAGGGCCAGAGCTTAGATATATGGCTGATATCATCGCCTACAGGTCCTCTATTAAGTTTGTTCAAATTATGCCCCTAGGGTCAAAATTGGCCCGCCCCGGGGGTCACTGTTTTACATAGAGTTATATAGTGAAATTTTCAAACATCTTCTTCTCTGAAACTAATATGGCCAGAGCTTTTATATTCTGTATGGTGACACTTTTAAATATACTTTACATATTTTGTTCAAATTGTTCCGGTCTGTTGCATATCTAGGTCAGTCCTGGACATAAATCAATATCTCCATTTTTCCAATTATTCTCAGGTGAGCGAATATGCCCCATGGGGCTCTTGTTTCTTTTCTTTTTAGGGTTGTTTTAATATGTATTTAGGCTTTGCCTATGGACGGAAAAAAAGCAAAATTATACTAATGAAAACGGAATAGTTCTATCACCAGTGTGTATCAGTTCGTTGTGTATTCCAGATCACACTCGAGGCTACGCCTCTCGTGACTGAGATCTGGATTACACAACCGACTCGAACTTTTATTTTATACCTAAATTGTTTGGGACAAGATCTATATGTTGTTAAACCAAATAATCAAATAGATCTATAAGCACCCGTGTATACAATGTTAAAAGTTAAAACTCCTCCGTACACCTATAATGCAATCTGAAACTATTTTTGGAAGTCATATGACTACCAATAATGACGTCATTATTTATATTGATGGCGTATTGGTAATCCGTTATTTTTATCGGTTCGATTGAGAAGTAGATTTTTGTAAATAACGTTCTTTTTTAAAAAGCGTTTAAGGGTATGAATTGGAATTTTTGAAGCTTTGTCCTTTGGAGAAAATCATTTCAAGTGAGTGTTGGGGGTTATTCATGCTTAAAATGGTTTAAAAATAGCACCGAAATCGGAAATTCCCAAACATCACGCACAACTCTTCGAAAAAGCCGTGACGTCATCATCCAAGATGTCAGCCCCCATGTTTTGTAGTTGCCTAGTTTTGAGGAAATTATTCACGCACAAATCAAACACTTTTCAAAGTCTGTCAGTGATTGAAAAAAATTAGAATACTTAAGAACGGAAAAAAGGCAAGCCTTTTTTCCGTATTATGCCTCCAGCATCTATAGATGCGGAGAAGGCATATGTTGATTGTCCTGTCCCTCCGTGACAAGGTTAACTTGATTTTATTGTTTCATCTAGCATCAATACAGCGCACTCAAATAATTTGATTATGTATAGGTTAGACCATGGTTGCGCGCGAATAAACGATATAGATCGAGGGGGCGGTTAGACCATGGTTGCGAGCGAATAAACTATATCGTTTATTCGCGCGCAACCATGGTCTAACCTATTTAGCACTGGCTTGGGCTCGAGGAAAACAAGAAGACCCTTCGTTTCTGCTTTTTGTTTTAGACGAAAAAGACATTTTATTTGTAATATTATACTTAAATTGAAAGGTTATTTCATTGTGTAGCTTGAGACATTATGCATGCTTCAACACCAACATAAATAAGGCTTATTGAAGCTCTATATGTAAGCACAACTCATTATTAATGGCCTTTAAGTTTAGGTATCACTGTACATAATATGACGTCATCAAGCTTTTGCAGTTCCCCTCTGATCTCAGCTGTTTAGTAAAGCCAATCAAGACATGCATATCCCGGTTTTTACACCTACAGCTGAAACGATGCACATATCTAGGTCCAGAGGGATGGGGTTGATCTAGATCTATTATAGATACTGTGTAATTACCGTACTGCTTTAGTTTAAATCCTTGATCTGATGTTTATTCCGATTATTTATCGTTAAGCCTACAGTGCAGGCAAAAGGTTTTCGCGGTGGCTTGCTCGGAGGATTGCTAGGGTTGTGACGTCAAATTGCCTTGAGATGACGGAAGCATGGAATAAGTGAACAGTGTGTTAGTTATTTCATGGTTTTGTTCAATAAACGATATATTCGCAAGTTTTTGAGGCATCTGATTGGCCGAGAGCTCCAATCCATGTGCTAATATACAGTTGTCGTGAATTATTCTCAATCTATCAATCTTACCAAACCTTACCAAACTAAAGTAAAGCAGACTTTTAATTTACTTTGAGCTGCCTCCTGTAGTCATTTATGAGTGGTGCTTAATTTGATTAGCAGGCAAAAGCATTCATGTTTTAAGTTTCATCTTGTTTATTTTTCTTCAGATGGTTCCCTGAGGTACAGAATATATTCTACCAGGGCAACAAGAGGAAGCAGGTGCCCAGCAATCAAGATCAGGAGAAACTTGAATCTTTCTTCAATTGTGCAGCCACACTAATGACAGACAATCTACAGCAGTTATCACTCTTGTCACTGCAAGACTATCAGGATCTGCTTGTACAGCCCCCTGTAAGTGACCCTTTAACCCTTCCTACATACATCTTTATGCTTTTAATTTATTCCTCTTCTGCAAAACACAGTTCTAATACATTATGAAAATACACCATAAGAAATATATTCTATACTAAAGGAATTTATAAACGCAACTCGAACTTTGGATGTATATATTGCATTTGTTTATATAGTTTGGTTACAAAAGCTATATATCATTTTCAACGTTAAACATTTATCAATATGTTGCATCCTAAGAAACTTTGCATACTAAAAAAGTGTGATGGAGAGATGACGTTGAGCAAGTCACGTCAGTGTAAAGTCCCAACGATATGGCCGATATCTGGTATGACCCTCATGTGCCGCCATGGCAGCGCGGATAAGTCTATGCAGAGAGTAGATGAGTCCTTTAATTTGACAAAATGGGATGTTTTTCCACTCCTCTTGCAATGCACACCTCAATTCGCCATGTGTTGTCGGTGCTGAATGACGTCTCCGAACACGGCTGTCCAAGACGTTCAATAGATGTTCAAGGGGCAAAGATCGGGGCTGTATTTGTCCATGAACAACACACTCCTCCATCAATGCATGGACAACAATTCTAGACGATGTACCTGCAGCCAATTCATACGACGTTGACGTCGATGCCTTTTAACGGCAATCCTACGTGTGGTTTTCTTGCCTTGATTCCCGCGTTCCGGAGCCTGTTTGACACAATTCGTGCGCATTAACTGGTGCTATTAGAACCTCTAAATTTTCTGGCGGTTTCTCCGGGTGTCTAGTGCCTTTGACGTAAGTGTGTCAGCCTTATAAAAACGTCATTGCGACGTGACGTTACTCGGGGTAGGCAAGGTCGAAGACGGTCGTTCCTTGTATCAATGGCAGGCAGATGATCATACAGCCTGGAAATAGTGCTTTTGTGTACAGTAAGATGATTTACAAAGTTACTCTGAGAACTTCCGTTCATCAGCACCCGAACGGCTGCTTTACGTTGATCATTGCGTAAGCGCTGCATTGCCATCTTTGACCAGATAAGATTTTTTTCTTTTAAAATTTACTAACTTGGTCTTAATGATGATTTTTTTATGTAACGGAACAGGTTTGCTCTATACAACTACCCGTAGTCACGTGACCTTTAGTTTACGCTAAGCTCGTGCTACACGTGATATCAGTGGGCGTTCGACGACGTTTTTCCATCACTGGGCAAGTGTGTCTCGTTGCAGTCATGGGAAAGTAGTGCACAGTATTGAGAAAATATTTGTACATGAATATTTTCCGTTAAAAAAGTTGCGTTTCTAATTTCTTTTAGTATATATCATAGCAGATGGAAGCTTTATAACTAGTCTTATAAAAACACAAGATTAGGTCAAGGCATGCAGGAGAAAATGTTGAAAGTGTACTCTCTAGGGATGCGCAATAAAACCGATTTACCGGTTTATTGCAATTCGTTCTGAAAACAATAAAAACCGGTTCGTTGCCGCAATAAACCGGTTTTTATGCCCCCGGCATCGACAGATGCGGGAGCATATAGTAATCGTCCTGTCCGTCCATCCGTCCGTCTTCGTCCTTCCGTCCGTCCGTCCGTAACCAGGTTAAGTAGATTTTACCGTTTCGTCTAGCATCAACACCACTTATGCAAATGCTTAGATACTTATACAGTTGTTGCCTTGGACCATTCCCTATCCATCAATATCACCCAACCTTGATTTTGACCTTGACCTTGACCTAATTTGGACTTAGAATTTTTTGAAATGGCTATTTCTTGGTTAACTAGAATTTACCGTTTCGTCTAGCATCAACATTACTTACTACAATGCTTCTGTACTTATACAGTTATTGCCTTGGACCATTACCAACCCACCAGTTATACCCAAGCTCAGTTTGACCTTGACCTTGACCTAATTTGGACTTAGAAAAGATTCAGAATATATTGTCAAGGATGCCACCGGGGGCATAAGCGTTTATTGAACGCGCAGTCTTGTTTTCCTATATGATGAATTGATTCAATTTGCTTTGTCTCACGCCTGAAAATGTTCATAATCTTCTTTTCTTGGAGCTTTATAAGCCGCTTACAGAGAACAGGAAGTATCCGTTGTTGTTTTCAGCACATGGTATGGTATAAATCGCTGCCGAATCAGCGTATATCCAAGATTTAACATCTTTATAAAAAATCAGAAGAAAAAAATATTTCTGAATTTAAAACGTATAGTTTCCGATAGAATCTAGATATATATCAAATACTGACCAGTGTTGGTTATTTTAGAAACGCTTTCTATATTTTCAAAATGTTATAAGAAGTTTGTCTGATACTGTCAACTGGCTCCGTTTTATACCATACCCTGTCTGTTATCATTGGAAACCATCATGGCGGACAATTTCATAACGTTGAAAAATCCGAAGGGAAAATCGGCAGTGTGGGCCTATGTCGATATTCTAAAGAACACATCAACTAACGAAATAATCGAAAATAGTGCCATTTGTCTGAAATGCAATGCAGTTGAGAAATCTAGGCGGTACGACAAATTTGACTTCGCATATTCGCCGGCATCTCCCGAATATAAGTTTGACTACTGGTGCAGCTAGCAGTTCAGCTCAAACGCTCTTGTTTTCAGAGCACTCATTGTCACAAAAACAGATTGAATTCAAGTTCATGTAGTTCATGAATGTCATGTAGTTTCGAAGCCAAATATGGCATTCACCATATAAACATACGTTTCTTAGGCTCTTTTGAAAGCGTTTTCCCGGATTTTACAAACCCTTTGTTGCATCTCCAAGATAACATCCAGATTTCAACACCCATATACACTTTTTAAGTTCACTTTATTAACATGCAATATATTGCAATACGTATTGCAATACGGAGATAGAGTATCGCAATATATTGCAATACGAAATTTCTGGCAATACCCATCCCTACTACTCTCCTTTCATCCTGAGACCTTATATCAAGTCATTAAAATACTTTAAAAAAAACTTCAATTAACTATAATGGTCACCAGTAGATGAGCAGTTTCCTTTCCATTTGGAGTCATAACAGTATGACTTTTAATGACTTGATCTCTTTTTTTCTTGTCAATTTCATTTGTATAGAATCTAAATTCATATTGTCCTTTCATTGAAAATCAAGAAATACACCAAGACGGAAATACTGCACAGATTCTCTTTTTTTATGTCCCCTGCATAGACAGATGAGGAGGAATATAGGGAATATCCTGTCTGTCCATCTGTCCATGCTTACGAGTTTAAACAGATTTTACTGCTTCGTCTAGCATCACCACCACTTACGAGAATGCTTTGATACTTTACAGGTGTTGCCTTGGGCAATACCAAATCCTCCCATATCACCCAACCTCAATTTAACCTTGACCTCTTTTAGACTTAAATATTGCAAATGGACAATTTCTTGGTTAACTAGATTTTACCATTTCGTCTAAACTCAACACCAGAATGCTTGGATACTTATACAATTGTTGCCTTGGCCCAATTCTAATACACCCATATCACCTAACATTGGTTTGACCATGACCTAGTTTGGACTTAGAACTGATTTTAAATATTTACAAGGATACCACCGGGGCATAAGTGTTAATTGCCTACAGTCTCATTTTCATCATTGTTAGTGGACAAAATTTATAAATCCTTTGATTAGGTTTCCAGATTGGTACGTGAATAAAGGTTTTTAAATATAATATTGTTTTCATGCAGACTTCCACCAGAGCATATGAACACCCTGGCTTTATCATGAGGCTGGTGCTGGACAATACCCAGATCAAGTTTGAGCCCACCTTCAAGGACTTTGAAGTTGTACTTCTCAATGTGTTTGATGTGATGATTAAAGCCTCTCAAGTTGTGCCAAGAGTGGAGACCAAACTGTACTCGGAATGGGTGAGTTAAAAAAAAGAAGATAGCCAAAAATGATGAACTTGAATATAGTTAAATAGATTTTGGTATTGAAGATATATAAATATTACAGTAAAACTCTGATATAGTGAATTATAGGGGACCATCAGATTTACTTCAGCATAAGCATACTTCACTATATTGATATATTGAAATAATTCGCTATAATTTTTCAACTCAAATATGGATTCATATACTTGTATATGTACAGTGCCTAGATCTGCATGTACATGTATGTGTAGCTGAATCTGTATTTAAGTGAAATACATGTTATACATCAGTAAATAATAACTAAACATTCATGTAAAGTAACTTTATATATTTAGGCTAATTCAGTGTATATTAATATACTCAGCAAAACAATTAAAGGGGCATGGGTAGGCCCAATATATAAAAATAAGTTCATACAATATTTTTTTAACATTTTCATGTAAAATTACATGTTAACTTCGTTGTAGAGTATAACTGTATTTCGAAAAGTAGAAATATATATCGCAGTTCCCCTTCAAACACAACCACCCTAAAATTACCATGTGCCAGACTAGGTGGGTGGGGTAACAAACAATTTGACCAAGAGCCCCCACCTCTTAGGTTCTTCTCTTAAATAACAGCTAGTATCATATGTGTTCATCACGTGCATTAATCACTTCCTTGCATCTACATGGAAATCGGATAAATAGCTTAAGGATGTATGCAATGGACATCCTGTGCCATTCCTCAATAAGCATGTCTCTAAGGTGACAATCTCGACCGGATAGCCGGCGTTGCCGCATGTCCTAAGCATCCTCAATGTGACCGAAGTGTGTTGACCTTGCTGGCCAGTCCATCTGCCCTATACCCTCGTGTTCCAAGTACTGGTCTACCATACGTGATCGGTACGGACGAGCTTTGAAATGTACTGAACAGATGTCAATTTCAAGTGTCAATTTTAGGGTCAAGACAGTAAAACTTTGTCAGATTATGTATGTTTTCTTTCTTGTATTGGATCTAGACTGGAAATAAATTCGTTACACAGCATTTCGGCAGGGTGTACGGGCTTGTATGACGGTTTTGGATTCCGTATTTCCTTCGCACTTCGCGTTCAGGAAATACGGAATCCAAAACCGTCATACAAGCCTGTACACCCTGCCTAAATACCGTGTAACTAATATTATGTTGATACTGGTTATCAATTATCCAGTCAAACATATACTACCGGAGGAATGATTGAGGTCTCCAACGCCAAGTTACTGCTTTATGCAGAATATAGGAACAGGAAAGACAGGAAAGCATGATTCATTTTCCTACATTGAAATTCACTTTAAGGCAGTTAGTTATACCTCATTGAGATGCCTTTTCATGCTTCTACCATGACCTATTAAAACCCATAAGAAACTGTTCCTGCATTCTGACAGGTTTATGCTAAAACAGGCTGAAAGTATAGCTGAATGCTCCTTCAGGAATTTTCTGCTTTATTTTCAGCCTTCTAAATGCAACCACTTATCAGCACTGTCAAGGTTTAAGGGAAAGGGTTAATGCAGTTACAGAGAAAAGTTTGCTCATCTGTTTCATACTGAAAAGAGTTTTAAGAGTGCCATTTCTGTTGAAGGGTGGGGACAAATCCAAGGCTACCCTGAAACCAGTGATTCTGGAGGACATTCTTGAAAGTCACAAGGAGATGGTACGAGAGCTGATCAAGAAGGAGAGCATTGGACCCATAGAACACTGCAAGATCTATGACAAATACAACTTCCTCATCTCTAAACAGGTAAATAATCATAATGCAGGTACAACAGGAGAATGTTTGTATGACTGTTAACAACTTAAAGCAGAATATATACACAAAAAATTGTCTTACCAAGACGAAGGAGCAAAACTCAAGTTAAGGTATTGCTTTTCCCCTAGCCACGCCAAGACCAGTGTCAAAAATTTGGAATTATTTCTCGCTGAAATACTTGTCATAGTTTTGCTTATTCTTTGCAACAAGACAACATTTTCTTCAGAATTATTGTTGTGATTTCTGCATTCCTTTACAACTGTTTATAGCAGTTTTCTTCTATGAGGTAACATGTTAACTGAATAGGTTTAATTATGTATAAATTCTATTACAGAATGAACGAGAAGTTTTTGATAACTGACTTCACTTTATGCACTAATGAGAGGGAATTCAATTTATTTTACTTAAAACTGTATATTGTACAGTGCTCCCTCTCTACAACAGCACCCAATCGGAGACAAACATTGTGTGTGTTGTTTGGAGGGAGTTGTTACAGGGAGGGAATATTAGTACCCTTAGAGTACATTTGCAAACAGTGTGATGCGGCATCTGGTCTTGATTCAAACTGTGTATCTTTATGGTTCTTCTGTTAAAATGTCCAATATGTAACTTGAGTAAAAAACAGATGACGCTTTTAAGCAGATAATATTGCAGCATTAAAAGCGTTAGAGATAATTGTTTTTTTTATGGAGAACAGCTGCAAGCATTATTGAAAGGAAGGAATCATTGTTTAGAGGGCTTTTGTTGGGAGAGAGCACTGTAACTACTCAATAAAAACATCCAAAAGAGACTATTTTAAAATGCATAGTCAAAAGAAAGGGTTTTGTAGAGATGTACAAATTTTAGAACTTGAAATGATCCTCTTTACTAGAATTATGTAAAGTCCAAAACATAACATGTGTGACTCTGTGTTTGCCAGGCTGAGGCCGATGTAGAACAGTTCTTGAAGGAGACACACACCTTTGAAGAGTACAAGAAAGAAGTGGAGAAGTTTCACAGATTGGTGGAGGAAATCACCTACAACTCAATCAAGGTAAATTGTCTTCTGAAAACCTGTTTTATAAGTACTGGTACATATTCTCTTTTATCAGTGATGTTCATTCTTAAGACTGCAACAGTTCCAGTAATGTTCCATTAATGTTAATTATTCATTTAGTAGCCTGATAACCCATTACTCCATAGATACGCCTCTTTACTCATTAATTTAATTAGTTCCTCCACTGAAAAAATAATGAATATGCAATACAAGAAACATTTTATATATCCTAGCGGATGGTATCTAATGCAGGTTGAAGAAAAGCTAAATGCCCCTTAACCCTTTCCCTCATAGAAGCGACTTTTAGCACATATAATTTATTCCTCCGCTGAAAAAATAGTTCCAATTTAATCAGTCATGAATGTATATTATGGGGAATATTTTCTATATTCTAGCAAATGGAAGCTTAAAGCAGGATGAAAGTAAAGCAGAATGCACCTTAAGGCACATTCTGCTTTACTTTCAACCTGCTTTAAGTAGTCACCTATCTTCAATACTAGATATAGGCTATCAGGTAAAGGGTTAAGATGCATTCTGCTTTACTTTCAACCTGCATTAAGTGGTCACCTGTTTTCAAAACTACAAACAGGCTATTATGTAAAAGGTAAAGATGTTAAAATAGAGTTGTTTCATACCAGAAGCTTGTGGTTAAAGTAGCTGATCTGGATTGAAACTGATTGAAAATCTGATACCTATTTCAACAACTCACTTTGAAAGATTTGAGAAAATAAAAAGTTACAGATAAATACTGGATATGTAAATATACCATACATGCATGTAATATTGTTTGTGCTTATATTCCCAATTCAAAGATTGCTGTTTTTAATCCATTATTGTTGCTGGCTTAATGTTTTAATTCATACCTTTTATTCAGATTTAACATACTGTAATTGCAAACATATTATTGATCATCATTATATTACTGGTACATTTACTTTTAAACCTAGTATTTATTTTAACCAACTAATAGTGGCTAGTTTCACTATTATGTATCAAAGTGTATGATCTGTGCCATGAGAAACGAAGACTTATTGTATAGCAAACAGTGCAGTCTAAGACCAAGCACAGGCTCATAAACAAAACTGTTGGTCTTGGTCTACACTAGTTGACCCTCCCAAGAATACAAATGTATACTGTTATTTTCCTAAACAGTGCAGATTCTGATCAGATACTGTGCCTGAGATTGCAGCTAGGGGGTTGATATTGTTTACTTGTCAATTTTATTTGAACGGAAATTCATATGATTTCTGTTTTTGCAATACAACAAGTCTTGTTTTGTCATGAATCTGATGAATTAAAGGATAGTGCTCCTGAATTATTTATATTATCTGTGTTAGGAGAAAATGGGCCTTTGAAAATTACATGTAGACCCAGATCAGTTGTTCTGTTGGAAATATAGTGTCTGCTCCGAGTCTACAGTGTTTTACAATGTAAGAGTCAACAAAACTGTGTCTTCAAAACAGTGCAGATTCTGTTCAGTTTATTAAGTTTTTGACATTTTAGCTTATCTGAGTCTAAACCGTTTTCAAATTTGTTGAGGTTCTTTTACTCATATCATATGATGAGTTTAATTTATGTCAAATGACATCATTTCAGGGAGTTCAAATACAAAACAATCCAATCATGATTGAAGTTAGTATTTGAAAGTTAAGCAATGTTGTCGATAGACATTGCTTCCACAGCAGTTTTAGCTTTTCATCAAATGTTGTAATGATGTTAAGATTTAGGAGTATAGTTCTCACTGAATCAAGAAAGTAGGAAACATCTAGATTGCTTTGAAACACACAGCCATTGTTAGTTTTTGATTTAGGTTATGAGCAAACTTGTACAAATATTAATGTTTGAAAGGTGTATGTTTGCATGGAAATTATTCTGCAACACAGTGGATTCAAATCACATGATCACCTAATGAGAAAATGAAGTCATAAATACATTTTTATTTAGTAGATCTTTTACTTTAATGTTCATATTCAACTTGTCATACAAATATTTTCAAAGAAATAATTACAGTGAAATTCAGCTATAATAACACCTAAAGGAACGTTTGTTTTCCATTTTATGAAATTTGCTGCATAAAACAAGATGAAGTCAAAGCACAAAGCTCCTATAAAAGCTTTCTGCTTTACTTCCCTCTTGCTTCAAGCTATTACCTATCTTTTACACCATCCATAATTCTTCCTTTGCAAGGCTTTAGTATCAGTAGGATTAACTTAAAATGGTTTAACCAGTTGAGTCGTAGTGATAAGTAATTTAGTATATGCATCCTTTACAAACATTGTACCTGTGAAGAGTACACTTGTTCTATGCAAACAGTGTAGGGCCAGACCAGTGTGATCCTGCTAAAGCCCTCTGATTAGCATCTGCACTATTTGTCATTGAACAATACATTGTTAAAATCACCCTAAACAGTCATCAAAATTGGACAAGACTTCATCAGAAACTGGAATCGTTTGTCTGAAGTTTCAGGGGTCATTGTTGATGATGATTATATTATATGTCTATGCATTTGAATCCACTGTGTGTGTGTATATATGCTGAGATGTAACTCTGTAGTAAGGCAGTGCACATATGTAATGCTTCGTGCATGTGCCTGGTCTACTGTGTCATGCAGTTTGTTTATGGAGCTTTGGTAAATTCATGCAGACTCTTATGGTATGTAAGTCTGTCTGTCTACCTGTTTTTCCAGCTTTCTCTGATTAAAGTATCAGTAGATCCCAATTGGTTCACACCAACCCAGACACTGTTTGGATGTCTGTATCTCGGAGGCATTGTTAACCCAGTTGGCTTGTTCAGGGAAAAAATAAAAATCCAGATATCAAATTTAGGTGTTTAAGGCAGTTTTTTTTTAGAAGATTGCTGCTTATATGACCAATACTAAAAACCTAGTATTTTGTTTCTACAAGAACGGTCAGACAAAGAAAAGGGTTGATTTGAAGGCTGTTACCGTACATCTCAGACACTCCACAATCATCTACAACCAACTCTTTATTTATCAGCCATTTTTATGCTTTGACTTTTCATAAGAAGTGTCTTTGAAATAATTCTAATGAGCAGTCACTACATATGGTTCATTCATTAAGATTTTAGTGTTAAGTCAAGTGTTGATAACTTTAATTCACTTCAGTCAAACCTATCTACAAGTAACATGTATATCAACGTTTAATGTTGATTAGCTAAGCAAGTCAAAGTTATTAAAATTCAACTGAAGAAAAACACATGTATTGTTAAGTTGAATTTAAAAGATATTAAGTTACCAAAATTGGACTGTATTTAAAATACTCCTTACATGTTACATCCCATAAAAAAGAATGTAAACCCAGTTCAGCGGGCTTCTGAAGGAGCCCTCTGGTCAGAGTCTGCACTGTGTGTATTGTTTTAATATTTTTTTGTAAAACCCATTGAGATGTCAATTTTCATTCAATGGAAAAGTCCATTTGAAAACTCAGGGTTGTAGGGGTTAAGGTAGAACTCAAGCTTGGTACAGTTTAGCTATAGTACAATATTGTTCATCACAATGTCTGCACATGGTATATTAAGCCATATGTTGTAATTTGTACACTCTGTTTGTATGCACATTTTCTTAAGTTAAAACAATTACTGTATTTGAACAACAGAATGGAGGGAAGGTATAAATATCTACAATATATAAGTCTTATTTGCATGCTTTCTATTATAAGTAAAGTTTCTTTAGAATTGTATTAGTTGTTTCCCCACCCATGTCACCCGAGTTGAGCTTGTGAATGATATCAAATTTGATAATGCATTTTTGCATATCATGCATTATTGTTTTATGAATGTAGCCTTTCACTTTGCTTAACACATCTATTTCTATACTAAACAATCTTTTGGTGACAGCTGTTACATCGTTCATTCACTGTTTAACATGCAGTATGGGACTATTCAATGAAGAACCATAGTTATAAAGGGCTGCTTAGCTCCTTGAAGGCTAAATTATTTTTTCTTTTGCACAACCTTTGTCTGTATCTGTTTTAAAGTATAAAAAAAAATCTGAAACTTCTTTTTAAAATGGATTCAGAGTTCAAAACAAGAATAGAAAATTAGAATGCTGCAGGAAAGACTATACCTAAGGGATATGAAATTTGTATGCACTTTGTGAAGTCTTGCATGCAACCTTCAATGTACTTCTTTGAACAATAAGACAAAACACATTTTTTCAATGAAACAAGTGTCAGCAGAACATAACCTGACAGCGTTAGTAAAAGATCACACTGAGGATGATGTTAATATTAGTTTTAACATGTAACATGGAAAGTTAAAGGGAGATAACCTGGTTTGTCCTATTTACCTATGAACATTCTTATTACAGTTACTTTAATTACTGTACTGTTTTTCAATATTTTACTGAACTTACAGTGCAATAAATGGTAAAACCCTTTATACCCAAACAATGAAAAATAATTTTGGTATTTGTCTGCGCTCTTTGCCTTAATTAAATTTTAAACATCTATTTGGATACCTAAAGTTGCAATGTAGACTGGTAATTATTTACAATATGTAAGAGTCCATTTCAGATTTGGAAAACTAGCATAGTAAGGGTTAGGGGTTATTCTTTCAGTTTATTTTAAAGAATATTAAAAAATCACACAAAAAACCCCAACAACAGGGCATACAAAATAACCTTGATTGTTGTGTCTGTCATTAACTTTTATATGCTAGCGGTAGAATTGTGATTACGTGTGCAAACAGTTTGGATCCTGATGAGATGCGACAATACGGGTATGTCTCATCAGGATCAAACTGTTTGACACTCTGACCCTGTTTTAAAAGAAAGTTTGAACATTCTTCTTTTAGAAACATAGCAAACAACAATTGCTGCTGATTGAAAAATTACCCAGCATGTAAAGAGTTAAACATTGTCTGTCATTAGTTCATTGAATGCTACCTCTCACTCTGTCTTTCTCTCCTTGATATCCTCATTATTTCTTTCGTTTCCATAGGGCTCATGAAAAGAGGGGGTGAACTTATTTGAGCAGTTTGTCCTTCAGTGTCTCGACCAAACACTATGTTGTGACTGGACTTAAATGAGAAGTCACAACATAGGGCTTCATAGAGACAAAGGATTTCACATTGGTGCAGATTTTAGTGCTTGAAATAATCCCTCTCTCTCTCGAGCTATTCTGTCAGTTTTGTTTCTCTTCCTCTAGCCTACTCTCCTGTGTGTTCTGTCTTCCTTTCTGATGCTTCGTTCTTCCTGCAGCAATGCTGATGGTTTTTGTAGACAACTTGGCTTGTAGTAAGTTTTTGCCATAGTCAACTATTCATAGGCAGAATGTGTAGAATGTCATTTTGTTCCAGATATTTTCAGTTTTTGCCAACATTTTGTATGAAAATTTGTGGTTATAAATACAAAAATTGAACAAGAGTTGAGACAGTAAAATTTGAAACAACAGCAAAACTTGTATCAAGTAATACACTCAAATTTCGATAGATTTATAGCCTATGTGTCAGTTTGCAGCTTACTGTTGGACACAAGTAATGCAGAAAGCTCATTAAGGGTCTTTTTTGCATTACTTTTGTCCTTCATTAAGTTATAATCTATATTAAAAGATCAACTGGTTACCTTATTCAGTTGTTGATTAGTACAGGTTTGGCTGAATTTCATCTTAATATCATACAATTTGTTCAAACTATTCATTGCTACCTCCTTTTTTTCACAGCCTTTGGCAAATGATTTTTCATCATTTCATTTATGTGCATGTGATTCTCAGGCACATTCCTTAAAACTCAAAACCAAATATTTTAATTTCATTTAAGATATTTATCATGGAAAATGATAAAGAACCTTTCATGTACAGGTTATTCAATATATTTAACATTTTTGTTGTAAGTCCAAAAGTATACGATATATATATGTTTTTCTAAAGCAAATATTCAAAAACCAAATTGTTCAGATAATATGGAAAAAGTAAAGTGCAGGTTAGATGAAAATCTTACATATCTGTTAGATAAATAAACAGTGGGTGTTATTCAATACTTGCATCTCATCTGTTGGGTTAAATATATATGATTGGGTCTCCAGCAAAACCTGCTATAATGACAAAATTTTCGATTTTCAGATTTGTGCAGTTTGCTCAAGAGTAGGGTGTTAGAAATACAGAACAAAAAGAATTTTGGTGAAATCTCAATTTTTAATGAAATTACAGCTAATTTAGTATCTGTCCTATCATTGAAACATTGACACGCGAGTGCTTATTTGACTTTTAAAAAGCGGCCCATAAACAGTATTTTTAGAACCAACAATGCTTACAGTATGCACTTTTCCTTCCAATTAAGACATAACATTCTGTTGAATAAACATATAAAACTTATTTGGAATAAATTATGGAGAAAAGTAAAGTCTGTTAGAGTTCAGTTGCCATAGTAACGCAACCCTAAAAAAGACACAAATCTCAGTTTCTGTATGGATTTTGAGGACACTTAACGTCCAGATAGACATGGCGAACACATGGCCTCACAATATTAAACGGGTACTTCTGGCGAGCGGCAGATATTCCTGCAGGCTGTAGCACGTGCGGCAGATGCTCGTGGGGGAAATCGACGTCACGTGACCTCAGAATATCATATCTTCTCTCATCAACGTCATCACGCTCTTTCACAAAAACGACGTCAGGCTGGTCCTGTTGAAGCGGAAATACTGGATATTTCCTGAAAGTAAAGTAGACAAATGTTTTATTATATAATTTTTCCTCAGAATGTTTGTTCACCCTTTCTTCAATAAAGATTTATTCAAGGTTCCATCCAATTAACTGAATTTTCCTTACATGCATGAAAGTAAACAGTCAATAGGTAGCTCTGTAGTATAGATCTAGTATAATAATAAGCCAACATTTACTGATCTCTATTAAACATCTCATATAGGAACATACTTTATCATCTGATAATTTTCATTTTGCAAAAGCGTCAAAAGATGGATACATGAATGTGAAAAAAAACCGCTAAACTAACGTTATCCATAATTTGAATAATTAAATTTATAAGGCTCGATCAAAAGTATCTTAATTAAAGAAGTGTCTAATGTATATGGTATTGTGCTGGTGTTGCTCTTGCTTTATTTATAGAAATAAACAAACAGTATAAGTAAAATATTCATAAACCAGACAGGGGCGTGGCCGACGATACGCACTTACGCACGTGCGTAACATCAATTTGAAAAAAGAAAAATCAAAATTGGCCAAAAAGTGACATTGAAGGTTTAAAAGATGTGGCGTGAGGGTTGGGTGGGGTGGGGTTAGACCTTAATGTCTAAAGGCTAAATCAATCTAAACACGCTTCTGAGCTCAACATTTTAGTTCTAATGTCTATTTTTCCCGTGGGAGGTTTCCGGAGTTTTAGCAGAAATAAATAGTCACATTATTTCTCATGGCTTATATCCAAACGACCCCCGGATATATAACGGAGCTTTGATCACAATTAATCGTATTCAAAGCCGCAAACCCCTAAAATCACACTTCAGGGTTCACAATTTCAGTTCTAATTTCTATTTTTCTCTCGGGGTACGTCCCCCTGACCCCAAGCAACGTTTGTCGATTTCAAGTAGATCTATTAGAAACTTAAAAACTCAGTAGATATAATGCAAAGTCGACAGCTTAATATCTATGGTGCTACATGCACCTCTCATGCGTTGAAACCTCAACTACTTTTAGCTGAGCTTACTTTAAGTTAGTCACAAACACTTTTTTATGTCTTATATATGGGAGCTTTGAACAAAGTTTTATGGTCTCTCAATCAATACATTTGTATCTGGAATACACTCTAAATAGGTCCTGACCTGATGTTTGACATCCAGCTCGAGATCGATCGTCAGTCTGGGTCTAGACAAACGCCTAAAAGCGCCCAGGTCAGTTTCTTCTTGATATCCAAATGGTGTGGCCGTGGACGTTCTATCAAACAGCAGACTCTCTAAATCCTAAAAAGAAAATTAATGAATATGAAAAATAATACTAAATACACTTTATTCATACAGACGGGAAGACGCTATTTTTGCGATGAACGCTATTATTTCAATTGCAAGCCGTTTGGTCCCAGATCAGACGCCCGGTAACCCGGCGTCTGACCAGGCTTCACACTTTTTGCCCCTCAGATTAAAATAGATAGATCTACATGTAGATAGAAATGTAAAAAGAAAATAGATGGGTTCCCCGGAACACGTGTGTCACCTGCCAGCAAGCATCAGTATAACATTCTCTTTCCATAAAAGAAATTTCATTTCAAAATCTTCAGTAAAACAGCAGAGAGCATGAAAAGAAAATGTTGAAAAGAGGAATAACTCTCACAATATTGATACAAGAGTTGTAACCCTTCAAGGTATTGTGCAATACTCTTCCACTTGTCAAGCTCTTTCCATAAATGCTGTTTCATCTTCAAAGCTTCAGTAGAACACTCAGAACAGGAGTTATGAAGCGTGACACAAAAAATGTGACGGACAGACAGACGGACGGACGGGTGATCGGACGGACAGACAGACGCCGGAAAAGTGATCCCTAAGTGCCACATCTGCCTACAGCAGGACAAATAAAAAGTAGATCGAATTTTCTACGTTTTGTGCTTTGCGTTTAAAAAACGGGAAAGAATAGATCTAACGTCTTCCCCATTGTCAGATAAAATTTATTTCTTAGGAGGATACAATAATCTGAAAAGCTTAATCATTATAGATCTATACCATGTAATGTGGACAAAATCTAGATCTAGGTCTAAACGCAAAGCATTTATAAATTTTTAAAAAAACCAGCTTATAGATTTAAAACTTTGCGAGGGTTTTTCTCTGCCTAGTTTCGACTCCTATGTCGACGTACTGAGCTATCACACTTTGAAAAAAAAGACTAAAGTACAAGTTAAAGTCTACTTTCAGTCCGAATGACCGCTCAGCCGACTGTACATTTACCCCCTGATCATTGAGCCATCTTGCCTACACATTTGAGCACTGCTAACATATGGCGCATATTGCAGCCGCAGTACCGGCCCAGACCCTTCACAGGTACCCATTTTAACCCCTGGGTGGAGAGGAGCAACTCGCGGTACAAGTCTTGCTCAAGAACATTCCTGTACATTATTGGGGATTCGGGAAAAATCCCCGAGTCAGACCGCTGGCCCGGCGGGGGATTGAACTCACGACCCCTGGCACCGTAGTCCAACGTGTTAACCACTGGACTACTTTACATGTAAAATCTCCCATTATGTAGCAGCCAGGGTTGAGTTTTTATGATTAAATGATGAGAGATTTGTGGTGTCTCAGTCCGGAGAGCACTTGCCCTGTAAGGAAGGGGTCCCGGGGTCGAGTCCAGATGTGGCTGCTGTGTAAGCGCGTTTTTATGGCGACGTGGTAGAGTGCATGACTGCGAACCTTGTGACTCGGATTCAATCCCGGGTCGGTGCGGGTGTTTCGTTATAAGAACACTTGGTTTATAACATAACCTTAATAAATCTCAACACACCTATTGTTTTAGGGGCTTTTTTTTCGTTCAAAAACACAACAGGTCTACCCCAATAAGCACGACAGGTCGAAACAAACGGGTAGGTTGAATCTACGTAAACATGCATTTAGGCCTAGAGCATTTTTGTTAAAAATGTCATGAACTTTGACAGCTTGATGGAAATCCTTATTAAGCTGAGAAAACACAAACAATAAGCAATGTATGCTAGGGTAACTATGTAGATTCTACATGTACTGCATGCCTACTGCGTTATTATTTACGAATCAAAACATTGAAATGTCGTTAGCTAAAATGGCGCGGTCACGAAAGACCTCATGATAGAGATCTAAACTAGATCTAATCCAGCGAAAAGATGAGAGAAAACATAGTTATATTGCTATAAATAATTGAAGATACGTACCTCGATATCTTTATCCACCGCTAACAGAGAATCTGGAACTCCTTGATCACGAAAGGTTAAAATTTACTTTGTTTTTAAACACATATGTCATGTGTAAGTTTATATATCATGATGTAAAATTCTGACGTCATGTTTAATCGGGAATTCCCAACGTCATAACCGATGTCATTATAGCAGGTTTTCCTGGAGAACGGCTCATATATATCTGTATTCATCAGGTATTTGAAAAAATAAAAGTACTGTTTTTTGCATGTTGAGAGCACATCCTGCTAAAGCATGATTTTTTTATCACCCACATTGAATTTCAATCTGATTCCATTCACATCTTAAACACTGATTTTAGTCAGGCACCATTTTCTTTAATAGGCATTAGCTCAACACTCTAAGTATAAATATAAATAACATGGTTGCCATTGGCATTACTATGCACTAAACAAGCAAATAGTCAAACTTTTAATTGTGTGCCAATTCCATATCAATACAGATCTAGACTGCCCTTTCAAATGAAATTTTATTTCAGCCATGTAACTAGAATAAAGAGATCAGGACATAATGTTGACCGACCTAGATTAGAATATCGGTTTGATCAAGGTTTACTGTGTTTAGCAAATGCCTTTCAATTGTATTTTTCCACTGCTGTTGCAAATAGTAAATATTTTTGCTGATCTTGGGCCTACACCATTTGCCTTTATTCTTGTGATGTTGCTTATTTTATATATTCACCTGATGAAATATTTCAAAGCTTGTAGTAGTTCCAGCTGGCCTTTGGTCGATTCTACCATTGTTAATGTAGCAATACTGGTTAGTTGTAGAATTGTTATCAATTTTGCATGGTAGAACTAATTTTAGAAACCATAGTAAGTTTTGCTTGCTATTAACTCACTAATATTATTAACATAGATAAAATACATGCTTACTTCTCCAGATAAGGGGAGCATTTTAAATGATAAAATTCTGATGTTTCCACCAAAACTTTTGTGACTTTTCAATAGAATCTTCTATTTGGAATATCTAATGAGTATTCCATCTAACTCTTTTTGTGCTGTTAGTGTATATTGGTATGTTTTAAAAACAGTAGATCCAGATCAGACAGATCCTGAAAGAGCTTTTAGGATATGTCTGACATGAGTCTGAACTCTTTCCTATAGAAAATTTTCTGAGTTTAATTAGCCAGTAGGCAGAATTCATAAATGAATATAGATTTGTAACAATCATAAAACAGAAGGTGTAAGGCATTTTTAGTTTACTCCCTCTTATCTGGAGTCCTGATTCAATTCATTTTAATTCAGATTGTAGCACCTTATAACTAAACAGATATTTACAAATAATAAATTTACTACCGTGGAACAGGCTCGTTTTTTTAAACATTTTAGTAACTAAAGAAGTAACTTAATCTAGGTCTATAGCCTATATTGGTCTAACTGGATATTTGTTCTTATTTTAACCATTAATTACCTACTTAACTTATCCTTTTAATAAATGTTTGAAGCATCTTAGTTCTAGATCCATTGGCACTTAAATTATTCTGAGGCAATCTTGTTTAGAAAATATCACAAGAATGTCAAACAAATTGGATTCCAATGAGACATTGAATCCAAACTGTTTGCAAAACACTAACAAAGAACTCTTTCATAGCTAGCTACAGGGTGATTTTCCTTTTCAAATTAATTCAACAAAAACAAACTTTTAAGAATTAGCGGATAACAATGATGGATCTAGAATCAATGCTTAGACTAGTAAGGAATTACTATATCATCACATTAGAACATTATTGGTTTGTCACAGAATCCATCCATTTCTAACTCTCTGGCTTTTATCGTAGGTCCTGCGACTTAGTATGTTTGAGGTTCACTGTGATGACCTGATCCGTGCACTGTCAAAGCGGGCTGATGCTCTGTGCACAAAACTCCTTGGCAGAATGGCCAAAGACCACCAGGAAGAGAACAAGCTGTGAGTGTTCAATTCTAAAACAATTTTTTTTTTCAATGCAACAATTTCATTGTTTATACAGGAACCAATTTCCACCACAGAATTAATAGAGGTAACAAAAGTACAACATATTAATATTTATTGATAATGTTGAATACAGGTGACAGCTGAAATGAAAATAGCTCTTGTAAGAGCTTTCTGCATTAATTTCAACTTGCTTTAAGCATCAACTTGCATTACACACATTTGATGAGGTGATTTACACTTTAACCATACAGAAAAGTATTTGGTTAAGTGTTCATCAGAATTATGATGCACAACTAGCAGAAAGTTAAAGAACAAGCACATTGCCCATCTCTCTAGAAATTGAATACTATTTAAGGCAATGGAATATGTATGCCACTTGAGTACAAACTGTGTATGTTGGATTGTGTATGTTGAATGTTTACAGGCTGTGTGACGACTATGAGCAGATTGCAGAGAAGGCATTGACTACACCATCCAACACAGAACAGCTGATGGAGCTGAAGGAGTACATAGAGAAGGTTGAGTCTGATATCATCTTCAAGATGGAGAAGAGACTGTATGGGTCACAGGAGAGGCTCTCCTTCCTGTCAGACTTTGCCCAGTTCTCACCAGCAGAGATACGTCTCAATGCTAGCGTGTTTATGTGGCATGGAAGAATGCCTGCCATATTTGAGGAACACAAGCTCATTGTCTCAGAGAAGAGATCACAGTATGAAGATGCACTTAAGGTAAGCCCATTCAGGTGCTAGCTACATTGTTACATTGACCTGTTTTATCAACACACATTGTTTTGATATATTTTATATAATAATACAGACCCTTTTGACATTTTATTGCCATGAATGAGCTTCAGGCAAAATCCCTTGAGCTAATGATTAGGAATTTTTGTGGGTAATTTACATATAATTTGGCCTTCTTATCGACATTTGAACTGCATCACACACAAATGTCTTTAAGACATTGCAATCATTGCAACTAAGATCAGTTAGAAAGACCAAATTCTGTAGCCATAAAATATACTGTACTTCTTCACTGACATGTCTTCTTAAAAAGGGCTGTTTGACATTTCTCTGAAGAAACATTGATACAATTGCCATACATTTTGGATCCTGAACAGACACTGAGTCACTTGTTTTATGATCGGGATCATAACTTTTTGCATATGAATTGGCAAGGAAAGAGCTCCAAACTGTTGAGATTTTATTAAATCCCACATATCTTTAAAGAACCCACCATTTTCTTTATTGAATTGATTTTGTGCTTCATTTCTTTTAAATGGGAAAGAAAATTGTCTTTCTCACTGTATCCTGATTATGATGTACACATACAATTTATGTCAGGGGTATATATTGCTAGTTTTACTATGTTTATAGTTGCGTAGAGACAGATTCATTGAAGAGTTGGAAAGCTACACAAAGCAGGTGGAGGAGTTTTCCACATTTGGTGACATGTCTGAGATCCAGAGGTACCTCCGTAAGGCACAGGCCCTGGACAACAAACTGCAAGCAGCAGCTGAAAAGGTTAGTTTTGGCAATGGTTGGGTTTCTATGACTTATTTTCAAAGAACAGTTGCCCCAAGGTTTAAAAAGTTTAGTTGAGTCTGAGTTTGTTCTCAAGCATTTGATTGGTCAGATTTGTGCTTTTGCTCAAATCTGACCAATCAAATGCTTGAGAATGATCTCAGACTCAATTCAAACTCTTTTTAACCTTGGACTCGGGATTATAAGGAGCTTATAAACTAAACAATGCCAAATTAAGTTCCTTTTCGCCTCCAACAAACCTATTTTGTGACTGCTATTAGAATAATCTCATGTAGATAATTCAAATGAGTACTTACAACAAATGGTTTTGTTGTAATATTATGAGAAAATACTGGACATAATTAAGTAAGTTTACTCTATGTTATGTGAAGCTCTTGGTATGAGAAAGAAATCATACAGATACAATGAAATATGCATGATTGGAGACATAAGGGTAGTGTTGTCATTATTAATCAAATAATTGATTTTTTTTTGATAAATAGGATCAATGATTCCTGAATAGTCATACCCTACTCAATGTTAAGTTGTCCCTAACAGTCTGAAAACCATTAACCCTTAGCCTGCCACTCACGACTATAGCTCCATATGCAAACAGCTTGGATCCGGATGAGACGCCGAGTAACTCGGCGTCTCATCCGGATCCAAGCTGTTTGACACTCGGACAACATTTTCAGCAATTTTGAGCAACTTTGAAGCACTTTGAAACTTGAAGCAGAGGAGAAATATAGCAGACGACAATTTATTTGGCGGGCTAAGGGTTAATGTTGAACCCTGTGTTGTTGTTTAGACTGAGGCCTTCAACAATGAAGAGGAGGCTTTTGGCTGGCAGACAACTACCTACCCACAGAGACAGCAGATAATCAATGTCCTGAAGCCTTACTTGAATCTGTATGAGACAACTGTAGACTTCAACAACAAATACAAGTAAGGCTTGTAATACACTCTCATAGACATCATAGTACTCTCACCTGCATGTTTAGTCATTACCCCTTAAATACACCTTTTTACGCCATTAATTTATTCCCCCATTTGAGAAAATAGTTCAAAATTATACAGTCATAAATACACACCACAAGATATATATTCTATATCATAGTGAATTGCAGCTTAAAACATGTTGAAAGTAAAGCAGAATGTGCCTTGAGGCACATTCTGCTTTACTTTTATTCTGCTTTAAGTGATAACCTGTTTTCAAAACTAGAAATAAGCTATGGGGTAATGGGTTAATAGACTTTTGGTGGAACAGTTTATTGTGAGATTTAACCATGTGTTGTCATTAACTCCTTGAGCATTGGCGACCAATATACTCTTTCTTTATAAACAATATATAGTGTGTGTGTTTGTTATGGTATGACTGTGTGTGTGTTCTGCTTGAGAGATGGGTGTATTGTCTGTGTTGCGTTTCCTGCTTGAGTCTTTCGTATTTATTTGTGATATAGTTGTTAAAGGTAAAATTGTCCTATGACACAATGACGACTTAGATCATTTCTGGCTTAAGTTTTCTCTACATAAAGCTTTGAATTTAATGATCGCTTTGCAATTGTTTGACTACATATTTTTTAATAATTAGATATAACAATGATGAAGTCTATAAATCTGTATCCAGAAAATAGGGAAACAGAATGATGATGCATCAATAATTATCATTATTTGAGAGCAAGATTTGATACCAGTTATGTGTTTTTTTTTGTTTATTAGGGAATGGATGGAGGGCCCAATGTCTGGTGTAGACCCAGATGATGTAGACCAAGAGGTTGGCAACTTCTGGAGAGGTCTGTACAAACTGGAAAAGGGTTTTGACAGTGTGCCTGCAGCCAAGAAAATAGCAGGAAAGGTAGGTGTCAGTTATACCATGTTATTGAGATATGGTAAAGCACATTGTAAACCTTTTATAACTATCAGTGAAAATCATTTACATTCAACTGATGCGACATATAGTGTACATCTGGTTTCAATTTAATCATTAAACAAAAGATTATGTAAATAGCAAACCAGCGCTTTTGATGTGGAATCACACACATACTTTGACTTTGTTGCTTTATGTTTTAGGTCAAGTCCAAGGTTGAAGAATTCAGGGAACACATGCCCCTCATTTCAACTTTGTTCAACCCTGGTCTGCGTGAGCGTCATTGGGACTCTATCAGTGAGATTGTTGGTTACACGATGAAGCCAGATGACAGCTACTGTCTGTCACGGTTTGTTGACATGAACCTCGACCATTTTATACCAAAGTTTGAGAGCATCAGTGAGGCTGCCAGTAAGGAATACTCCTTAGAGAAAGCCATGGACAAGATGAAGACAGAATGGGCTCCGGTAAGACAGATGGGAAATGTAGTGGTGTTAGATTTAACTTTCAAGTGGAGTAAATGTTTGATTATTTTGGCCAATACTGTTCAAATAGTTCTTTGAATAAATGAAAAGTGGTATTGATATTGATATTTAAATTACTGTATTTATCTTGATATATGAATTAGGTATTCTCTATAATCTGACTGATCATTAATTTTGTGTCTATTAGACTGTACTACCTACAATTTAGTCTTTATGTGATACCCAGTCAAATTAAGGTGCATTGATGATATTTAAGACACATACCATTTAATATCAGATTAAAAGTAAAACTGGAAATGTTTACGGGTGCTTCTGCTTATCTACCACATCTTTCTGTGATGGTGATACATGGATTATACTGCAATATACTACTTTATAACATATTTAATGTCTTAAAACAAATGACATTTTCTTCCAATCAGTGTAATTCAAGCTTCAATCAGTATGAAGAAACATATTTTGGAATGTGTAATAAGCCAAATGTTGACAAATAACCTGTTTGTAGTATGCTTTTTCAAATGATGTTCTATGGAATTTACAAATCCTTCAACCTTCTCTATTCTCATGTTTCAGTTTGAGTTTGTCATCATTCCATACAGAGATACAGGCACAACTATTTTGTCATCTGTTGATGACATTCAGCTGCTTCTGGATGACCACATTGTAAAAACACAGACAATGAGAGGATCACCCTTCATCAAACCCTTTGAGTCTGAGATCAAGTAAGTGTTGTAATCTGTGTTCCCTGTTTAACCCTTTACCCATAGCCTGTTTCTGGTTTTGATGACAGGTCATCACTTAAAACAGGTTGAACATAAAGCAGAATGCACCATATGGAGAACTCTGCTTTACTCTCAACCTGCTTTGAGTGCCATCTGGAAAGACATCGGAAATGCCTTCTGTGTTTTATGTTAAGGGCCTCCTAGGTGGAGGGCTGCTTTCCTTAAGGTGTGAAAAGGCATACTTATGGAGTAATGGGTTAAAGCATTTTGTAATATGTTGCCAATCAATAACATTATTGTACATCAGTTAAACACTGATATCATGTCCATTCAAAAGAAGACTCAATTTCTGTGTTAATCTTTCCTCCTTTTCAAAGGGAGCAAAATAAACCTATCCCCAACCATCTTCCAGGAGGGAAGTCTCTAATTAAAGCATAGTGAAAGTATAGAAGAAAACTCATATTGGTATTTTATGCTTTACTGTCATCTTGCTTTTAAACTTCCACCTGTATTTTACGCACATGAATATTAATTTTTTGGAATATTTGTGGAAGACAAGATGGAGGCATTCTGGGGTGCTTCTGTGCAGGAAAAGGTTAAGGACAGTAGTTTCAAGCGGGATGAAAGTTAAGCAGGAAAACACTTTGAACACCTTACTGTTTTACATTCATCCTACCTTTAGCAGCCACCTCTCTTTCAGATTAAAATTGAGCCTTGTTTTGTGTGGTTTTGATACTGTGATTTTACTGTAATTGTAACTTTATAGTTTGTGAAGTGTCAGAATTGTAAAACTGCTTATATCAGAACAGGTGTGTGTGTGTGTGTGTGTGTCTATATATATCTCAGCCAGTATTGTTTTGCATGTGGTCATTGTATAGATATAAATGGTGATGTCATGGTAACTATGGTTGCAGATATGACACACTGTAGCACTAACTGTGTATTAGGCTGTCATGGTTATCTCAAAAAATGTTTTTTTTCTTCATTTCATTGTCTTTAAACACTTCAAAGTTATTTAAGTTCTTGCAAGTTCTAGCAGTCTTATTAAATATAAATACAGACTTACCTTGATAACTCTTAGCTCGCTTAAGTCTTACTTACCCATTTTTCAAAGATAAAACAACGATTTTAATAGTCTACAAATCAAATTTGAACAGAAGTTACACAGGAAATTTGAATTAAGCAATTTCATGTGATGGAGCATTGACTATATTTTAAAGCTAGTAGTACAGTCTAACCTCGATATCTCTAGCTTGCTTTACTAAAATTTACCTGTATTTCAAGTAAAATGTGGTTTTGGCACAATTTAGATTTGAAATACAGTTAAGTTCAACTAAATTGAATTTGATTTATTGAAATCGTGTCAGTGTGACTTAAGTAAGTTTGAGTTATCGAGATTGGACTGTAGATTGCAATGACTATTTTGTTATTGACTTGCTGGCAAATGTACAATT
The DNA here is from genome assembly GCA_922989275.2 of Gari tellinella. Classification (NCBI taxonomy): domain Eukaryota; kingdom Metazoa; phylum Mollusca; class Bivalvia; order Cardiida; family Psammobiidae; genus Gari; species Gari tellinella. The sequence goes on from OV277873.1 coordinate 13,361,973, forward strand.
GGATTCACATAATCAAGAAGAACAGGGGTTTAACCAAATTTTAAACCGTGACAGCCTAAGTTGTTTGTATGATGGACGATAAATCAGTGTCTGTAATTATCTAAGATTTTGTAATTCAACAAAATATGTATATAAAACAGTGTTGTGCTGCGGCATTGCGGGAATCCCACATTTTTTTCACGAATGTTCCTTAGAAATTCACCTGGCGCCGGCAGATGGGCGCGCCGAGAAAAAAATCGCATTTTTGGCAATTTCCACTAGTTTCTGCTCCATTCCGACTCGATTCTGGACAATAGAGAGATCACAAAGGGAGATTAATCTAAATATTGAAAATAGACTGTGCGCGTATAATATACGTGAAGAATATCGGCATATAGAATCGGTATGTTAACCAATCTGTTCCGCTTTGTGATAATGGCGTCGAAGCGGATGCGGTTGACATATTTTCTATCTGATTAAAATAGATAACTAGCAGACGATGCTTCGTCTAAACAAAGTGTTAAGGAAACTCCTTGAACATCGTCTGAACCAAGACAATCGCTACCACATATTAAGAAAAAGATGAAAATCAGATTTCCTGTCGTGAACAGAGACAGTTAAAGATCGTAAACTATATTCTAATTTAAAGGTAGACCTATCGTGTTTTAAAGTTTTTTTTAGTGTGTCCCCCGAAAATATCAAATGTCCTCCTGAAATTTTGGCAGGGGGACACGGTGCCCCCCAAAATTTTGGACCTAGGCACAAGACTGATAAAATGGTGTTACTTTCCTACATTTATAGACATACAGAGAATTGACAAAATATTTTAGTTGTCTATAGTACGACTGGATAAAGGGCAATGTATATTTTGTTTTGTCTCTACAGTTATCTATTTTGATCAAGTAAAACCATGTACAAACCATAATTAAAATTGAAACAGGGCATTAAAGTAATTATGAGCCTGTTTGGTGATGATACAGTAATATTTTCTTGTTAGATGTAATCCATTTTTGTCTTAGAAAGAAACAGGTGGATGAGCAAGCTAATCTTCAAAGGTATAGCTCGATGTCATTCTCCCTTCAAAACTATTTCATTTGATGGTCACAATTTGTTTTTACAACATCACTTTGTCAGCAAATATGGATAGAGTCATATACAGTTAAACTTGTGTTAAGCAGTCATTTAGTAAAGGAACATGCAAATCTCTAAAGATAAGTAACTACTTAATGCAAATTAAAAAAGTACAGAAATCTCTTGCACAAGCTTTTTTCATTATTTAAACTTGTATTAAGCATTTTCTTGTCTTTAAAACTCATTTGATCTTCTTTCGAATGGCAACTTTATTAATCCAATTTTTACTGTATATAGCCTTTTGCAAATATAGAGCTTACTTTTAGTCACTCATCCATTCATCACACATCTTTCATTCTGTTCTTTCGTCAATTTTATCATCATATACTCACCATTTTCAACGTATCATTATTTCATCTCTCCATCCATCCATCATTTCATCAATTAAGTTTATTATTTCAAAGAATCTAGCACAAATTTTTAACTGATGATAATAGAATATAAAATCATTGCGGAAAAACTTGTTTGAAATCTTTATGCTGGAGCAAAAAATCAAATTGCATGAAAATATCAATAGATCAATTACTATCTCACAAGGATTTGAATGCTGCAAACAAATTATGATTTGAATGAGTAGTCTCGTGGTTTTTTTGATAGAGGACAAGCACATTGCATGAAGCTTGTTTTGGAGCTCTCCACATTACTTTTGTCCTGTCTTAGATGGCCTCATGTCTTTAAATACTTAATGCCTCAAGATGATTTCAATAAGTTAGTCATACAGACAAATAGCAAAATAGTTCAAGCTGGCTTTATTCAAATGTATCAGTATTTAAAGTAAAACCCTTGTGTAAATTAATACTTGGTTCAAAGCTATAGTTGTTTCCTAAATAGTTCAGATGAGTTCATAAACAGTGTCATTTCGGCTATCTTTCACTTACTATCAGCAGTCAAACAATGTTGTCAAGCAAAGAAACAGTATGGAAAGAACTATGATTAATAATGTTGAATTGGACCAAGCTGATTCATACATGCATTTAATGTCTATCAATAATTAAGAAGGCGAATTTATAAGGAAACAAGTTTAAACAGTTTATTTTTGTTAGTTCTGTAAATGGACGCCATCTTTATTTTAAGCATACCCACATATGGAACTTACTAATATTTCATAGAAAACATAGAGTATCAGTATGTGACAGGTCTAAGTCAATTAAATTGATAAGCCTTATGGATGTGGATTTTTGTTCTGTGTATGACTTATGTTTTGTATTGCATTTATTCAGGGAGTGGGAAGCCAAGTTGATCTTACTACAGGATGTGCTAGATGAGTGGCTGAAGGTCCAGGCTACCTGGCTGTATCTGGAGCCCATCTTCAGCTCCCCTGATATCATGGCACAGATGCCTGAGGAAGGCCGCCGTTTCACCACCGTCGACAAGAACTGGCGTGACATCATGAAGGCAGCTGTTATTGACAAACATGTTCTAGAAGTCATCAAGATTGACAAACTGCTGGAGCGTTTGAAGAAGTCAAATGAGCTGTTGGAGCTCATCCAGAAGGTAAATAGATATAAGAGTCTCGTAGTCTCAAAAAATGCTTCCTTTATGTGGTTTGAGGGTGGTTTTGTTTTGCAATAGTAAATACATTATATTGGAATGCCTTATTGGATGATATTGTTGAAAATTATATAATATGTATACATTTATCAGGAAATGGCAAAGACACCACTGGTGATTTCCTGGCAACTCACTTGCCTCCAAACAGTTTGCAATGGAAATTATTGTTTTAGCACATGACACTTTAAAGATATCACATGACCAAGCTTGGGTGGTAACACCTACCCCGGTATATAGTTTGAGTCAAAGCATGCAGAGCATGCACTAACAATGGTAGCGTCTAGGCAAAGAATCATTCAGGCGTCTCAAGTGAGGCCCGCACCTAATATTTGATAGCTTGGTTAGTAAAACCCATAGAAAAACCTATTGATATCTATTATGTAAGGGCCTCTATTCAAAGCTGAGCCATTGCCTGAAGACTTTTCTCATGCTGTATACCGGTATATACCTGTATTTTGACACCAACTAAAGAATGGGGGGTGAATCAATGAAAGGACTGGCTGGATGTCTTTAACCTTTTCCTCATAAAAATGTTTTCTTATGTCTCTATCCTGCACTAATGAATGAGCCATAAGAAACGCTTCCACTTTCCTTTCTACTTGCTGCCAAACAGCTCTTAATTTATTGATGTGCCATGAGATTATATATTGTTTTATTTCTGTAGGGTCTGAATGACTACTTGGAGAAGAAACGTCTTTACTTCCCACGATTCTTCTTCTTGTCCAATGATGAGTTGCTCGAGATTTTGTCCGAGACCAAGGATCCAAAGAGAGTACAGCCTCACTTGAAGAAGTGTTTTGAAGGTATTGCTAAGCTGGAGTTCACAGATGTTCTGGACATTACTCACATGTTGAGTAGTGAGGGAGAGGTGGTACAGCTGAGAGAAGTCATCTCGACATCAAAGGCCAGAGGTCAGGTAGAGAAATGGCTACTGGAACTGGAGGGAGACATGATCTCATCCATCCACAAGGTTAGTCACTCAGTGTTCTGTGACACCTTATTGCCCATTTTGGTTTACTTGAACCTGCTTTAAGTTGTCTTTTATCTTCAAAACTTGAATCAAGCTATTGAGTAAAGTGTTAAAACTAGTTGAACACTATCTTGCTTAACTATTTTCCAGGTGACAGGAGAGTCTTTGGATGCTTACAAGGTACAGTCTAGGGACCAGTGGGTAAAGAACTGGCCAGGTCAGTCTGTATTGTGTGTGACGGCCACATACTGGACAACCTATATCCACGAAGCCATCACTAAAGGTGGCAATGCCATGTATGACTACCTGCAGCTTAACAACAGGCAGATTGATGAGATTGTGGCCATGGTGAGGGGAAAACTGTCCAAACAGAACCGTACCACCCTACAGGCTCTGATTGTACTTGATGTCCATGCTAGAGACGTGTTGGCTCAGTTGGTTGATCAGAAGATTGACAGCGAGTTTGATTTCAGCTGGCTTGCCCAACTGCGTTACTACTGGGAGGTAAGCCAGAAATACTTTTTTTCTATTCTAAAGTAATGCAGTAACTTGGTTGGATATAAATATGATAATCTCATTGGGATTTGCCTTAAAGACAATTTAGAAAAATGTCATCATTAGAGACCTTGTGAGCCACAAGTGGAAATACTTTCTGTATTATCGCTATCAATAGCACAATTATTCATACTGTATAGGCGTTTGAGATTTGATAAATTCGACTTTGACTTACATTAAACCTACCTACCTTTCAATTTTTAATCGTGAATAATTTGAAATTACTTTAACTATTACTACATATACACTCAGTGCAAAAAGAAACGCACACTTTTATTACAATATTATCTGTATGTAGAAGGAACGTATTTGTGACATAATCTTTTTATTACAGTCAGTAGTTCCGTATTGGGCTATCAATGTTGAAAATGGGAGGTTTATCATTGAATTGGTATCATCACAACCTGTACAAATCGGTGCGGTGTTTTCAACAGGCACTAGTTAACTCTTTCGCTGCCAAATTAATCGTGTGATTTTTATCCCACCACTGTTTCATTGTCGTCTGCTTCAATTTTGCTGTTTGCAAGATCGTTTCAAAGTAAGATTCAAAGTAGTATGACTTAAAGTATATCTATACGAGTGTCAAACAGTTTAGATCCTGATCAGACGCCGCGTTACGCGGCGTCTGATCAGGATCCAAACTGTTTGAAAACGCGCCTTTTGACGTCATTAAGAGTGAAAGGGTTAAAATACAGCACAGTAATTTTAAGTATATGTTTTTCTAAACTTGTGGCAGAATTAAATTGATCTTGAGATATGGTCTTAGTATTTTAAAAAAGTCTCTTAATCTGCGCCTGAGCACAATGTGCGTTTCTTTTTGTACTGAGTGTATATGCATTTACACCCTTAATTTATTTCTCCTCAGAAGGAGGTAGTTTCAATTGATGAAGTAATGAATGTGATTCATAAGAAATATATTCTAGCAGATGGTAGCTTAAAGCAAGCTAAAAGGAACATGAATGTCCCTTAATGCATGGTCTGCTATACTTTCAACCTGCTTTAAGTCATCATCTGTCTTTAAAACTAGAAACAGGCTATGTAGTAAAATGTTAAGTCAAAGGTACCAGTATTTTATAGTTAAAACATAGCTAGGATACGTTTAGTGATGTCACTTTGAATTATATGTAAGTCTGTGTTAACAAGACTCAAATGAGTCAAACGTACAAATCTACCTTGCATGTTTTTATTAATTTTTTTTAATTTTTCGAAAATAATGAATCTTTTCCTATTATCTTCTATATTGACATTAGCTGATTATGTTATGTCTTCAAGATCTATGTGATAGAAAATATTCTGGGAAAATTTGGCAAATCTTAGGCATGTTTTAAGATTGATTTAGCATAAATTGGTGCTTAAAGAAGGATACAATTAAAGCAGGAAACTCCTTTCATGAGCTTTTTGCTTTACTTTCAACCTGCTTTAAGCAACGAACTGCTTTAAACACTGAAAACAAGCTATTCTATTGGGGAAAGACATAACTAAGTATGACTAGGATATATCTGTTTTGTTCTGTTCTGTGCTGTCTTGTGTAATGTGGCTGTGCCTGTTATGCATGAGTTGTAAATTTCTGTTGTGGTATCAGGGCTCCAGATAATTTAAGGAGTATTTCAAAAAGTTAAATATATATTTTTTGCATTAAACTCTATTGTGACACTACTCATTATGGTTCAAATGAGTAGTGGCACTATTTGATATTGTGGTGAAATGAGTGAGAAAATGTTGGCTTGTTTGCTTTACTCCCTCTTATCTGGAGCCCTGAAGTGCGTGTATTATCCTGTGAGGTTTTTTCACCTTTGATATGGTGAGGTTGTATTTGTTGTTAAAGTATCAAAATTTAACTTGAAGAAAGGCTTTGGAGGGATATTTGAGGTAACTATTTCACTGAGTAAATGTTGTCCTTTATTTAGCTATTGCAGACTCATCACTCTATGACAATAAAATCATCACAATTAAATTAGAGAAGTTAATAAGAAAAACTTGGGCTCCAAATTAAGCGTAAATTTCAAATCCAGCTCATTAATAGTTTACCAACTCTTATATTGTGTCGACTCACATGAATCCCCACTCAAAAACCATTACAATGAATAGTTAAAAGAAAGGGTTTGTTTGAAATATAAAAAGAATTTAATATTTGAATTATTCAAATTATCTTGAGCTATGAATATAAGATTTTAAATAATCCTAGACAGCTTACCAAGTAAGTTATATCAAAATAAATGCAGATAACGATGACTCTGGAATGAAATGGAACAAACATTTTCATCAAGGTATGAACATATAATAATCTTTATTGTATGGAGCTAAAAGATTTTACACTTGATATAAAAGAACATAAAGTTAATGGAAGAGTTTTTTATGTTAATAGAGTTTCATTTGATAAATGCCATAAGAAGTTTGCATGGCATTAAAAATGAGAACTGGTAATACTGTAGGTATGCTTATTTACATAGTTGCCAAAAGTATATTTCCAATACTAGTTTGAACTTGTACCAGATTTTATTGCATCTGCAGGATGTTTTTCATCAAACATCTATACAGCATTCTATGTTCTGTCAGTGGGCTTAAAATAAAATTCTTGCTATTTTCTTTTCTTTGCAAGTGACTGTTGCTGCTAATATCAAAGTGATGTATTTAATGTTTGGCTAAAAATGTTTAGGTGTAAATAATGTCATATATTGTTAACTGCATCCTTCATTAAGTCATACGACAAATGCTTGGGTGAATGGTGTAAATAAGTTGTAGATTATAGATTATTTAATATTGTAATTCATGTCCAATTATAAAAATGTAAACCTTCAATCTGACTCATGATGGTTGAAATATGTAACAAGTATGTTAAAACTTATACATAGGTCACTCAGGGGATATATTTTCTAAAAAATACCATGTTCAAAGACCATAATTATTTAACGCTATCAGAGTGCAATGTTTATTTAGATATGTCACTTATTGTAAAGAGATCTCTTGGAATGTTACATAACAAATGTAGATAAACATGTTCAACATGAGACAAGGCTTATTATATAATATAAGGGATTTTATTGAAGCAATTCAAGAACAATTGTGTTCACCTACAACATTTATGGAAAGACAGAAGTGCATTCTTTGTTTAAAAACGATATGACATTCACCATGCAACATTTATACTCATTTTTAATTTGCTAAATTTGAAAGACACATTTCACTCATCATTTCTTGAAATATTTTGGTTTTAACCAGGTTACCCATGAATGTTCAAAGCTAAGCGCTTCATGAATATTGTGTATTAAATATGACAGTAATTGAACCTTTCTTCAACGGACAAATATAAAAAACCCTACCTACTTCTCCATACAATCATCGTAAAATGCCTTTTATCTAGCATAATAAATGCACTTAAAGAAATATAGTAAAAACTCTCTATTACGACCACTAAAATGAAGGCTAATTGATTGGTCAAAAGACAGATGACAGCTTAAAGCAAGGTGGCAGTAAGGAAGCGTTTTATTTTACTGTCACCTTGCTTTAAGCCGTCAACTGTTGTAAACACCTTATAATTAAAACAATTTAGTGGTTGTTATAGAGAGGTTTTACTGTATTATTGATAATGTAAAATACAGGTGGCAGTAAAGCCATGATAAAAGAACTTTTCTATTCTATTATCATCCTGGTTTGGCCTTAAAACATAAGTTAATATCAGTTTGATATAGGTACAATTGCAACATTACTAGACATTTGAATTGAAATTCAATTTCTTTTGCAAGTTTTTACGATTGCTTAACATTTTTATGAATCGTTTTTTGACATTTCTTATTCAAGATTAGTTCCCTTTGAGCCTCTGTAAAATGTATAGTTATGCACCATTTCAAAACGGTGTACCTGTGAAGAGTCTTATGCAAACAGTGCAGACTTAGATCAGATTGCTCCTCATTTATAAACTAATACTTCACGACTGCATGTTGAAGGTCAAACTTTTCATAAAGAAGTCTTGTAATAAGATCAACTCACCTTATAAATGTTCACATTTGTATGTTATACAATTATAGAATACAATAAAACCCATTACCCTATAGAAACGTCTTTTTTACGCTCCTAATTTATTCATCTACTGATGAAAATAATTCCTCTTTATACAGTCATGAATAGGTACCATAAGAAATATTTTCTAAATTCTTAGCAATTCATCAAGCGAGATCTTATAGTAATTTTTCAAAAAGCATGTAACTTAAAGCAGACAAAATTAATGCAGAATGCTCCTGTATGAGTTTTCAGCGTTTCTTTTGTCCTGCATTATTTAACTTGTTGTAAGAAATCTCCATTCTTCTTCATTAAACTGCCACTGAACAAAAGTGTTTCTGTATTGTGAGATGAAGACCACTGCATCGAACAGTATTGTAACAAACACAGGTTTACATGCTTTGGGAATGGACAGTGTTTAGTATTATGTTAATATTATGTTATGTTTTTGCTCTTGTGCAGGAGGGACGTATGGTGACTCGTATGATCAACTCCATGTTGAAGTATGGCTATGAGTACCTGGGTAATACAGGACGTCTTGTCATCACACCATTGACTGACAGATGCTATAGGTACATACATGTATACAGTTGACACATTTTCTTAACCCTTTCACTCTCAATGGCGCTTAAAAGCGCATTGCAATCTGTTTGTATCCTGATCAGACGCCGCGTAACACAGTGTCTGATCAGGACCCGAACTGTTTGACACTCTTTTTGAAGTTTCTTCAGTCATACTGCCTTGTATTTTTAACTTTTAATCGATATTGCAGACAACAAAATTGAAGCAGACGACAATGAAAAGGTGAAGGGGTACAAATCTCCAGAATAATTTGATCATGAAAGCTACTAAAGGAGCTCTCTGTTTTACTTTTGCCTTGCTTTAAGCAGCTATCTTCCTTAAAACATAATACTTTACTTAATTTAGATGTTGTTATAGAGAGGATTTACTGTACACAATGCTGCAGACCTAGTTGAAATGCTGCATTGTGCTGTCTGGTACGTAAAGTTTACTCTGCATCATTGATGGATATTTGTCTATTGTAGAACTCTATTTGGAGCCCTACATCTTCATCTGGGTGGTGCCCCAGAAGGCCCAGCTGGTACTGGTAAGACGGAGACAACCAAGGATTTAGCTAAAGCTGTAGCCAAGCAATGTGTCGTCTTCAACTGCTCTGATGGTCTTGACTTCATAGCTCTGGGAAAGTTCTTCAAGGTATGGTGATAGCTGCTGAGAAATCATTTGAAGAGGGTAGTTATTAAAACGAGCAGATTACTTTTGGTGTAAGGCATTTGAAAAACAAAGCAAGAACTTACAACACGGAAGCCCCCATTGCCTAGTGGTTATAGTCACTGTGACTGACAATCACTAAGCTCCTCACCCTGTGGGTTCAAATCTCTGTCTGGGCACTTATGATTTTTCTTTGATCTGAGGAATCTTTCCAGCTTGCAGAATCTTTGCAGAAGGTGATTTTTAATACAATCAGATTTATATAATTCACAACAACAGATGTTAAGTGCTTGTGTGGCAGCTGTAAAAAGTCGCCCGTACTTCATTCTCAGTGTTGTTATACTTTCTGGTCCTTTGGAATCATTGATTTCAGCGCATTTACAGTTGAAGGTTGAATTCCGAAGGTTGACTTCCGCTTAAGCTGGTGCTAGGGGGCGTGAGCACTGTTGCATATTTCAGTATTGCTCATGAACAGACTCAATAAAGCCGAATCTGCAATTTTCAGTATTTGTTTTGTTTTCTGTGCTTTCAAAGGATCTCCCCTTATTCAGATTTATATAATTCACAACAGCAGATGTTAAGTGCTTGTGTGGCAGCTGTAAAAAGTCGCCCCATACTTCATTCTCAGTGTTGTTATACTTTCTGGTCCTTTGGAATCATTGATTTCAGCGCATTTACAGTTGAAGGTTGAATTCCGCTTAAGCTAGTGCTAGGGGGCGTGAGCACTGTTGCATATTTCAGTATTGCTCATGAACAGACTCAATTAAACCGAGTCTGCAATTTTCAGTATTTGCTTTGTTTTCTGCGCTTTCAAAGGATCTCCCCTTATTCAGATTTATTTAACTAATTAGCGAGTGAATAAAGGGCTTCTAGGGTCATTTTCCACCAGTAATAAGTTGGACATCGCGATATGACTGAAATACTGGTAAAGCAATGTAACAAATCCAAAAAATTACAAAACATCTGCTGTAATTGTGGTGCTTATATGGAGGAGAAGGTATAGGCATTTTAAAGTTAAAGTGTTTCTATGGCGGAAACTATTACAGTCGAATACCGTTACCTCGAAGTTCAACGGACCGTGAAAAAATATCGACGTATCCGAAGTTCGAGCTAATGGGAGTTTCTCATTTGAGATCTGTATCGTCATATCGAAGTTTTAACGTTATACTCGATCTTAGTGTTTATTGACAGTTATATAATTGGTAATTGAAAATAAATGCGTAGGCAAGTAGAATCTGACAAAATCTTCAACTCTTTGACATAGTTTTCAACTTGATGAAGGTGGTCAGTATTTTTAAAAGTAGAGAATCTATGCATCTATTAGATATGATATGCGGGAGCGAGTAAACAATTTTAGTATTTTAATACATTTGGTAGATCTACCTGATTTCATCAGCATAAACATCCAGCGCATGGGTGCAAACACAATTTTTATGACATAAAATAAGGTCTACACATTTCATCACACAAACACAGTGAACTGTTTACACTTCCGGTGACGCTTAACCTCTGGAAGCGTTGTTTACATGTTTAATTTTCAAAAGGGTGTGTTCGACTTCGAAACGCCGGCCAATTATTTCGGCGTTTCAAACAGAAGCGGCGTGTTTGAACTGACATAAGATAAAAATAAATCAGAAATGAAATGTAACTTTTGTTTGATCTCACTACACTAATTCGCTGTACGGCACCTTCAGTCTGCACTACAAAGAATTCTGTAGTCTGAATTAAACAGCGCGGCCATAATTGACTCAGGTTCGACTGAATCGTCATCGAAAATATGTACGCAAACTTCGTAACCAAAGTTATTCGGGAATTCATTACTAATATTGATCCAGTGCAATTAAGATGGGATTATCTTTCGTGCAGATTGGTGCAATTTCGGACATGTTCACACATTTGGTGTTACAATCAGTCACAGTGGCCGAGAGTCATTTTCGCACCTCCATTCAACGTTTGCCGAATGTGTGATATACGGTCACGGTGAAGCGGATATCGACGTAAGGGTGAGAAAATTGCTATGGTTCTGAAAAAGTACATCGACGTAACTGATAATATCGACGAAACAATATCGAGCAATTGAGGGATTTACTATATAGACAAAGAAGGAATTCGCAAGGACCGGCGAAAAATATCGACATAAGCGGAGTATCGAGGTATCGAATATCGAGCTACTCTGACAATACATGTTTTATCTGTTTTATCAGAATACTAGTGAGAGCAGAAACTGACTTATACTATGTTTCTGTATAACATCAAAACCTCTCTAAACTTGGCACTCCCAAAGTTAACTTTCTGCCTTACTATCATTTTGCATTATAGTACTACCTGTGACAAACTGGTTAAGAGACCAATAATTAATATTTCCCTGTGCTACATTAGCATCTGTCTTTGCCCATATTTGTCATACTCTCTTGATTTCTTTAACCATCTAGGGTTTGGCTTCATGTGGTGCCTGGTCCTGCTTTGATGAGTTTAACCGTATTGACCTTGAAGTGCTGTCAGTGGTAGCCCAACAGATTCTTACCATCCAGAGAGGTAAATAATAGTTCACCTGCATTATAGTTTGATATTTTATCTCACTTACTTGCCTTCAAAGAGGCCAAATTAAGTTTTTCTTTATTTCAGTGGATTCGGTGTAAAAGTTTAGTTCACTCGTTACACCATAAATACGTTTTTATAGGCGCCGATATTAAATAGGCAACCTTTTTAGTAGATGACAATAACTCTGAATTCAAGTCGCTCAGAATTTAAAAAAGAGTTATACATCTGTAGGTGACTGCTTTGTTAGCCCATTACCACATAGCCTTACTTTATTTTCAGCCTGCTATAAACTACTGTCTACTAGGGTTAAGAAAATAATTCTTATGGTTCATATTCATAGCTGTTTAGAGAGGATATTTTCTTAAGTGGAGAAATAAAATTAAAATGCATAAAAGTATGCAGCTAGGGAGTAATAAGTAACAGGAGTCAATATTTTTCAATAGTTATACAAAAACAAAGCAGTCATCAGATTTTAATCTTAACCTCACTGTTATGTTGTTTATTCAAGTATTTAAGATTTTAATTTTGCTAACAGTTTTATATTGATTTTGTTTTATTTTTAAGCTATCATGAGTGGAGCAGACACCTTAGTGTTTGAGGGAACTGAGCTGAGACTTGACCCAACCTGCTCCGTGTTTATCACCATGAACCCTGGGTACGCTGGCAGATCTGAGCTGCCAGACAACTTGAAGGTAAGGATTACTAACACATGATAATAGTTTGTAAAATACATGTTTTTGTAACTTACTCAGAAGACATCTAAATAAGAGTATTGGACACTGAGAACTCATGTTTGATACCTTGGTACATATTTTTTTCTCCAGGCCTTGTTCAGAACAGTGGCTATGATGGTACCAGATTATGCCCTGATCGCTGAGATCTCGCTGTACTCCTGTGGCTTTGTATCAGCCCGTCCTCTGTCTGTGAAGATTGTGGCCGTTTATAGATTGTGCTCAGAACAGCTTTCTTCTCAGCACCATTACGATTATGGTATGAGAGCCGTAAAGTCTGTGCTGACAGCTGCAGGAAATCTGAAGGTATTTGCAACAAAATTGAGCTCCTTACCTGATAAATTTTAATTGTTACAAGATCATAAGATTTTTGAAACAATACAAATTCTAACAGTTTCATTTATTGAGAAGTTTTTAAGTTAGATTGGAAACAATTGTAAAACGTTTTAAATTGTAAATTGATTATGATGATGATGTAAAGAGACAAAAGAAAACTTTCTTAAATCTCCATTTCTTGTAGCACATACTGTTATATGTTCATTAATATAACAAAATATCCCGGCTCCAATAAGAGGGAGTAAACTTACACGTTCTATTGTAACAATAGGCGACTAAAGTAAACTTTGCAAACAGTTTTGATCCTGAATAGACTGCGTTTTAAAGGAGGGATTTTATTATTTTAAATACTACCCTTACTTGTAGTTATTCATGTACTGTATATAATCAATCACCTCCACAGCTGAAATATCCTGATGAAGATGAAAATATTCTCATGTTGCGTTCAATCATTGACGTCAACTTGCCTAAGTTCTTGAGTCACGACTTGCCGTTGTTCCACGGCATCACATCAGATTTGTTCCCTGGAGTCAAACTACCAGAGCCTGACTATGACATCCTGAATGAGCACATACGTGACAACTGTATCAAGATGAACTTGCAATGTGTTGACTTCTTCCTGGAGAAGATTCAGCAGGTATATTGTTTTCTAATTTTGATTTCATCAGTTGCTTTTTAAACGTTTACTCTATAGCCTGTTTTTCTATCATTGTAGTGGTTAACCAGTTAAAGCAGGTTGAAAGAAAGCAGAATGTACCTTCAGGCACATTCTGCTTTACTTTCAGTCTGCTTTAAGTTATCATCTGCTATAATATAGAATATATTTCTTAAGATACATATTTATGACTGTATAAATTGGAACTATTTTTTAAGTGAAGGAATAAATTAAATGCTTAAAAATGCATATCTATGGATTAAAGGGTTAAACCTGTGCTGAAGCAAACAGCAGGGAAACATAAAGATTTCTGCAGATAGATGGCTGCTTATTAAAGAAGTAATTTTCATGCTTTTACTATGTAATGATTAAGAGCCGTAGGAGTTTGTTCATTCACCCTGACATGTGATTGCTTAAACCAGGCAAAAAGTAAATCCGAATACTCCTTCATTAGCGGTTTGCTTCGCTTTCTGTCTGCATATAGCAACCACCTTTTTTAAACACTGCAAACGACCTTTGGAGATCATCAACGTCTATAACACTAAAAACTTTTACTGCATTTATAACTGAAGGATTATATATGCTATTACAATCTGTACAACAAGTCTTTCTTATTTCAGATCTATGAAATGATGATTGTACGTCACGGTTTCATGATAGTTGGTGAACCATTTGGTGGAAAAACCTCGGCTTACAGAGTCCTAGCAAATGCTCTTGGTGATATCCATGAAAAGGTAATAAGTTTTTGTTTGACTCTCATCAGTTTCATGAATGATTGTGCATAAGTATTGAAAGAGATGTATAGTCAAAGTGGCTGTCAATGATGATGCATGGGAATCTTTGAAGACAGGCAACTGCTAAATACAGGACAAAGTAATGCAGAAAACTCCTACATGAGCTTTCTGCTTTGCTTTTATCCTGTATTTAGCTGCCACCTGCATTTAATACAGTCGAACTTCAGTATCTCGACGGTCTCGGGACGATCGAAATAGCATCGAGATAAGCATGGGCTCGAGATAACCAAACTGGTAAAAAATTCAAAACTTACAGAAAGTAAGCCTGTGAACAATAAAACCGCTACATACGTATGTACTTTGCGTGTTTGTGAAATGCCGTAACGTTTTTAACACGTTATATGCCGATTTTGATGTTACACGTTTACTGTATTTTTTGTACACAAAACACGGACAATAAGGACAATCAATAACTCACATTTTATTCAGTACTTGACCAGGGAGATTATATTGAATAGCTGCGAACGTAATATATATTTATTTTGCAAACACCGAACATGGAAATATACATGGGTTGTTTTGGTTATTACAGTCGAGTACGGTAAGTCTGCGCGTCCTGTAAAGCTGCGCATCAACAAACCGGTTTACTCACGAAAACCTCGTTTTACTTAGGAAATCACAGTGAAATTCATTGGAGCTGGTGAAAAACCACCCTAGGTTAAGAAAAAGTAATTGCGATAAGCATAATTCGTAAAAAAATCCTTATATTTAGTATTTAAGACACGTGGGTCAATTGTGTACATTTCATGCATTTGACCTCATTGAATATTCATGAGACATTGACCTGGATTCCGCAAGACATCTCGGCCGATTCGGCTCAATATTTATTTCTCAGACAGTTCATAACAATATAACATACGCTATGTATAGCTTTTTATTACCACTCTGTTTTGTTTATCGCGGAATTTCGTGTATTATTCGTATTTTCCTTCGTGCTCCACGGTTCTATTTTCCTCAACATCCGTTTTATCAAGGGGCGCTACTCTTGATGAATTGAATCAACACCGATAATGACGGTTATTAGGAGACTGATTTTAAGGATGCGGCGACCAAACTTTAAGCGATAATTTACTGTTGGTTGACAATAATCACCTAACACCCATTCAGCCAACGTGTAAAACTACCGATAGTTCCGGTTAATGATTTTACCTGTGATTTCCACAGTCCGATACTCGCGATCAAGTCGGCGAGCGTATCAATGCATGAAAACTTACAGTCGTCGAGATACTGGGTGTTAATTGAGAACAATTAAATGAATATGGCCAGAATCTATTGTCGAAATACCGGGGGTAATCGAGATTAGCCATAGTCGAAATAGGGCAGGTAAGATTACATAAGAATAAGAACAAATATTTCCGGGACTTGAGACAATCGTCGAGATAGGCATTGCAATCGAGATTCTGACGTTCGAGATACTGGTGCTCGACTGTACTACATATTCATTAGTTGATTATTACAAACTTAATTGTAAACTGTTTTTTAAAAGAAAATGCTGTATTTATTTCTAGCATGCACTGCTGTGTACTGATTCCTATGTTTTGAATACCTCAGGGTTTGATGGAGGAGAACAAGGTACAGATGACTGTGATCAACCCCAAGGCCATCACTATGGGTCAGTTGTATGGTTGTTTTGACCCAGTTTCCCACGAGTGGTCAGATGGAATCCTGGCTGTTTCTTACAGAGCTTTTGCCACATCTACGGTAAATTAAGAAAATTAACCCTGTCCTCCATAGCCAAAGGTGTACTTTTATCTAAGTATATTTATAGCAGATGAAAGCAAGCAGAATGAAAGTAAAGCAGATAGTTCATATAGGATATTTTACTTTCTAGTTATCTTGAATTGAGGCATAATTAGAGATGTCTTTAGGCACTTCTACCAAGGAAAAAGTGATACTTCAAACTCATATTTAGAGAAAAGAGAATCTGTATGTATTAAACAAATGCTCATGTCTGTCTTGTTCATAGTTACAGTACACAAATGCTGCTGACTGTGATAAGTTACAACTAGAGTAGATCTAAATATATTTACAGCAGACATGCGGTAATTAAAAATTGTAATTGTAATTGATTGTAATTTAATTACTTTTTGAAAGTTATTGAATGTAATGTGTACTTAGGGTAAAATTCAATTACTTGTAATTTAATTAATTAAATCTATATTTTGAGATGTAATTGGCAATTACATTTCAATTACTTTGAATTACATTGCACCTACTAAAACACAGAATATATAGCAATATATATTTATCTTTCATAGCTATTCTAAGACTTAAAACCTGTGATCAGTGTCTCACTCAAATAACATTATTTTCAAAATATGTGGTATGTTTTAATGATTTATATTCCTGTATGCTATAGGATGGCAGCTAAAACTTATATTTAAAAAAATATTACAAATGATGAGACTTTATATAGGATTAATTGAACTTCCACCAGATTTGCTAAGTATCAGTATAGTTCCCTTTAATAAATTCAGGGAACTTTTGCTTGTAACCCTTTTAAACAGAGCTGCTGGTGACTCAAGTTGAATTTGGCAAATAAATTGGATCCAGCTGATCAGATGCAAAAAAACTAAAAACCTGATGAGAATTTATACTGTTTGACATTTTGATTGTGCTTCTGCTAATATATGGCCTTAACTTTTGAACTATACATGTACTTATGTGATTTTGCATATGTTTTAAACTCAAGAAACTTTTGGGCTCAGTACAAGGTCATATCAGCCAATGCTCAAAGTCATTTTAAGGTCATTGGCACACCATTAGGCATAGCGTTTCCCAAACCCATCATTTTAACAACTTTGCAAACAGTGTAATTGGTCTACACAGTTTGCCGTGTCAAAGTAATTGTAATTTAATTAATTACATCCTAGATTTCCCTATAATTGTAATTTTAATTTAATTGAGTCTTTTGACAAGTAGTTTTAATTTATTTAATTACATTTCAAAGTAATTGATCCCAGTTATTGAGGTTATACCATATATATACGTATTTGTTTAATGCAGACCCCTGACAGGAAGTGGCTGCTATTTGACGGCCCCGTTGATGCCATCTGGATTGAGAACATGAACACAGTATTGGATGACAACAAGAAACTGTGTCTGATGAGTGGTGAAATCATCCAGCTCGCCCCGACTACCAATCTTATGTTTGAGCCCATGGACTTGGAAGTGGCCTCCCCTGCTACAGTGAGTTTTCACCATTGTTTAAGTACCATTACTAGTAGGGATGGGTCTTTTGGGGCAAAAGTATTTATATTAAAACAATTATAATCATTGCAAATGGTGTTTGTACAATAGCATATATAATAATTTACCTTTCATTTTCAATTATCTAGTTGTGAGGAATAGTCAGTTGTCATGCATTGTAATTAATTGATTACATGCTAAGATCTTAGACTATTTACCTAGGTGTCTCGCTGTGGTATGATCTACATGGAACCATCAAGTCTTGGCTGGCGTCCTATAGTCAAGTCATGGTTGAATGATCTGCCTTCAACACTCACAGAGATGCACAGGAGTACTATCAATGACTTGTTTGAGAGGTTTATTGACGCCTGCATACAGATGATCAGGAAAGGGGGAATAAAGGAACTGGCTCCAACCACGGACACCAACCTGGTCAAGTCACTCATGAATCTGATGGAGTGTCAGATGGATGAG
The DNA here is from genome assembly GCA_922989275.2 of Gari tellinella. Classification (NCBI taxonomy): domain Eukaryota; kingdom Metazoa; phylum Mollusca; class Bivalvia; order Cardiida; family Psammobiidae; genus Gari; species Gari tellinella. The sequence continues at coordinate 13,380,105 of OV277873.1, forward strand.
TTTAAAGATGAAGCAAAGATTTCTCAGATGGAGGAGCGTGAGATTATGACCTGGCTGGAGGTAAGCATAAATTGGTTCTGAAGATAATAATTCCTTTTTATACTGTCATAAATATGCTCCATAAAGATATTTCCTATATCCTAGCAGATGGTAGCTTAAAGCATCTTTAAATGTAACTCTTCATTTTCATCTTGTGCATTTTCTCCAACATGTTTGTATGCACTAATTCTATGGTACCTATTTCAGAGCATGTTCTTCTTTGGGCTGACCTGGTCTGTTGGAGCGTCTTGTTCAGATGAGGGTAGAGTCAAGTTTGACAAACTCGTCAAGGAACTGATGTCTGTAAGTTAGCATATCCCCATGTTGCTTTTAAATCACTCTTTTTTTTCAATTTGTAAGCTCCTGCAACCATTACTTGAAGTATCGTGAAATCTCTGAAGGCAGATGGTTGCCTAAAGCAGGATAAAAAAGCCTTTCGGAACTTTCTGCATTATATTTACCTTACCTTAAGTAATCACCTGTATTTAAGACTATCACAAGAACTTCTATTGAGTGGTCACTCAACTCATCCAAGAGTGTACTCATCCTTTGCAACAGGATACCTGTGTAGATTACTTTGTTCTATGCAAGCAGTGTAGAACTAGATCATAGGGATTTTAATGAAGCCGTCTGAACAGGGTCTACACTGTTTGTCTCTTAATAAATACAGTATAACCTCCGTTATCCGACACCCCATGGTTCCATGTTTGTAAGTCGGTTAAGAGAGGTTGTCGGTTAACGGAATTAGGCCTAAGTTCACAAGTTTACACACCCAAAGATTGTCGCTGCAAATCGAATTTCTCGATATTAAATACGCTTGCATGACTGCAGCATATCCTTGTCAGGTTATTCCAGTTTAAAATAGGAGTCCCCTGCTCAGGATCTACACAGTTTTCCCATTGATCTTTCTACAGTAAGCTTAAACGTGTATTGTCAGTGAACAATCGGAAGTAAACACGCATACATGTAGATATTAAGGGATCGAATAAACCACTGACACATTCGTATTTACATTTTATATACAAGTACATTCTACTCTCCTTATGTCGAACTAGCGGGAAAATAACAAAAACTTCAAATTGCGAGAATGTTTTTATTTTCTCTCAATATATCTTGAGCATACATTTTTACGCCTGCGATTATTACTATAGACTTGACCTATGCGGAGGGCGCATTAGATATATATTTCTTACTTCTAATAATGACAACTTGACAGTGATGACGATTGGCAGATGCCTGTCCAATTTGAACACGAAATGATTGTTAGCTATTCTTGTAAAGGATTGATGAGTTTGTCTTTTCGTCACTGCGATCCTGAATGGGTTGCTTACACGTGTTGGCTGAAGTTATCGTACTGTATCAACCCTCACATTATTCACTCATTGTTTAAACAATATATGTTGTCTTACACGGCCATCCGAGCAATATGTGTCATTACTCATTATCACCTGCGCGTGTATAGTTGGTCAATGATCAAAGGTCAGCATACCGTCGGATAATGGGGTGTGAAAAACCTCTAATTTGCCTTTTATGGTCCGTCAAGGTATGTCGGATAACGGTTATCCGATCAAGAGAGAGTTAGGTTACATAAAATATATAGGGAAACTGCCGGGACCAAACAGCAGGGTCGGATAACAGAGGTTTCCGGTCAAGAGAGGTGTCGATCGACAGAGGTTATACTGTATATGGTGAAAACAACCCTAATAGTCAAAAGTTGAATTTACATAATTGGAAATTGGAATGGTTCATTGGATGTTGCAGGTGTGAAAGAGTTAACTCTTGGCATGCTGGGTAACATTTCTGTCTGTAAAAATTGTTGTCTGCAACTGTTCTAAAATTAGAATTTTCTTTATTTTTAAAAAAAAAACCAAACAGGGTCACAGTGTGAAACAGTTGGATCCAAACTGTTTGCAAAGGTTATTACTGCGGTATAGATATATCTATATCTCTCTCCCACTAGCGTTGAAAGAGTTAATTCAAGATTGACTGTGTCTTATTTTAGATCAGACATTCATTAATCTAACATTGTACTATCTGTGTACAGGGTGGTATGACTGAGGAAACGAGGATCAAGCTCAGTTTGCCCGAGCTGGTAGAGCCGCCCATGAAGCCCTACATGAATCCATTCCCACCTAAAGGTCGTATCTATGACTACAAATTTGTGAAGGAGGTGAGAATAGAGCTGTCATCAGTATTGTGTAATGTTGTATAACAAAATTTGAGTGAAGTTGATGAAGAAAAATACAACAGTTTGACATATACTATGCTTAACATTTGAAGTGAACAAAAACATTTTCAAGGGTGAGGGGGTATGATTTGCAAATTTATCATAATGTGTTTACTTTGTAATTTATTTTGTTATCTAATCTTTTAAAATTCATCCATTATGATCTGATATCTTAGTGGTGTTTTGTTCAATTTCATTTTGGTTATGAACAAATTTACCTCTAGAGAGTGTTAAGAGACAGACGTAAAAGTAAGCACTTGACTGATATGATCATTCAAAATAGGCTTTTTAATATTCAATGAGAAATGCTAACATGATCATGGAGCTTTCTAAATTACTTTCATGATGCAGAATTATCTGTCTTTTAGCAATTAACTTTCATATAATTTTACATAAAATTTACTTTCTTTACAATAGGGAGCTGGCAAGTGGGTGCCATGGACAGAGGAATTGAAGGACACCCCGCCTATTGCCAAGGATGTGATGTTTAATGAGATCATTGTACCCACTGTAGACACTGTCCGCTACACTGCACTCATGAACATACTCATCCAACATCAGAAATCCGTCCTGTATGTAGGCCCAACTGGTACGGGCAAAAGTGTCTACATTACTGTAAGTGAAAGTTCCATTTTTTAAGATTTCTTTAGACTTGTATAGATGACATGTCTGTATTCAAATATTAACGTAACAAATATAACACAAGTTTCTAGATCTTTACAGTTTGGATCCACATCTGATGTCAAGTTACTGATCAGGATCCAAACTGTTTGACACTTGAATCTTATGTCTGCGACCTGTAAAGAATTAAAGCGCCAAATTCAGAATCAAAGCACAATGCTTCTTTGGGTAGACAAAATCTATTTAATATTCAAAGGGTTAGTTTGGGTTCAACACATTTACAGATGTAAAATTAAAAAATACAACATTATAGAATAGAAGATATTCTTTCCCAATAAACTTGTTTATGCTAAAATCCTTATGTCCTTTGCAAACAGTTTGGAACCAGATCAGATACAGTCTATTCCGTATTGGATACCCGGCATCAGATCCGGTTCCAAACTGTTTGCTATTCAGATTATAACTAATTGTTTATATTTTTCAAACAGTTCACATTTTCTCCTTTTATTGCATATGCTTTGCATTTAGTTTGATTTAAGCAGGAAAGAATAAGATCTCCACTGTAGCTTCTGTCACCCTCAAATATTGCATGATATACTGATTGATGCATTCCTTATCATAAAGAAATTTTAGAGCTGACAAGTTATGTTTCTGTTACCAGAATATACAGTTCTGAGTTATTATTAGAATATACAACACAAACAGCCAGAAATCAGGGACGTTGAAAGATCTTTATTTTATGTAAGTCAATCTTATGGTAAGTGATCAGTCATTGAAACATTTTGAAATCTATTATAGGAATAAACTATAGCAGAGAGCTCTTATGGCATCATTCTGTATTACTTTCATCATGCATTAAACAACAAAATGCATTAAAGACACTCAATGGGTCAATCGTTGAATGGTTGCTTGATACAAGATTGACTGAAGTATTCAACATGACCATATGAAAAATATAATCTATAGGTCTGTAGTTTTATTTGAACAAGCACTTTTTTCATGGTACCTTTGGGTGTTTTTTATACCACAGGACTTCTTGCTGAATAAACTGGACAAAGAAACCTACAAGCCCAACATTATCAACTTCTCTGCCCAGACTAGTGCTAACCAGACCCAGAACATGATCATGTCCAAACTGGACAAGCGGAGAAAAGGAGTGTATGGTCCACCCCTAGGAAAAAAAGCTGTAAGTATATTTTCACTACAAAATAATGTATGGTTTTGATTTATCCTTTTAAAGATGTGACATGTTTTGTTACCATTACTGCATAGCCTGTTTCTAGTTTTGAATACAGATGACAGCTTAAAGCAGATTGAAAGTAAAGCAGAATGCACCTTACTTTCAGCCTGCTTTAAGCTATCACCTGCCATGAAAGCTTTTCTTACGGTACTTGTTCATGGCTGTACAAATTGGAACTATTTTGTTCAGTGGAGTAATGAATTAAATGCCCCAAAAAGTCTATCTATGGAGTAATGAGTTAAACACAAAGTAATTGAGGTGTGCTGAAAATGTTGTTGTCTGAAGTTCAGAGTGACAAACTGTTTATGTTCTGATCAGGCCCCTTACAGAGTGAAACATGATCTTGATAAACAGTTTTTGTAAAAGTCTTTAATTTTTAGCTCGACTTTTTCAAAAAGTCGAGCTATTGTCGTCACCCTGTCGTCTGCGTCTGCGTCAGCGTCTGCGTCCGTTAAGTATTTTGCTTAAGGTTTTTGTAAGAGTCCATTTCTCAATAACTATCAAAGGTATCCATTTGAAACTTGGAATAGTTGTTCAGTATTAAAAGGGCAACTCATTACAACAAGACAGGTAACCCTAGGATTTGCCATTCCAGAGTTATTGCCCCTGTTTTATTTACTTAAAAATTATAAATTAACATATCTCAATAACTATCAAAGGTATCCATTTGAAACTTTGAATAGTTGTTCAGTATCAAAAGGGCAACTCATAACAACAAGGCAGGTAACCCTGGGATTTGTCATTTCAGAGTTATTGCCCCTATTTTATTTACTTAAAAATTATAAACTAACATATCTCAATAACTATCAAAGGTATCCATTTGAAACTTGGAATACTTGTTTAGTATCAAAAGGGCAACTCATTACAACAAGGCAGGTAACCCTGTAATTTGTCATTTCAGAGTTATTGCCCTTGTTTTATTTACTTAAATATTATAAATTAACATATCTCAATAACTATCAGGGGTATCCATTTGAAACTTTGAATAGTTATTAAGTATCAAAAGAGCAACTCATTACAACAAGACAGGTAACCCTAGGATTTGCCATTCCAGAGTTATTGCCCCTGTTTTATTTACTTAAAAATTATAAATTAACATATCTCAATAACTATCAAAGGTATCCATTTGAAACTTTGAATACTTGTTTAGTATCAAAGGGCAACTCATTACAACAAGGCAGGTAATCCAGGGATTTGTCATTTCAGAGTTATTGCCCATGTTTTATTTACTTAAAAATTGTAAATTAACATATCTAAATAACTATGCAAGATATTAACTTGAAACTTTAAATACCTGTTAAGTATCAAAAGGACAACTCATTACAACAAGGTAGGTTACTCTGTGATTTGTGATTCCAGAGTAATTGCCCTTGATTTATTTACTTAAAACTTGTAAATTGAAATATCTTAATAACTGTCAAAGGTTTTAACTTGAAACTTTAAATACTTGTGTTATAACAAAAGGGCAACTCATTCAAACAAGAGAGGTGACCGGGATTTGCCATTCCAGAGTTATTGTCCTTGTTTTTATTTACATAAAACTTGTAAATTGAAATTTCTCAATAATTACAATAGGTATTAACTTGAAACTTTTAATGCTTGTTCAGTTTCAAAAGGGCATCACCTTTCAACACAGCAGATAACCATGAGATTTGTCATTGCAGAGTTATTGCCCTTGTTTGACTAAGAATTTGTATATGAAATTATTCAGTAACCGTAGAAAGTTATTAATTTCAAACTTCCAATATATTTGAATACTTGATTAGTTTCAAAAGGGCAACGCATTACAACAAGGCAGGTAAAGCAGGCAAAGATATTGTCCTTCTTTTGACTTATAGTTTACTTTAAGTGGAATGTAGACTGTCCAAGTATGTTTAAGTTGTTGTTGCTTACAAACTTCTATGATCAATAGGGCATTAAACACCCATACACATTCTTTAAGTTTGAAAAATATAGCCGTCTCAAGTATATGAAAGTCGAGCGTCCAGCACCCGTTTGCGGTGCTCTCGTTGTTTTCAGTGTTGAAAGAGTAAACAGTTAACAAAATAATGCCTAAGTTTGAATAGCTAGTGAACCTAATAACATAAACATTTGTAAATTAAACATCTGTTTTGGTACAATGCAAATGGCTTTAACGCCTTTTCTCCATTGATATGTATTTACGCCTTTAATTTAGTCTTCCGAGGAATAAAATAGTTCCAAGTATTACAGTCATGAATATGCACCATTAGAAATGTTTCCTTTATCCTTGCAGATGATAGCTTAAAGCAGGATGGCAATAAAGCAGAATGAGCTTTAAGGCACATTCTGCTTTGCTTTCAACCTGGTTTAAGTGGTCACCCATTTCCAAACTAGAAATTGGGTAATGTGCTAATCAAGACATTACATTTTGAATATTTATTAAGCCTTATTAAGGCTTATAAATTACCTTAATGTGAGAAAAACTTTACATATATGTAAAGATGTGGTTTTTTTTCAGATTGTGTTTGTGGATGACTTGAACATGCCCATGTTGGAGCAGTTTGGTGCGCAGCCTCCCATAGAACTGCTGCGGCAGTGGCTTGACCACTGGACGTGGTATGACACCAAGGATGTTGTGCCCATCAAGCTTATTGACATTCAACTCATATCTGCAATGGGCCCACCAGGTGAGAGGGGTCTACAATTGTTTGTAAAAGTATAACCTCAAATGAGTGAAATAAATTCATCTTACGAAGGGGAAGATATTATTCTTTACTGTTTAAATGAAAATAAAAACAATGTACATGGAAACCTCTCCACTAAAAATAAGGTTAATTGATTTTATGAAAGACAGGTGGTTGCTTAAATATGAAAGTAAAACTGAAAGCTCCTAAAGGAGCTGTCTTTTTACTTTCACCATGCTTTAACCAGCCACCTGCATTAAACACAAAACAATTAACTTGATTTAGTGGTTGTTATAGAGGGTTTTACTGTATAGAGAAAATACAATGAAATAAAGAAAGAAGCAGACTTTTGATTAATCTAAACCTACGTTGCAAATAACTTGAAGACTGATCAGATGCCAAGTAACTTCTCAGACTTCAAACATGTTGCAATGAACTTGTTTTTTTTTTTAAAGCACAAATGGTTTTATTAGGAAGGAATTCGGTCTTCTCTTCTGAAAAAATATCATTCATTTGTTGTACCCAAACACTCCTACCTCTGAATACTGTAACAGCTTTTTCAAAGCTCAAGAATTTTAGGTAGAGGATAAATACAAAAATATGGCCTAAGATCAAACTTATTGGATAAAACTCCAAGGTTTTTTTGTTTTTTTTTTAATGCAGGTGACTACATATTCAAAGATTGGAACCTGAATGTATTCTACATGGTTTAAATGTGGTGGTTCTGTTGGAAAAATAGTTCCAAAATAAATTCACGTTTCTTTATTTATAAGGTGGTGGTAGAAATCCAGTGACACCTAGGTTCATGAGATTCTTCAACATCATAAGCATCAATGAGTTTGACGATGATGCCATGATTACCATTTTCAGAAAGATCATGGACTGGCATATCACATCAAGGTAAATGTACTATGAACTATTTCCTTCATGGTTTGTATACAGTGTTAGCCCTTATTATTCTATCTATTAGAATGTACTCTTCCATTTCCTAAAGAATGACGAATCTACGTTGAAATTTGAGGGTTTGTCCCAAAAATATTAAACACTGTGGCAAACAGTGCAGACTCTGTTCAAAGGGCTCCTATATGAGCCCTCTGATCCTGGTCCACAGTGTTAGCAAATGATGACTGGAGATTGTTTTAAAACTTTAAAGTTCCACAGTGGTATGTTTTATGCCCCCCTGGCATCTGTAGATGCAGAGGCATATAGCGATTGTTCTGTCGGTCCGTTAGTAACAGGTTGATAGATTTTACCGTTTCTTCTAGCTTCAACACTGCTTACTCAAATGCAGTTGTTGCCTTGGACCATTCCCAATCAATCATTATCACCCAACCATGTTTTTTAAATTGACCTTGATCTAATTTGGATTTAGAGTATTGTCAATTGGCTATATCTTGGATAAGTAGATTTTAGGTTTTTTCTAGCGTCAACACAACTGACTACAATGCCTTAATACTTATACAGTTGTTGCCTTGGACCACTACCAATCGACTCGAATTACCTAAACTTGATTTTTACATTGACCTTGACCTAATTTGGGCTTAGAATATGTTGAATTGGCTATTTCTTATATTACTAGATTTTACTGTTTCGTCTAGCATCAGCACTATTAACAACAAAGCTTTGATTCTTATACAGTGGCTGCCTTGGACCATGACCAGTTCATCCATATTACTCAAGCTAAATTTCACCTTGAACTTAACCTAATTTGGACTTACATAAGAATCAGAATATATTGTCAAGGATGCCACCGGGGGCATATGTGTTTATTGAACACGGTCTCTTTGTATTGTTGATGACAGAGTTGTAAAAACTCTACAATGTTTGTTACGGTATTGTTAGCTTCTATGGTGTTAGTAGTCAAACTTTTTGTAATACATGTAATATATTACTGTAATTATGTGTGATCTGTTGGACTTTTGATGTTTGCAGACACACCGAGATGTAAGTACAGGTGGGAATCTCCATGTTGGAATCACCTAAATGAAATACTAGAATCAGGTCAAGTGATCAAATCTCAGAATCAGGTCAAGTGATCAAATCTCAGAATCAGGTCAAGTGATCAAATCTCAAGTCAAATCTGAAACTCACTGCTAATAGTCTTAACTCAAATTGTATTGCAAATTAAGAGTCACATATTACTGAGAAATAAGGTCCAGTATTTAAATGCTTGTGATTTTTTATTTTTCTTATTTGAAAAAGCAATGTTGTCTTTACTGTTTCTTCCATAGCTTGTTTGCAATGTTTAAGACAGGTGGTTGCTTAAGGCAGGCTCAAAGTAAAATAGAAAGTTTCTGAAAGAACCTTTCTGCTTTAGTTGAAGCTTGCTTTAAGCAACCACATGCCAGAATGCAGAAACAGTTTTCCAGTATTTCATTAACCCATTACTCCAAGGCCCGTTTCTAGTTTTAAAGACAGATTCCCACTTAAAGCAGGTTGAAAATAAAGCAGAATGCGCCTTAATTTACTTTCAGCCTGTTTTAAGCTACCATCTGATGTAATATAGAAACTGTTTCTGATGGTGTGTGTTCATGACTGTTATATTGGAACTATTTTCTTCAGTGGAGGAATACATCAAAGGCATAAAAAGGTGTTTTACGGGGTAATGGGTTAGCAGACCATGCTAGAAGCATGAAAAGGCATTTCATATAAAGAATAGGGAAAGGCTGTAAAAGGCGTTCCAATGGAGGAAAGGGTCTTTTAACAACACAAACTAACTTTGACTGCTAAATTTAGCCTAAAGGGTGAATTACTCTCAATTGCCATTTCTTCGTGCACAGGCAATAGAATCATTTCGGCAAAAGAATGACAGCTGCGAGTCTCAACATTTAGGAAAGGTGATCAACAACTTCGTTTCAAGAAGTAGATTTGCTTTGCACATGCTTTCAAATTGAACAAGTTTTCCCTAGAACAACAAAAAGTATTTTTATGAAATAAAACAAAAATCATATCAGCTTTACAGAAAATAATCAGCTGATGATTATTCAGTGAATAAAACAGTTTTGGGAGATTATAAAATGTAGTTATATGTATTTTCTAGCTTTGTGGGTACATTTGTGTAATTTCATGTGAAGTGCTTTTGAACGCACAACCCGTGTGTGAAAAGAGCGCTATATAAATATGGTATAATAATAATAATAATATTCATCATCAAACTGAAAACCACAATAGGAATGAACAAATTTGATATCTACTACTGGTCAAATCTTAAGCTAAAAAAACCCCATCAACTTCATCAGATTATTTTTCATAATATTTTCCTGTGCACTATTTGTCTCAGTGGTGTAGTATTGTAGTGTTATTTTCACAATGTTTGTGTTCTTGTATACGTGTCACGTCTCTATATGAGTGTTGATGAAGACTGGTCTCTGCTTTTATGTCCAGGGTCCAAGGTTATAGTATGAGTTTAATCTGAAATTGTTCTCAAGTCTTCAATCTCAGACTCAACTCAAACTCTTTATAACCTCGGGCCCAGTGTACTGTTTCTGATGGCTCATCTCACATTCATAGCTTTCCGATTGTACTCTTGCATATCTTTTAAATAATGATAAGTCTACTTTGAAATTTGAGGGGTTTGTCCCTAAAAAATTAATTACTATGGGAAAAAGTGCAGAATCTGTTCAGAGTGCTCCTCTGATCTGGGTCCACAGTGTTGGCAAATGATGTATATGTTTGATTCCCATACAGTAAGGCTTAAGACAGGTACCTGTGTAAAATTGAAAGTAAAGCAAAAAGCTTTTAAAGTACATTAAATTTGCAATTCTTGTTTTTCCTGTAAGTTCATTGGTAAGTTGTCACGTGTTCATCTACAATATTAGAAGAGAATGTCTATGACTTACACATTATGATTTTATTTGTTTGTAGAGGATTCAGTAATGAATTCAAGCCGTGTATTGACCAGATCGTACAGGGAACACTGATGGTTTACCAAGAGGCCATGCAGCAGCTGCTGCCAACACCGGCCAAGTCCCACTACCTGTTTAACACCAGAGACTTTGGAAGAGTTATCCAAGGCGTTCTGCTCTCCACACCAGAAACAATGGAAGAACCCGCTTCAATGAAACGCCTCTGGGTACATGAGGTAAGTGAATGAAAAAAAATTGAGTATTTAAAACAATTGGAATTGAATTAGTGGAAAGTTTGGAAACCCTCCTTTTTGTTGAATGCTCTTATTATACGACCGTCATCGGCGGTCGTATTATGGTATACCCAGCGCTGTCCGCCCGTTAACTTTTCTTGTTAGCGCTCTCTCACCTTCGTTTATTTACCGATTTTGATTAAACTTCCCACAAATATTCCATACCACAATAGTTCTAACGAGTTCGCGTTTCAGAAGTTGGCGTCTATTATTAGTTATGCCCCTTTATTATAAAAATTTGGCATTTTAAAAAAAAACAGAACTTTTTTTTTTTATTCAATTGATTTCAAATTTGATATGGAAGGCACCTGTGCATTTTGGTTCCTGTTAAATTATTTTTCTATGAGTTATGCCCCTTTACATACTTAAAATTTAAAATAAGCTACACTTCGTCCATTAACTTTTCTTCCTCTCACCTTCATTTATTTACCGATTTTGATTAAACTTCCTACAAATATTTCATACCATAATAGTTCGAACAAGTTTGCGTTTCAGACTTTGGCGACTATTTTTAGCAGAGTTTTTTATTGTCAAAAAATGGGCATTTTTTAAAAAAAACAACAGAGTTTTTTTATTTTTTATTCTATTGATTTCAAATTTGATATAGTGATACAATAAATGAAGTGACTTGATATATATTACGGGTTTTTGGTTTGACTCCGTATTTTCAGAGTTATGCCCCTTCACACATTTTTTTTAACAATATATTGTTTCCTGATAATAATTTTACTTACATTTTGTCTATTGTAACCAAATTTCATATTTAGCTTTCTCATCATACAGGGAAGGCACCTATTAATTTTGGTTCCTGTTAAATTTCAGACGTTGGCGACCATTTTTAGCATTTTTGCCCCCTTTATTGTCAAAAATAGGCATTTTTTAAAAAACCCAGAACTTTTTTCTTTTTTATTCAATTGATTTGAAATTTGATATTTGGTTCCTGTTAAATTATTTTTTAATGAGTTATGCCCCTTTACATACTTAAAATTTAAGATAAGCCACACTATCAGACAATAACTTTTAGTTTTCTTTCATCTTTGTATGACTAAGTCTAATAATGAGCAAGACTGAAAAGTCTTTTTGAGATCGATAGTCGGGCCTACACTCCGGGCGACTTTTTCCAGTCGGCCTGAGTCCAGACGACTTTGACACCCGCCGGCCATGACGGGCGTATTTTGCCGCACTGCGGTGCTCTTGTTGGTTTAATCTTACTAATAAACGAATGTCTTATCAAAACAATACATATTTTGTCATTGGGATTTAAGAGATTAAAGCTAAAATTTGATGGTGAAATGGTTAAATAATTACAGTAAAACTCTTCCCTCTCTACCCCTGGTAAGATTTATCTTTAGTGTAAAACTAAAACCAAGAAGAAAGCAAATCATAAAGCTCTTACATACAGTTACTCTTTTAGGCATATATTTTTGGGTCATTATATAGGAGTTTAAATGTATTTCAAAGGTTAATGACTTAGTGATTCATATTTTATCTATATTTAACCAAATTTCCTGAACAAGGAAGACATATTTGTACAAGTTCCTGATAATATTTCCAGGTCTTCCGTGTCTACTATGACCGTCTAGTTGATGACAAGGATCGGGATTGGTTGTTCAACTTTACCAGGGAGGTGTGTAAAGAAAAGCTTCGAGAGGACTTTGATCAGCTGTTTATCCATTTAGACTTTGATAATGATGGTAAAGTGACGGAGGACGACCTCCGTAGTTTAGTGTACTGTGACTTTGCAGATCCCAAATCAGACTCTAAACATTATGTAGAAGTGAGGGACTTAGAGCAGCTCCGTCATGTGGTTGAGGGCTACTTGGAAGAGTTCAATAACATGAGCAAAAAACCTATGAACCTTGTATTATTCAGGTAAGTCACCGAATAAAAGTCATAAAGCTAGATTACGAGAATATTTTAACTACAGTAAAACCTCTCTATAATGATCACTAAGTTTTGTAAATTATTACGTGTTTAAGACAGGTGATTGCTTAAAGCAAGGTGACAGTAAAACAAACAGCTCCTTTAAGAGCTTTCTAGTTAGTGACACATTGCATTAAGGTGTCACATTTTGTTTTATACAATCAATTTGCTTTCATGTAAGTGGTCATAATAGAGAAGTTTTACTGTACTAAAAATCCTTATGACTCCACCTAACCCTTTGCTGTGACTAATCGCTTGAACCATCTCTTTCAGATGATTCTCATGAGTAGTCACAACTAAAGTTTGTTTGAGATTTAATGGAGAAAACATGAACATTATCGAGTTTACTCCCTCTTAACTGGTCCTCTTTAGAGTATTGTTGTAGGCAACATTTGTTTCCCGTTGCACACTTCTAGTGTACATGTATAGAGGGTTAAAAATGTATTTGTGTCTATGATCCTTAAACCTAACTTACATTTGCTGTGTTTGTCTTTTAGATTTGCCATTGAGCATGTATCCAGAATTGCCCGTATTATCAAACAGCCCCGTAGCCACGCTCTACTTGTAGGTGTAGGCGGCTCAGGCAGACAGTCATTGACAAGACTTGGAGCACATATGGCTGACTATGACTTATTCCAGGTAAAAATACAGTTCTGTCTAACATAAACAAAGCACATTTTCATCCTGATAGATTGCCTTTTAAAGTAGGATGAAGATATAGCAGACAGCTGTTTATAAAAGAAACACCATTTCGGACAAAGTGATAACAGTGGTTTGAATCTTTTCATGTGTGTAGTATTTATATTTTGACATTTATAAGCCGTGAAACCATAGTACATCATCTACCACGTTTTGTCGTATTTTCACAATTGTTTGTTTTAGGTTGAAATTTCCAAATCTTACACATCTATCGAGTGGCGGGAAGATTTGAAGAGAATCTTGAGAAAATCAACGGAAACTGACAACCATGCTGTTTTCCTCTTCTCAGATACACAGGTAGGGATTGATTTAATTTAGTTGACCTTGACACTACAGACAATGTCGACCTAAATTGGTTACCATTATTGGTCCGTAGAAGGTTAAATGAAACATCAGATACTGAATATACAGTGATCTATCACAATGTCTTTGGCAGCATTTTCATTGTATTCATGTACAATGATTGTAATTTTTGAAGGATTGATTTTTGCTATATCGGTCATGTGTGAATGATTATGCATAGACATATGAGAAAAGTCCAAAGTATAAAATACTGAATTGTTCTTAGATATGGTATTAGTTGGACACTGTGGATAGTCTTTCGGCAATGTGTATACTTCAGCACATTGATCAAGTTTTAATGATTTTTATAACATTCAGTCCTTATAAAGAAGCTTTTTTTTACAGATAAAACAAGAGTCCTTCCTGGAGGATATTAACAACTTACTGAATGCTGGTGAGGTTCCAAACTTGTACCCTCTGGATGAGAAACAGGAGATCTGTGAGAAGATGAGGCAGCTGGACAGGTGAGAGCCCCAAAAACTCAACCTTTAAGTTCTGAGTTTTAAATATTTAACCCTTTACCCCATTGCCTGTTTCTAGTTTTGAAGACAGGTTACCATTTAAACTAGGTTGAAAGTAAAGCAGAATGCCCCTTAAGGTACATTCTTCTTTACTTCCAGCCTGCTTTAAGCTTTTATGTGCTAGGGTTTACAAAATAATTCTTATGGTACATGTTCATGACGGTAAAAATTTAACTATTTATCAGTGGAGGAATAAATTAAATGCGCTAAAAGGTGCTTCTGTGGAGGAAAGGGTTAAAGAAAATTTTATGGTATAAAAATTGAGAGTTTTGCAGGTTTTTAAAGGGATTTGCTTGATAAATAGTTGTTTTGATTTCACTATGATGTTTTCAATGAACATACACAAAACTTTGTTATCTGTAGGAACAGTTTAGCTACAGTATATGCAAATTCAGATGTAATAACTTTGTAGGTTCTTGGTTTGTTATGGCATACTTTTTTAAATGTAGATTATTCTGTGCATGAGCAGGTTGTCTTATACATGTGTATATGAAATATGACAATGTTGTGAGAATAATTTATCATATATAAACCATAGCACAAGTAAGAACTCCTTTAAATGAATGGTATACACACCATGTAGACCCAGATCAGCCATCATATTTGAAGCACTATGAGTAATCAGGTTGTTTTGCAATTTAATAGATGAGAAATTTCTGTTGACCGTTACCAACACCCACTTCTTGCATTATGGATATCTACTTCTAAACAAAAACAAAAATCACCCAGGACTGAGTGCAGGCACTTGTCAGATAGATCATATAAAAAAACAGTGCAGACCCTGATCAGACCTACACTGTTTTAAAAGTGTCAGTACAGACTTACTGCAGGAGAGGTTTATCTGACAAATTGCAAGCGGCATATAGCCTGGTCAAGAGGGGCTTCTGATGTGGGTCTACATGTCTTTACGATTATACACATATATCACAACTATCTCATCTTGGTTGTTATGTGTTGAAATATCTAGCATTTCTATTATAAGTGATAGCTAGTTTACTTGAATAAACACCAACAGGTTCATACATTCATGAATCATCAAACATAAACTTATCATCTCTATGTTTACTTTGCTTATTTCCATTAAAGTCATCTTTGAAGTTTATAATGTTTGGTATTTCAGTGTATTTCAGTGTACATTTACTTTCAAACTTGTTCAAGATGGCTGCTAAAATGAATATGAAACAGTAGTCATAAATACCTGTGTAGCAACAACTAAATGCAGGAAAAAGTAAATAAAACAGTTCCCTTAGGAGCTTTTTTCTTTACTCTTGTCCAGCGTTAAGCAGTTATCTATCTTTGAAGAAATTCTAAAAACAATAGCAACTTTATATGAGTGTGATTGTATTGTCATAGAATAGAATTGAAAATTAACATGTTTTGATTTGTTTTGCATAAATGTAATAGGATAGCCCGACAGAAGGCTAACGAGTAAGTAGATTGGTCACTGATATTGTACAGTGTAAACCATTGGTCAGTACTTGTCAAACCTTGTCGATGAAAAGCTGGGTTAGCTTTACTTTAATTCATGTGTTGAGAGCTTCACCAAAAGTATCACTTAATGTTTTACTGCTGTCAAAATAAGTTGTTTGAATTTGAATCATAATTTTTCAGTGTAGAGAAAATTAAGAACAATTAGTTTTTAGCTTAATGATCGCTCAGTAGAAGATGCACATGCAGTCTTAAAGACATGTAGCATCTTAATGTAGAAGGAAATAATTTAAGAAAGTTTTTTTGAGCTTCTGCATTACCTGTGTTCTGCATTAAACATCCACTTGTCATTAAAGATGTACATGTTTGTATATAGTTGTCTTTGTGTATTTTTAACACATGTAGATTAAATGAAAAAACATGTGACTGTCCTTGAAATGGAAGCCAAAGTATCTGTGGAACCATTTGCTACATTAGTCAGTTAAGCCTCCTATGCAGAATACTATTTAGATAATTTCCCCATAGCTTGTTTTCAGTGTTTAAAGCAGGTGACTGTTTAAAGCAGGCTGAAAGTAAAGCAGAAGGCTCATGAAGGAGGATTTTCCTCTGTTTTATTTTAAACCTGCTTTAAGCATCCACTTGCCAGCAAGTTTGCTATGGCTCTTTATCAAGACATGGTAGAATCATAAAGAGCCATTTCTATGAGCAGGTAAAGGTGTCAAAAGATGCTCGGTTAAAGGGTGAACCCAGAGCTATAATCAATGACAAAGCAATTGAATTGAAACTTGCTATAAATTGACACAAATAGTATAGAATACTGCAAGATGTCTTGTTGGTGTCTGCAAAGAGATTATCTAGAAATTGATGTCACATGACGCATTTAGCATCATGACACTTAATTCATTTGTGAGATAACATATTTGAATATGTGAGAATGTATGTTTGCATAATTTTTATCTCTACCTGTGTTAAATAACCCTTTGTGCATAGCAAATATCAATTATTATTGTGGCAATTACTCAACGAATTTCTGAGCAATGCTGCCATGATTTAAGACCAACATATTTAAAGGACTTTGTGAGGAGTTGCAATGATCCTTTCATGAAGTAGATTCCGTATATGACATTACCAGCATCAAGCAAGCTTTTGTGGTGATTTTTATCGCCATTAGTGATAGTCTAGTTAAAACTTTATAAGCATTTCTCCAGCTTATGTGGTTCTCCCATATATTACATTATACTGTATGTGCAATCCTTCAAAAAAATATAAGCACCCACCCTCAATATTTTCTTGTACATTTTAAACATTTCAATTTTTTTCACACTAAATGTTGATACAGTCATTTTAGATATTGTAATGTGACGTTTTTTCAGTCCCCACAAGATTTTCTAGTGGAAATGTAAATGTTCACAAGAAATTGTGCTTTCTCCCACATGTAATTCACAACAGTGTAGATGTAGATAGGTGAGTGTGTCATCTAAACAAAGTCAGACTATATTTTATTGAAATTTTGAAATGGGCAGTCAATTCTGTGTTAGCTGACTGTTAAAGACAAAGAGATTTTAACCAGTTCACGGCCACATTTTATCATCTACTTTAACCCCTTTGTCTGCTTTAAAAATGTTGCCTAAACTACTTTTGAAGCAATTTGACTGAAGATATATAACCATACAAGTGTCAAACATTTTGTATTCTGATCAAACACCACATAATGTTGGTCACTTATGGCTGAAAAAGAGTGAAATATATATTGCTAATTAGCACAGGGTACAAGTAGTGCAGAAAGCTCTGTTAAGAGTTCATTGCATTAATTCTGTCCTGTAAAAGCTATCATCTGTGTGAACCCTTGCTCCATAGCATGTGTATAGTTTTGAAGACAGGTGGCAAATAAAAGCAGGTTGGAAGTAAAGTAGTATGTAGCTTAAGGCACATTTTGCTTTCATTTCAACCTCCTAGGAATTTGCTAGGAAAAGGAGACATCTTTTATGGTGCACATTCATGACTGTATAAATTGGAACTATTTTCTTCATTTTAGGAATAAATTACTTATGCACGTTCTATAGAACAGTTGTTAAAAAGAAGTTAGTTTTTCAATCACTCACCAGTCACTCACTGTCAACTACTGTTAGATGCTGCAGTTCAGCATTAGAATGTAAGAACACATTTTTTGGAATACACCAGTTGCTACAAACAAAATTAATGATACATGGGAGGAGAAGGAGAATGCTCTTCCTGTTCCAAGAAAATGCTCTTAAAATATCCATTGCAAATAGTACTCGTGGGTATTTGTTGGCAACTGGTATATTTTGTAAGTATGATATAGGATTAAGCAGTATGATTATCAATGAGCCCTGCCATGAGAAAACCTATTTTTGCATTGCAAATAATAAAGACCCACCTCAGCCGCAACATCATATTGTAGTGGCTAGTCAGGATCTACATTGATTACAATCACAAGTGTCTACAGAATTTTGTTTAGCAGTATTATATACAATGATAGGTACTATAGCCCAAACTCAGATGCGTAGCCTGAGATGATGACGTGCAAAAAATCTCAGTGTTTTAAGAAAAACTATTTTGTATAATTTCCATTTCCATAGTTGCCTATGTTGTTGCTATTTTTCTTTGAGATGTAACTTGCAATATAGAACTAATTCCAGTCAATAAATTGAATAACTTTGAATTGTATTTTCAGCTTGTTATATCTTACCAATATCTTTTTGAATAATTAAGTTTATGTATAAAATTGTACCTGAGGAGTAGTTTTCAGTCAACTGTTATCAAAATGGGTGTAAAAAAGGTTGTAATTTCATGGTAACTCAGGGGTGTTTATCTATGCTATTGTCACATCAATAATGAGACATGTTTGACTATACTAGGTTGGCAAAACAGCGAGCTAAAGAAGAGTAAGTAGTATGGTCAGTGTTGTTGTAATCCGATGAAATATTTTGTCTTCAAACTTATTTTTTGAATTTCCTACCATTTCAGTATATAAAACTCAGAGCTAAATGCAGCAATATTTTAATTGAGATGTTATGATTTAGTAAATTTATTTACAATTTTAAGACAAGAAGTTCTGTTTTGTATGCAGATATTTGGATCTGATACTTAAACTCTGATAGTCTTAGGAAAGACTAAAAATAATGTCAATTCATAAACATTCAGTTTTGGTATTTAATATGTACACTTTTTGCAGCATTGGAAGCTGCTTTGTCATGGGAAAAATGACTTTAACTATTTGGACAGTTAAGAACTTGATATTTTGTTTTTATTTGGTCTGTGTAACCACTATCTCGAACTAATAAGATACTTGTATATTTTCAACAGTTGATGCCATTTTATAAATCATACAAATATCTGATTGCATACAGGAATTGTAAAATATAAGAACAACGTTATAAAATACAATTTAAAAGAATGAAACCGTATTGTTTTTGGATTACCTTTTGTATGAAACTTTATTGAAAAGTCTAAATTAATCAGGTCATCAAGAAATCAACAAAATTTATTGCTACTTGAGTAAGTAATTGTTGAGTAGTTGTTCTTGGTTTGAGGTGTGCGGAGTATTGCATGCTAATGTGACTTTTGTATAATGTTTGCTGCGTCTGTCATTGTCAGTCATGTATCGATCTAGTCCAGGTATAAACCATTTATCTGCTACAGAAGGGGAGATGTTCAAATATTAATATGACTATTGGAAGTATATTTTGATACTATATAAGATCTTACATTGTTGGCAATTTTTCAGAAAAGGGCAGGAAAAAAGTCATTTCATGGTTTGTTTTAGAGGTAGATACAGTATATCCTACTGTTATGACCACTTAAAAGAATAATCACTGATGATGTTAAAGACAAGTGGCAGCGTTTAGCAAGATGCAAGTAAAGAAGAGCCATTGGACTACTATCTTGCTTAAGACCATCAACAACCTTAACTCTTTGAGCTTTAAGTAATGTTATAGTTTGCAACAATTGTTATTTGCCACTATTCTTAATCGATTTTCAAAATAGAGAATAGTGACAACAGTTGTTATTTTTCTCTGAATCCATTCTGTTTGCAAAGGAATTCATGGTTTTGCAATATTAGCATATTCAATATGTTGCACAAGGTATTGTTTTAAGTGGTCATAGTAGTTTGGGTTGTCTGTAGATTTGCACATTTTTATGTTGATATCATGTCACCAAATTTATTCCTATGAAATTATTTTTTTCTTAGTGCTGGGTATTAAATAAATAAGTTCAGTTGTGAAGAGCCCAAACTTTTTATAGGGTCGCAGGGGAAGATTTGGGATTCGGAGACTTAATCTCATCGTAAGTAACAGTCTTTTATCTGCCTGTGCTTTTCTGCACAGATGATATTGTGTCAAGATGAATGGAATAATTGTCTTCATGGAGTTACTGCAATATTGCACTGTAGTTCAGAGTGCACTGCTATCTCGAGACTGTATTAAATATAATGTTGCACAGTATTACTTTTGTATTGTTGATGGCGGAGTTGTTAGTTACGGTATTGTTAGCTTCTATGGCGTTAGTAGTCAAACTATTTGTAATAATATATTACTGTATAGTTTGAACACATAAACTTGTATTTATGTGTGATCTGTTGGACTTTTGATGTTTGCAGCAACCTCAATACGACGTAAGTACAGGTGGGAAACTCCTTGTTGGAATCACCTGAATGAAGTACTAGAATCAGGTCATGTGATCAAATCTCAGAATCAGGTCAAGTGATCAAATCTCAGTTCAAATCAGAAACTCACTGCTGTCTTACTAAAATTGCAATGCAAATTAAGAGCCACATATCATCGAGAAATGAGGTCCACTATTTAAATGCTTGTGGGTTTTTTTCTTATTTGAAAAGCAATGGTGGCTTATCACTTTCCTCCATAATTTGACTGTGACAAGGTTTAAGACAGGTGGTTGCTTAAGGCAGGCTAAACGTAAAATAAAAAGTTCATGAAATGAACTTTATGCTTTACTTTCTGCCTGCTTTAAGCAATCACATGTATTGATGCAAATACAGATTTCCAGTGTCTCTTTAACCGATTACCCCATAGCCTGCTTCCAAGCTTTTGGGAGCAGGTTGAAAGTAAAGCAGTATGCAACTTATGACACATTTTGTTTTACGCTTAGCCTGCTATAAGCTACCATCTGATATAATATTGAAACTTTTTTTATATGATGTGTATTCATGACTGTATAAATTGGAACTATTTTCTTCAGTGGAGAAAAAAATCAAAGGCATATTTATGAGGTATTTGGTTACCGGTAACAAAATTGTAGAGCATGAAAAGGCATTTTATATGAAGAATAGGTAACGGCTGCAAAAGGTGTTATGGAGGAAAGGGTCATTTAATAACATAAGCTCACGTTGACTGAATAGATCATATTAGAGAGAATCGTTTTGGAAAAAAGAGTGACATCTGCAAGTATTAATATGTTGAAATGGTCGTCTACAACTATGTAATTTGCTTCTCAAATGCTTTTGAGCAATTTGAACATGTATGCCTAAAACAGCAAAATCAAGCATTTTTATGCAATCAAACAAATAGTCATATCAGCTTACTAGAATATAATCAGTGGACAAAATTTACACTGGATGAACATAAATGTAGGCTATTTTTAAAGCATCTGATGTATGCCTAATTGCCTAGCTCGTGTTTGTTACAAATAAAATTCAAAACTGAGAATCACTATATCAAATTTGATATCTAGTTATAACAGGTCAAATCATCAATTAAAAAATTATTCAGTCAAAGCATCTGATTATTTTTACTGATATTTTCCTGTGCACAATTTTTCATTGATGTAGTCTTCTAGTGTTGTTTTTCACAATGTTGATGTTTTGTACGTCACAACTCTGTATGAGTGTTGATGAAGACTGGTCAATGTTTTGTCCAGTGAACTGTTTCTGATGGCTCGTCTCACATTGCATGTCATTGCATGTTCACCTAAATATCAAAAACAGTCATATGTTTGGTGACCACTCATTGAAGTAGTCTTCCAACTGACTTGTGGAAGGTCAGTGGTCCTACCCAGTTGCTGATTTGTGCCTAAACTATTAATAAAGGCTATCTGGGGTTGAATCCTCCCCCTGGAATTAACTGGATGACATGATACGGATGAAATACTCTTAAAAATGACATAAAATCATAACATATCAAATCAAATCTCTTTGGAGCATTATGGACTTATTTTGTCCATTGAAATCTAGTGATGTGTATTCATATCCTTTACAAACGTGTACCTGTGTAGAAAAACACTTGTTCTATGTGAATAGTGTAGACCCAGATCAGAGGGCTCCTATGTATCTGACCAGGTTCTGCACTGTTTGTCATTTTGCAATAGTACAGAATAGAATAAGGCAGAACGATCCTGTAGGAGCTTTTTCTAATCTAGTTTTGGAAACAGATGACCAAATATTTCAAATGGAAATATTTTCTTCAGTGGAGGAATAAGTTAAAGGCGTAAAAAGTGTATTAAAGGAGTAAGTTAAGAGATCTGTATGTGTTCTTTTTTATTAATTGTTTTAACATACATAAACATTTTTTGTTGGAAAGCTTTTACAGATACAGTAAAACTCGGTTATAACGAATTCCAAGGGACTTGAGGATTTACTTCGCTCTAAACATTATTCGCTATATTGATAGTACGAAATTCGTTATAAGTTATCATCCTGGTTTGCGACTGAACTTTATATTCAGTGCCATATTGAAATACGTCGCCATAATACATGTACGCGGTCACATTCTATATTCATACACTGGTTATTATTTACCTTGTCTACCATTTAATCTTGGAATGCAATTCACGATCTATGTCACATCTTCAAGCGAAAAAATGGAAAAGAAAAATATGCAGCGATAACGCTATTTGTTAGCGCATATGCCGTGTATTCTCTTAAACTTCCATGATACCAAACACGTAAATACACTAGTGTGTACAGTTTGATTAACACGCGAGCCGTCATATGCTCATTTTACTTGAGTTGTTATAAATATCAAGGATTTAATATTCCGTGATAATATTACCGACCTCTAATTTTTAAATCATTGAGATTCCGTTTAGTTAAATCTTCTGCTTCACCGGCTGAGAGTTATCGTGTTTTTATTTATTCTTTTAAACATCCAATCAAACAAGTCGAAATAATCAGTCCCGGTTATGTAAATGAAACGACAACAGGATTACTTCATCTTTTTCGTCTACACATAGGAAATGGACAAGATATGGGGCCAGTTACTTACGCATATCTATAATTCGACACGGACAAAAATAAACGTTTACACGAGAACTGCATAGTGACAACACGTACAGTGAAGCGCACATTATGCTTCCAGGACTAATGGAGTTAACAAAGCATTTAGATTATACGGTAATTATACCGTATCGTAATCACGGATCAATTCACAAGGCATCCAGATCTTATTGTGTGTTTTAACACCTATGCGTCACGGTGTTTATCGCGAAAATTACATAGGTGACTGAAGACTGAAGCAAGATGAGACTTCGCTTTTACGAAGGTATTTTACACTGTTTTGTGAATAAAGGTACTTGAAAATCAGTTCGCTATAACCGAATTCGTACTAAACATGTTAGTCAACATAGAATTAATGCAGAGCTCGGCCGGGGAACGAAAATAAATTCGCTATAAGCCGAAATTCGCTGTATCAGAGTTCGTTATAAAAAAGTTTTACTGTATGTACTTGTATACTTGTATGAGTTCTTTAAACTCATTTAATGATGTTGGTTACATATAAGAATTTGCAATTATATAGTCAATGATAATAGAATTACTATCATATCATACAACATCCTTAGTAGACTTGTGTATAACACATATTTAGCAAATCTTTATTTGTTATAATTAGGTCAAGATGATATACATGCACTTATAATACTAACATGCTATAATGTCTATTTTCTTATTGTGTGTACAATGAAAGCTGACACTGCTCATTATTAAAGTCAACTTTGTTATAATAGGCCTCCAAATTTAAAAGACGAGCAATGCAATCCGATTAGACTGGTGGCTATTAAACAGAAAGTTCCTCCATGTGATATACAGTCACCTGCCTTAATTACCCACTAATTAACCCAATTTTTAGTGGTGGTAATAGAGAAGTTTTACTGTATTCTTTCAACAGCTGCTTATAACAAGTTAGACTTTTGAATTGCCTGTTTACTGTACATGTCATATTTGTAAAACTTCAGCCTGATGTCTATTTGCTGTATCAAAAGATTTAAATTTGTGTCACGTTTTGTTTGTGTGTAAAATTTTGTCATTGTGGCCAATTTTGTCATTGTGTCAAATTTTGTCTTTGTGACTGATATCTTTGTCATAGAGCCTGTATATCTACTGTCTCTTTGATTTTTGTTTTCATTCTATCTTCATGACCAATCTGATTGATTTTCAGGAATGTATCTTAATTTTTTCACATTTTCTGCAGGGAGCCAGGGAGAACTGCACAGAGTCTTGGCTGTTACTGTCTGGATACTTTGTACCTTAGTTCTTCTTTACCCATATCCCCCGTATCCTGTTTTTAGTTTTGAAGACAGGTGATCACTTCAAGCAGATTGAAAGGAAAGCAGAACTTGTGTTAAAGCGCTTTCTGTTTTACTTGCACCCTGCTTTAAGGTACCATCTGCTAGGATAAAGAAACTGTTTCTTTTGGTACATGTATTCATGACCGTATAAATTGTAACTATTTTCCTTAGCGAAGGAATAAATTAAATGTGCTCAAAGGCACTTCTATGGGGGAAAGGGTTAAAAATTAAATTAACAATGTTGGTGAAATACTAAAAAAATATTGATAGGTGATGCAATGTATATAATTAGTGTTTTATAGCTACACTTATGACCATCATTCTATATATAGTTTTCATTTTTAAACAGACAAAGAGAAAAATCCAAACAGACAGATGGTTCCCCAGTTGCCTTGTTCAACATGTTTGTACAGCGTGTACGTGACCAGCTTCATGTAGTATTAGCTATGAGCCCCATTGGTGAAGCGTTCCGTAACCGTTTAAGGAAATTCCCGTCCCTTGTCAACTGCTGTACTATTGATTGGTTCCAGGTAAGTCACCAATTTAACTACCAAATCACATAAAACACGGCTCAAAGACTATCAAACAGTGTAAGATCAAGATAAGCTATTCGCATACCGGTATTATTTTCGTCAGTAATAATTGATGTCAGCTAATTTTCTACTGTTAGAATTTTCAAAATTTCCTTTCAAAACAGGGTTAGAGTGTCAAACAGTTTCTGAGATGAGCATTAAGCATCTCATTTGGATCCAAACTGTGTGCATAGATAATTACAGTTTTGTCGCTAGCGTGCACATAATTAAAAAAAAATATGGGTCTAAACTACATGTTTTTGTCATAGTCAGCAGTGTTATGTCCATTGTTATTTGTTACAGTGCATTCTCGGATCAGATACTATATATTTCAAAGTTGCATCCGATTTTGGTCACCACTGTTTTGCAGTGTCTGAAAGTTTTTATTCCCACGGCATCAACTGATGGGGATCATAATTGTGGTTGTCCTGTTTGCACTTTTTACAAGTTTACTGTTTATCATATATATAGCATCAACTACAGCTTGTTGGTTTACTCTTGTCCTGTATTAAACTGACATCAGTCTTTTATACTTAAAAATCACCTTATTTTTAGGTGCTGTTTAATATAAGGTTGACTTTTTAAATGTTTGTTATTCAACTGCGAGCAGTGGCAAAACAAATTTGTTCATATTCTGTCTATCAGTACAATATCTTTATTTAACTTAAGTTTAATTTTGTCTGGTTAAACTGTCAAGTTTAGTGGTGACAAACATTTTATCAAAGTAGGTAAAGTTAGAACTACCAATGATGTTGTGGTTAAAACTATAGTTTTATTATATGATGTTTGGACCATACTATGGTCTGCTACAGATAAACAAAACATAACAAGGGCTAATATCAAAGATTTAGAAGCTTCTTTTCATATTATTTTGTTAGTCCTGGCCAGAAGATGCTTTACAAGCCGTGGCCTCAAGATTCTTGGAGGATGTGGAGATGGCAGATGAAGAGAGAACTGGTTGTATAGATATGTGTAAAGCTTTCCACACAACTACCAGAGAACTGTCTGAGAGATACCTACTGGAACTTGAGAGACATAACTATGTGACACCTACATCCTATCTTGAACTTATTAATACTTTTAAGAATCTCTTGGATGTAAAGAGAGGGTAGGTTTTAGAAAAAGAAATGTTTGACCCCTTAGCCTGTTTCTTGTTTTGCATACAGGTGACCACTTAAAGCGGGTTGAAAGTAAAGGGGCATGCACCTACCTTAAAGCACATTCTGCTTTACTTTCAGCCTGCTTTAGTCCACTATCTGCTAGAATATAGAACATCTTTCTTATGGTACATGTTTATGACTGCATAAATTGGAACTGTTTTCTTCAGGGGAGGAATAAATTAGAAGTGTAAAAGTTTTTTTATGGTGTAATTGGTTAAATAAATCTGAATAAGGGGAGATCCTTTGAAAGCACAGAAAACAAAGCAAATACTGAAAATTGCAGACTCGGTTTAATTGAGTCTGTTCATGAGCAATACTGAAATATGCAACAATGCTCACGCCCCCTAGCACCAGCTTAAGCGGAATTCAACTTTCAACTGTAAATGCGCTGAAATCAATGATTCCAAAGGACCAGAAAGTATAACAACACTGAGAATGAAGTATGGGGCGACTTTTTACAGCCGCCACACAAGCACTTAACATCTGCTGTTGTGAATTATATAAATCTCCCGCTGAACATTCAATTTCATGTATAAAACTCTGCCCACTAGGAACATCTGTCACCTGAACTTTGACTTATTTGATATGGTATATTCTCCGTAAAAAGGGTTCAGACTCATGTCAAACAGATTCTGTAAGAAAACAGTGCAGAACCTGATCAGACAGCTCCTAAAAGAACTCTCTGACCTTGGTCTTCACTGTTTTCAAGTATCAATATACTCCGGAGCAGGAGAAGGATTAGCATTTTTTCCTGAATATTTACATTTATTCCATTGTGTTTCCTTCTAACCAACAACACTGAGCATGAAAATAACAACCACTGGACAGCTTGAAGAAGATAAAATATATAGAGGATCTTACACGAGTGCTCATTAATAATCATTTTAAATAAACTAGTTGACTAAAACAATATGATCAAAAGTTGACTGGTTATAGTAACGTCATTGCAAATGACATCATTTAGCGCCCCATGTCATGCAGCGCTTGTGTACGAGCAGGTAGGGCTGGAGCCCAAATATTGATATTTCACTATCATTTATTGAATGGTTTTATTAAACTGCCAGAGGCAGTTTTATGTGATAACATAACATATCTTCAACTCTCTTTGCTATTATGTATAAGTTAGATAAATAAATAAAAAATCATACAGATGAGCTTTGACTTATTACATAGAAGGCTGCAATCTTCTTTCCTCCTCAGTATTTTCTGACATTGCCTGTATTCTTCAGTGAGGTGGTTAAACAGAAGAAGAGGTATGAGGTTGGTTTGGAGAAACTTGCCTCAGCAGGAGATCAGGTGGCTGACATGCAGAAAGAGTTGATAGACTTACAGCCCCAACTCATACAGGCCAGTAAAGATGTTGATGATATAATGGTCATCATAGAGAGAGACTCCATTGAAGTGGCTAAAGTAGAAAAGGTTTGTAAAGATAAAAGGATTAATTTCGACCACAATAAAAGTATTGAGACAATTCTAATGACAATTCATAGAGATCAGAATTGATACTAGCTTTGATAAAGGAAAAAAGGTTCATTAAGTTTACCTGATCTTTGGTTTCATCACAGGAAATGAAATTGTTGGGTTTGAAAAATAAATCTGTTTGGGTACATCTTGAATTTGGCATGGTCATCCAAATCAATGTCTGAGAATCAGTTGTAGAGTTTCAAAGAGAAAGAAACAGATTTTGATTTCTCCCTCATATCTGGACAGCTGTGTATATATATATTTATATGGGGGTTTCTGTACTCGTTAGGTGGTAAAAGCAGATGAAGCAGTAGCCAATGAGCAAGCTAAGGCAGCTAAAGCCATCAAGGATGAGTGTGACGCAGATCTGGCTGAAGCTATACCAGCCCTTAATGCTGCCATGGACGCCCTGAACACTCTCACACCACAAGACGTGACTATTGTCAAGACTATGAAATCACCACCTTACATGATCAAGCTGGTACTAGAAGCTGTCTGTGTGATTAAAGGTATCAAGCCTGATAGAGTTCCCGACCCAAGTGGTTCTGGCAAGAAGATTGAAGACTACTGGGGCCCAGCCAAGAAAATGTTGGGCGACATGAAGTTCTTGGAATCCCTTATGAACTTTGACAAGGTTTGTACACAACTCACCCAGATTGAGCAAACAAAAAACTCCAAGGGCCAGAGCTTAGATATTTGGCACATAGCATTTATGTACAGGGCCTCTATCAAGTTTGTTCAAATAATGCCCCTGGGATCAAAATTGCCCCGCCCCGGGGTCACAGTTTTAGATAAAGTAATATAGTGAAGTTTTCAAACGTCTACTCCTCTGAAACTAATTTGGCCAGAGCTTAGATATTTGGCATGGTGACACTTTTAGCTATCTTTTACGTATGTTGTAAAAATGATTCTGGTCTGTTGCACAGGTTTTCGGCGCGTAAGCTATGACCCCCCCCCCCCCCCCCCCCCACCACCCCCCCAGCTACTACCCCCCCCATACATCTTTCAAAATGAGTCAAAATACATCCATATGTTCAACAAACACCCTTAACAAATGTTTCAAGAAGTTTAAAAAAAATATTTTTTTTCCGTAGCATGTATGTATACAACGAAAAGGTGGATGTGATTTCAAAGCCATCAACTTCCCAATGTTGTCATTTTGTCATTTTTGGGCCGATTTTGACAAATGATGGTTTATTATTTACATTTAACAGTTCTGTTCAAAGAAAATTAGCTCACAGCCCAAGCAAGGCACGAGCACAAGTGAAGAAATAAAAAGTTCGGAATCATTCGTCCACCTTAATTTTTGGACTTGTTCGTCATACAGCGATTAACAAGTGCATTTGCGACCATGCATTACACCATGGTACGGGTAATTAATAGAAAATGAAATATATAATAAATACCATTTGAATTATCGGTAAATGAGCATTTCTGTTACGAAATAAATTTCTAGATAACTTTCGTTTTCAAGTTTCACTTGACAAATGGATATGATCATTGGTCGTATTCGAATCATCGAGTTTGTTGTCAACGAAAACTGGGCGGAGCAAATGCGCGAAGATTTACTGATGACAACGATTTTGACCCGACTCGAATAGAAATTGTGGTCAATGATTTGATGGTTTGACAACATTTTGTCAACGGAAAACATCAAATGGTGATTCGAATAGAACTTGTTGACAACTATTCCAACTGACGCGATAGTTGTCCTGATTCGAATACGACCAATTGAGGCGCTTGGCTTATGCGTCATTTCCTGCTTTGAAACTGGTTCTCGGTTTCGCTAGAATGATAATAGTTTGACTGGGCAACCACTCGTTTGTTTGAGAAAATTTCGCGTGGGCGAATGTTTCCGTATAAGGGGTCACCCTACTTTTCGAGTCCCCATGCGCGTGTTCGCCGATTGCTTTGAATTTTTCACCAATTATCGTCAAAGAAAACTGTTTGCTGTAAACAATGAGCCATCATTTGTCCAGATCGTCCAAGATTTGACAAAATGACAGGGTTGGGAACTTGAGGGTTGCTTCTGCAAGGCGCTTTTTCATGGCAGCCTTTACTATTTTACTTATAAATTAGCAAAAAAAATATTTTTTAAAAATTTAATGAAACTTCAGGAAATGTTCTTTTATGATGATTATTGAATGTATGGATATATTTTAGGGTATTTTATCCATGTTTGGTGGTGGTGGAGGGGGGTAGAAGCTGGGGGTAGTGTCATAGCCTACGGGCCGAATGCCTATGATCTGTTGCATATCTAGGTCACAGGAGCTGAAACATATTTTTTCAATGGAAACATAAAGATTCTTATCGTCTGAAATCCTAAGTACCCTGAGCTTAGATATTTGGCACATAGCATCATCTACAGTTCCTCTATCAAGATACTGTTAAAATTATGCCCCCCTGCCCCGGGACATAAATCATTATCTCCATTTTGTCAGCTATTCTCAGGTGAGCAAAATATGGCACATGGGCCTCTTGTTACTATAGTATGAACAATTTTATAGTGTCTCAAAATCAAACTCTATCTTTTCTTTTGTATAGGACAACATCAATTCTGCCTACATGAAGCAGATTCGAGCCAAGTACATTACCAACCCTGACTTTGACCCAGACAAAGTGAGAGTGGCGTCCACAGCCTGTGAGGGTCTGTGTAAATGGGTTAGAGCTATGGACACCTATGACAAGTAAGGACAGACGTGATTCGTTATGGAAAAGATCAAACCTCAAACTACAGTAGAATTTCTATTAATACTACTAAAATGAAGAAATACTCTATGATAGCTCTTATTGAAAGCTACATATACCTTGGCGATAAAATTCATTCTTAAGTAAGCTAACTTTCAATACAAGGGGAGCTGTCTTCCTTCTGCCACCAGTTTTTATGCCCCCAGAATCTACGATTCGGCGGCATATAGTTTTTGTCATGTCTGTTGGTATTTCCGTCCGTCTGTCCGTCCGTCTGTCTGTGCCAAAAACCTTAACCTTGGCTATAACTCTTGCATTTTTGTACCTGGACCTTTTATACTTGGCATGTGTCTTCCCTGTATCAAGACCTTTCCATCCATACAAACCTTTTTGACCTTGTGACCTTGACCTTGACATTTGACCTACTTTTGTAAAAATCTTTAAATGGCTATAACATTTGCACCAGTAGGCCCAGGGCTTTCATATTTTGTATGTATATTTCTTTTGTCAAGACCTTTCCAACCATACCAACATCTTTGACCATGTGACCTTGACCTTGACCTTTGACCTATTTAATCAAACTTTAACCAAAAACCTTAACCTTGGCTATAACTTTTGCATTTTTGTACCTGGACCTTTTATACTTGGCATGTGTATTCCTCATGGCAAGACCTTTAAAACCATATAAAACTTTTTGACCTTGTAACCTTGACCTTGACATTTGACCTACTTTTGTAAAAAAAATTAAATGGCTATAACATTTGCACCAGTAGGCCCAGGGCTTTCATATTTTGTATGCATATTTCTTTTGTCAAGACCTTTCCAACCATACCAACATCTTTGACCATTTGACCTTGACCTTTGACCTATTTAATCAAACTTTAACCCAAAACCTTAACCTTGGCTATAACTTATGCATTTTAAACCTGGGCCTTTTATACTTGGCATGTGTATTCCTCATGGCAATACCTTTAAAACCATATAAAACTTTTTGACCTTGTGACCTAGACCTTGACATTTGATCTACATTTGTAAAAATCTTTAAATGGCTATATAATTTGCACCAGTTGGCCCAGGGCTTTCATATTTTGTATGCATATTTCTTGTGTTAAGACCTTTCCAACTATACCAAAGTCTATGACCATGTGACCTTGACCTCGACCTTTGACCTATTTAATCAAACTTTAACCAAAAACCTTAACCTTGGCTATAACTTTTGCATTTTTGCACCTGGGCCTTTTATACTTGGCAGGTGTCTTTCCTGTGGCGAGACCTTTTCAACCATACAAAACTTTTTGACATTGTGACCTTGACATTTGACCTACTTTTGTTAAAATCTTTAAATGGCTATAACATTTGCCCCAGTAGGCCTACGGCTTTCATATTTTGTTTATATATTTCTTGTTTCAAGACCTTTCCAACCATACCTACGCTTTTGCCCTCGTGACCTTGACCGGCTTTTGTATAAATCTTTATATGCCTATAACATTTGAACCAGTAGGCCTAGAGATTCCATACTTTGTATGTACATGTACATTGTATGTTTCTTGTGTTAAGACTTGTTCAACCATGCCAATGTTTCATTTACCATGCGACCATGACTTTTGACCTACTTTTGCAAATAAGCATTACATTACAGAACATGACGCTGGCTGGGGGCATTTGTGTTTCACAAACACATTGCTTTTCATCTGATCTTCACCAAACTTTCTGAAAATGTTTGTTGACATAAAATGGAGACCAATTTGGATAACCAGCGGCACCAATTTATGCTAGGCCCTTTGGAGTAATGGCCCTTAAAGTCCTCAAAATGGCGCTCCACTACAGTTTCAGCTCTCTAACTTTTACGTTTGATAGTCTGGATTCCCCTCCCTGTATCATCGGGGGCATTCGTGTAACTGGGACACGCTCTTGTTTTTTTAACCATTATGATTTTTGAGTCGTATTTAGTTTGGCTTTGTTGTCGACCATCTATAGCAATTAAGGAATTAAGTTCATTTGTATGGCCTGCACAAAAGCATCTTTGTATGATTACAGGGTGGCTAAAGTTGTGGCTCCCAAGAAGGAAGCTCTAAAGAAGGCTGAGTCTGAGTTGGCTACAGCTATGGCTTCACTGGAGAAGAAGCGAGCCTCGCTGAAGGAAGTACAGGACAAACTGAACAAACTGACAGAGAAACTCGAGTTCAACAAGCAAAAGAAGGTTGACCTAGAGAACCAAGTAGACCTGTGTACAAAGAAACTGGCCAGAGCTGAACAGCTGATTGGCGGGCTTGGAGGAGAGAAAGACAGGTACACAACACGTGTTGATAGGGTACGAGTTCATGAGGAACACAAGAAGAAATGATTTTCATACTTTTTTCTGTACAATAATGTATTTATAGCATGAGTTTGGACACATCAACCTTTTCCTTCTTGAAACTTAAAATGGTATTTTTCAGTTTCAATTTTTATTTGTATTGCAATATGACAGTCGGTGCAGACCCTGATCAGAGTACTCCTTTAGGAGTTTTCTTATCTGGGTCTTCACTGTTTGCATTGGAAAGGAGGACTCTTCACTTGTATACTGTTGGCAAAGGATGTGTATGTGCAGGACTAGGGTTCAAAGGGTAAACATATTATTTTTAATGATTTTTACTGTCTGAACAGACTTTAAATATGTCAATGATCTGCAGGTGAAAACCAACACCCTATTATCAACTTGACTAAAAATCTGAACTTTTGCAGATGGGGTTTGGCAGCAAAGGCCCTTGGTATAAAGTATGTGAACTGTACAGGTGACGTGTTGGTGTCATCAGGTATTGTTGCCTACCTTGGTTGCTTCACATCAGCCTTCAGAAGTGTAAGTACTTTCTCCTTATCCTACTTGTGAGCAGCAACTATTTATTAGAATCACTTCGCTTGTGAACTGTTGTAATTATTTTAATTTGAAGTGGACAGAATCTTGATTTTGATGCACAGTAATGACAATTTGATACAGGGGTTGGAATTCACAGACTCAATTTTTGTAGGTTCAACTTGAGACTCGAGAAGTATCTCATTCTATAGAATTGTTGAGAACAGTACTGTCCTGGCAGGAACATAGAGCCAAACCTTAGTGTGAGCGGTTAACTCTTCTCATGCTGTTAGCCTATATCGAGTTTTATGAAAACAGTCAAGACCAAAATCAAACAACTTCTTCAGGAGCCATCTCACCAGGGTCTTACAACATCTGTGTGAGATGAATCTGCCTGTTTCTTCCTTCCATAATTTTATTAGTCTCTGTAAAAGTTCCAATGATAGATATTCATAGAGGATGTAACTTTATATATGATAGTCAGCATGCGAAGGGTTAATCATGAGTCTCACATCGAAAATTACTCTTACTCTATAAGCTAGGTTCCATATCAATGTGTTAGATAATACAGTAAAACCTCTATTACCACCACTCTAAAAAAGTATTAATTGATTGTATATTTAGACAGGTGAGAGCTTAAAGCAAGGTGAGCAGCCTAAAGGAGCTTTTGTTTTACTTTTACCTTGCTTTAAGCAGCCGCCTGCCTCAAACATAAGATAATTAAAACAATTAAGTGGTTGTAAAAGAGGGGTTTTCCTGCTCATTTAATTCAAAGGCAATTTTAAAACCCGTCATGTGTGAGCTTTAATCATATTTATGGATACATAAGGCATTGTTAGTCTGTAACAAAGCCAATTGTCACAATGGAAACATGCTTTATTAAAAAATATATTTGTTTCTGTATGGTACATGATGGAATACGTGTTGTACTACAGGATCAAACTGAGGCATGGATCAAAAGTGTGAAGGAGCGTGGTATACCTTGCTCCGAAGACTTCTCTCTGATCGCCACACTTGGAGACCAAGTCAGGATTCGAGCTTGGAACATTGCCGGGCTTCCAACTGACAGTTTCTCTGTTGACAACGGCATTATGTTGACGTAAGTGTCTTGAATGAAATGGTTCTGAATATTAATATTTTGAAGAATAGCTGTAAGGAAACTGTTTTTTAGCTCACCTGAGCTAGCTCAGTGAGCTTTTGCAATCCTTGAATGTCCGTCGTTCGTCGTCCGTCGTCAACAATTTTAGTGTTTATTCTCTAGAGACCACAATTTTAATCAAATCTTTCTGTTACTCGCTCAGATTGTATATTTCTATAAGAGTTCAGATGAGGTTGATTATGGTTGAAATCTGACTTATAGGTCAAGAGTTATTTACCTTTGAATTGCTGAAAATGCCATATTTAACAATGTTTACACTCTAAAGGCCACACTTTTTATCCAATCTTTCTAAAACTTGCTCAAATTGTATATTACCATATAAGTTCAAATGAGATTGATTATGATTGAAATCGGACAAATAGGTCAAGAGTTATCTACCTTTGAATTGCTGAAAATGCCATATTTAACAGCTTTTACCCTCTAGAGGCCACAATTTTGATCAAATCTATCTCAAACTTGCTCAGATTCAATATGACTATAAGAGTTCGGATGAGTTTGATTATGGTTGAAATCATCCTAATAGGTCGAGAGTTATAGACCTTTGAATTGCTGAAAATGCCTTATTTAAGGGTGTTTACTCTCTAGAGACCACAATTTTTATTCAGTCTTTTTCAAACTTGCTCAGATTGTATATAACCACAAGAGTTCAGATGAGTTTGACTATGGTTGTAATCAGACGAATAGGTCAAGAGTTATCTACCTTTGAATTGCTGAAAATACCAAATTTAACGGTGTTTACACTCTAGCGGCCAAATTGCTCAGATTGTATATTACCATAAGAGTTGCAATAAGTACGATTATGGTTGAAATCAAACCAATAGGTCAAGAGTTATCTGCCCTTGAATAGCTGAAAATGCCATATCTAACAGGGTTTACACTCTTGCAACTACAGTTTTCAATGGATTTTATTATACTTGCACACAAGGTATACAGCTATAAGTTCTCGAAGGAGTTTAGGCTCTAGTTATCTGCCCTTGATGTACTCTACTATATTTCTAGAATTATGAGGTTGTATTCCAAAATTGTTTACATGCTATACTACAAATTTGAATAGATTTAGATTAAAACGAGTGAAACAGAAAGGTAAAGCTATCAGGTTTCAATACAACAGGTGAGCGATATCAGGGCATTCAGGTTCTCTTGTTTAAATTACATTATTTTGAAAATGAACTTTTTCTTTTATGAGTTGCTTAAATCTTGCTTGTTGTTTGACTTGATAAAAATAATCGTTTTATTCTGTGTCACAGAAATGCTAATAGATGGCCTCTGATGATTGACCCCCAGGGACAGGCTAACAAGTGGATCAAAAACATGGAGAAGGCCAACAATCTTCACATCATCAAATTGACCAATTCAGATTTTGTCAGAACCCTCGAAAACTGTATCCAGTTTGGTACCCCGGTAAATGTGTAGAGCATCTGTTTATAATAATCTGAGTGTATATGATGCAATGAAAGTTTCATATGTAGAAGGACCTTTGAATATTGCCCACAGTAGTAATCCAAGATCTGCTATTTCAGTGGAGACTACTTTACTCTGATTTTAAACAAAATTAAATGCAAAAGCTATGCAATAAAATGTAAAAAAAACTACCTTCTGAAATGTCTGGCTTTACTATGGTTGGATAACTATTTTTAACTTATAAATGGAGGAGTAGGTAAAGGTACTCTAAGAAATTTCCTTGAAGGGGAGATCCTTTGCAAGCACAGAAAACAAAGCAAATACTGAAAATTGCAGACTCGATTTAATTGAGTCTGTTCATGAGCAATACTGAAATATGCAACAGTGCTCACGCCCCCTAGCACCAGCTTAAGCGGAATTCAACTTTCAATTGTAAATGCGCTGAAATCAATGATTCCAAAGGAACAGAAAGTATAACAACACTGAGAATATTTTTTTTACCTCAGGTTTTACTGGAAAACGTTGCAGAGGAGCTTGACCCTATCCTGGAGCCTCTGTTACTGAAGCAAACATTCAAGCAGGGTGGCTCCCTGTGCATCAGGCTTGGTGACAGTACCATTGAGTACTCTTTGGACTTCAAGTTCTACATCACCACAAAACTCAGGAACCCCCATTACCTGCCTGAGACCTCAGTCAAGGTGAGATTTGGTTTAAGCTCACAGGAAATAGTCACAAAATTAGAACAACAGTTAAACAAAAAATCTTCACACACAAAGTTGCAACATTATTGTGGTATATGTTTTAAAATTGTTGTTTGCATTATTTTAAACTTAAATTTCAATAATTTAGTAATAAGATTCTCATATTTGTGTCATAATGTGTATATATGGGTAGTATTTCAACTATTCTCCTGATCAATATTAATATTCTAAACTCCGCTTACTATGAACATCTATCATTTGAATTATTACATTGGCTTTCTGAGATAGTGAAACTTCTAAAACTGGCTTCTAAGGTAGTAAAACAATACCAGAAGAAAAAATGAAGACTTGTGTCACAGAGGTCCTATTAGAAAACCTTGTAGAGTTAGATCAGGTGGCTCCTTAAGATGTTGTCTGATCTGGGTCTACATTGCTTTTAAAACATGCTAATATATATGATTATAGCAGGAGAATGGGTATGTGGTATAATTAGCTATTACAGAAGTTGTACATATTAATGTTGTTATCATATACAGGTGACACTGTTGAACTTCATGATCACACCTGAAGGTCTGGAGGACCAGTTGCTGGGTATTGTTGTGGCCAAAGAGAGACCAGAACTGGAGGAAGAGAAGAACGCTCTCATCTTACAGAGTGCTGAAAACAAAAAGTAAGCTGCTGTGAATAAGCATGGGCCCTACAAAAATATGTATTTCTTTGTAAGAAAAGCAGAATCTGAGATAAGTAGCTTTAAAAAAGATGAATTTGTACCAATAGGCGGATTAAGATATAGGTTAGAAGCTTTTTGCATTACCTTCAGTAGTTAATTTTGTTAGTTACTTAAGACAGTTTGCAGCTTAATGAAGGGCAACAGTAACTTTTGATCTGTACTATAATTACATTTCTACTGAACTTTTTTCTGTTTCTAGGCAACTGAAGGAGATTGAGGACAAGATTTTAGAAGTTTTATCATCTTCCGAGGGTAACATTCTAGAAGATGAGACTGCTATCAAGGTGCTGTCCTCCTCCAAAGTCCTCGCTAACGAGATCTCAGAGAAACAGGTAAACTGGTGTTACAAACATTCAAGAGTTTTATCAAAAGATAAGCTTTTATACTTTTGCAAACAGTGTAGACTGGAACAACAGCATTTGAAATAACAGCTGTACTGTCTCACTCTGGTAAAGGAGAAGTCTAACATAAAGTTTTTTGTTAGGGCTGCCATTTATTGGGATTTTCCCAAATCTTTTGATATTTCTTAATTTCACCGGACCTACATACTTTTTCCGAAATCTTTGGATTTCTGGTGTTACTTTAAAAAAATTGAAATTTATGTGGTTTTCTCTTAGGAAACATTGATATGGGTGTCAAATAGTTCAGATCCAGATCAGACGTGGCATCTTATCTGGATTCAAACTGTTTTCATAATCATGTTAGTGTTATAGAGCCTGGCAGCAAAAGGGTTAAAGGTACTATACATAAAATCGCACTTGAAAATTTGGAAATCTGAGGGGTTTTATGAACAACTTATGGTAGCCTTAGTTTGTGACCATCAATGACTGGTAGTATAATGGTAAACACACTGTCAGTCTGTCCATCTATCTGTTAACTTTTCCTTGTAAGAACTCTTCTGCCTTCATTTTTGGCCTGATCTCTTTAAAACTGCTACATATCTTCAATACCACTATAGTTTTGAAAAAGTGCTTTGGGACTTACCCACATTTAAGTTTTGAAATATGGCTATGGTCGACTGAGAGAAGCTCAATTTATAGAAATTCAATTTATAGAAATCAGAGGCAGTTTTACTGTATTGAGGATTTACTATACTTTTTATTACTACCTGTCTGAAATTTATTTATTTATTTGTTTTATAGGCTATTGCTGAGGAAACAGAAAAGAAGATCGACACAGCTCGTATGGGCTACACACCAATTGCCATCCACTCTACAATCCTGTTCTTCTCCATTGCTGACTTGGCCAACATAGAGCCCATGTACCAGTACTCTCTTATGTGGTTTATCAACCTGTTTGGACTGTCCATAGAGAATGCTGAGAAAACAGATAATCTAGAGAAACGACTTGACAATCTGTATCACCACTTTACATACTCCTTGTACTGTAACATCTGCAGATCATTGTTTGAGAAAGACAAGGTAGATTATTCTGTGTCTTATTATTGAGCAATGAAGCCTCTAATTCTTTCATAGCAACAACCTTTTCGTGTTTCTACCCTGTCCAGATATAGAGCCATTGAACACTCTCTGTACACCCTTACTAAGGGATGTTGAGCATAGAGAAAGTAATCTTTCTGCTTGACTTTCAGTCTGCATTAAGTAACTACTCATCTTAAAGGGGAAATCTTAAGAACAAGATTTAAACAAAACTTTCGACACATGCATCAAGATTGGTAGAACAAAAATGTGGAAGATTTCAAAGCCTACTTAATAATACGAAAGACTCAAGCAGGAAACGCAACACAAACAGTACACCCACCTCACACACAGTCATACCATGACAAACACCCACCCACAATACCATTCCTTCATCTACACACTAAATAGAAAACAACACGCAAGACAAGCATAAAGCAAAGTGAACATAGGAGCCCGCCTTGGTACGGTCAGTAGCAATCAATAATTAATTACAAATTAGCCATTAACAACCACTGGGGGGTTAAAGACCGAATACTTCTGCATGAAACCACTACTAGTTTGTGCATGTCCATATAGTACTGTTATCATTTTAATGTCTTTGAAATAATGACATCTTAAACTGCTTTGATATTTGTTGTTTACTTCATAGTTGTTGTTTGCAGAATTTATCAAGATTAGCTGTATGTTTTTATTTAAATGTCCAATGATGTGGTTCTTGATTTTACCCCGAGTTACTTTGTATCTGTTCGCAAATGACATATAAGTCCCACATTGTAGAATAAGAAATCAGTGTTTTTAGTATTAATAAGATATCCTAATAATAAATACGAAAGACCCAAGCAGGAAACGCAACATAAACAATACACCCACCTCAAGCAGAACACACACACACACATACCATAACAAACACACACACACACACACACACGCAATACCATTCCTTCATCTACACACTAAATAGAAAACAACACGCAAGACAAACATAAAGCAAAGTGAATGTTTGACACTATAGTGTCTACATATGCATACTTATCTTCATTCAGCTCCTGTTCTCCTTCCTCCTGTGTGTCAACATTCTGAAGCACAACAAGGAAGTTGTTGAGGATGAGTGGCGTTTCCTGCTCACTGGTGGTATTGGTCTAGACAACCCACATAGCAACCCTACGACCTGGCTGCCCTCTCAGGCATGGAATGAAATATGCCGTCTTGATGAGCTTTCAAACTTCAAAGGCATGAGGACCAAGTTTATCACATACAAGGACATGTGGAAAGAGCTCTATGACAGTGTGGTAAGGGTAACATACAGCTATTAACCCTTTACCTCATAGCCTGTTTCTGGTTTAGAAGACAGGTGACCACTTAAAGCAGGTTTAAAGTAAAGCAGAATGCTACTTAAGGTATTCTAATTTACTTTCAGCCTGATGTTACCTACCATCTACTAGGATGTAGAACATATTTCTTATAGTACATATACTCATGTTTGTATAAAATGGAACAGTGTTTCTCTGTGGAGTTTTAAGACATTAAAATGCATTAGTATGGAGTATGTGGCTTACCAATTCCTTTGCATTAGTTAATGTTTATCCCTTCCGCCATATAAGACTACCTGTCATGATAAATAACCTGAAGTGAGGATTCTCTGATAACATGTTAAATACAGGTCGAAGCTTAAAGCAAGATGATAGTAAAGCATAAAGCTTCTAGGTTTTGTCTTCATCCATATATATGTATATCCATCCATATAGTTGTCTGTTATGTGTGGGTAAAGTACCATTCGCCGTTATGGACATGCATTTATTCAACAATACCATCTATTACATCCTTTTGTTATTGTTTTTATTTTTTCAGGAACCCCAGCACTTTGAGCTTCCTGGAGAATGGGGTGAGAGACTTGGACTGTTCCAGAAATTGCTGCTTCTGAGATGTCTACGACCTGACAAGGTAAGAAAATGGCTTAAACTTTATTTTATTAACCCTTTGTCTGCTGGTCACGACTTAACTGATTCTGCAAACAGTTCGGACCCAGAGTAGATGCTGCGTAACATGACATCTGATCTGGATCCAAACTGTTTGATACTCGTCATTAGGATTCTTAACTTTAAAAAATGTATAAATCTAGATTTAACAAATTTTGCAGACCACAATTTCCAAGTAGACAATATAACCGCAGGGTAAGGGTCAATTATGAAAACAGATTGCACAACAGGCTATGGCTATGAAAGTCCTCTCCAAGAACAATATCATTATGTATACATGTTCTACATGCATTATAGAAGTAGCACAGGGGAAATATGTCTGGTTGTAGCCTACATTGTATCCAAACTGTCAGGTATACTTCTGAACCCGTTTACAGGGGTGCTATTTCTCCGGATTTTTCCTAAATGTTTGGATTTTTTTCTAGTACATGGTAGCTTAAAGTAGGCTGAAAGCTATAGAGCAGAATGCGCCTTAAGGCCCATTCTGCTTTACTTTCAGCCTGCTTAATGCAGCCATTTGTCAACAAAACTAGAAACAAGCCATGGGGAAAAGGTACGATTCGTAAAATCGCACTTGAAAAATGCAATTTTTAAAATCTTAGGAATTTTTATGACAAATAATGGCATCCCTGCATTTAAGTTAATTAATAATACAATATTTGATGTAAAATGCGTATCTATGGACTTATGGGTTAACAGTACAGTTCCTCAAAGTCTAAATGGTATGTTTTTGTGTCTTTTAGGTTGTACCTGCCATCCAGGACTTTGTGACGGCCAAGATTGGTAAGAAATACATTGAGCCGCCACCGTTTGATCTGCCCAAG
Organism: Gari tellinella; assembly: GCA_922989275.2. NCBI lineage: Eukaryota > Metazoa > Mollusca > Bivalvia > Cardiida > Psammobiidae > Gari > Gari tellinella. Next base: position 13,421,398 of record OV277873.1, read on the forward strand.
GCATTTGGAGACAGCAACAACGGTGCCCCACTCCTGTTTGTCCTATCCCCAGGAGCTGATCCTATGAGTGCTTTACTCAAGTTTGCAGAAGATCAGGTTTGTCACTTCATGATCGGTCATCTTGTTTTGCTGCATGTAGTTTGTATTATGCATAAATGTAGATACACTGCATATATCTCTTGTTCTATAACCAAATGGCTGAAATTTCAAAAAACAGTATATTGTAAATTTAGTACAGTAAAACTATATACATTCAAATGAGTTTGTAGTCTTATATAAATGTTGTAGCTTTATGCAAGACCAAAGTAATGCAGAAAATTCCTTACGTGTCAGTGTTTGCAAAACAGGATGATCTGTATGGCTGTTAACCCCTTTCATCCGTGAAACTTCAAATGGATGATTCAGTTTTTCTATTAATTCTAGTTCATTTTGGCTATTAATGTTTGTTTCTTGCAATGTATTGCAAAATGACAAACAAGTAAAGGACCACCAAATAGACCGGATGTGCTTTGAACATGGTGTATTCAACAAAAAAAGTCAGACATAGAAGGAGTCGCCAACATATGGCTAGACATCAATGGTTGCCAGTACAAGTACTAAATGCTTGTTGCTGCCATACAAGTGAAGTCCTCCTAGGTTTGGATTTCTTAAAGAAGAATAAAGGCAGAGTTGATGGCAAGCACCCTGACACTACGACAGAGCACTTGCAAACTTAACACAACCAAGAAACTTTGGTGTTTTCGTATAGTTGTAGCCGAGAAAACAGAAGTTCATGCAAAGTCAGAAATTATCAAAATATCAAACCTCAAGAGAAACACCCAAAGCCAAAAACTGCAGTACTCGAGCATTTGCAAGATCTTTATAATCGAGCAATACATGGCTTGACATCAGACCAGCAAAAGGATGTTGCCAGATTGTTGAACAAATTCTCAGACGTCTTCTCTAAGCATGACTCTGACATAGGCCGAACAGGAATAATTAAATAAAGAGTTCAACAGGAGATGCAAGACCAATTAAACAACATCCAAGACGTGTTCCCGCTCATATGAATAAGAATGTCGATGACCAAATTGAAGATATGCTTGACAAGGGTGTCATACAGCCGTAAAAAATCCCTTGGTCTAGAAGTATAATGTTAGTTCGGAAAAAAGATGGATCCAAGAGATTCTGTATAGACTACAGAAAAGTGAATGAAGTAAACAATGCTGCGTATCCTCTACCTAGAGAAAATGAATTCCTAGACCTGTTGTCGCAGAACAAATGGTTCTGTTGCTTAGATTTAAATGCAGGATATTGGTAGATCGAATTAGATAAGGAAGACAGAGAAAAGGTCTCTTTGAATTCACCATGCTCCCGTTTGGCTTATGCAATGGGCCATTGAAAGGTTAATGGAGACGGTACTAGCAGGCCTTCACTGGCAGACCTGCTTGGTGTACCTATATGACATTATCATTGTAAGCAAAACATTTTAGGATATGCTAACAACCTGAGCGAGGTCCTAGATAGGTTACAAGATGCTTACGTGAAGTGGGGGGCCTCCATGGACTAGTGGAATAGTCACTGTAACTTAGATCACTAAGCTCCTCACCACTATGAGTTTGAATCCCAATTGGGTTGTCAGATTTTTCATGAGGGGAAGCCTTCAAGCTGGCTTGAGGAAGGTCGGTGGTTCTACCCAGTTGCCGATTTGTGCCTGAAACAGTGCATAAAGGGCTTCTGGGGTCTGCCTTCACTTGAAATTATGACTGAATGTAAAATCATAACAAAACAAATTAATTGAAAGAAGTCCCAAACTTATTTGCCTCAGAATAGCATTTTGTCAAGAAAAGTTTACTGCTTTGAGCATATATGGATGCTAGAGAATAGATACAAAGACTTTCTGGTATGATAGTTGGGATTTTGGAGAAATTATTTGAGCTGAAGTGACATGTTCCTGTTTTAGCAGGTGCCAGGTGCCTTTTTGATAATGTAGCAGAACACCAGCCATGTCACTGAAGCCAAGAGATTTTTCTTAAATGCTGCATGATCCCCTATTTTTCTGCATTTTTTTGTTGTGCAAGGGTGTATCCTTGGAGGAAATACAGGTTAACCGTTAGCACCTGTAGTTGGAATAGAAATTGTATTTTCTTAACCTTGGAAATGACGCATTGTATATAAGTTATATAGGAGAGCCGAATTGGTGACCCATGCAGAACAGTGCAGACCCTTACCTAGGTCTACACTGTTTGCATGAGACATATAGGATATGTCATGAGTCGATGTTTAAGACAAGCTGATCTCAAACTCTTCTAGAATTGAAATGTTATTAAGCGAGCCTTGGTGAGCTTAATAACTTTTCTATTCTAGACAAGTTTGAGATCAACTTGTCTTAAACATCGACGTGTGACAGATTCTTTTTCTCACATTACCAACTATTTAAGCTATTTTTAAGCAATATGCATTTTTTGGGAACCCGGGTGACGTCAAAACGCCTTTATAAATAGTGACGTTATAGTGACGTCATCAAAGTGATCTGACACATGTTGGAGATAAGGATATTTGTCATCGTTGTATTATAGAAAACAGGGGTAGTTATGTGAGAAAAGTGTAGTCTTTACATACATCCTGTTTGTTAATGGTGCATATACACATCACTACAGGTAAGTGGGTTAAAATATCTATTTAAAGTAATAATTCCGTTTCAGGGTTTCGGCGGAGCCAAGTTTGATTCCCTGTCTCTTGGCCAGGGTCAGGGACCTATTGCCTTGAGGATGATAGAGAAGGCAACAAAGGAAGGGACCTGGGTAATGTTACAGAATTGTCACTTGGCCACATCATGGATGCCAACCCTTGAGAAGATTTGTGAGGTGAGATACTGAAAAATAGTGTAGTGATATGGTGGATTTTACCACAGTTTAGATACAGATCATCAGATGACTTACAATTATTTCCACCTAATATTTCAATGCAAGACTGTGCTCCCAGATAATATTATTCAGTCTTGTAGCAGTACTGTTTAACCCTTTTTCTCGGTGTCTGTTTGTAGTATCGATGACAGGTGACCACTTAAAGCAGATTGAAAGTAAAAACAAATGTGTCTTTATGTGCATTCTGCTTTACCTTTAGCCTGCTTTAGGCAACCTTTTTCTAGGATTAAGAAACTGTTTCTTACGGTACATTTTCATTGACTTTATATCGGAACCACTTTTTCATCAAAGGAATAAATTAAATGTGCTAAAAGGCTCTTCTATGGCGGAAAGTGTTAATACAGGTGACAATTTAATACAGGACAGAAGTAATACAGAGAGTTCCAGTAGGAAGTAGGAACTTTCTGTGTTATATTTTTCCTTTATTTCGTTTCCACCTGCTGTTAAAGATTCCAATTCTTCCTTACTGGTCAGGGTAGTCTTGTCACTTAAACTGACAAGGAAGTTTACAAAATATTCCTTAAGCTTGTGTGTGCTAAACAGTGTAGGCCCATACCAACCACTGATTCAACATAACTTACATTGTTACAAACAGTACAGAAGCTGGTCAAATGCTGCCTTTCATACCAGGAGACTGAAGGAAGTCTGCACTGTTTACAAACTGTTTAAGATTGTGAATGGATTTTTTCAATCTTTAGGAATTGAACCCTGAAAGTACCCACCCAGACTTCCGTTTGTGGCTGACCAGCTACCCATCCAACACTTTCCCAGTGTCCATCCTGCAGAATGGTGTCAAGATGACCAATGAGCCGCCAAAGGGTCTACGCTTCAACATCCTCAGATCGTACTTGTCAGACCCCATCTCTGATATGGAATTCTTCAACTCTGTTGAGCGAAATAAGGTATGCCTTTGTGAACGATGATTTAATTTAATTGATGCTGCATAAGGCTTTTCAATACAGTTAGTTTTCTAACAGACAGAAATTAAACTGTTTGTAAAATAGTGGTTGAAGTTTATTATTTAGTCATTTTCAGCACAATTTGTGCTTTGCAGATATTCTTTCAGGAAGCACTGATCAAAGTAAATGCGTACTGAAGGACAAAAATAAAGCAAAATGCTACTTTATGAGTTTTGTGTTTTACTTTTGTCCAGCATTCAGCTGCTTGCCATATTAAACACTTTTATATCATCTTGTTTTAAGCAGCTGCATAGCACTGAAAATGACTTAATAAACAGTGCAGACCCTGATTAGATGCTTGATTTTGTGTCATCTTTTCACGGTGTACGCTTTTTTCTTAAGTCCATTTATTTGGACACTAAGTATTTATAGGTAACCTTCAAAATGTTCTTCATTTTTCTTTACCATCACAAGTTTATATTAAAGTTAGTTTTGAAATGTTTGTCTGCAAAATGTTTAAAAGTATGATAAACAGTGCAGATCCAGATCTCATGGCTCCTTGAGGATTCCTCTGATCTTTGTCTTCACTGTTTGCAAAATATGTATGTACTCGGTCTTAACACACACTTAACATGGATTAAAGTAGGGTTATCTGTGTTCAGAAATATATTTTTTAGAAAAACAAATGTTGCCATTATACTTTTAATGCTAATTTTGTTTGCTTTTAAAACCATTGTCAAATAAAACGTCATATAGCAATGTTACTTATTGATTCATTATTGCACGAAACAGCACTTTACTAAAGGTGTCTTAGTATACATTTTAATTTTCTTATATTTTTGCATTGTTTTGCTTTATGCTCACATTTTACTTGGCTGATTAGTACTATGATATTTTATTTATTCATTCATGAAAAAATTGTTATTTTTGTCATTCATTATCATATATGTGTTTTATCATATATTCATACTTTCATGCATTCTTTCATTTTTTATTTTTGTTTCCAATGTTGCACTGATGCTTTGACATTAAATTTAATTTTGAATTTAATATTTTAATTTTTTTTTGTTGTGACATTATTAGCCGACTAATCTTGTAAGTAATCCTGGTAACTCTCAAGCACTCATCTTTGTAAATATTAGGAAATAGTTGAGGTAGATTAGTATTACACATGCCACCAACATTTACACCACTGCTGCTGTTAGTTACAGATTGCCTCAGTACCTAGTAGGTTGGCCATTTTATAGTATGGTCTTGCTGTAATAATATGAATTAGACAAAAACACAAAGTCATTCATAGTGTTGTAGACAAGAGTTAGCTTAACTCTTTCCACTTTAGTCAAAGGTGTAATTTACCTACGTTCAACCATGTTTAATGCAAGATACTGCTGAATTGTACATTATATCAAATAGCAAATTATGTAGACCCTAGTGAGATATGTGCTTTACGCAATATCTCATTAGTGTCCACAATGCTTCCATTATATTGTGGGGAAGTTATGTATAGCTTATTTTACCACTTTTGAAACGTTCGTAAAGTTGATATTTGTAGACATAAATGTTGGTTGGCAAGTGTATAGATGTATGTACGACTTGTTCTCTGATTTGGAATGGCTGTTTGTTTGTGTTTGCTGTAAATCATGATCATATCAACTTGATTCATATGATCATATAAACACATTGGTAGATAGGTTTACACTAGAAGTTTCTGAGGGACAAAATAGAGAACAAATTGTGTATACTGCTAGATAAAGGATGTTTGTATGGATGCCATTGTCAGTAAAAAGTATTTGTAATGTTAGCTGATAGTGCATAAGCCAATTGGATGCATAATGTCAAGAAATGAAATGAGCAGTGCTGCTTTATTGCATTGCAAACAGTGAGTATCAAGGTCAGTCTTTGGTCTTGATCTAAACTGTTTGAAACCCACATGCATCAAAAGCATTTTATGTAGCTGCATTATATAGGGTATTTGGCAGACCAAACTCAGACAAAGAGCATGGGATAACGATGCATGATCTGTACAATGGTGCAAATGCAATAAGGTATGTTTTGTCATGACACAGCTCAAACAAATTCTCAAATACCTATTTAGATGTTCATATAGATTGGGGGGCTCTTGATATGCAATCAAACTTCAGTATCTAAATACCTAGTCGTAAATATCCGTATTTCAAGGTTAAGGCAAAGCCACATTTAAACTTTGAGATTAGGATATGTTTGACCTAATCAAATTCAAGATAACAAAGATTGACAATTTATGTTTTGTTGAAATTCAGTGAAGAAGTGTTTCGATCTTTTAATACATGCAGCATGAAAATGATTCAGAAAACGCAAAAAAATCTAGTGCTTGCTACCTCAAATCATTTTGGAAGAAAGGGAATATTTTCTATTCTTAGCATGTGAAGTCGATGCTTAAGGACAGTGGTCTGTTCATTTAAATACATCTTCTGGTGTTTAAATGCAAAACAATTGGATATGCTTCGTGTAAGGTACTACAGAATATGAATGTTTTGATTTACATTAATGGTTTCAATGGCAGCCATACAAATTGACTCCCATCTTTTCTACATTCAAATTATTCGCTTTGTAAGTTATACTGTATTATACAGTAGAGAGATCTGTCCATATTATACTGGCTAAAACATCATGTATATAGATGTAGCTGGAAAGTTATGAAGGTAGGATCATGTTAAGAGTGTAGTACATGTATATTTTTTAGAGGAAACGATTGCTTTGATTTGGCTACTTTAACCCATTATCCCATAGCCTGCTTCCAGTTTTGAAGAGTTGTAACCACTTAAAGCAGCTTGAAAGCAAAGCAGAGTGTGCCTTAAGTCACATTCTGCTTTACTTTCAACCTACTTTAAGCTACCATCAGCAAGGATGTAGAAACTTTCTTGGTGCATATTCATGACTATAAAGTGTAACTGTTTCTTCATTGGAGAAATGTAAAGGCATAAAAAGTAGTATTTATGGAGTAATGGGCTAATTAGATTTCTATATATATTCAGTAGAAGAAACAAACATATATTAAAGTTAAGGATTTGTCGTAAAGAAAATTCTTAACGTAAAAGAATATATTCTGATCTTGTTTTCATCAAGTGATGTTACAAAAACTTAATGCACAACTATCTCTACCAATTGGGGTTTTGAGTGGTTGGATGTTTGATGTGATGCACAGGGAAAAGGACAACAAAGTAATTCTATTTCCTCATATCATTTCTTGTCTTAAATAAGACTATGCCAACCATGTGTATATCAGTATGCTAGCTGTTTACACAGGGGTATCAATGTAAATTCTCACTGGACGAAAATTATTATTTTGGACTTTTGTTGGGATATGTGTGTTTAGTATATCCCCTTCCTCTCCTTTGGGAGATACTCCTATTGGGAGTTTTATTGCAAATCTATAGGATTTGAGTTGAAGTTGTCCTTTCTGTTCACACCATGTGATGTTATATGTACTTACAATATGGCGGACATAGCAACGACATTAGATAATCTGGAGAAAAAAAAGACTTGTTAAGGTCAAACCACCATCAAAATTATCAAATATTTTCTTTCTTCAAGGGCTATTACTGGCACAGGGACCTGGCACGATTGATTTTTGAGAGAAAAAAATGTCAAAAGGTATATATAGAGACAAGGGGTACAACTGATTGTTAGTACATGCTCACCCTATCTCGACAAAACCGGGCATATCATAAATAATAATTGATAAAACGACACCCTTTTTGCACTTCTGTCTAGCTTATATAATACCCTTCCATAAAAACATAACATAAAACCAACTGTAAGCATGCACTTTCAAAAGTAATTGCATTTACTCACAGAAATCAACGACTTTTGGAAAACGGGACAGGTGTTCGTTCACAGCTAAAACCGCATTGACCACTACTGTGTGCTTGTATAGGCGGTAATATCGAACATGACAGTCATACAGTTCCATGGATATCCATTTTTTTACACCGATCAAAGCTGATTTATACTCAAACCATTGCAATACCAACAACAAATTTGCATGTTTTCATCGGCAGTAAAGCTCTTCTTGTACATGTAGGCGTTTTTGGTACGGCAATGATTTGAGAAGAAATCAGCTTTGATCGGTGTCAAAGCTGTATATTTATGGAACTGTATGACTGTCATGCTCGATATTACCGCCTAAACAAGCGTACAGTAGTTGTCAATGACTGTAACACTCGATTACCGCCTAAACAAGCATACAGTAGTGGTCAATGCTGTGTTAGCAGTGAACGAACACCTGTCCCGTTTTCCAAAAGTCGTTGATTTCTGTGAGTAAATGCAAATACTGTTGAAAGTGCATCCTTACAGTTGGTTTTATGTTATGTTTTTATGGATGGGTATTATATTAGCTAGACAGAAATGCAAAAAGGATGTCGTTTCATCAATTATTATTCGTGATATGACCGCTTTTGTCGAGATAGGTTGAGAATATACTAACAATAAGTTGTACCCCTTGTCTCTATATATACCTTTTGAAAAAAAATTATCTCAAAAATCAATCGTGCCGGGTCCCTGTGATTACTGGTACATTCATAAAGAAGGTTACCTTAATTTATATAAGAGTCATGCCATGAGAAAACTTGACATGTTACAGTATACAGTGTAGACCAAGATCAGCTGCTGTGTCAGAAACATGGGGTCTGGTCAGGCTCTAGACTGTTTGATAATCAAGAGCTAAAAATATTTTATTATCTTACTTGTTAAACCCTGTAGACCCTTATATAAAGACCCTCAAATAAGCTCTGTTTAACTTAGCTGTAGTGCAAACATTCTGTTTGTCTTATGGCATAGCTCTTGTAAATGTGATTTATGCTGGTCAGAAATATATGACCTTTATTACACCTCGCTTTGAGTTACAATGTTAAATTCCCATAGACCTACAGTTAACATTTTGCATGTCTTTTACATCTATTCAAAATATACTGTCACTCTTTATGATATTCTTTTTGTGACGTTACTCTAAAGGACATTACTTTTTTACTCCGTCCGAAAACGTACTGTCAGCCTTGACATGCCAATCGCTATTGGATACATTCGAACGTTTAAAAAAGTGGTAACTTCTAATCAACTTTTGGCATTTTCTGTACAAGTTGCTTCCTTTTGTCCATTCCTTAACGATTTGCCACCATTTCGGAAGAGGATATTTGCCACCTAGACAATGTAAAGACGCTGTTTCTTCAATTTAGTTATCATAACGTTCTTCTCTGTTTTTTATAATTATTATAAACAATGTGACGTCGTAAGACGGCGACGTCATTTCCCGCGTTATGTACATGTCCGTGTTAAATTGGTATTCACAATACATTTTATAAAAGACGAATAAAACGATTCCAAAGCTAGGATTGATAAGCTCGGTGTAATAAAATAAATATTAGATGTCAGTTTTCGTGACATTCAAATTGTCAACCCTCGAAAACAAGAATGTCACCCTCGGCTACGCCTCGGGGTGACATGCTGTTTCTCGGGTTGACAATTTGAATGTCACTCAAACTGCCATCAAATATTTATATAATATATAGTTTATAGTAATAATTATAGTAGGCTAGTCAATATTAGATCACTTTTATATGTAGGGTATTAGTAAAAAATTAGGATATAATTAGAATTTTGATCTCAGTGAATTTTGTATACATTGTACGACAAACTTCTATTAAGAATAGAGCTTGATTCGTTTCATTTTCTGAGACATATTAACTAAACAGGTAAGACCCCAAAATAATTACAAGTGTAACAGTGTAGACCCAGATCAGAGGACTCCTTCAAGAGCCCTCTGATCTAGGTCTACCCTGTTTGCTTATCATTTTTATACTCAGTCCCCATACTGCTTTGGTTGAAGTGTTACAAGTCATGTTTTATTATAGGCCGGAATAAGAACTTTAACTGTCGTTATTAACATGTCATTCAATTTCTTTCACAATTAAAGAAAGTAAGTAAATGGTACCATCTTTCCATTAACTTGTTTATTCCATGTTGATGTTAAGTTCTGACTTTATGTTTTTCAGAATGTTTTAAAGTCTTTATGAATGTTGTTCATTGCCATTGTTTAACACTGTTTCGTTTGCAGGGGGCATTGAATTATGGCCAAGTGGTACTTTCAGTTTTGTAGTTAGACCCACGTCCTGTTAAAACCCTTTCCATCTCAACCAGATATATTGGATTTAAATTATCTGCAAATTAAGTATTTGATTAAATCTTACAAGTTTACTATTGTATCTGAAACCAAGCATTCTTTCGATTGATGTAATAATACAATTTCACAGTTCGTGACAATGCAAAAGTGAGCTCTCCTTCTAAGCATTGCAACCGATCTGTTTGATTTTCAAGGTGATGTTTTGTAGGAAAGTATGCTGTAATAGTAGGATATGCATACTTGCACCTTTTGCCACCAAAGGCAACTTCAATTGATTTACAAATAGTTTGAATCCTGATTGGACGCCATGTAAATGGGGCATTTGATCAAAATTATTTCGATGATCTTTTCAGATATTGTGCTTTAAATCTGGCTTTGAATCAAAAGTACAGACCACAGTATGAATTCTTTGCATGCTGGGTATTTTTTGTCTGCAGCAATTGACGTCTGCTCCTGCTCTGAAATAGATTTTTCGAAATTTCTTTTTCAAAACAGCCTGGTTAGAGTGAGAAACAGTTTGGATCCAGATGAGAGGGCATGTTACGTGGCGTCTCATCTGGGTCCGAACTGTTTGCAAAGGTAATCATTGTATGATATATATCCGCTGCTAGTAAGAGTTAAAGCAAACGATATTACGGTGGTGAAAGAACGCAATCAAACAAAGTTTTGCAGTCTTGAGAATAATCGAATTGCCATACAGGCAGTTTCAAAAACGATAAGATCTGAGTTCAGTATAATATATATTGGTCCAAACGATATCATTTATAGTTTAGGAGTTTATGATTATACCGCATTATTTTAAACATTTACAAATATTTTTTGTATGGACAGACGTTTTAACAGGATAAGGGCTTGTTATATTTTGTGTTCCACACAGCATGGTTATATATATCACTGGCATAGAAAGCGTGCTGTATATGTCACAATGTTACGAAAAACGTGATATATATGCTTAAACCTGCATTGAGTGACCATTCAATGAAAACTCATAACGATCTTACAACATGAAGGATCATTCTGCATTAATGTGGCACCTTCAGTCCTTAATTGGGACACATTTGTGATGACAATTGCAAACTGTTTGGATTTAGATGAAATGCCAAGTAACTAACCTTCTCATTGAGACAAACTGTTTGATAGTCTGCTAAATGTTGATGACAGCCCATGCATCTTTGAATTTTAATGGTCACTTAATACAGATTGTATCGAAATTTGTATACAAAATCACATTAAATATGCTGAAACACAATCAGATGAAGTGAAACAATAATTTATATTGATCAATGAAATAACCTACAGCCTATACGGTAAAACACCTCTGCTACCACCACTGATAAGATGAGTAATGGATAGTATTCAGTAGACAGGTGACACTTAAAGCAAAATAAAAGTAAAGCAGAAAATTCCTCAAGAAGTTTTCTGCTTTACTTCAATTTTGTTTATGCTTTTTGGCATCCTTTCAATCTTGAAGACTATCAAGTAGTGCCATTTTAGATGAGCATCGTGCTTTAAGTAGGCATCTGTCTTAGATATCCAATACGAGACCTGCTTAAGTGGTCATGGTAAAGGGTTTTTACTGGATGCTGGTTCGGTTTGTCAATAAATGTGGCCATGAGTTTACAAAGGCAAGTAATGCTCAGTTTAATTTAGGTTAGATGGAGTTAACAAGGCTTAGAAATAGAAATACGGTTAAATACAAATTAAGCCAATTTGAGTCATGGAATCTGAAGTGTATTATGATGTTTAAACCATATATGTTCGGTTTTGTTTTGCTGGATGTTTACCAACCAGTCTGTGACAAATGATATGAGTAGAAGTTGTCATTTTCCCATGAATATACTGGTATATCTCTACCCCTTTGTTGCATGATTTAAAAAGTTGTTTCCTGTATTTTTCTGACTCAGATCAGATATTGTTATTAGGATATACAATGTATAAGTGGTGCAGTTAAACCTGAGTGTCAACCCTTTCCTCAACAGAAGTGCATTTTGATGTAAAAGAGCCTTAGAATTGTGTTTTAATTGATTTTTAAGGCAGATGGCAGCGAAATGCTGGGTAAATATAAAGCAGAAATATTCTACAGGAGCTCCTGTAGAAGATTTCTGCTTTACTTTTATTCCGCTTTAAGTGGTTGCCTGATTAATATTTTGCACTACTGACAATAGGAGAATGTAACAAACCCTTAATGCAAAATGAAAAGCAAAACAAAAAGTTCCTTTGAGAGCTGTCTTCATTATTGTTCATTCTCCATGAAAGTGTCTTCCCATTCTATATCTCTGTGTAATGAATGATGTCACAACACACGGCTTGACTGTATATGAATTCAGACATTTCATATCTGCAATAAACACTTGAAACCTGTTTATTAAAGCTTTTATTCACAAAGTTCTCTCACATCATAATCAGAAATGCATATGCTTATTATATATACATATATGTATATATACATGTATACACAAATGGCACTGAAGCTATTATCATAGTGAAGGACATATAGTGTTGCCCTTGTCATTATATCATTAAGTTCTGCCATCTGTATGTCTGAATAAATAAAAGTAAAAGTTTTTGCAATTAAGTCAATTGTGGACTTAAGATACTGTAACCAGGGTCAAGTAACTTTACATACTTGTGCACCTTAATGAATGCAGCATATTTGAACCGCTTCACAGTTTTTTACCTTGTCCTTTGACATTGACCTCCTGACCTTAGTTAAGGTATTGCTGTTAGGTCAGTGATTGCATGCATGGACATCCATGTTACACAAACTCATTGTTAGTAACTTGACTCTTTTAAGGCTATAATAATTGCCCAATTGTTAAAGCCTGTGTAACGGGCCATTTCTTCCCCAGGCCATTTCTTCCCCGGTATAATAAACTTGGTGTGTTTTCAATTTAGATCTTAACCCTTTACTCTATGGTCTGTTTCTAGTTTTGAAGAGAGGTGGCCACTTAAAGCAATTTGAAAAAAGGGAGAATGGGCCTTAAGGTTAAAGTGCATTCTGCTTTTCTAAGTTCAGCCTTTTAAAGTCTACCTTAACCCTTTCCACATAGAAACGCTTTTTAGCACATTCAGTATATTCCTACTCAAAAGAAAATAGTTCCAAATTATACAGCCATGAATATTTATTATAACAAATATTTTCTACATTCTAGTAGATGGTAGCTTAAAGCAGGCTGAAAAGCTGTTTTAAGTGGCCACCTATCTTCTGAATACTAGAACAGGCTATGGAGAAAGGGTTAATACAGGTGGCAGATTAATGTAGGATAACAATAACGGATCTTTCTGCTTCAACGTTGTTGTACATTAAGCAGCACCTGTCTTTGTAGAATGGCTACTTAATAACATACAATTGACTGAGTTACAGAGAGCTTTAAATGAATTGTGAAGTCATTATTGTTTTCTTGCAGCATGCATGGAAGAAGCTGTTGTTTGGTTTGTGTTTCTTCCACGGTATTATACAAGAGCGAAGGAAGTTTGGTCCACTTGGATGGAACATTCCCTACGAGTTCAACGAAACTGATCTCCGTATTAGTGTGAGGCAGTTACAGATGTTCTTGAATGATTATGAGGTAAGTCAGGATTCCAGATAAACAAACTATCAACATTTTCTTATTTATATCACCACAAACCCTTTGGTCAGTCTACATTTTTTAAATTGTTTGAGATATATTTTAATGAGGAGCCACAACCTGGTGTTTGGTTGAGATATAGAATTTCTCCCATTGTTGCCTATGTGGGATAGGGATTTGCCCCATTGGCAATCACTCCTTCCTCCATACCACATTATGACTTTTATTGTTTGCCTAGCTAAACCTCATGCACTGCATGACGCGGGCAGGGCTGCCATTTCTCCGGATTTTTCCTAAATCATCGGATTTTTTTCCAGTTTGTAGTAGCTTAAAGCAGGCTGAAAATTAAACAGAATGCGCCTTTAGGCTATGGGGTAAAGGTACAATTCGTAAAATCGCACTTGAAAAATGCAAATTTGGAAATCTTAGGTTTGATTTGATTTGTTTTGATTTTACGTTGCTTTCAACAGTATTTCAGTCATATCGCGACGTCCAGCTATTTACAGGTGGATGAAGACCCCAGAAGTCCTTTATGCACTGTTTCAGGCACAAATAGGCAACTGGGTAGATCCACCGACCTTCCGCAAGCCAGCTGGAAGGCTTCCCCACATGAAAAATCCGAACGACCCTACTGGGATTCGAACTCACAGCGGTGAGGAGCTTAGTGATGTAAGTCACAGTGACTATACCACTTAGGCCACGGAGGCTTTTCATGTCAACTACGCAGTCCTACGCGGGTAACCTAATGACATAATTTCTGATGACGTTACTATAAACCTCATGTTTTGGCAGATAAAAGTGCACACAAACTGCAATTATTTTGTTCTTTGTATCATATTTTAATGATTTAAATGGGAGAAAAAAAATCCACCATTCATTTTGTTGATGTAGGAAAGGAATTTCTCCCCTTCAGGTCAGAAAATTCACACAGAGACACGGCAAGCCTCGTCCCTGCATGAATTTTCTGACCCTCGGGGGAGAAGTTTCTATCCTACATCAACACTCATGGTGTATTCCTATATTGTTTGGAAACATATGATGGATGACGGGATATATTGACATCATAACTGTCATTTTTGAATAATAATAATAATATAAATATGAATAACATAAACAAGGTCAAGTAGATCTAATACCTATTGATACACTGTTACACACACGCATAAGAAATTGATTGGGTGTTTTATTATAGAACTTTACCATTGTATAAACAGAACAATACCTTGTCCGTCTGGTTTCCTCTGTCTCAGAATTCCAGTTCTAGAATAGGATTTGACGAGGTCAAAACTCTTCTCCTGTCAAGTTTGAATAATAGGCCTAAGTTGCTAGCATCAACAAATAAACACGAAAGACTCGAGCAGGAAATGCAACACAAACAATACACCCACCTCTCAAGCAGAGCACACACGCAGTCATACCATAACATAAGTTGTACATGAACATGTTTGAGGGCCTATTACCCATAATCCCCGGTGGGTCATTAGGGATTGGTCACATGATGTCCCTAAAGACAAGTCTTCAACGGCAATTTTGTTACTATTAATAATAAGGTATACCACAAATGAAGATAATTACAGTTTCTTGAAAAAGTAACATTTAACATTTTGGTGTCAAGTAGTTTGCTGCCTGATCAGATGTCATGTAACTCGGCATCTAATCTAGCACCAAACTGTTTGTAATGGCTTTGATTTATTGTAGTAGCACATTTGTTAATTAGCACAGGAAGAATTGTAATCAATATCTTTTTGTCTTTTAATATACAAACAATTCTTGTTGTTTAATATGCAAACAATTTCTTTTCAAAATTAAAGTTATTAATTTTCCCAACAGGATGTCCAGTATGACGCTATTCGTTACCTGACGGGAGAGTGTAACTATGGAGGCCGTGTAACAGACGACAGAGATAGACGTACACTCCATAGTATCATGCACAAGTTCTACACCCCTGACATCATCAACAAAGATAAATATTTGTTTGACAATACTGGCCATTACTTCGCTCCTTCTGACGGTGAGGTAAGAACATCAGTGGCTAGTTGATTTTGCTATTTTCTTAAGTATACAATCTGTAATTGTTGCTGTCATTTTAATGCTGCTGCTCAACCCATTACACCTTAAATATACCTTTGTACACCTGTATGCCTTTGTATACAGTTCTGAATATGCAGGATACCTATGTTCAATCTGTCTGTCTGTCTGTAAGTTTCTCTGTACACAACTTTAACTTAGGCTCTTGAGCTAAGCACAAGTTGAATCATGTCCAACATTGGTCAATGTCATTTAAATGTCATTGGTCTGATATTTTACACTGGTCATAACTTTGTAACTTAATGTGATAGAGACATATGTGTACTCCTCCTAATAAACTCTTGAGCTCAGATTAGTTTAGTTATGTCAAACAAAGGTCAAGGTCATTTAGAGGTCATTGTCATAATGGGGACATAGCGTTTTCACAAACACAGCATGTTTAAGTTATAGACCTTTTTCCATATACATGTAGCTTCCTTCAATACTTAACTCATTTCCCCATACCATGATTTTAGTTTTTAAAAAAGGGTGACATCTTAAAGCGGGTTGAAAGTAAAGCAGAATCTGTCTTAAGGATGTTGGCCTGTCTTTTTGCTCATGATGAAATTTCCGAAATATTTTAAGAATTTTTTTCAGAAAATTTTTAATAACTCATTTTCGTAGAACACATATAATCATAAAATATTTTTTTTGCGGGAAAAAGTTGGTTTTCGTACCTGAAATGACTTTTTGTACCTTTTTGTCCAATTCGTAGTTTACAGCATTCACCGTTTTCATAGGTTTGTTGAATTTTGTTGCATCTGGTTTCATTTCAATTCATGAAATTCTCATGGAAGTATAGTTTTAATATAAATTATAGAAAATTCAATAGATCAAATGATTATTTTTATGCCCCCAGCATCGACAGATGCGGGGCATATAGTAATCGTCCTTCCGTCCGTCCGTGCGTGTGTGTGTGCGTCCGTCCGTAACAAGGTTAAGTAGATTTTACCGTTTCGTCTAGCATCAACACCACTTACCCAAATGCTTGGATACTTATACAGTTGTTGCCTTGGACCATTCCCTATCCACCAATATCACCCAATCTTGATTTTGACATTGACCTTGACCTAATTTGGACTTAGAAAATTTTAAATTAGCTATTTCTTGGTTAACTAGATTTTACCGTTTCCTCTAGCATCAACACAACTTACTACAATGCTTTGATACTTTTACAGTTGTTGCCTTGGACCATACCAACCCACCAATATCACCAAACTTTGATTTTGACCTTGACCTTGACCTAATTTGGACTTAGAAAAGATTCATAATATATTGTCAAGGATGCGACTGGGGGCATAAGCGTTTATTGAACGTGCAGTCTTGTTGGGTTTTTTGGGGTTTTTTTTATAAAGATACAACAAATTGTTAAGAAAAGTCTTGAAAAGTCTCACATTGTGAAAAAAGGTCCGGTACCCCCACCCTTTTCACTAGTTTTGTCAGAGAAACTAACTTACTGTAAGTATGCAAAGTTTGAAGAATTTGGAAATTACTTTACAAAGGTGCACTTACCCCCTTAAAGGACATTCTGCTTTACTTTCAGCCTGCTTAAAGCTTCCATCTACTAGAATAAAGAAAATATTCCCTATGATACATATTCATGACTGTATAAATTGGAACCATCTACTGCAAGGGAGGAAAATATTAAAGGTGTATTTATGGGGTTATGGTATAAGTCGGTGTTTCAGGAGAATTCTGCTTTACTTTCAACTTGCTTGAAGCGGTAATCTGTTTTCATAACTAGAAATAGGCTATGAGGTAACATGTAAATGAAATATGTTGATCTAACTATTGATTGCTTTCTTTGTTTAGTATGAGACCTACATCGAGTATATCAAGAATCTGCCCCACAATGCCAAGCCAGGCATCTTCGGTATGCACGACAATGCTGATATCACCAAGGACCAAGCAGAAACTAACCTGCTGTTTGAAAATATTCTACTGACACAGGTGCGTATTCTGGAACTAAGGTTAGATGTCATACTGTGTGATTAACTAAAAGCCATGTTTTAAGATATTTCTGCTGGAATGAAAGTCAGTTTTACAATTTAGATATTTAGCTCTTTGAAATTACTTCCTCAAATTTTTGTCAAGTGGCCAGACAGTAAAGAAGAATGAAGATTAATAAGAATATATATGACTGCTTGATGGAGACTCATGGTCGGCCGTCATTACAGGCAGCTGATCGGAGCTTATGCATCATAGTGTTTGTTCTGCATGTTGACAAACAATCTTCAATCTAAAAATGAAAAAAACATATTTCACCATATGACCCGGCTTGTGTTTATACTGTTTGCATTTCCCTGCAGCGTTGGCTTCCTAATCTTCATATTTCAAAGAGTTAAGTCTTTGATTTGTACAGAAATATTTTAAGATGATTTCAAGTTTTAACTAAGATACCACATAGCCTGCCCAAGCTAATCTTTGACCAATGTAAATGGTTGATTTTCTTGCAGAGTCTGCTGTCCTGCTTCCTTAACAATTGTGATTTGAGTTGTTTTTCACTTTAGATTAGATTGAGTCTGCTTTTTAAACAGAGCTCCAGGCATAGGGAGTAATTCCAATACTAAAATCCTTATTTCTCTACCAAACCCTTTGTCACGACATCTCATTAGAATTCAATTGTCATAGCCCTTTCCCAAATAGCTTGTTTCTAGCTTAGAAGACCAGAGACCACTTAAAGCAGGTTGCAATTACAGAAGAATGCACCTAAAGGCGCATTCTGATTTGCTTGCTGCCTACTTTTAGCTACCATCTGCTAGGAAATAGAAAAAATAGTTTTTGTATAAGTTGGAACCTTTTCTTCATTTGATAAATAAGTTATAGGCAGATTTATTAGGTAATAGGTTAAAGAGACACTTCTGATGAGTAGTAACAACCTAGTAATTGATGGAGATGGGATTTAGATAATTGTAGGTACCTCCCTTTTGTCTGGAACCCTGTTTAAGTTTTGTTGATATCATTTGCACATTAGATTATTAAGTCAAGTTTAAATATCTTAACTAAGCTTCTTTATAGGAAAAAATAAACTAAAAAAGTAATGAATTAAGTGAAGGTGATTTGCATAATAACTTATATCCATACCATACTTTCTTGTTCTGTGTTAATCATTTTCCTGCTGAATATTAATTTATAAATTCTGCCTACTATGAACATCTATCATCTTAACTATTACATTGGCTAATGAAGTAAGGAACGTTTTCCATCAAGAAGTATTGCAGACTCCTGACAGAGAGGTCCTATTCCAAAACCGTGCATTTTCTGATTAGACATCTCTTTCGGAGCTGACTTGATTGGGGTCTACACTGTTATCAAAAGCACCAATAAACACTTATAGCAGGAAAAAGGTTAATATTCTGCTTTGTCATGATGAAAAAAATAATTTCATTTTAAGATAAATCAGTTTTTGTTGCAATAAAGTTTTTGTTGTTTTTTCCAACATAAAGTCTCAGGGAGAGGTTAGTGTCAGCGGATGTTGTAAAAGTTATTGTTTACCAACTGAACAAAAATACGGTCATTGTTTACAGTCAACACACTGATGTGTACAAGTCGGTATTCATGGGCTTTTAGAGATGTTGCATATTTTAAGTTTTAAGTATTTTACCTATGTTTCATTGAATATGAAACATATTCTAACAATCACTCTCAACAACTTGAATGGTGGGATATGTGGTGATTTCTTTGGAAGGACACCGGAATACCAAGGGATACCCGCAAGTCCAGCCAACCAATGTACCCTTCTAATAAACTGCCCCTTCTGTGAATGACCTTATCACTGGGCTATACGGACACCCTTGTTTCAGCCTTCAAACATGCAAACAGACTTTTATATTGGCAATTGATTCAACCTTTAAAGATTAGTTAAACCTCTCCATTAAAAACACTAAAACAAAAGCTAATTGTTGTATAAAAAGACAGCTGACAGATTCAAGCAAGGTGACAGTAAAAACAGAATGCTCCTTGAGGAGCTTTTTGTTTTACTGTCACATTTATTTAAGCAGTCACCTTTTGTAAACACCCGATACTAAACACAATTTAATGATCGTAATAGAGAGTTTCACTGTACCTGTCTGATATATCTTACTGTAAAAATTGTGAGAGGTGGGTGTATTGTTTGTGTTGCGTTTCGTATTTATTTACAAATTAGTGAATATTTATTGAAAAAAAACATCGTAATATTTAAAGCTAGATAATGAACTGCTTAATGCAATTCGTATTGCATTTAGGCACAAAAGTCATCTAAACTTGTTGATCATAGATATAAGAATATATATCGTTAAAAAGGTAACTTTAATGTACATTTGTTGCTGTAACTTAATGATCTGTTGAACACGTTCAGTTCTAGCAACGAGTACACTTGTACACACAGTGTACCTCTGATAGTACATTTGTCCTATGCAAACAGTATAGCTCCTAGATCAGATGGCCCTCTGATAAGGGATTACATTGTTTGTCATTTTTCAAAATAATGTTGAAAATAACTCTAAATAATCATGAATGAACTCGATTGAAGTGGAAACTGAAATTGACCATTAAAAGTTTCAGGAGGGAATAGTCTTTACATCACAATATTGGCAATTTTCAACTGCAGCAGTCTCAGAGCGAACTCTTTCTAAATCATGTTTTTGTTTAGAATATACTCATTACATTTGCAAACAACATAGACTAAGATCAGAAGACTCCTATGGGAGCCCTCTGATCAGGGTCTTCACTGTTTCCTAATTTAGAGCAGCATATGTTAAACTATCCTGAGTTCCAGGTATACTGATTCATGTATTGGTTACTTAAAAGATCCACAAGTGAACCTAATAATGCACTAGAGTTACCTAGTGAATAATGAGTATACCAAGATACATTTTTATTTCAAATACCATGTAGTTGGGATTCAGATGAGATGCTGAGTTGCCTGGAGCTTCAACAGGGTCCCAATTAACTTTTTGCAACAGTCACACATTTGCCGAGAGTGTGCTGAAGGTTGATATTTGAGGTTGTTGCTTTAGAGTTTTTTTTATCTTGACTGTAAACAATGACCATAGAGCAGTTGGTGATGTTCTGGTTCCATTACAGTTTGTTGCATCATGAATATCTGTGTATGTTTTTCACAGGAAATGTTTAAGATTGTTGATTGATCTGTTGTCATGTTACTTCAATGGTGTCTTCACTTTGTAAAAATGTTTCATATTTAAAATGAAACTGCAATATTGTATTCAGTAGGTCTGGTGTGAACCACTTAATATATTTAAGCATGTTGTTCGATTATGCAAATGACAAGAGAAACATGATGATTATGAGTTTGTAATCAACAAAGTTCTAACTTAGAAAATGTATTAATCTATAAAACTGCTCTTTTCTAATATTTCGTAGGGCCTTTTAAGAAATTCATGTCCAAACACACGTCACATTTTTGTGACATGCATTCAGCCATAAAATAATTTTTTTTTTTTTTTATACATATTTCTTTTTTTATGGTCATAAATATTTACCACAAGAATTATTTTCTGTAATTCTAGCAGATGGTAGCTTATAGCAGGCTGAAAATATAGCAGAATGTGCCATAAGGCACATTTATCTTTAGTTTCAACATGCTGTAAGTAGTTGCCGGTCTTCAAAACTAGAAACAGGTTATGGGATAATGGGTTAAGCTTTTTGTAAAAGTAAGTAGTAGCTCTATACGGAAAAATGAATTTATTAGGTCATTAGATAGAAAAAAGTATCAGTATTTCTCTTGTCTGTGCAGTGTTGTTAATGGCATTTGGTATGAAAATTTGTTGTATGCATGATTTAAGGGATCTTTGATAAACATATAATTCTAAATGGTAATGGGATGAGTGGGTGAGTTTAAAAACAGAAGTGAAAGTGGGGGAGAAATTATATTACTTGTATTTTGACATAAGAAGTTCCCTGATTAATTAAATGAGGGATTAAATTATAGATGAAATTTTCAGTTGTATTAAGAAAGTCATTTGCAATTAATGATGCCTATTACTGATACACTCTCCTGGAAATTAAATTAACCAGACAGAAATGTCCATTCTAACCCTAACGATGTTAGTAAGATTATGTGTACATCTGTAATAAAGAGCCAGTTCTTGAAAATATCCGACTTAGATGTGATTCAGTGATTAAGTTTAATTCTAAAACCATTCTTTCACAATCAAACTCTGTGGTCGTTTTCGAATACGAAGATGAACAACACAAAACATGCTGTTTCTACTCATTGGAATAATCCCTTTGAAAACAATTCTAATGAATAATGATATTATAGTGTTTGACAGAAAACGAAGAAAATTTTAGAAATCTATAATTAATTCTTTTGGTTTTTTTTATCTAGAAACCAATATATCGCTTGTTTCACACTGTCTAATTTAGAGAAAAAACTTGTATTGAGAAATAACTCAAAAGAAAAACACATAGTTATATATTGAAATCTTGTAGATTGTAGTTATGCATACACATGCTTTGAGCTGTTATTGGAGAGGGCACATTACTGTTTTCTTAATAAAGAATAAATACATAAAACTTAATTTAATATTGTATATATATATAACAATTGGTCATACTGAATTGTAGTGTAATAATAATAAAGTTTTGTTTTATCTACTTATTTATGCGGTGAATTTTTGGTTGCATCACAGGAAAAAATGGCATTCAGATATTGCTAACTGTGCAGACCTTCGTCAGCTACCTTACATCTGATTACCCAATAAATACGATTTTTTACACCAATAATTTATTCATCCACTGTTAAACAGTCTTGAGTTTACACCATAAGAAATATTTTTTATATCCCAGCAGATGGTTACTTTTAAAGCAAGCTGAAGTAAAGTAGAATGCGCCTAAGGCGCATTTTGCTTTACCTTTAACCTGCTTTAAGTAGTCACATTTCTTCTAAACTAGAAACAGGCTATGGGGAAATGGGATGTACAAAAGGACATCAGATATTGGTCTTCACTGTTTGCAGCAGTGACAGAGAATTTTCGGTTGGTTGTGCTGATATTTAAAACTTGCACACCCTGATTAAGCACTCTAGACTACATTTGTGACATGGCAGCTGATCTTGGTCTACACTGCTTATATTGTTATAAAGTCATAAGGCCTCGAAATACTTTCAAATAAACAATGTATTTATATACACTGTTTCTCCTTTATGCCTAAACTTACCTTAACTCTTCTTTGTGACTGCTTATTAGAATCATTGCAAAGTGACAATTTTAGTGAGTAGTCACATTATAGGGTCTGATGGCAGAATAAATGTTTAAGTGTTTGAGTGTTTAAGCTCAGAGTCCGGTTTTTACTGTGGTGCAACTATTTTAGTATCGTAATTGTTTTATTTTTCATTTACGTTTATTAATGTTTGCTAATGCATTGTTTTTCTTATCATTTTTGCTTATTTCACTTTGCCGTTTGGTGGCGTGTGTGCCTCTTGTTACTTGTGACTCGGTGTTGCAAATGTCGTCCGCTCACAGAAACGGGTAAGCTGTTCAGACGTACTGGACACGCGCATGTATCTTTTAGTCTACCCAGTAGTGTGACTATATATTAGCATGGGAGTGGAACAAATATTCTAGCTTAGCTTTACCTCTATCTGGATGAAGTAGCAGAAATAGTACTTTCAAAACGATTTTTACTGTAAAAAATATAAATGATGCTTGACATGCTTTA
Source organism: Gari tellinella (assembly GCA_922989275.2). NCBI lineage: Eukaryota > Metazoa > Mollusca > Bivalvia > Cardiida > Psammobiidae > Gari > Gari tellinella. Next base: position 13,444,658 of record OV277873.1, read on the forward strand.
TGCAGAAAGTTCCTTGAGAAATTTTCTGCACTTATTTTTGTTCTTCATTAAGCTATCATCTGTTTATATACAGTAAAGCCTATCTATTATGACCTCTAAATGAGTTAAATATTTAAGCCAGGTGATTGTCAAATCAAGATAAAAAGTAAAGCAGAAAGCTGCTATAGGAGCTTTCTGTTTTACTATTTTCTTGCTTTAAGCTGTCACCTTTTCTTAATACCGTCTTTTAGACTCAGTTTCAGTGGTTATAATAGAGAGGTTCTGTACTTGACAGGCAAATTTTATAATGTTGACAATAAAACAAACACATTGTAAACTACTAGCTTTGATGGAGGTAGACTGAAACACTTGTATAGTCTTACTTATGTAGATGCTTTAGCTTCATTATCTCTTGCTTTGCACAGGGCATGGTTCTGACTTCTCAGTCATGAAGTATGTACAACAATTTTCCAACTTTCTAGACTGGTATATCTTTTATCATTACATGTACCATATCCATAATACCATAAATAAACTGTAAGGTACTGTCTTTCATTTCACTCTTATAGCTTGACCTTTTGCTATGTAATTGTCATCTGCAACAATTGTCAAAGTCAACAGAGCTCCAGATCAGGGGCCCGTTTCCAGGGTCACCATAACTTTGAGACAAAAAATCCGCAGATTTCAATTTTTTTTCGAACGAAGCGCGCAATTCTGAATATTTGTCTGTTTTCATGACTCACGCTCTTTAATTAACCCTTTACTCCATAGCTACCCCTTTATACGTACGCATTTCTTCACTCTACACCAATGAATAGCTAAGCATAATGATTCTTCACCCATTAAACCCAAAGTGCGCTTTTTACCTCTTAAATTTATTCCTCTTCTGAAGAAAATAATTCAATTTTGTACAGTTATGAATATGTGCCATAAGAAATAATTTCTATATCCTAGCAGAGTAGGCTGTAAAGTAAAGCAGAATGCGCCTAAGTGTACATTCTTCTTTACTTTCAACCTGCTTTAAGTGATCACGACCTGTCTTCAATAGTATACTAAAAACAAGTTATGGATTAAACAGTTAACGCGAATTCTGCTTTACTTTCAACCTGTTTCAAGTGGTCTCGTGCCTTCAAAATCAGAATTAGGCTATGGAGTAATGGGTTAAATACGTAGAACATATTTCAACTTGACTATGAACTCGTACGTGAAAAAAAACACTAATACACAATTTTAGAGGATTTTGTACTTTATTTAACTCTCGATAATCATATAAATCTGCGATTACAGAATCGATCTATCTATCTTTTCATAATACCAGACACCACTTGACATATGTAATTGGCATGGGGTGGGGCGGATGTTGTGCGCTATTAGATAATTTTCTTTGTTTATCGGCAGTGAATTAGTTAGCGATCGCATAATGCATTGCAGTGACCAACACAAAGAGATACATGACCGAATTATTGCATTGATCTACCTGAAAAAGAAATTGGCTGAATATGTTTTCCAAAATTCCGCAGATTTGAACATCATTCCGTAGATCCGTAGAAGTTGTAAAAAATCCGCAGATTCAGGAAAAATCCGACGATATTGTCAGCCTGCGTTTCATAAAACTTTGTACGACAAATGTTGTCGTAAGTCTCGAGACAATTCTATTGAGTAGTAACATGCATAGATTTGGGTGCTGAAATGAGTGAGAAAATGTTAGATTTGTTCAGTTTACTCCCTCTTATCTGGTTTATTAAAGTTCATTTTCTTCAAAAGTATAATCAGAGTGTCAAAAAGTTTGGATCCCTGCCCCAGGATTACAAAGAATTTGAGTTGAGTATGAAACCGTTCTCAAGCATTTGATTTGTCAGATTTGAGCAAAATCAAATGCTTGAGAATGATCTCACTCCACTTAAACTCTTTATAGACTTGGATCCAGGTGAAATTCCCAATTACTCTGACAGTGCCTTGTCTGTTTCAAAAACTGAATGCATAGTTACCACAAAGTTGCCCACATTGTGCAGAAGGTTAACATCCCACATAGAGTGTATGATAGAGACCTCTCTTACCTTTACCTGATAGAAACATCTTTCCTTGTGTCTACCTTGTACAGATTAAGGGCAATAGAAATGATTTTTCTGAAAACTGACATGTGAAAGGTTAAATCAGGCTGAGTGTAAAGCAGAAAACTCTTAATGAGTTTTCCATGTTACTTTTAGCCTGCTTTAAGCAACCACCTGTCTTCAATACTGAAAGAAGGAAAAGGGAGTATTGAATCAACATTGTTAGATCAAGTAAAGATTTTTTAATTAACTGAAGAAATAATATTTTGGGGATAAATCCATTCCAATCCTACTCAGATGCATGTACAAGCTGTCTGATCTGGACACAAACTTAAATCGGTCACGTAAGATGACAAAACGATATTTAAATTATCAGTAACAATTTTTTTGTTTCTATTTACTCTTCACACCATAGAAAGATATTGCCATATATTTCCATTAGCAGGTAATTTTAGTGCTCTATAGTACCCACATATTCTTTACTAGTATGCTACAATCAGAGTTGTTTTTAGCTCACCTGGCACGAAGTGCCAAGGTGAGCTTTTAGGATCGCTGGTTGTCCGTCGTCTGTCTGTCTGTCCGTTCACAATTGGTTCGTTAACACTCTAGCGGCTACAAATTTCATCCGATCTTCATGAAACTTAATGACAATGTTTGTCTTAATGAAATCTAGGTCAAGTTCGAATATGGGTCATGTCGGGTCAAAAACTAGGTCACTAGGTCAAATCATAGAAAAATCTTGTTAACACTCTAGAGGCTACACATCTTATGTGATCTTAATGAAACTTGCTCAAAATGTTTGCCTAATTTATATCTAGGTCAAGTTCGAATATAGGCCATGCTCGGTCAAAAACCAGGTCACTAGGTCAAATCATAGAAATACCTTGTTAACACTCTAGAGGCTACAAATCTCAATCTCATTGGAACTAAATGCATCCTAGTCAGAATGTTTGCCTAATTGATATCTAGGTCAAGTTCGAATATGGGTCATGTCTAGTCAAAAACTAGGTCACTAGGTCAAATCATAGGACAACCTTGTATACACTATATAGGCTACAAATCTCACCTTATTTTCATGAAACTTGGTCAAAATGTTTGCCTCTTTGATATCTAGGTCAAGTTTGAATATGGGTCATGTCCGGTCAAAAAACTAGGTCACTTGGTCAAATCATAGAAAAACCTTGTTAACACTCTAGAGGCTTCAAATCTCATTGGTTTTTAATGAAACTTGGTCAGAATGTTTGCCTAATTGATATCTAGGTCAAGTTTGAATATGGGTCAAGTCGGATTAAAATTTAGGTCACTAGGTCAAATCAAAGAAAAACATTGGTAACCCTCTAGAGGCTACAAATCTCATTAGATCTGAATGAAATATTGCTCGAATGTTTGCCTACATCAAAGCTAGGTCAAAATCAAATGTGGATTGTGTCTGGTCAGAAACTAGGTCAAATCATAGAAAAATCTTGATAACACTCTAAATGTTGATTGTGGGTCATGTCTAGTCGTAATCTAGGTCACTATAGGTCATGTCTTACATGGTGTACCAGGTGAGCGATTTAGGGCCATGGTGGCCCTTGTTTATGTGTGCACTCTTTTTTATCAGGGATTTAGAGCTTCAAAATATTGATTCAAATGATATTTGTCTTGGAGCTTGTTAGTTTTCCCGCTCTTAGATTTTTTTTAAAAATAAAATTAATAGTAAATGTTGAATTGCTTATTACATTTCATTTTAACCTTATATAAGTTCTTTCAACTTTACAGAATAAACTGAAGTGTTTCGTAATATGAAAGTAAAACAATTTTTCTAAGTCTTTAAGAAATCTTTAACTCTTTTCATGCTGGATTTTGTGTGCGTTCCTGTGCAACAACTGTAGTCTGCTACTGTTCTTATAATAGAATTTTCTAAATTTCTTTTTAAAACGGTCACAGTACCCTGATGAGATGATACGTCACGCCGCATCTCATCATGATCCAGACTGTTTGCAAAGGTTATCATCCTTGTTTCGCCCCTAGCATGTTAAGATTTAATAGATTCGAATATTATGTTATGGCAATAATAATACAATGTACAACAATTGCAATCAAACAATGAGCAATGTTTTCATAAGTTTCTGATGTATTTCTCAGAGTTTGGAGTTTCAAATGGCACAGATGGTAACATGGCTGTGTTGTATGATCAGGCGGAAACTTGATATATGTTCTAAAAGATGTTGTTAAACCACTGATGTCTTGTTGAACAGCTTGTCATTTCTTGAAATGTCACGGGCTGCTGTTTTGTGCATGATGGAATGATATGTCTAAAGTGGTGCTGCATGAGAACAATGGTTGTATGGCAAAAACACTGTTTGTATACAGTGCTACCTCTCTTTAACAACATACCAGTAAGACAATTTTGTTAGCCGATTGCTGCTTAAATGTAGTAAAATAGTATTGCAGAAAGCTCCTTTTTAGGAATTTTTGCAATATTTTTTTCTCCTGCATTAAGATGTCCTCTGTATAAGGGAAGAAAATGAGACATATTTTAAATGTTGTAAAGAGAAGGAGTACTGTAGGTTACTGTAATATGTCAGTTAAGTCAATAACATTCATTTTTGAATCATGTACATATAATTACTATACAGTTATGTTGGCTCAAAGACAGTTATTGTCAGTCATATGCCATGGCCTTTTGCACTAAAACAGTTTGTGTCAAATTATCTATTGACATTACACAACAGGACCTTATGTATTTGATTTATATTGTTGAAATTAGTTTTAATGATCTAGAGATACCTTTACTCAATGAATTTACTGACTGCTTGCTATTTTCCCCTCCAGTTTTCCCTTTTCCCCAAAAATACCCTATAGGTTAAACTAATCAGTCAAACTTGCAGTCATTCTTGTGTAGAGAGAGCATTTGAAATATGATGGAAAAGACAGTTGGTAAGACAGCTGGCAGCTTCATGCATTATGAAAGAAACTGGAAAGCTTATATTAGAATAAATGAGATAGAATGTTGTGCAACGGACATAATGTAATTGTTTTAATGCATTTATTCGGATATTACTGTCTTTTCCACTGTATATGGAGCCCTGTATTTCTTTCATTCAGAAATAGGAAGGCTTCAAGCCTTTTGTGTTTGGAAATCTTTATTTCTACAATGAATGTTTACCACAAGAATGTGACTGTAGGTTTGTCCAACATTCCTCTCATCTATACACTGATGATACATTTAGTGCAGGTATCCTTGCACATGGACTTCTGAGGACACAGCTAGGTCTTTTGTTCATTTGTTCACACTGACAGCACCAGCAGATTGTATGTTGAGCTCTTTACAGAGGGGTATTATTTCACTGAATGTGACCATGATTCACCTTACACTCTATTTTGTTCAATGTGTCACCAAAATCTCTCAACTTCAAATGTCACCAATTTTGTTGATATCCATTTGAGTACTTAATACTACTTATCCTTTTATTTCCTGTGTTCCATGAAGGGTTAACAGCCTTACATGTACATATTTAACTTGTGGGAGGCCGGGGCTCTCTCAAAATAATATTGAGTTACATTTCTTTCCATTCATTTCAAGGATATCTTCAAAATTAATTTGTCTACGGCATGCCTTCTTGGAATTGGTACTTACAAACATTTAAAGTACACCTGTTTATTTATTTGGTTTGGGATTAAACAAGAGCAGATTTTTCTGCTTTATGGTGGATTTAGCCTTCATTTTTTGTCCTTCAAAATTATGGCTAGTTATCTCTCGCTATAGTCAAACCAATTCTTGTCCTTTTGATAATGATGTTTAACCTTTAGTATGCTATATAAAAAAAAATCAAACTCTGTTGTCTCAGAATTTATTCCACCACTTTAGAATATAGTTCAAATTTATACAATCATGAATATGTACCATGAGATATATTTTCTACTCTAGCAGATGTTAGCTTAAACCAGGCTGGCAGTAAAGCAGACTGTGCCTTGATGCACATTCTGCTTTACTTTCAACCTGCTATAGGTGGTCACCTGTCTTCAAAACTTAACACAGGCCATGGGGTAAAGGGTTACAGTAATCCTCAAGAAGTCAAACATTTTTTATCAAGATTTACAGCGCATCTAATCTTATTTTTTTGTAACACTTATCTTACATGTGCCGACAGCATGCAGAGGGTTAAACATTATTTAATAGTGTAGTTACACCTTTCTCGACTAGAACTAAATCATTCTGTCAGTCTTTTAGGAAAGTGGTAGCTTAATTCACAGTGAAAGTCATACAGAAAGCTCTACTAGGGGCTTTCTGATTAACTGTCTTGCATTAATCAGCCACAAGTATTTTATGATTCCTGTTACCTATTTCTTACCTTGTGGTAGAGAGGTTTTACAGTTTTTATTGCATATACTTGAGCCATGTCTGGCTTATTGCATAGCAAAACAGGGTAGATCCAGATCAGTGTTCAACTGTTCATCTCAGACTTGGCGTTTGTTCAATGTATACACTTACAGACGTTTTAGGTAACATTTGACATACTAAGTGTCAAACAGTGTTGACCCTGATCAGCCACATTGACTGGTCTTTGCATCTATTTGCAATTCATCAATTCTGTTTTTCTCATAGCATGGCTCATAGCTTTATTCTTTGAAATCACTTTATAATATTTATGATAATTAGTGTATTTTTCATGTTTCTCCAACTAGAGATAGATTTCCCAAGCTTGCTCTTACTGCAAATTTTACATACTTTTGCAGACTCTAGATCATAGGCCTGAATGAATGTTATTATTAGGCTTTGTTACCTAGAATTAGATTAAACTTTGACCCTTACAATAATGTATATATGTTAATAGATTCTTGCATTGTAGTTTGTCTGCGAGAGTTACTACCCTCTTTATGAAAAGTAACTTCAGAGAGCCTTTAATTTGAGGAAAATGACATGTTTGTTGAATCCAAATCCATCTCTTAATGAATATTCATATACAGTGTTCCCTCTCTACAACAACACCAAATGGGAGACACAGATTGTATGTCTTGCTCGGAAGGAGTCATTATATATAGAGAGGGGGAATTAAGACTTGGCTAATTTTCAAACAGCTTGAATCCAGATCAGACGCCACGTTATGCGGCATCTGATCTGGATTAAAGCTGTTTGTCGCCCATCATTTTTATATTTATTCCATCCAAAAGTCCACTTATATGTTATTTTGTGAAAAAACAGTGGACGAAAATTTTATGCAGACGATAGTACAGCAGTAAAAGTGTTAGACAGTATTGGCCTGTTAAGAGAACTGCGACAGGTGTCGCTGTAAGGAGGAAGTTGTTGTTAGTAGGGCCGTTGTACGGAGGGAACACTATATTAACTCTGCCTACTATAAGCATTTATCGTATGAACTATAACATGATCTTTGTCTAGTTTGTGTTTTCAAAAGGCATCAATATACATAAAAGCAGGAGAAGGGTTATTGAAGGGTTAGATTTGGCAATGCGCAGAATCAGTATAGCAACTAATCTTTAACACACATAGAAAACTAGGAAATTGTTTTATCCTAGTATATTATTTATAAATAAAACACACTATTCAACATGTGTATATAAAACCATGCTTAACCCTTTCCCTCTGAAACAATTCCAGTTTCAAATTTAGAATAGCCCATTTAATACTCTGATCAGAGAGCTCATTTCGGAGCCATCTGATAAGGGTCTTCACTGTTTGCATAGGACAAGTGTACTCTTCCCAGGTACGCTGTTTACAAAGAGCATTGTATACCTGATTAGGGTTTAAAGGGTTAAGTATATAGTTCTGATATTTCAGTTGTTCCTATTTTTTAACAGATGAATTGTATTTAACTCTTTGGTTATTTAATAAGTTAACAAGTTTTATTATATACCTATCGATGATTCATAGAGATTTCTCAGATCAATTTCATATGCTTCACAGTTGATAGCATCACTAGTGATGATATCACTTTTGCAGGGACGATATCATTTTCGTGACGTCACATCACACTATATTTATTTTGTGACGATGCAAGTATACAATTATTTTTTTGTGTTTTCTCTGTAAAATGGCATTAAATATATATAAATGTGTATAATAAATAGAAAAATCAATTGCTTTGGATGGATATGAAAAATATATAAATTGAAAATAACTTGTCTTATAGACTCGTTTTTAACCAGAAAACAACCCATTCTCATGATGATATACTTTTAGTCAATCCAAAGAAATTGATTTCTTCTCTATTTATTTGTTTTATAACAAAAGTTAGCAATTTTTTAAGACATTGATGATAAAGTTTTAGCTGTTATCTCATGGTTTGAAGCATTGACAATACATGAAAGATAAAATGTTGTCAACTTTTCTCTAGGCAAGGGCTTCATCTGGTGGTGCTCGCTCTACTGATGACATTGTGGATGAAGTAGCTGAGGACATTGTTAGTAAACTCCCTCCAAACTTTGACACAGATTCGGCTCTGCGTAAATTCCCCACCTCGTACAAACAGAGCATGAATACTGTACTAGTACAGGAGATGGTGCGCTTCAACAGACTGTTAATTGTCATCAGAGCAAGTCTGATCAACATCAGGAAGGCCATCAAGGTAGGCAGACTGTAACACTAAACACATTGGTTTAGCCCTTTTATGTTGAATTTTACATAAATGGTTTATGAACAATTCCATCTTGTAAAATAACTAGGTTGATTTTTAGGGATGTTTTTTTTTATATCAACATCCTTCAAAGATGGAACAAAAGATGTCATGTTCTTCTGCTTGTTTCTCCATCTGCCTGATTTGTGTAAATGCTACAGTTTTGCCTGATTTCATAATACTTAGTAACTTTGATTTATTAGCCAAATACTTCAGACAAGCTTATAAATTGTGACATTACGGCTATCTTTTGGTGGAGTTTAATCCCTTATATCAGTTTGGCAGACAGATGTATCATGTGCTCAAGTCTCTCTTCTAGAAAATAATTCGGAAGAACAACTCTAAAATAAACAGTGCAGACCCTGAGCAGAGGACTTTTATTTTAAGGAGCATTTTTTGCGTTGGGTTTGCCCTATTTGCAAAATACTCATAATATTATACTGGTTCATAGCATAGAAATGATTACTATTGAAGTCTCTTTTACCCATTATTCCATAAATAAAAATGTTTATGCCTTTAGTCCATTCCTTCACTGAAGAGACAGTTCCATCTTATACAGTCATGAATAAACACCATAAGACACATTTTATATATCCTAGAAAATTGTAGCGTTAAAGCGACTCGCAACCAGATGGTGCATTTGCAAAAATAAAAGAAAATATTCAAATATAACCAAAAGGGTAGCATTATCGTGCATCTGGTATTGGAAAAATATTACCAGTCTAAAAACACCCTCTAGAAAAGTCTTCAAATATTAGTTTTTGAGATATTTTCCATTGTTTTATCCATAGCGTCGAAAGACGCTATAGAAATTGATCAGACATAAACCCGAGCCGAATTATGTAGTTGTATGTACTTTCCATTGCTACACACTGAAATACGTTAAATCGATCCCAGATATATGAATAGTTCTGTGGCCCAGTGGGTCAAGTGGATTCCTTATTTTGCCTTATGTTTGCCCATGCCGGGTCCCGGGTTCGATTCCCACCAGAGCTCAATTTTTTTTTTATTGAAATACATTTTTTTAAACAGAATTTCTTATCCTAAACTAATTCTTACCTGTTTAAATAAGTGTTTGTCACATATTTACAAAGTAACTATTTTAAATGCTAAATCTGGTTGCGAGTCTCTTCAAGCAGACTCACTCTTTAGTGATCGAGGCCTTTATTGTAAAAGAAGAAGACATAATTCAGAATGTGTGTTTAGGCGCATGCTGCTTACTTTTAGCCTACTTTAAGTGATCACTTATCTTCAATAATAGATGAGCTAATCCTTTCCTTGCTGAGCCATCTCTTTAGAGATTTTATTAAGGTTACTTATTACCACAAAATTACCCATATTTTATAGTTATCTGTATCCATGAGTGATAACCTGATCAGAATATAGAACAAGACTGCGTTCGAATAACAATTAATTCTGAATAAGGGTAGATCCTTTGAAAGCACAGAAAACAAAGCAAATACTGTAAATTGCAGACTCGGTTTAATTGAGTCTGTTCATGAGCAATACTGAAATATGCAACAGTGCTCACGCCCCCTAGCACCAGCTTAAGCGGAATTCAACTTTCAACTGTAAATGCGCTGAAATCAATGATTCCAAAGGACCAGAAAGTATAACAACACTGAGAATGAAGCACGGAGCGATGGCATCCTTGCCAATACATGTATATGCATAATCACTCTGTTTAATTGAGTCTGTTCATGAGCAATACTGAAATAGGCAACAGTGCTCACGCCCCCTAGCACCAGCTTAAGCGGAATTCAACTTTCAACTGTAAATGCGCTGAAATCAATGATTCCAAAGGACCAGAAAGTATAACAACACTGAGAATGAAGTACGGAGCGATAGCATCATTGCCAATACATGTATATGCATAATCATTTCCAAGTCCAGGTTAGGTCAAGGTCAGTCAAATCTATGTTGGGTGATGTGGATGTATAGGGAATGGTCCAAGGCAGCAACTGTATTGATATCAAAGCATTCTAGGAAACATTGTTGATGTCAGGTGAAACAGTAAAATCTAGTTAAGGTGGTTCGCGGGTCAGCTTATTCTGTGTCAGAATTCTTTGAAACCTTGATTAAATTGAAATATACCATATGGAGAGTGAAAAATCGTTAAAATAAAAAAAAGTTACAGTGCCGTTTTTTTCTGACAGGACCTTTTGTCGAGAAAAGCTCCTTTTTTAATAAACAGGAATATTTTCTTTATAAAATGATATAACTCAATAATTTCTGTACATTCATGTAAACTGTACAGAGACTATAAGATATTGTGCAAACAAAAAATATTTCATGACATATTTTCTGGAAATATCAATATTTTAAAAAAGTTAAATTCGGAAAAAGTCACTAAATCTCAAATAACAAAAAATCTAGTCGTATAACATACACTAATTTTACTCTTATTAGATAGATATTACTTAGTTCTACTAGTTGCAAAAGTTTTATGAAAATCTTACAGTGGAATTTACATTTTATACATGATTTCCAGAAATTCTGACAAAATGTTAACACAAAACGAGTAACGTCCCTTGAGTTCAACTTTAAAATGCCGTCAGCTCTAAATAATATCATAAGTCAAACCTGTTATAAGGGACCATTGAATACGGTAGCATGTAGATCTTTGAAGACAGGTGGCTGCTTCATACATAACAAAAGTAATGCATAAAAGCTCCTTTATGAGCTATCTTTTAGCATTACTTTTGTCCTGTGTTAAGCTGCCATCTGTCATATAGGCTATAAATCCTCACAAAGTTTAGTTGTCACTTGACTATACTTGCATCTGATATTATTCATTATTACGTGACTAAACATAGCCTGTCCTTTGATCACTACGTTATGGATTAACTAGTCAATCAAATCGGACAATTTATTTTTAAAAAAAGCTTTGAAGCGAGTGGGAATCGAACCTAGAACCTTTGGATTGCTAGTCAACCACCCTACCAACTGCGCTAACAGAGAAGACACTGAAGTTGATCCAACTTTTCTTCATCTAAATTTTCTACTATAAGCACGTGCCGAAAAGATCAGGTGAAAGTCATCAGCATTTCCGGAACTCGAGATGCGGGCCGCCCGCTGTCGAACCACCTTAACAAAGAAATGACCCATTTGAATTATTCTATGCCCAAAAGAGATCAAGGTCAATGTCAAACGGAGGTTTTGTGATATTGGAGGATTAGGAATGGTCCAAGGCAACAACTTCATAATTATCAAAACATTCTACTGAGTAGTGTTTATGCTAGATGAAAAGGTTAAAATCTGGTTAACCTTATACGCATGGACAGACAGAAAAATCACTAGATGCCTCCGCATCTGTCGATGCGAGGGCATAAAAAGCCTTATTTCTTGAACATGCGTTATGTTGTGACTCCTCAGAAGAATTTTCCCAAATAAACACTTTGTAGTCAATACTTACCCTATCGAATGTTACCTTGCAGGGGTTGGTTGTGATGTCAGCTGACTTGGAGGAGGTGACTCTGAGCATCCTGAAGGGTAAAATCCCTGGCATGTGGATGAAGAGATCCTACCCCTCCCTGAAGCCACTTGGCAGCTACGTCAATGACTTCCTCGCCAGATTAGCCTTCCTTCAGGTAAAACCAGTTAGACTGACCCAATTCGTCTATTTAACTCTTTCAACACTCTGGACCTGTTTAAATTATACTCATTACATTTGCAATAAGGGTAGACCAAGATCAGATGGAGCCTTCTGATCTGGGTTTACACTGTTTTCTAATTTTGACCAGTATTTATTAAACCCATATTTCCAAATAAACTCATTCATAGTTTGGTAATTAAAAAGATCCACAAATGAATCTAATAACTCACAAGAATAACTTAGCATTGGAATGAGTTTATCCTTACTTTGAGGGAACAGTTTCCATCCATCCATTACGAGCAGTAAAGACCCAGATTTGGATGGCTCCTTATGAGAAAGTAATAAACTGAAATGCATGAAATTAAATTGTTGCCATGGTGGACTAACTTAAAAATAAACCACTTTTCCTTTTTTCAGGATTGGTTTGAGAATGATGCCCCTGTGACATTCTGGATCTCTGGGTTCTACTTCACCCAGGCTTTCCTGACAGGAGCCCAGCAGAACTATGCCCGTAAATACACCATACCCATTGATTTGCTCGCATTTGACTACGAGGTGTTGGATGATAAGGATTATGACGTCGCCCCAGAGGATGGTATGTCTTATCATTACCTAGTCTTAACTTTGCCGCAGTAGGAAAACTGTATATTATAGCTCCCTCAAGTTATTACACTTAATACCGTCTGACACCTCTCATTATATAGGCACCTTTTATATGATTTCTGCAAACAGTTTTTACCTAGACAAGATGGCAAGTTACTTGGCATTTACTCTGGATCTAAACTGTGTCATAGCATTCGTAGCAGTAAAGAAGGGGAATGATTTATTCAGATATACAAGACAACAATTTTCAAGAAGATAACTTGGTTGAAATAAGCTATACTTTTAAGCTTTGTGGTGCTGGGATCGGATATATCCATCTATTGCTACGTAATTCGTAATCAATGCAGACCCTGATAAGAGGGCTCCTGGAGCAGGGTCTGCAGTTTGTCATAATTTATAATATTTTTGGGACAAGCCGTGAGAGTCGAGGTTATCTGATCATTTAATAGAAAACAGGTTTTACTTTCCATTTCTTACTTCACTCATAAATCTTTCGCAAAATATCACCGTTATAGATCTGGTTTCAGCATGGAGAAAGGTCCTTTCTCCATGGTTTCAGACAGCAGTTTTTAATATCTATAATGTATATCTAATGGCAACATTTGTAAGGAACCCAACAATTGTTGATATTATCAATTTATTCAATATTTGTCAACAAGGAAGCAGACTCATATATCTATTGTGTGCTTCTTCAGGTGTGTATGTGAAGGGTCTGTATGTAGAAGGAGCTCGGTGGGATAGGAAGACCAAGCTGCTGGGAGAGTCAGAACCAAAGATCCTCTTTGATCCAATGCCTACGGTAAGAATTGATTTGATATTTTCTCGCTGCCTTGAAGGAGCTAAAACATAACAAAAACACTGCTTTTCCTTTGTTGTTGGCAACTATGTCTTCAGATAGATGCTGGTGTTCATGTGTATTGTCCTAATTGTTAACAATAGAAATTTAGAACAATGTAATCTGAAACTATAACATATATAACTATTCAGAATTAACATCTTTAACCGAACCAGGATGAAAAATTCAGTATTTAATACATGTATGTTTATTCTGTTTCACAATTTTTACTGAAAGTAAATAGCAATCCAATGTTTTTACATCTTTCAGATTTGGATTAAACCTTTAAAGAGACAAGACCTGAATGAGACCAATATGTATCACATTCCAGTGTACAAGACAAGTGAGCGTCGTGGCACGCTCTCTACTACAGGACATTCCACCAACTATGTGATCGGGATGCTCGTCCCGACAGACAAAACCGAAGACCACTGGGTTCAAAGAGGCGTGGCTCTGCTCTGCCAGCTTAATAATTAAAGTTTGCGGAGATTTAAGCCCAGACCTCTACTGTCCTGTAATATTTGGATAAAACTTTTGGCTATTCATTCAAGTAGTTTCAACAACTTATACAGTTTCTTGGTAACTTGAGAAACATAAATCGTTTGAAAAGAGAAATTATTGTTTCACTTTTTATAGCATAATAGAACATTTCCTGTTGGAAATAAACTAAACAAAAATACATAAATATATGGAAGCAGCTTTGCTCAGTTAACATCTCAAATTTATCCTATATACAGGGCACCCATTTGGTATTTGTTTTTGTCCACACATTCCAACATGGTCCATTGACCATGGTTATGTTGGTGAAGTGACCTAATTCTAATTTGAATATGATCTATTTTGATACAAAGACTTTTATATTGAGAATTGAGACTTTTTAGTGTTTATTTTTCAGGAAACTGAATATGACAATGTATTTTGTGAGTGTTAATACAAATTTGGACGTCATGATATGCATTTATTGATAACTGAACACTATATGCATTGTGAGACTCTGGCTAAGGTCAGTGGAGAACGTTGGTCAGGTGTTTACATTGAAGTCCATTCATCACACATCTTGTTTGAAGTGTGTACTGCTGATGCTTCTAACATCAATTGCTGTTGGAGATTTCCACAAGATAACACAAATCCGTCCAGACTTCTACAGTAACTTTTTTTAGACATTTATACAAAAACTCTATTTTTATGTGCAGTATTTTTGTGTGTTTATGTTTTAAAGATAAAGTCCCAGTTCTGTGATAATGAACAGTATTTGCAGTATTGACAGGCTAAACGATTTGCCAAAACAGGTGTAAATTCAGCAACAATATACTGCATAATATATTTAAAAATAGCACAGGTTTTCTATTTCACATTGTTATTTATTTGATTTTTTCTTTGTTTATTTTTGTATAGTCTATTGTTACATTGTTAATATTTTTGTAGGATGATAGAACAACAGAGATAATTAACAAATTTAACCATTTGTTTGGCAATTTGACAAAAAGATAACGAGTATGCCAATAAAATGATGCTTTTGAACTTCGATTTGCTTTCGAAATTTGAACTTCATTTTATAACCAGATACCGGGTAATCTGTTCTAATATCTAATAGGATATTCTATTTAGTGTTGAGGTGTTATCATCCACAAACTGTATCTCGTCCATGTGTCTGTGATATTAAACTATTCTGTTGATCCAGTAATGTTTCTTACATGAATCTGTCAAGTACAGATATTTTCCGTCCAGACGTAATTTCATTTCTTAATAGCTGGTGAAAAGTGTGATTAAATCTTGTATTGAATTTGTCGAGCTGCTGGTAATGTGCTGCTGAATAGATATATTTACAATTTGTGATAACCTTAGACCATTTGTGTACTTAATAAAACACTGTATTATTGTTCAATGGTTTACCAATAAAGCTGAACTATATAGTTCCTACTTTCTTTCAACAAGTAAAACTTGTATTAACTGGTAACCTAATTAGACATGTGAACACTTATAGTAGGTTAAATGTAAAGCAGAATGGACCTTGAGACGCATTCTGCTTGACTTTCTGATTGCTTTAAAGTATCATTTGCTTGGATATAAAAGTATCTAGGGTACATATTCATCACTGTATAAAGTGGAGCTATTTATACCCTCATCACATACGGTGGATCCTATATAGGGAACGCCTTGTCTGTCAAGATTTCCGAGACAGTATTATGTCCCTTTTTAACTTGAAATTTTGCTCCTTAGATAAGACATTCTGCCATTTTTATACGCCCGTCTTCAGACGGGACGTATTATGTCGTGGCGCTGTCCGTCCGTCTGTCCATCTGTCTGTCCGTTAACTTTTTCATGTCCGTTCTCTAACTCAACAAAATTTAGTCCAATCCTTTTGAAACTTAGTCAGAACGTGTATGGCCATAATATCTCGGTCAAGTTCGATAACCAGTAAGATCGACCATGACATTCAAGAGTTATGCCCCGTTTTCGTCAAAAACGGGCATTTTAGTTTGTCCGCTCTCTAACTCAAACAAAATTATTTTAATCCTTTTGAAACTTTGTCAGCATGTTAATGACTATAATATCTCGGTCAAGTTCGATAACCAGCATGATTGCCCTAGACATTCAAGAGTTATGCCCCTTTTTTAGTTTGTCCGCTCTCTAACTCAAACAAATTTATTTCAATCCTTTTGAAACTTTATCAGCATGTGTATGACCATAATATCTCGATCAAGTTAGATAACCAGCAGGATTGCCAAAGACATTCAAGAGTTATTACCCTTTTTTCGTAAAAAACGGGCTTATTATAGTTTGTCCGCTCTCTAACTCAAACAAATATATTCCAATCCTTATGAAACCTGGTCAGCATGTGTATGACCATAATGTCTGGGCCAAGTTAAATAACCAGCAAGATTGCCCCAGAGATTTAAGAGTTATGCCCCTTTTTCTTAAAAAACGGGCATATTTTAGTTTGTCCGCGCCCTTATTCAAACAAATTTATTCCAATCCTTTTGAAACTTGATAGCATGTGTATGACTATAATGTCTCGGTTATGTTCCATAACCAGCTAGATTGCTACAGACAGTCAAGAGTTATGCCCCCTTTTCATCTAAAACGGGCATTTTTTAGTTTGTCCGCTCTCTAAATCAAACAAATTTATTCCAATCCTTTTGAAACTTGGTCAGCATGTATATTACCATAATTTCTCGGTTATGTTCCATAACCAGCAAGATTGCCTTAGACATTCAAGAGTTATGCCCCTTATTTTGTCAAAAACGGGCATTTCTTAGTTTGTCCGCTCTCTAACTCAAAGAAATTTATATAAATCCTTTTGAAACTTGGTCAGCATGTGTATGACCATAATGTCTCGGTCAAGTTTAATAACCAGCAAGATTACCCCTGACATTCAAGAGTTATGCCCCTTTTATCATCAAAAACGGGCATTTTTTTTGTTTGTCCGCTCTCTATCTCAAACAAATTTATTCCAATCCTTTTGAAACTTGGACAGCATATGACCCCTAACTTTCAGGGTTCTTTCCCTTTTGTTCACTTTACCTTGATAGGGTTTTAGTATGATTACATTCTAAGATCGATATGACGGGCGTATAATGTGCCCGGCTTGCGGTGCTCTTGTCTTGACAAGTGTTTAAAATATTGTCTTCAAGCTTGGTACACTATAGAACTATTATATGGCAGTTTGCATAACATTCAAATTGTCAACCAAAGAAACAGAATGTCAAGCGATTATATTACACGAAGCTTACCAACCTGGCTGTGGAATAGTATCGTTCGTTTTTAGCTCACCTGGCACGTAGTGCCAAGGTGAGCTATTTTGATCGTCCTCTGTCCGCCGTCGTTCGTTTGTTCGTCGTCAACAATTTCTTTAAACGACATCTCCTCCAAAAGTACTAGATAGATTTTTACCAAACTTGGCCTGAATGATCCTTATATGGTCCTCTTTGAAAGTTGTTCAAACATTTTCGGTCCGATGCATATCTAGGTCACAGGAGCTAAAAATAGATCGTATGAATGAAAAGTTAAAAAATCTTCTGGTCAAAAATCACAAGGGCCAGAGCTTAGATATTTGGCACATGGCATCATCTATATGTCCTCTTTCAAGATTGTTCAAATTTTGCCCCAGGGGTCAAAATTGGCCCGCCCCGGGGGTCACTGTTTTACATAGAGTTATATAGTGAAATATTCAATCATCTTCTTTTCAGAAACCAATATGGCCAGAGCTTTGATATTGGGCATGGTGACACCTCTAGAGGCCCTTTACCAATATTGTTGAAACCGATCCGGTTCGTTGCATATCTAGGTCGCATGAGCTAAAAATAGATCGTTTCAATGAAAACTTAAAAAATCTTCTTGTCAAAAACCACAAGGGCCAGAGCTTAGATATTTGGCACATGGCATCATCTATAGGTCGTCTATCAAGTTTGTTCAAATTTTTTCCCTGGGGTCAGTCAACGTTTTACATAGAGTTATATAGTGAAATCTTCAATCATCTTCTCTGAAACTGATATGGCCAGAGATTTGGCATGGTAACACTTCTAGTAGAGGCCCTTTACCAATATTGTTGAAACCGGTCAGGTCCGTTACATAACTAGGTCACAGGAGCTAAATTTAGATTTTTTCAATGAAAACTTTAAAAATATTATTGTCTGAAACCACAGTACCCTGAAGGGGTATAAAAGCCGGTCCCGGCCCGAACTTTGCCGAACCGAAACGTAAATTGCCGTACCGAACATTTTTTGGGAGTTTGAATACAAGCATAAACAATTCTTAAATTTGAAAATTCTGGTACGGATTAGTTCTTATACATATTATTTATATCCTGAATAAATATTATAACCATCAGAAGCATGGGCGTTGAGAAAAAGGTGATTTTGTAATTTCAGGGGGTATAAAAGCCGGTCCCGTATAGATTTCAGTTTATCCTGTTTGTTTCCTTAATTACCGAATTTTATTATGTTACTTGATGATAAACTTTATCAAAATATGTTTTTTGGTATGTTCTTGAAAAATAAGACATGTAATATCAAAATAGCGCTTAAATTTACCGTTGCAGTGATTGCCGAACCTGAATATAACAGATTATAACGGTTCCCCGTAATATATTCAGTTCCGTAAGAATTACACAACCTGTATAATCATGCCTATTTAATATGAGAATTAGGCTTAGAATCAGATGTTCTCAAAAAGAAGGCAGGGGGAGAGATTCATATATGTTTCATTTTGTTTTTTACAGATTAAGATTAAACAGAATGTGAGGCTAAATTTCATTCATGTACAGTCAATCTTGTATCAAGCGAGCACTAAGTTATTGCAGTTCTCTGCCTCATTTCTATCAAACTGTAGGCATATACCGGCAATCAATAGTGGTTGCTATATACACGACTACGTAGAGTAAACGTGTTCTGTGCAATCCGTGTAGACCCAGATCATATGGCTAGTGAAGGAGCAATCCGATCAATGTCATTTTGCCGCGTGAATGAATTGCAGACAAAATCAAAGAAAGTCATCATTAGTCGGTTGTGTCTAATATACCCGTATTTCAAAGTTTCAAACATTGAAATACGGGTATGCTCGGCTTGACCGAGCATGAAATAATGCAGTTCATATATCAAACTATAGGATAGTTCGAGTTAAACGACTTCGAGATATCGAAGTTCGACTGTACATGGTAATACTCATGACATATTTACATGTTAATCCTGGTGCGTTTTATTTACAGTGCACAAAATTTACACAACCAAATTATACTGTCTGTTACGGTGCTAACATTTGTACATTTATAATGGAACCATTTACAGCAGTCTGTGTTCTCACACTGGATCATGTCTTCATAAGTATTTGGAAAACCACAATTAGATTCACAGTCAACAGAGATAGTCAGGTCAATAGGTATGTTTAATTTATTTTTTCTGAGTGTGTTTCTTTGTTTAATTTTAGGAAATGGCGAAAATTGTAAATTATCAAGACAGGAGAGAAGATGTTGTCTCATTTTTAACTTATCAAATGAAGACTGAATAACGCCTTCTCTCCCGCTGAAGCAAAATTCAGTACAAAATGCAATTGCAAATATTCCACAATCGACACCGTTATCCTGCTGCTGGACTTTTAGAAGAGACACATTAATTTTATTCTTACCATTTCCATATAACTGGAGTAATTGGATTTCTGTAGAAGCGCTTATTTTTTCATTTTTTCTTAACATTGAATCAACAACAAAAACAGTCCCATCGTCCTCATGCTGAAAAGACATGATCCAGTGATCCTCACCTGTATGGTGAATTTGTACACAGGGT
Source organism: Gari tellinella (assembly GCA_922989275.2). Classification (NCBI taxonomy): domain Eukaryota; kingdom Metazoa; phylum Mollusca; class Bivalvia; order Cardiida; family Psammobiidae; genus Gari; species Gari tellinella. The sequence continues at coordinate 13,464,619 of OV277873.1, forward strand.
GCTGTAAATGATAACAATTTAAGGCCATACTTCCATTTACGCTCTTTTTTAACAGGAACAAGTCCGCAATTTTGAAGTCCGTTTATATTTTTAAATTGAGATTTTAATAGTATTTGAGAAAAAAAGCTATGATTGTTCACATTTCGTATTATGTTCTCCACTCTAAGCACTCGTAATAACTTTTTAATAATATAAATCAATTTTAAACTTATCAAATGTTTTTTGTTTTTTTTTTACTTTTGATATCCAATATATGATTCTATAAACATACTGCAATCATATCTAAAAAAAAAACGACTGAAAATACAGATTGTGAAACTCTTACGGAAAGGTAAATATTACGGGAGACCGCTATATTCAGGTCCGGCTTTTATAAAATCACTTCAAATGTGATTTTAAGAGTTATACTCCACCATATATAATAATATTTTGGTAAATGTAATAAAGAAACACACTTTGATCAAATGTATCAACAGACATAATAACATTATTTTGTAATTAAAGAAAAAAACAGGATAAATACGGGACCGGCTTTTATACCCCCTGAAATTATAAAATCACCTTTTTCTCAACGCCCATGCTTCTGATGGTTATAATATTTATTCAGGATATAAATAATATTTATAAGAACTAATCCGTACCAGAATTTTCAAATTTAAGAATTGTTTATGCTTGTATTCAAACTCCCAAAAAATGTTCGGTACGGCAATTTACGTTTCGGTTCGGCAAAGTTCGGGCCGGGACCGGCTTTTATACCCCTTCCAGTACCCTGAGCTTAGATATTTGGCACATAGCATCATCTAAAGTTCCTCTATCAAATTATGTCCCTCCTGTCAAATACACTCCCCCACCCTTAGGGTCACAATTTTTCAGAGTTATATAGTGAAATCTTTAAACATCTTTTTTTCTAAAACTAATATGCCCAGAGTTTTGATATTTGGCATGGTGACACTTCTAGTGGTTCCCGCCAGTTGCATATCTGGATCACATTAACTAAAAATAGTTCCTTTTTCAATGTAAAGTCTTACTGTTTGAAACTATGTGCAAAGTCATGAGCTTAGATAGTTTGACAGAACACTTCATTTGCGTGTTCATCAACAAGATTTTTGAAATTATGTCATTGGGATGAAAATGATCCCATCCCAGGGGTCATGTGCTCCTTGTGTGGTTATTTCCAGGTGAGCGATATTTAGGCCCGCATGGGCCTCTTGTTTTTAAATATGTTCTGAATATAAATTTTGAGTCGCCATGCACCTAAGGTGGGAAACGACGTCTATGACGTCACATTGATAATATCATTACAAAAATGAAAGAAGAAGAAAGAAACTAATATCATATAGAGTGACAGAAAGAATATCATATAGAGTGGCATTATTTTTGGATCGATGTAAAAGACAAGCAAAATGATTCATTTTGGTCTATGGGAAATTATCATTGTAACTCAAAGCGAGGTGAAATAAAATATATTCAATTTTGATGATTTTGGACTTTAGGCTTTTTTATACGCCTACCTCTAAAGGTGGTCGTATATTGGCGTGGCCTTGTCCGTCCGTTCGATCGTTCCTCCTTCCGTACGTTCGTCCGTCAACATTTTGTTTGTCCAGAGTTTTTCTGGGAAACTATTATAGGGATATTGGTGAAACTTCACACAAATGTTATATGCATCAAGATCTAAAGCTGAGTTGAGTTTGAGGTTCATTCGAATTTTAGTTACAGAGTTATCTGCCCTTGATGTACTCAAATATGCTATAAAAAGCTTGTCCGGAGTTTTCTGGGAAAACTATTGGAGGGACATTGATGAAACTTCACACAAATGTTATATGCATCAATATCTAAAGCTGAGTTGAGTTTGAGGTGCATTCAAATTTTCGTTACAGAGTTATCTGCCCTTGGTGTACTCAAATATGCTATAAAAAGCTTGTCCGGAGTTTTCTGGGAAAACAATTGGAGGGATATTAATGAAACTTCACTCAAATGTTATATGCATCAAGCTCTAAAGCTGAGTCAAGTTGTAGGTTCATTTAAATTTTCGTTACAGAGTTATCTGCCCATGATGTACTCAAATATGCTATAAAAAGCTTGTCCAGAGTTTTCTTTGAAAACTGTTTGAAGGATATTAACGAAACTTCACAGAAAGGTTATATGCATCAAGATCTGAAGCTGAGTCGAGTTTGAGGTTCATTCAAATTTTCTTTACAGAGTTATCTGCCCTTGATGTACTCAAATATGCTATAAAATGCTTATTTGACAGTCTTAACACACTTAGAAACTACAGTTCTGAATGGGTTTTGAGTATGTTTGCCCACAATATAATTATAGAAGTATAAGTTCATGAAAGGGTAGATTATTATTGTTATCGGATCATTGTTACGAGTTATCTGCCCTTGGTGTACTCAGATATGCTAGAAAAGGCTTTATTTCTGTATTGTTTATGCTCTCAGAACTCTAAAAGTCTACAAATTAGAATAAATTTTGATAAAACTATATATTTCTATGCCAGTGGGCGTATAATGTACCGCTTGCGGTGCTCTCTTTGTTTTGTAACGATTCTCTGTGTTTGCCGAGTGGTAGCAAACTGTTTTTACGAAATGGGAAATCACTTCGTGTTAAGGTTTTTGATATTTGAATCCTCAGGTTATCTGACTTGAGGTTCAAACTATATAGGCTCCTAGCCAATAATTGGTAAATATATAATTTTCCTTAAGCTACTTAGCTGAATGATTGAGAATAAATGAAAGATCAGGTTCAATCAATAATTATAAAATGATTTGGCATTTAAGAATTGCAGTGTAAAATCTACGCATAAAACATTCAACTTTGTAAAGGTGTGAGCCTTCTTGCTAGGGGTCTTGTCTCAGGTATATGAATAAAAACAAACATATTTTAAGATTTAACCTAAGAGCATCAATGATTGACCTGAAATACACACCAATTTCAAATATCAGCAATTTAGCACAAATATTTAACTTTAAAACAACCATTCCAAAAAACTGTAACCTTGTGATTTTTAGTCAAAATAATAACTCGAAAACATGTCCAAAATTGACATATATTAAAAGAAAATTTAAACTCAAATTTCATAACACGAATGTTTGACCCCAAATAAGCCTTCACACACAATTTCAGCACCCTAGCACAAATATTTTACTTTAAAACAGCATGTCCAAAAAAATTGACCTGGTGATTTGTAGTCAATCAAGAGGGCCTGAAGGCCCTGATATCGCCCACCTGTTTTATAGAAGCCTGATAGTTCTACCTTTGAGTTTCACCCATGCAAATCAAAATCCTTTTAAATTTGTAGACTATATATAATGTTTTGGGGCGTCCCGTTCCCTTTATTCTAAATAAAACAACAACCAAAAACACATTAAGTAAACAATAACTATCATAACTTCTGAGTTAAACGAAGTAAGTTCTGGCGACCTAAACCTGAGGCAAAATCTCTTACAACACAGTTACTTGTGGGAAACATGACCTACGGTCAGGTAGATGAATAAGTCCATCTTGTCCAAACTGTCTTTTGCACAAAAATTGCACTTGAAATGTTTGCCTACTGTGTGCCATCCACGATGGATAAAAATCATTATAATGTCTTCAAAATGGATGCCGCGTGCTTGACAGCTGTGGAAATAGGGTACAGAACTCGATGGCTCGGTACTAGTTTATGTTTCCTGATTTCATAAACCAACTCCAACCTGTATCTCCTTGGAGAATGTCATTGGCTCTCTCTCTTAGCATCCTTTTCCTCTATCCTCTTTCCTTTCCAGCAAACACTGGTGCTGGGGCTGTGTTCTTCTTGACCATTCTCTCAAGCATTAGGCTATTAGGGACAGTATGAGCCTCTTTCTCGATCTCCGGTGGTTGTTCCCAGTCACTTTTATCTGTGCTATTGTCAGCAATCGCTGATCTGCTTTTCTTAATAGCTGATGTATCATTTCGGACCTGAAAGTAGAAAAGACAAAGTCTTGTCTCAGAACTGGCATCTTTATTCATCTTCCAGCCCTTGTGAACGTACCATCGTTACCTTTGACTTGAGGCTGCTCTTTATCCTTTCCAGGCCGATAGCGTACTAAAACGTGTAAAAAATGAAGGTTCCAAAAACTTACCTTATATAGCATATGCAAGCCTGGAACGTATTGAAAAGGTCTAAATATACACGCTTTAAAACCCGGATACCATTTTGTGGCTCAAAGCCTGCGGATTTTATATTATGGTAGGTTGTTAACCACAACTTGAAAGACGTAACATTCATATATCGTAAATTGTTATTCATAATACATTATTGTATTAAATTGGTTCAAATATGTTTATTTGATTAATTGTTTTAAAACACAAATTTTCAAAAGCTTTCAAATGTTAATTATCTATTTTAAAAGCCCTTTTATTATTCTTTTAAATCACAATGAAATGTGCATTTGTTTTAAGGTGCACTATTTCGATAAGTTTAAATCTTGTTTCTCTAGTACATTTGTTTGGGATTCAAAAATATATGACATAATCATTTGCAACCAGTTAATTTGTAATAAAAAGAAGTTTTAATGAATTAATTGAAATTAATTGATTAAATTTATTACATTTTTAACAGCAATGGCTTTCATTGCATCATTCATTAAGGGAAAGTCCATAGGCGACTGATGCGTTTAGTTCCGTATGTAAATGATTTAGACTTAAACATTGGCTATGATTAAAGCGTTGTAGAACGTTTTGTCCGCAGATGAGTTATACTGGTAACACACCCATAACGTTAAAATTCGTTTCTCTCTTTTCTTAATAAGAAAATCTCGAATTTAATGAGGAAGACAGAGAAAAATCGCCATTCAATAGTCGAAAACGTCTCTTTGAATTCAATGTGCTCCGGTTTGGCTCATGCAATGGGCCTGCAACTTTTGAAAGATTAATTGAGGCGGAACTTGCAGGCCTTCACTGGCAGACTTGCTTTGTGCTAATTGTCTAGTAGTATAGTGTTACCCGTTTTTGCCACTTTCATACCGTAGCCGAAAGTTTTTCTCAAGCCATTCAGTTTTAAATTTTTGCCGTGTTACCGGGTTGGCTGCCAACGCTGTTTTGGATGCAGTTTTTTCACTCGTTTGATTGGTTTCTGCTTCAAGGCATTGATTTACTATGATCAGCACTGTAATCAGAGGTCTCTTTTTTATTAAAATGCAGTTAGCCTCCGTTGTTTCGGAGCTGATGTAAAGTTTGATTCAACTTGGCATATTGCTGGAAGACGTTCTAATATTGGCCGTGCACTTGAACGTATGTCAGATTATATTCTGTATCAATAATAATTCCACAAAATTTGATAATTGAAGATTATTATTTGAGTTGCACGTCTTTATTTATAAGAAGGTAATAAAATATTCAACGTTTACTAGATAAATATTCATTGGTTTGAAATCGTCGAAGCCGTACCGAGATACGTAACTTGAACGGGGAATTGCACGGTAAATTTAGTCAGGTCCCCAAATGTGATGAAGACAGGGAACCAGACTACCGGAATTGAGGCCAGCAAAGAGCTCACGCATGAGCAGAATAACAGCAACAAGTAAACATAATCACTGCTTCTCGTCGTCAACTTTCCGTTTATAAGATGGCAATTTCTTCTGAATTTCTTCGTTTCATGCCATTTAGGGCTGAAATATTGTTGCGTCAAGAAAAACACAAGTTACAAATTTGGTTGCGCCAAACGTGAATTTTCTGCGCCAAAAAAGCAAAAATGCGCTCTCGAGATAACACTGCATACAGGCTTCATCACACCTCGACATTAAGAAGACTTTTGCAAGAGTCCGCCAGAGATATTATTGGCCAGGTATATTTTACTGATACACCGGTTAGACTGGTTATTAATTTGCAAGTAATTGCCAATAGGATTTATGCAGTGCCTTTTTCGCTAGCCTCGTTCAATTAGTAAACCAGTTACATCGTCTGCTAGAATGTGTCAAAATGGCATTGTGCGGACGGAAAAAGGAAACCGTGCAACAAAAAACACATTATTCAATTACGTTCAGCATTCCGCGAACGAACTAGAAATAATTTGTAAAGGTATCGTGTATGAACTTTTGAATGATGCCTGTAACAGCCTAAAAGAATTCATTACCAATATAATCGACGATCTTTTGTCCCGAATCTGTAAGCATCCAAAGAAACACGACGGTGCTGATGTTAGCAAAAAGTTTCCGTGGCTGAAAATAAATGAATCAATCCTACACAAACATGAGCAGGGGGGGGGGGGGGGGGGACCTACATCAAACATTCAGATTGTCTTTTGTACAAATGAAAAAACAATGTCTTTTGTACAAATGAAAAAAAAACAATAGAGTAAAAAAGCAATTCATATCAAATTGATGGAGTAATGTTTTTTTGGATACTCAATTGAAATTCAGAAAACACAATTTTTAGAAAATAGAGAGTAAATACCCAATTAATGCAAAACCTTATCTGTATACCTGCCTATGTATTCTTCCCTATCAGAAAGGTAGGTACCTCTTCTAAGTTTACATCATATTGAAGAGGACCTTTCGAGGTCAATGAGAAGATATCCGATGGTCTCCATAAGATAAACTGTGGGTACCAACGGATATTCAAAGTTATCCATGTTGATTACATGAAAAAGGTTAGAGGTCAGGCACTTTCAAATGAACCCGAAGTGTGAGGTGACAAGAGAGAAAGAGGCTATGCCAGTAGAACGTAGACCATGGGCATAAAGCAGATATGCCAGTGAAGGCCTGCAAGTACCGTCTCCATTAACCTCACAAAAATTGCAGGTCCATTGCATGAGCCAAACGGGAGCATGTTGAATTCAAAGAGACGTTTTCGACTATTGAATGCCGATTTATATCTGTCTTCCTCATCTTATTCGACCTACTAGTATACTGCATTTAAATCTAAGCAACATTATACATTTGTTTCATATGTACTGAGGAAACAGTCAAATCATTGACCCGAGGTAGCAGGGAAGACCTTGAGAACTGTTGCCCGAGGCCAACGGCCGAGGGCAACAGTTCTCAAGGTCTTCCCTGCTACCGAGGGACAATGGTTTGACTGTTCCCGAAGTAACTATCAAACAAATGATTTATTACCTGGCTCTCTATTTAAGCCAGGCTGAATGAATGGCTAGATCTAGATCTATCTAGATATACAAGATTTGAACAACACGTATTTATAAATTCTAGAGATGATCTTACGTGTATATTTAATCTTAATTCAATTCAATACAACAACTGACTGTGAACATCACTGTTTTGTAAAAAAGATGTCTAATATATTCATATTTTCAATTACGATTGAATTATTATTGTTTCTTATTGACTGAAATTGATTGACACTTTGTCGAAATTACGTCATGTATAATATGACGTCATTTATTTTTGTAACTTCATAATTTGTTTAAAAAAAAGGAAGACGTTAGATCTGCAAGCGGTTTATCGCTTTTATTCGGAGTTACTCTTAATTTTAGGTCTAGAACTATATAGCCTTTTAAGGGGATTGTTCGGGAGAGAAAAAAATGACCCGATCAACTCCGCAAAAGGCTAGATCCTTAAACAAAAATCTGTATCATAAAGACGCCTTATTTGGTCCCGCGATGCAGAAAAGTTTTGCTCACCATTTTCGCGCATGTAACAGTGCTATGTAACAGTCAACTGTTGCCCGCTGGCCTCAGTCTGGTAAATATTTTGGAAAACAGTAAAAAATGCTCAATATTCACTTAAATAGAGAGTCAGGTAATAAAACCATTTGTTCCCAGACAACAGTTACTGGTCTAGGGATTCATCAACTCGAGGTAGAGGATACGAATCTATTTTTTTAAACTCATTCAATTTTCTGTAGTCTAAACAGATTCTCTGGGATTAATCTTTTTTCCGAACTAACACTATACTACTAGCAATTGGCACAAAGCAGGTCTGCCAGTGAAGGCCTGCAAGTACCGTCCCCATATAACCTTTCAAAAATTGCATATCAATTGCATGAGCCAAACGGGAGCATGTTGAATTCAAAGAGATGTTTTCGACTATTGAATGCCGATTTTTCTCTGTCTTCCTCATTTAATTCGACCTACCAATATCCTGCATTGAAATTTAAGCAACATAACAATTTGTTCCCAGACAACAGTTACTGGTCTTGGGATTCATCAACTCGATGAAGAGGATATACATCTTTGTTTTTTTTAGTTCATTCAATTATCTGTAGTCTATACAGAATCTCTGGTATCCATTTTTTTCCGAACTAACTCTATACTACTAGACAATGGGCACAAAGCAAGTCTTCCAGTGAAGGCCTGCAAGTACGGCCTCCATTAACCATTCAAAAGCTGCAGGCCCATTGCATGAGCCAAACCGGAGCACATTGAATTCAAAGAGACGTTTTCGACTATTGAATGCCGATTTTTCTCTGTCTCCCTCATTTAATTCGACCTACCAATATCCTGCATTTAAACGATTGAATGGCGATTTTTCTCTGTCTTCCTCATTTAATTCGACCTACCAATATCCTGCATTAAAATCTAAGCAACATAACCATTTGTTCCCAGACATCAGTAACTGGTCTTGAGACTGGTCTTTGTTTTTTTTTTACTTCATTCAGTTTCCTGTAGTCTATACACAATCCCTGGAATCCATTTTTTTTTCGAACTAACACTATACTACTAGACAATGGGCACAAAGCATGTCTGCCAGTGAAGGCCTGCAAGTACGACTCCATTAACTTTCAAAAGTTGCAGGCCAATTGCATGAGCCAAACCTGAGCACCTTGAATTCAAAGAGACATTTTCGACTATTGAATGCCAATTTTTCTGTCTTCCTCATTGAATTCGACCTGCAAATATCCTGCATTTAAATCTAAACAACAGTTACTAGTCTAAGGATTCATCAACTCGATGTAGAGGATATGCATCTTTGTGTTTTTTACTTCATTCAATTTTCTGTAGTCTTTACAGAATCTCTTGGATCCATCCTTTTTCCGAACTAACAATATACTACTAGACAATGAGCACAAAGCAGGTCTGCCAGTGAAGGCCTGCAAGTACCGCCTCCATTAACCTTTCAAAAGTTGCAGGCCCATTGCATGAGCCAAACCGGAGTACATTGAATTCAAAGAGACGTTTTCGACTATTGAATGGCGATTTTTCTCTGTCTTCCTCATTAAATTCGACCTACCAATATCCTGCATTTAAATCTAAGCAACATAACCATTTGTTCCCAGACAACAGTAACTGGTCTTGAGACTGGTCTTTGTTTTTTTACTTCATTTAATTTCCTGTAGTCTATACAGAATCTCTGGAATCCATTTTTTTTTCGAACTAACACTATACTACTAGACAATGGGCACAAAGCATGTCTGCCAGTGAAGGCCTGCAAGTACGACTCCATTAACCTTTCAAAAGTTGCAGGCCAATTGCATGAGCCAAACCTGAGCACCTTGAATTCAAAGAGACATTTTCGACTATTGAATGCCAATTTTTCTCTGTCTTCCTCATTGAATTCGACCTGCAAATATCCTGCCTTTAAATCTAAGCAACATAACCGTTTGTTCCCAGACAACAGTTACTGGTCTAAGGATTCATCAACTCGATGTAGAGGATATGCATCTTTGTGTTTTTTACTTCATTCAATTTTCTGTAGTCTTTACAGAATCTCTGGGATCCATCCTTTTTCCGAACTAACAATATACCACTAGACAATGGGCACAAAGCAGGTCTGCCAGTGAAGGCCTGCAAGTACCGCCTCTATTTACCTATCAAATGGTGCAGGCCCATTGTCTTCTCATCTAATTCGACCTGTCCATTTCCTTTATTTTCCTTTATTTAAATCTAAGCAACATAACCCTTTGTTCCCAGACAACAGTTACTGCTCTAGGGATTCATCAACTCGAGCCGGAGGATACGCATCGTTGTTTTGTTAACTTCGTTCAATTATCTGTAGTCTATAGAGAATCTCTGGAATCCATCTTTTTCCGAACTAACACTATACTACTAGACAATGGGCAGAAAGCAGATATGCCAGTGAAGGCCTGCAAGAACCGCCTCCATTAACCCTACACAAGTTGCAGCCCCATTGCATTAGCCAAACGGGAGCTCGTTGAATTCAAAGAGACGTCTTTGACTATTGAATGGCGATTTTTCTCTGTTTTCCTCATCTAATTCGACCTGCCAATATCCTGCATTTAAATTTAAGTAATATAACAATTTCTTCTCAGACAACAGTTACAGGTCAAGGGATTCAACAACTCGAGATAGAGGATATGCATCTTTGGTTTTTTTACTTTATTCAATTTTCTGTAGTCCATACAGAATCTCTGGGATACATCATTTTTTTCCGAACTAACACTATACTATACTCAGCAAAAATAGAAACTTTACATGGGATTCTAATGCGTATAATTCTGTCTACAAACACAAAAATCGTAATTTGACGTCAAAACGCATAGGGGTCGATTTCAAAATTTTCAGAGATGTCAAGGTGTACGCAAGATGTGTTTCATTCATTTTACGGTGGTATTTTAAGTGACTTTTTGCATAAATTCACTTCAGTAGCGTGCATGCCCACCGTCACGCCTAACGCAAGCAATACTCTTTCTCTGATGTACCATCTAATGACGTTATCTGGGATGACATGCCATTTTCGTAATCGATCATGTCTGAGGTCGTTTGTCATGTCAATCTAGTAATTGTTCCACCCCGACCCTCAAGTTTACCCCATATATGCTCTATTGGTTTCAGATCCGGTGATACCGAAGGCCAGGGCATGACGTTAACGTTATTCTGGGCGTTGGAGTGCAGTTAAGATATGCCCAGAATACGGTCTATGGGTATGGATAGGACCGTTACATTGCCTTAGACGATTCCTTATTGTCTCGGCTGTGACCCCGTAACTCTGATACGAGTCGTCAGGATATGAATTGTCTACCGTATGCGTACAAAATGACGTGCAACATCAGTTACTGACGTGCCCGCCGTAAGCATTCCAAATGGCCTGATTTCTGTGATTTTCAGAAAGCTGTGGCATCTCAGTTTTGAAACGCAAATGTTTACAACATTGTTTTTTAGGTGTTTGGCTAATGCTTGGCTGTTGCATTAAATAAACCCTGAATATGTCAACTCGCCGTCAGTGTTAAATACCAGAAGTGGAAAGCGTGCTACGTCGTGCGCGGTAAAAACTAGCGAGAGTGTGGCTGTGTATGGTCTTTATCGATTACTCCATTATGAAATATGCGTATATTTTATGAAACGTCATTTAAACATCGCTTAAACCGGCTCTTAAGTATGTAAAGTTTCTATTTTTGCTAAGTATACAAGACAATGGGCACAAGCAGATATGCCAGTGAAGGCCTGCAAATACCGCCTCCATTTACCTTTCAAATGTTGCAGGCCCATTACATGAGCCAAGCGGAAGCACGTTGAATTCAAAGAGATGTTTTCGACTATTGAATGCCGATTTTACTCTGTCTTCCTCATCTAATTCGACCTGCAAATATCCAGCATTTAAATCTAAGCAACATAACCATTTGTTCCCAGACGACAGTTATTGGTCTAGGGATTCATCAACTCGAGGTAGATGATACGCATCTAAGTTTTTTTACTTCAATCATTTTTCTGTAGTCTATACAGAATCTCTGGAATCCATCTTTTTCCGAACTAACACTATACTACTAGACCATGGGCTTTTTGACGGCCGAATGACGCCCTTGTAAAGCATATCTTTAACTTGGTCATCAACCTCCTTATTCATATGAGCGGGAACACGTCTTTGAGGTTGTTTAATTGCTCTTGCATCTCCTGTTGAAATCTTACGTTTAATTATTCCTGTTCGGCCTATATCAGAGTCATGCTTAGAGAAGACGTCTGAGTATTTATTCAACAATCTGGCAACATCCTTTTGCTGGTCTGATGTCAAGCCATATATTGCTCGATTGTAAAGATCTTGCAAATGCTCGGGAACTTCAGTTTTTGGCTTTGGGTGTTAATAATAATTTCTGACCTTGCAGGAACTTGTTTTCAGGCTACAACTATACAAAAAACAATCAAAGTACCTGGTTGTGTTAATTTTGCAAGTGTTCTGTCCCAGTGTCAGGGTGTTTGCCTCGACATCAACTCTGCCTTTATTCTTCCTTCAGAAATCGAAACCTAGGATGACTTCACTTGTATGGTAGCAACAAGCATTTTGTACTTGTACTGGCTTCCATTGAGGTCCAGCAATATGTTGGCGACTACGTCCAGATGATCACCCGAGGCTGTGTAGAGAAAGGGTTGCTCCTATGTCAACTAAACAATTAACGAGGACCCATTCAATTTTGCCTCTACATAGAACCTTGAGCCTTTTAAGCTACTGTTTGATTACTCCCTATTCTTGTGGTGTCTTGGAGATTAAGGTTGCTTCACTCTGGGTGCTATTTCCTGAAGCATGACTTCGACTAGCATTTCTTTGCTTCTGGTGTTGATAAGGTCTATTTTTTCTGGTTAAAGCAATTTTAAGCTTTAAAGCTTCCCACACGTCCACATGACCATCCAGCGCATGAAGGTCGATAGCGGTTTTCGTTTCTGAACGGTTTCTGTTCTGTCCGGCTCTGTTCGGCAAACTTCTACGACTCTTCTCACAGGTCATCAAGAGCCGTTTTCAGAGACTGTAATTCACTACGGTATCTGTCTTTTGAATAGGGCACTTTGACTCTGCTCGGAGAATGTTGACCGTGCTATCAAGTCAGTTTCGCTCAGCCTTTTCATAAGCCTCCAACTAAATACATGTAGTATGTCTTACAGTTACGGCAGTTGTGCAGTGGTAACACATTGGACTACGGTACCATGGGTCATGAGTTCGATCCTCCGCCGGACCAGCGGTCTGACTAGGGATTTTTTTTATGAATCCCCGATGATGTACAGGCATGTTCTTGAGCAAGACATTTACCGCGAATTTCTCCACTCCAACCAGGGATTAAAATGGGTACTGCGGCTGCATTTGATTACGCCATATGTTATCAGTGCTCAACATTGTAGGCAAGTTGGCTCAATGATCAGGTGAGTAAATGTACAGTCGGCTGAGCGGTCATTCGGACTGAAAGTAGACTATAACTTGGTATATTACTTTTTTATCATTATTTTTTTACAACATCGTTGAGACTACTAGGTATTGTCTGCTTTCAAGGAGTCAATGAATAGTTCTTTATCTAAGGTATCTTCAAGGCTCTCTTCAGCCTTCTGCCCCCTCTACCGTATTTATACCTGATATAAATCGGTTTGGTTTGGAGGCTAAAATCTCTCCTGGGGCATTGACCAACTCGTGGTAGTCATTTGAATTGGAAGCTAAAGACACTCTGAGCTTGTCCCCGTAGGAAAACGGCCAAATAAAGCCACTTGTCCTTTTTCTGTCCACTTGTTTATCGCCACACATGCGTCGAAGTGGGCCATATAGTCTAACCATGACCCCGTACCACCATAAATGGCAGGTTTAATCAATGCACCTTTCCTTCCATGCTCCTGAACATTACCCTCGAGCAGATCTTGTGGAGTTTCTTTTCTTCTCTTTACTATAGGATCATCATCAAAAGAAATTATTGAGCCATGTCCTTCCCTTCGACAAGCTTCAGAATAGGTGTTAGCAATGTACCTTGTGCCATTGATTGATTCTCAGTCCCCCTAAGGGTGCAAAAACTCTGCCTGCTGGGTTATAACAAGTGTGCTTAAACCAGAGTCAGAGGCAGGGGTTGATGTAACTGGTCTCCGAGATATTTCACTTTCAAACGATGTCATTTCTCTTTCGATTCTGAGATTCTCATTCTCGAGTCTCATTGCATGAAGCTCTGCTTGTAATCTGGCAAGTTCATACTCTTTTATATCTACCAAAGCCATGATTTCAAAGCAGTGAGTTTTGACAACTGTCTGAAGTCAACTTAATCCCACTGCTGCAACCGTTACGATTCTCTGTGTTTGCCGTGCGGTAGCAAACTATTTTAACTACATGGGAAATGTCTTCGGGGTTAAGACTTTTAATATTTTAATCCTCAGGTTATCTGTCTTGAGGTTCAAACGATAAATCAATTTTCCTTTGGCTCCTAGCCAAAGATTGGTAAATTTATATAATTTTCATATAGCTACCTAACTGAATGATTGAGAATAAATGAAAGATCAGGTTCAACCAATGATTATAAAATGATTTGGAATTTAAGAATCACAGTATAAAATCAACTCATCCAACATTCAACTTTGTAAGGACGTGAGCCTACTTGCTAGGGGTCTTGTCTCAGGTATATGAATAAAAACAAACATATTTTAAGATTTAACCTCAGAGCATCAATGATTGACCTAAAATACACATCAATTTTAAATATCAGCATCTTAGCACACATATTTAACTTTAAAACAACCATTCCAAAAAACTGTAACCTTGTGATTTTTAGTCAAAAAGCTAACTCGAAAACTACGATCTATTAATATAAAAGAAACGTTGTGCGTGACGTTCCGGGATTTCCATGTTTCAATGCTATTTTTTGTTAAAACGTTGAAACCAAGCATTGATAAACTTTGAACAAAATATTTCAATTTTAAGCATGAATATCCCACAACACTCACTTGTAATGTTTTCCTCCAAAGGATAAAGCTTAAAACAATTCAATTAGTAAATGAACATTATTTGCAAAAAGCTTCTTCTTAATCGAACCGATAACAATAACGGATTATATAAAGAGTAAATTTATACGTTATTAGTATAAATAATGACGTACTTATTGGTGGTCACATGACTTCATAAAATAGTTTCAGATTGCATTTACGGCGGAGTTTTAACATACCACGAATGAAAAACACGAATGAAGAACGAAGTATTCGTGAACATACACGGGTGCATATATATATATATATTTGATTATATGGTTTAACAACATATAGATCTTTACCCAAACAATTTAGGTATATAATAAACGTTCGAGTTGGTTGTGTAATCAAGATCACACGAGAGAGGCGTAGCCTCGGGTGTGATCGGGATTACACAACCATCTGATACAATACCGTTGATCACACACTTGTGATCTATTCCGTTTTTATATGTTTCTCCTACAATTTTGCGTTTTTTTCCGTCCATAAGCAAAGCCTAAATACATATTATTTCAGAGCACATAGAAGCTTAAACAAGCTGAAAGTTGAGCACAATATGCCTTACGGCACATTCTGCTTTAAACCTGCTTTAAGGGGTCACCTGTATTCAAAACTAAAATCAGGTTATGGGGTAAAGGGGTTTAACACATTTAACTCTCTAAATACTATATATTTATATCGTCTGCAGTAACTGTAGTGTGTTACTGTCTTAAAGGTAGCATACATCTTGGTGTGGAGCTCAGGATGTGGAGACACAAAGTACAAGAGGTGTTTTTTTGTGAACATGTGTGTAAAATTTCATGAGAATCGGAGGAAAAATGCTGTTTGTAGAGAGGCTATATTAAAAAATCCGTCAATGTCTAGTTATAGTAACAATGACCTAGTTTTATACTACATGAAATATGCGTCTTTATTTCCTGTAGTATAAAACTAGAGATCATATTGTAATCATAATTTCAATTGTAGTGGCCTCCGTGACCTGATTTGCATTTCTTGCTGTTTGACACCATTTACCTGTCTTCTTATCATTCAGATATATTAATCTTTAATTTTCTCAGTTTGACTTGACATTTACTATTTATATCCATAGCTGGAGATAATATTTTTTTGTAATCGGAACTTGTGAATACCAATTCCTATATATCAACCAATTTAACGGAGCGTAATATAGTATCTGATCACCTTGATACATGCGTACAATTAAAAGCTGATGTCAACATTACATGTCATAAACTTCCTACAATGTACTGGATACCGAAACTCCACAAAACACCATATAAGTCTCGTTTTATTGCAAATTCAAGTGCATGTACTACTATTAAGCTTTCCAAACTTTTGACATCGTCTTTAATTAAAATCAAAGAACATGTTCAAAGGTAGTGTGACAAGACTTACGAAAATTCTGGACTTAATCTGTTTTGGTCTATAAAAAACTCGAATGAAATTTTGACGAAGCTTGAACACAGAAAATACCAAGCTTGCAATATAAGTACGTATGACTGTTTAACACTATATACTACCTTACCTCATAATTTAATAAAAGCTTAACTTATACAACTTATTGAAAAGACTTTTGCCAGAGAAAGAAAACTATTTCTGGCGTGTAATGCTGATCGTGCATTTTTTACAAATGACACGGTTAAGCATTACACTATGTAGACTTGCACCGATGTCTGTAAATCACTATCATTTCTTCTGGATAATATTTATGTACGTTTTGGGAGTACCATATATCGCCAAGTGATTGGTATCCCTATGGGTACAAACTGTGCGCCCTTTGTTGCATACCTATTTTTGTACTGTTATGAGAAGGACTTGATGCTTAGTCTAAAACCTGATACACAGGCAGATATGATCGAAGCCTTTAACAATACATCGCGGTATCTAGATTGTATTTTAAATATAGACAGCCCATTTTTTGATACGTTGTTTCCTTTTATTTACCCAAAAGAACTACGCCTTAATAAAACAAACGAGTCAAATTTATCGGCACCATTTTTAGATTTGGATCTTTTAATAAATAACGGAATTGTTTCTGCTAAGATTTACGATAAACGAGATGATTTTGATTTCAGTATTGTAAATTATCCTCATCTAGATGGCGATGTTCCACGTTCTACATCTTACAGGGTTTACATTTCACAACTTATTCGTTTTGCTAGGGCCTGTACCTCTGTTGAGGACTTCCACAATCGTAATAAAAATATTACTGAAAAGCTTCTTAAACAGGGGTACAGATTTCATAAAGTTCGTAAAACATTTTCTAAATTCTTTTATAGAAACCTTCCTCTCATTAACAAGTATAAATGTAACTTAAAGTCTTTTCTGCGGCAAGGTATTTCACATCCGGAGTTTTATGGTGATGTGATTTACAGACTTCGTAAGATTCTTGGACATATTTTCATTTTCAAAACCTATTTGTGAAACGTATTAGATTTTTCCTAAAAAAAGATTATGATACAACTATATTGCTGCGCACTTCACGTTTGGTTATCGATCAATCTACAATTGATAACTATGCTTTCCTCTTTGATTGTGCGACGACAGACAGGGCTTAGCACTACATGATGATGTATCTCTAAAACCGTCCTTAACCGGGAGAGTTATGTCTGATTTTCGTGCTTTGTTTTTTCTCTCTCTCCCTCTCTGTCGTACCCTAAGCCCATCAATGTCTTACAGTTACTCGTAACTACAGACTAGTCGCCTAAGTACAATTTGACCGTTGCCATAGTGGGTTATTTTGAACACGGGCTTGACTGTTTAATTCTTTCCCGTGTTACTAATAATCTTGTCATAGAATTTTTGTTAGATGTTTTACATGTATTTACTTACTGTGCTGGCGGTCTTTTTGATTGTAAGGTTGTGGAACAAGGTTTATATTTTATGTACACTGTTCGTCTTTATAGGTGAATATAGGAGATAAGAGTGAGGTTGGGCGCCCCTAAACCCAGGTTGAACCCCCAGTGGTTGTTAATGATTAATTTATAATTAATTATTGATTGCTGCTGACCGTACCAAGGCGGGCTCCTGTATTCACTTTGCTTTATGTTTGTCTTGCGTGTTATTTTCTATTTAGTGTGTAGATGAAGGAATGGGAATACGTGTGTGTGTGTGTTTGTTATGGGATGACTGTGTGTATGTTCTGCTTGAGAGGTGAGTGTATTGTTTGTGTTACGTTTCCTGCTTGAGTCTTTCGTTTTTATTTATTTTCTCCTGGATGTTTTATAGTGCATAAGTCCAAAAATTAATGGGATATTGTTCACAATGTTAGATTTTTAGGGGGGGGGGGTTTACCTATAGTTATGTATGTCATTTAAAATATGAGAAATATTGTTGGGCCTAAGGAAATCCAGACAACTACACAATGTGTTCAGTATAATCACACAATGCTACATTTCTGACATAAGTACAGCTGGTTGTTTTAAGGAATAGGGTATTAGTCCAAAAATTAACTGGGTATTGTTCATAATATTTTTGTTAGTAACCCTGAAGTGAGCAGAATAATAACACAAACAAGGTACTGTCCTTTTCACTCAGCTCTGTCACTGAATTTGTATCGAGACCGTTTTTTATTTCAAACAATATCAACCTTTTACCTGCATGAGACGATCAGGTCGTTTTTTACGAACTCGCATGCAAAGTTTAAGATTTATCCGGGCTGTGAATCACGAAAGATCGTGAAAAATGTGTTTTCCCCATAGTAAATTTGGCTTCAGCTATTTACAAAGATGGCCGACTTGTGAATGGTATGTGACGTCGTGGGAAAGTCCATTTTACGTTGGGTGAAGCGGGTCTAAAACCAACTTATAATGGTATTGTAAATCGGTGAATGATTGTCTGAACTTGAAATTAAGACAAAAAATAAATAAATTTACATCGTTATTTTGAAGGTGTTGTTATATTTTATGTAAAAGAATATTTAAAAACGAAGTAAGAGCCGAAGTGACATTTTTAAATATATTACGTCACTGACATTTTTATAGATTTATTTATACTTTTTAAGTCGGTCCATTGTTAGCTAGTGGAGAGAACAGGTTTTCAGTGTCTTACATCGTTCTGTCGGCCACGGTTTACACATTTCGAAAGGGAATTTGAAGCGTTATCTAGACCATACCAAATTGTATCTAAGACTATGATTAGCGTCCTCGAGTGTATAGATCCAGATTTTTAGCTTGTGTCCAGGTCATGTAGGCCTAGGTCTAAATCTACATGTTTTAAAAAATATTTCTGAAAATGTTATAGATCTGATCATCATTTGATCTAGATCTGAATCACCTTTGGTATGGTGGATCTAAATTAGAAAGATCTAATTAGATCTAGATCTATATTATTTTCCTAGACACGTCTCTTTGGATTCTTTCTTGTATACAGCCTTAATTCGTTGGTAGAGTCTGTCTCCGTGTCTCGTCGTCTGATTATACTAGGGGTAATCCATCTTGTCTACTCTTTGCGACTTAACTTGGTATGCGTGTGTCACAAAGAGTTTTCAATCTGTCCTTAAAGTCATTCCGAGCCTTGTCTATAGTGTCATATGAAGTTTGAAGGAAGTCGTCCTTGAAGCCGTCTATGTCCTTTTAAAAGTGTGACCAGTTTGCATACCGGACCTTTGCCCCTCCGGACTTTTGCCCCTTCGTCAAAAATCGCAACACGGAATTTTGCCCCTTCCAACACTGAATTTTGCCCCTTTCAGTTTTCTGAAAAGGCTAAGAATATGAGACAAATTATTCTTTTCATCTCGTTAATTTGGTCAAACAGAGAAAGTAATTAGCAAACAACCTTATAACCAATCACTATTAGCAATCAACTTTTAATGGAAATCGAAGCACTGCTTTACAGCAGTCGCCGCTTTGATGATAACTACATCGGTGTTAATTGCTATTTAAAGAGTGGATCCAAACTGCAGTACAGTGTAGGCGCGGCCAGCAGACAAAGTATCAGAAATTAATATAAGAAATTTGAAATTTAAAAGACAGAAACACTGTATAAATCAACATTTCGATATGGATGGGACATTTCGATATGAAAGGGGCAAAGTTCCGCGTACGAAAAGACAGGAAGGGGCAAAATTCGGTCTACGTAAAATGAGGAAGGGGCAAAGTTCCGTGTTGCTGTTTTTGAGGAAGGGGCAAAAGGCCGGAGGGGCAAAAGGCCGTTTACGGGTCATTTTGCCCGCTTGTAGCTTAACACCTCTCTTTTTGGTAGCTTTAGCTCATGGAAGACTATACACGTACCATAGTCAAAGGTGGCCAGGCTCGGTATGGCTTTGGTAGTTGCTACAAAGGACGGCACAATCTGACTCAGGTGGATCAAGTGGATCCAATTTGGTATGACTGGCACTGAATGCATGATCTATCGCACGGTTTAAATCATGTAATGCTACACAAAAGTGCAGATCTAGAAATCTACGTGTGTAGGTTTCAAAAGAAAAAAGGGGAATATCATGAAAAAGTAATTTATTGATCAATATACTAGACCTAGTAGTACTTTTGTTCTCGGTTTAGATTTTACAGTCATTAAACATGCATAAGCAAACATCAATCTCTCATTCTAAAATCAAACATCCCTCCAACTCTCTCCCCCTCTCTCACTAGCTCATTCTAGAATCTTGAACATCTGTCTCTCTGTCTCTCTCTCTCTCAGATGCGTTTATAGAAATTTCCTTTTTGACGTCATAAAATCGGTTATAATATCCTTCTAAGATGATTCCATACAATAAAAACTTATTGGTTTTAATTAAAACAAAATCAAACAAAAACTAGGTAAATAGACAATCATAATTAATCCGTTTAACGGATTTATTTCCAACATTATCGTGCAGCATGTTAATTTATAGCTGTCACACCTGCAGACAAATGGAATAGTCCTTGACGATTTACGCACATGCGCATTACGTCACATTACGCTACAGGGCGGCCATTTGTAAACACAGCTGACCGCAAGTTTACTATAGGAAAATAATACTTTTCAGGACATCTCCCTGCTCACAGTCCCGATATTTCTCAAACTTTACATGTGAGTTCGTAAAAAACGATCTGATCGTCTCATGTAGGTACAAAGCTGAAATTGTTTGGAATAAAAAAAAATCTCGATACAAATTCAGTGAAAGAGCTGAGTGAAAAGGACAGTAATTCTCATGATATAAATACAGCAAAAATGTATATATTACCTTCTTTCAAATGTTGAAAAAAATATTAAAGACATAATTACCATAACCTTGCATTAAAATCTTTATGGAAAAAATTACATGGTCGTGAAATATCTCACTTGAAGTTGTAGAAAAAAGATACATATCGTCTAATTGTTTCAGTGTATATAAGCTTGGACTCACTGCTTCTAACCTATGGTCAGTCTAACATTCGAACAACGCTGCTCCAAGGAACTCTATCCTAGTTTTAATGGCATGTTAGAGACACTCAGACACTTGCATGCCTGGAACATTCACGCAAAGTCCAATTGGTGGCATGTCTTTGTAAATCAAAGACTTCTCGGCTTTCCATTTCTGAAAAGAGAATACTGAATAAATGTTTTCATCCTAGATCTAGATACCACCTGCATAGAACATAGTTTATATTTCATTTAAGCAAATATCCTTTTTATAAGCTTTTATTACTCATCAATTGATACAAGATCATTATGCAGGTTTTAGCTCGACTTTTTCGAAAAGTTGAGCTATTGTCGTCACCCTGTCCTCTGCGTCTGCGTCAGCGTCTGCGTCGGTAAAGCTTTTAGAATAAGGTTTTTATAAGACATCATTTCTCAATTACTATCAGAGGTATCCATTTGAAACTTGGAATACTAGTTCAGTATCAAAAGGGCAACTAATTACAGCAAGGCATGTAACCCCATGGCTATGTAATTCAAGAGTGTTTGCCTTTGTTTTATTTACTTAATTTTTTAAAGTAAAATATCTAAATAACTATCAAAGGTATTAACCTGAAACTTTAAAAACTTGTTTAATATCAATAGGGCAACTCATTACAACGAGGCAAGTAACCCTTAGATTTGTCGTTCCAGAGTTATTGCCGTTGATTTTTTTAAATTGTAAATTGAAATATCTAAATAACTTGCAAAGGTAGTAACTTGAAACTTTGAATACTCGTTTCGTATCAACATGGCAACTTATTTCAATAAGGTAAGCTACTCTGTGATTCGTCATTCCAGAGTTATTGCCCTTATTTCATTTACTTAAAATTTGTAGATAGAAATATATAAATAACTGTTGAAGGTTTTATCTTGAAACTTTAAATACTTGTTTGATATATAAAAAAAGGCAACTCATTTAAATTCAGAGTTATTGCCCTTGTTTTTATTTACATAAAACTTGTTAATTGAAATTTCTCAATAACCATCTAAGGTGTTAGCTTGAAAATTTGAATAATTATTTAGTATCAGAAGGAAAACTCATAACAACAAGGTAGGTAACCTTTGGATTTATCATTCAAGAGTTATTGTCCTTGTTTTGACTTAGAATTTGTTAAATAAATTCCTCAATCACTACCAAAGATATTAACTTGAAACTTTGAATACTTGTTTAATGTCAAAATGGTATAATCGTACAACAAGACAGATAACAATGGGATTTGTCATTGCAGAGTTATTGCCCTTGTTCTGACTCACAATTTGAACATGAATTTTCTCAGTAACTGTTGAAAGTAATTAATTTTAAAATTCCAATACTTGTTCAATATTAAAAGGGCAACTCATTACAACAAGGCAGGTAAGACAGGCAAATATATTTGTATTGTCCTTGTTTTGACTTACAGTTTACTTTAAATGGAATTTCACATTGACTTTCAACGGTAATAAATTAAAACTTTAAATACTTGTAATTCGTTACAACAAGGCAGCTAACCCTGTGATTGTTTTGCAGATTTAGTACCCTTTTTTGACTTAGAATTTACTTTTAATGGAATGCGTTATGCAGTTATCTATTCTATTAAATAAGAAATAAATACGAAAGAAGACTCAAGCAGGAAACGAAACACAAACAATACACCCATCTCTAAAGCAGAACACACACACAGCCATACCATAACAAACACACACACACACACACACACACACACACACGCGCAATACCATTCCTTCATCTACACACTAAATAGAAAACAACACGCAAGACAAACATAAAGCTAAGTGAACATAGGAGCCCGCCTTGGTACGGTCAGTAGCAATCAATAATCAATTATAAATTAATTAATTATTAACAACCACTGGGGGGTTAAACCTGGGTTTAGGGGCGCCCAACCTCACACTTATCTCCTATATTCACCTATAAAGACGAACAGTGTACATAAAATATAAACCCTGTTCGACAACCTTATTGAGAGATTATGAGATTTATTAAAAATTTGCATGATATTATTTCCTGTTATACGACCATATGTATGGCCATAGTAAAGGCACGTAGGTCCAAGTATGTTGAATTTGTGTTTGCTTAGAAACTTCTATGATCAAGAAAGCATCAAACACCCGTGCACATTCTTTTAGATTGGAAATGTAGCCATCTCAAGTACATTCGAACTTCGATATCTCGAACTTGCTAAATTCGAACTATTCGATTTATCGACATATGAATTGCATTATTTCATGCTCGGTTAAGTCAATCATATCCGTATTTGAAATACAGGTATATTCGACCTAACCGATTTCGAGATATCGAAATTTGACTGTATATGAAAGTCGAGCGTCCAGCACCCGCTTGCGGCGCTCTCGTTTAATCTTGATTCAAACCAGGTTTTATTCTCCACTTATTCAGATTTATATAATTCACAACAGCAGATGTTAAGTGCTTGTGTGGCGGCTATAGAAAGTCGCCCCGTACTTTATTCTCAGTGTTGTTATACTTTATGGTCCTTTGGAATCATTGATTTCAGCGCATTTACAGTTGAAGGTTGAATTCCGCTTAAGCTGGTGCTAGGGGGCGTGAGCACTGTTGCATATTTCAGCATTGCTCATGAACAGACTCAATTAAACCGAGTCTGCAATTTTCAGTATTTGCTTTGTTTTCTGTGCTTTCAAAGGATCTCCCCTTATTCAGATTTTTACCGTAGTCAGTATTTGTACAGTATATTATTGACACAGGACCAAGTTAATGCGTTTCCTATAAAACTGGGCCGAAACGAATTACCTCTAAAAGAGCTCGAAACGACCAGGGCCGAAATGGCATGACTTCCTCTAGGTGTCTACATTGAATTTATAACAAAAACTTCGGTTTTCTATGGCAGAGTAGCGTTTTACTATATTTGAAGATATCTATGTCAGCGGCCGACAATATCGTTTTCGCTCGTTTGGAATACTCTAAAACTGCCGTCATTAACAGTCAAAAACAGAGTGAAATGATTTTTATGAAAACAAATGTATATCTACAAAAATATTCGACGACATATTAATACTTAGTTGGGATGTTTTATACAGTCAGTATTTCAGATATTCGAGGACATGTGCTTAGTTGTTGGATTACAGAATTCATAATGCCTGTAAAGTGGTTTCAGGCGATTTCAATGATTTTGTATGTGTGTGTGTGTGTTTTTGGAGGGTGGATGGGTGTGCTGGGGTTGGTTTAAGTCCCTTTATGGTTTTTTGTTTATTGTTTGTTTGTTGTTGTTTATTTTTTTGGGGTGGGGTTTTGATGAAATATGCATTCTCCAAGTAGAGAAAATATCCTGCCAGCGGAAGATGCATGTTAATTTACATTTGATGGCTTATAGTGAAAACTTAAAAAAAATATTTTTTCCTGAAACTACTTGTTTGAACTGAAAATAAATTACACAAATTATCAAAATACAATAATATTTCTATCTTAAAAAACATGGTCCCAAGTGGGTGGGGACGCAATTTTCTTTATATTACTGTACAGTAAATGTAAAATCTTTAAAAAAAAAATCTTCTCTATGAACTTACAATAATTCTGGTCTAAATTGAATATGTACGCAAATGATGCATGGGGACCCTCTGCCACATTTCTTAAAAAAACTTTCTTAGCTCAAAATATTGCTACCAATGGATGGATCAAGTTAACCTATGATGCCAGCTTACAGTGAAAACTTAAAAAAAGTCTTCCTCTTTAAAATAAAAACTGGTCCAAATTGAAAATGATGTAACACAAATCAATTTGTGACCCTCTACCAGATTTCTTAAAATAATTTTCCTACACTACAAAACATGGCTGCCATAGGGTGCTACAAGTTTATATGCTGGTGAAAGGAAAAGTATAATGATATTGAAATTCCTGCTTATCTTATAAAAATTGAAAGCTAAATAAATACATGTACGTACAAAAAAATTATTACCAGTATAATTCTATAACATTGAGTCTGTACATGATTGTATTTCTTATAGTATACCGCACATCTGCTTTGGATCAAAACTGTTTTCAGCAGTATCTAATGACGTTCCGCTATAAACTCCCTTTAATACACTCTTACTAGATTCTAGATATTTTCACTTTTCTTAATGAATTTTGGAGATAATGCTTTAACAAAATGACAAAACAACTTCTAGTAGAACAATTGTATCAAAAGTAAATAATATTTTATTTGTCTAAAACTATTTAAAAAGTTTTGAGTTAAGTTTTGTTTGAAAATTAATAAAGACAAGTAGATCTAGTTTATTATAGGGATCGGCGCACCATACATGTGTACGAAATATTGTATCGTCAACATCAACAAAATCTGGATTATGTTGATACTTTAAACCAGGGACTTATGAATACCAAATCCTATACATCAACCACTTTAACGGAGCGTAATGTAGTATCTGATCATCTTGATACATGTGAACAATTAAAAGCTGATGTCAACATTACATGTCAGAAACTTCCAACAATGTACTGGATACCAAAACACCATATAAGTCCCGTTTTATTGCTAATTCAATTGCATGTACTACTACTAAGCTTTCCAAACTTTTGACATCGTCTTTAATTAAAATCAAAGAACATGTTCAAAGGTATTGTGACAAGACTTACGAAAATTCTGGATTTACCCAAAAGAACTTCACCTTAATAAAGCAAACGAGTCAAATTTGTCGGCACCATTTTTAGATTTGGATCTTTTAATAAATAACGGAATTGTTTCTTTCAAGATTTACGATAAACGAGATGATTTTGATTTTAGTTTTGTAAATTATCCTCATCTAGATGGCGATGTTCCCCGTTCTACATCTTACGGGGTTTATATTTCACAACTTATTTGTTTTGCTAGGGCCTGTACCTCTGTTGAGGACTTCCACATTCGTAATAAAACAATTACTGAAAAGTTTCTTAATAACAGGAGTCAGATTTCATAAGCTTCGTAAAACATTTTATTCTTTTATAGAAATATTCCTCTCATTAATAAGTATAAATATAATTTAAAGTCCCTTCTGCAGTAAGGTATTTCACATCCGGAGTTTTATGGTGATGTAATTTACAGACTTCGTAAGATTCTTGGACATATACATTTTCAAAACCTGTTTGTGAAACAGATCTTTCCTCAAAAAAAGATTATGATCCAACTATACTGAGCAAAAATAGAAACGTCCCACCCTATTACAGGGACATTTTCTTGAAAGTTATAAGGTTGATGGTAGTAAAACCTATACAGAAAATGAAGTTCATTCATTTTTGAATCCATATCAGTTGACCTCATATTGCGAGTGATGTAGTGAAGAAGTTGGTAGGGGTCAAAATAAAAAATCTGAATAAATGTTTGTTTTTTTAAAAATGTTTAGTTGATTACTGAATTCTCATAAAAAGTCCTAATATTGACCAATATACGCTTCATTTCTACAGCGTAACGTAACGTTTAATGAGAACGTCAGACATTCACTCTTGCTGTGAGGTCTGTGTCAAATATTGAATGCTGAATCTTAAATGTAATCAATTTCCGTAGTCTACCATCTGAATTGTTAAGTATGAATCAAGATAAAAAGAACTTGGTACCAGCCAGTTTGCTTCAATTTCAAATGACGTCGTGACGACAGATAATTTAGCCCACGGTGACGTGTCGTCCAAATTTGACCGGATTATGGACGTCATGCTCTGATTGGTTTAGCGTTGGATTGCAAGCGATTACAAAGGTTTGTGATGACTCACCGTGTTCACCAGCCGTTCCGGTGGCTGGAAAATGACGTAGACGTTAGTGCGTTAACGTGCCGTAGTGATCAGTTCTGACGGTGGAAAAACGGGATGACCAAGGCAAAAACGATTGTGAACAGTCCCAGTCTGATGGTACCGGGTCGCAAACCTCTGTTTGGTTTCTCTATAGCAGCAGAACCAGCGGGCGACGTCAATGGCCGTCATTGCCTGATTTATTTCAACTTCAGACGAGCGTGGCATGATGCAATAATTGAATTCATATGGGTTTTGTTTCAATTTTTTTATTACCATGTGTCGTGTGTATTTTACGACGGTGACATAATTATTTTATTGAAACGCGTGTACCGTGCACGTGCAAAACGTGCAAATCATCATTCCGTTACGTTAGCGGTTTTTATCTGTGTTATTTTGTGAAAACTTTACACATGTGTAACTCCAACTAACCAGTATCACATAAGTACATTAACTTGATGTATAACTTAAATAACGTCAGAGATATGTCCGTTCAAAATGTGGGACGCTTCTATTTTTGTTGAGTATATACTGCTACGCACTTCACGTTTGGTTATCGATCAATCTACAATTGATAACTATGCTTTCCTCTTTTGGTTGTGCGACGACAGTCGTACCCTGAACCCATCCATATATTATTATTATACTGCAAAGTAAATTCCTTACTTTTCATTGGTCAACGAGACCTAGACGTAATCCCATGTACCCTGTGAGCTGACAGGGTACTTAGAAATGCAGCTGTTTTCATTAGCTGACAGGTCCCTGAGTCTTGCTTTGCAGAAAATAAGATGGCCGATTGCTCGACAGGATTGAGTGCATTAAATCGTGCATCCTCCGTTTTAAGTCCATTTCGGCTAAGAACCATTCGCTGTTTGGATCTTTCAACAGCCGCATTATTTCTGCGAAAGTTTGACGCCGAATATGCCCTTTTTCTTATGAATAACAACGTCAGTGACGTCACTGACACTCTACGTTATCTGCTTTGGCGCGATTTTGTTAATTTTTATTATGAGCGCTGTACACGACCAATTTCTAAATATTTCGTTTGAACAGTGAAAACTTTGCAGTATAATAAATTCGTTATACAGTTTCTTCACAGTGTACATGAGGATTTCTTCCCGGCTGGTAAAATAATGTAACCCTAGCCTAACGGCTCGGGCAACATGATTTACCTCAGCCGGGAAGAAATCCTCATGTACACTGTGAAGAAACTGTATAACTAATACAGTTACTCGTGACTACGGGCTAGTTGCTTGAGTACAATTTGACCGTTGCCATAATGGGTTATTTTTAGCACGGGCTTGAATATTTAATTCTTTCCCGTGTTACTAATAATCTTCATAGAATTGTTATTAGATGTTTTACATGTATTTACTTACTGTGTTGGCGGTCTTTTTGTTTGTAAGGTTGTGGAACAGGGTTTATATTTTATGTACACTGTTCGTCTTTATAGGTGAATATAGGAGATAAGAGTGAGGTTGGGCCCCCTAAACCCAGGTTTAACCCCCAATGGTTATTAATAATTAGTTTATAATTAATTATTGATTGCGACTGACCGTACCAAGGCGGGCTCCTATGTTCACTTTCCTTTATGTTTGTCTTGCTTGTTGTTTTCTATTTCGTGTGTAGATGAAGGAATGGTATTGCCCGCGTGTGTGTGTGTGTGTGTTTGTTATGGTATGACTGTGTGTGTGTTCTGCCTGAGAGGTGGGTGTATTGTTTGTGTTGCGTTTCCGATTATCTCCTTTTAATACACGAAATGTCATTCACTGTGTATCCTATAGATGCATCAACTGTCGTATATAGTGTGTGTATATAGCATATGTTAGGTAAAATCCCATAACAGGGAGCCTACATAATGACTATATCTGGTTAAATGCAAATTCTCCTCTTCGGTTCGGAGTGTTAGGCCATCCATTGTTTATAATATATCTTGTGGTGAAGCAATTCTACCGAGTTGTTAAGCTACCAGCCTGTTGTTATGCACCGTGTGTCTTAGCTAGGCGCTGCTGCCGTATCCGACTGATGGGGGTAGTGGACTGTATAAGAGTGATTTACTGCATACATATGAGTTATCCGATTACCCTCCTTTAGTACACACAATGTAATATTTTAGTTTGAAAGTTTTGCCATGGATGAAGAATTTGTATTAGTGTGGAGGTTGAGTAAGTTTGTAACTATGCTGTATTGTAACCTTTCTGTATAACACTAACTAGAGTTTTCTCTTTTGTTTAACCTTTTACTCCATTTTAAGTTTTGAAGACAGCTGCTCACTTAATGCAGGTTTAAAGTAAAGCAAAATGCACCTCAATGTGCATTCTGCTTTACTTTCAGCCTACTTTAAGCTACCATCTGCTAGGCTGCTGGGAATATTTCTTATATTGCACATTCATTAATGTATTAAATGAAACTATTTTCTTCAGTAGAAGAATTAATCAGGTGCTTTGAAAGGCAAATCTTTTGAGTAAATGGTAACTTAAAAAAATAGTATTGAGCCGTTTTCATTTGGACTTAGAATACTCTTACCAAATATCAAAATTGCCAAAATCTTTTACCTTTAATGAAGCATGTATGACTTATCGTTTCATAAAATGGTCTATAAGTTTTAAATGGTTGTGCTATTGTAGCTTCACATATGTGGAATATTTGATATACTAATTAAACTCGTTTTGTTTCCACCAAATCCTGTGTTGTCACTACTCATTAGAATGATCTTTTTAAGGCAGTTTTCAAACATAACGAAGAAAATATTTTAGTTTAGTCACTCTTGAGTCATCATTTTTATTTTACAGAATGATTGAGTTTAAGATCTTTAATAAATAAATACGAAAGACTCAAGCAGGAAACGTAACACAAACAATACACCCACCTCTCAAGCAATACACACACACAGTCATACCATAACAAACACACACCCACACACACGCAAACCCAGTTTGTTTTGATTTTATTTCAGTTCAGTAGAACCTGTTTACAAAGTACAACCACTATTAATTTCTTTCTTCTAAAGCCAGTACTTAACTGTGTTGAGCACTTTCCTGCTGAATTTTCATTTATATAAATATATATGAACTATTGCTTAACCCCTTCACTGCCATGACGTCATCAATGTTAAACAATTGTCGTCTGCTTTTATTTCTAAAATTAAATATTTAGTTATTTTGACTTATGAACTATTGAAATGAGTGTAAAACAGTTTGAATAATAATCAGACGCCGCGTTACGCGGCGTCTGATCAGGATCCAAACTGTTTTTAAATTACAAGTGTACTCGGGGAAAGGCAGTGAAGGAGTTAAATGACTGACAAAATAAGAAAATCAACTCAGGAAAGATTCAGGTCAGAAAGATCATAGTTTTTAAATTGTGCAAATGCTTGTCAGACATCTGCTTCAGAAGCTGCTGATTTAGGTTTACATTTTTGTGGCGTTTGTCGTCAGACAACGCCACAATGTCAATACCGACTTTCAACAATCGTATCACATGAGCTACAGTCGGACTTTAACGACCATCAAAATGAGGTTATCTAGGTTTCAAAGACAGGTGACTGCTTACTGCAGGTTGGAAAAAAATGCAGACCGCTCCCATAAGACCGTTATTCACTACATCTGACCTGAATAAAAAGCCATCTGTCTTTAATGTGCACTTTGCTTCCTCATTGCATGCTCGCTTAAAACAGGCAATATTGTGGTTCAGTTTGATACCTAATAACAGCCAATATTCCGAGCATGACGTAATAACAAATAGACCCTGAATATATGGGCGATTGCTTAACTAATTTATCACATAAAACGTAGAAAGTAGGTCTGGAGCATAAATCCACCCAGGTACGCTTAAACTTTTTTGTATTTGTAATAAAAACAATTACAAGAACTCGTGCGCGGAGCAATACACAACAGGCGAGCGAAACGCAATACTCTCTATTCACGCCTCGTTCTGAAAAAATCCAAAACGAGGCTCTTAACACACAGTAAACAACAACAATGGCGATAGGCATCAGAGAGCCGGCATGAACAAAAAGTTCAGGCCCTGTTCCAGACATTTCAATGCAAGACGTAGATTCAAACATTGCAAACCATTCCAAGGTTCCCGGAAAACACCTTGAGAGAGGCTACTCCCTCTTTTACGGAAATTACGTCCACAAAAGTTGAAGGTAAGTTCAGAGGTCAAAAGTTTTTTTTATGGCTGATCACATTTCTCGACGCTCGTTCTGAGATCTAAAACAAGCGTATGATATTTTTTTCAATATCGTTGGATTCAGAAAAGAACGTTATTTACGATAACATGTCAAAATGTTGTTGACATTTAAGTTAAATCGGAAGTATCGATCGAATTCGGTACAGAGCTTAGCTGTCAAAACAAAGGGACGCAACAAATTGTTACTGTTGTTTTTTTTCGTTTTCTTCTTTCACTCAGTTGAAGACTAAATTTTATTTAAAGTTTGCACATGACATGTAGTAATATGGGGTCTGGGTTTTATCATGTAATGTCAACCCAGGCCCCCTATTACTACACACAGTTATAAAAAATTGTTTTATCAAAATGAAATGTTATTATTTTACTTCTTTTTCAGTGAAATTGACAAAACGTGGATGTAATGTGAGAGCCAAGAGCTGGAGGTCCCAAACGAAAAATGAAACACCACATACTTTGCATGTAAGTTCATATTGATAAGTGTAAGTTCAAACAGGACAGATCTAAGTAATTTTCATTTTGTTTTCATGACAGGTATGTTGTATATTTTGAGTCACATGTAAAATCTGCAGTGATCAGTAATCGGCCTTGGAGACCGATTTTCGGTCCAGTCAGTATGCAACATTCTTCCTGATAAAAAAAATTCTATTTGGTGATACAAGGACAGTGGTGGTGTGAACATGAGTTAAGGTGATCCAACCAATTATGTGCCATTTTAAAAGTGCCAAGTTGAAGGCATTGTTTGAGGTCCAAACTGAGCGATGGAACCTTTATATATTTTTTGGATAAAAGTTGGTTGATGTCGACCAATCGTTATCCTTGAAAATATCCAAAGGCTCCAACTTCGCATGATGCTATAAGCTTTTTTTCAAAATGACTCAGTATGTGTTGACTACCTTAAATCATTTTTCATGCTCTTTATATTGTTCTTTCAAGAAGTTTATGATTTGTGCGATCTACTTCGATACGATAACGTAGCTCTATTGGCAGCCAAATAGAGCTACCATTCGCTAGCATCTCTACAGAAATCTAAAGTGGTTATTAAATAGCACGAGATTCAAAAAAGCTAATTTATAATGCTTTAAAACTTTTTTTTATTCACAGCTTACGCTATCTGATAACTTCCCTGCGGACATTGGAAAATATTTTCAATCCCGCCCGTCTTTTATTGTGATTTTCGACGCCATGACATGTCTCGCGAGATCTCGTTTTTCCATATTTAGGCATTTCATTCATGCCGTATAAGGAAACCTTACTACGTGGCGGTCATGTTGTATAAATTGGCATTAAAATTGCATCTATCAATTTGATCGAAAATTTGCTGAAAATACCATATTTAAGGGTGTTTACAGGCAAAAGGTCACAATTTTTATCCAATCTTTCTCAAACTTGCTCAGATTATATATGACCGTAAGAGTTCAGATACGTTTGATTATGGTTGAAATCGGACCAATAGGTCGAGAGTTATCTACCTTTGAATTGCTCAAAATGCTATCAGTTTTTGAAGGAGTGCAAATATTGTTGAAATTTAATCAGTGTGGCCATAGTTATCTGCCCTTGATATACTTTGAAATGCTTGAAAAGGCTTCATTTCAGTATTAGGCTCTAGTTAACTACCCTTGATGTACTCTACTATACTAGAATTATGAGGTTGTTTTCCAAAATTGTTTACTTGCTATACTACAAATTTGAATGGATTTAGATTAAAACGGGTGAAACAGAAAGTAAAGCTATCAGGTTTCAGTACAACAGGTGATCGATATCAGGGCCTTCAGGCCCTCTTGTTTGAACTTTGTAGAGAACAGTATACCGTTTGTTATAAATAAAAACTAATTAATGTGAATATGTTTTTCAGGACTCTGGTTGACACAGTTTACTCATTAAGGGACCAAGTAAAGTCACTTGAAAAGTTGTTTAACCCTTTACTCCATAGTCAGTTTCTAGTACTGAAGATAGGCCGTAAGGTACATTCTGCTTTACCTTCTATTCAGCCAGCTGAAAGCTACCATCTATATAGAACATATTTCTAATGATGCGTATGCAAGACTGTATAAAAAAGAACTACAATGTATTCTTAATTTCAGTGTAGGAATAAATTAAAGGTGATGCGTAAAAAAACATAGCCAGTTTGTAGTTATACCCCCACAAACAGAGTTTGAGGGGGGTATACTGGAATCAGCCTGTCGGTTGGTCGGTCGGCCGTCGTTCGGTCGGTCTGTCTGCAAAATCTTGTACTTTCAACTCCTCCTTCAGTTTCAACCTGATTCATTTGATACTTGGCATAAATGTTACTCAGGTGTAGTAGATGTGCAAGACACATATATCAGGTCTCTGTGACCTTGGCCTATGGCCTTGAAATTGGTCTTGAAATCGGCAGTCAAAATATTGTACTTTGAACTCCTCCTTCACTTTCAACCTGATTCACTTGGTACTTGGCATAAATGTTACTCAGGAGTAGTAGATGTGTAAGACACACATTTCAGGTCTTTGTGACCTTGACCTTTGGTTTTGAAATTGGCAGGCAAAATCTTGTACTTTGAACTCTTTCAATTTCAACCTGATTCACTTGTACTTGGTATAAATGTTACTCAGGAGTAGTATATGTGCAAGACACAAATTTCAGGTCTATGTGACCTTGACCTTGACCTTTTTCCTTGCAATTGGTCTTGAAATTGGAAGGCAAAATCTTGTACTTTGAACTCCTCCTTTACTTTCAACCTAATTCACTTGATACTTGGCATAAATGTTACTCAGGAGTAGTAGATGTGCAAGACACAAATTTCAAATCTCTGTGACCTTGACCTTTGTCCTTGAAATTTGTCTTGAAATTGGCAGGCAAAACCTTGTACTTTGAACTCTTTCAATTTCAACCTGATTCACATGATACTTGGCATAAATGTTACTCAGGAGTAGTATATGTGTAAGTCACAAATTTCAGGTCTCTGTGACCTTGACCTTGACCTTTGTCCTTGAAATTGGCAGGCAAAATCTTTTACTTTGAACTCCTCCTTTACTTTCAACCTGATTCACTTGATACTTGGCATAAATGTTACTCATGAGTAGTAGATGTGCAAGACACAAATTTCAAATCTCTGTGACCTTTACCTTTGGCCTTGAAATTGGTCTTAAAATTGGCAGGCAAACTCTTGTACGGCGGTCTCCTCCTTCACTTTCAACCTCATTTACTTGATACTTGGCATAAATGTTACTCAGGAGTTGCAGAGTGTCATATACCATTTTAAAGTCATTTTGACATTGGCTTACACCTTTGACCTTATTGTAAAACCTTATTGAAAACGTCTGCAGAGTGTGTCAGAGTGCTGTATAGTGGGGGTATTTATCACCTTTAGTGATAGCTGTTCTAGTTTTGAAAATAGGTGACCACTTAAAGCAGGCTGAAAATAAGCAGAATGCGCCTTTATGCACATTCTGCTTTACCTTCAACCTGCTTTAAGCAACAACCTTCTAGAATATAGAAATACATGTATTTCTTTTATTGATACTGCATTCAGGACTGTTTTAAGTGGAACTATTTTCTTTATTGGAAGAATAAAGTAAAGGCGTTAAAAGGTGTACTTATCTTATTCAACACTGAATAACTGCCATATGAAAATGATGCGTGGTAAACTTCTAAAACTTGTTTCAACCCTTATGTTATAGAAACAGGAACTTTGTGACATAGTTTGGATTCTGATCAGGTCTCAAGTTCAGTGGGGCCTGGTCTGGATCCAAGCTGTTTGCAAAAGTTTATCATATTGCTATTTTTTGCTAGAACCAGTAAAGCTAGGTTAATCCCAACCCTCCTAGCTCTGAAACTATCGGTCTGCTACTATTCTAAAAATAGACTTTTCTTAATTTCTTTTAAAAACATGGTCAGTGTGTTCCACATTTTGGATTCTAATAAGACACCACATTACCTGGCATCCCATTAGGATCCAAACTATTTGAATAGGTTACTATGGTTACAAGGCGTGCTTGCTAAGAGCTAATCATGTAAAAATGGTATTGATGATTTTTAGCTCACCTGGCACGTAGTGCCAAGGTGAGCTATTTTGATCGTCCTCTGTCCGTCGTCCGTCGTCGTTCGTCCGTTCGTTCGTCAACAATTTCTTTAAACGACATCTCCTCCGAAACTACTGGATAGATTTTTACTAAACTTGACCTGAATGATCCTTATATGGTCCTCTTTCAAAGTTGTTCAAACATTTCCGGTCCGTTGCATATCTAGGTCACAGGAGCTAAATATAGATTTTTTCAATGAAAACTTAAAAAATCTTCTCGTCTGAAACCACAGTACCCTGAGCTTAGATATTTAACACAAAGCATTGTCTTCACGTCCTCTATCAAGAGTGTTCAAATTATGTCACTGGGGTAAAAAATGACCCCGCCCCGGGGGTTGTAAATTTACAAAGAGTTATATAGTGAAATCTTTAAACATCTTTTTCTCTAAAACTAATATGGCCAGAGCTTTGATATTTGGCATGATGATTCTTCCAGAAGCCCTGAACCAATATTGTTAATATGGTTCTGGTCAGTTGCATATCTAGGTCACAGGAGCTAAAAGTAGATTTTTTCAATGAAATCTTTAAAATCTTCTTGTCTGAAACCACAGTACATTGAGCTTAGATATTTGGCACAAAGCATCATCTACAGGTCCTCTATCAAGATTGTTCAAATTATGTCCCAGGGATAAAAAATGACCACGCCCTTGGGGTCGTAATTTTACATAGAGTTATATAGTGAAATCTTCAAACATCTTTACCTCTGAAACTAAGATGGTCAGAGCTTTGATATTTGGCATGATGACACTTCTAGAAGCCCTTAACCAATATTGTAAATATGGTTCCGGTTTGTTGCATATCTAGGTCACAGGAGCTAAAAATAGATTTTTTCAATGAAAGTTATGTCTCTGGGGTGAAAAGTGATCCCATACCAGGGGTTATGTGACCCTTGTGTAGGTTTTTCCAGGTGAGCGATATTTAGGCCCGCATGGGCCTCTTGTTGCAAATTGTTTTGAGTTGTCAAGTAACTCTTATCTTATCTAGATGAAAATTGTGTGACAAATTGTACATGCACATCCTATGTCAGAACTCCAGACAAGGGGAATATTTTGAAAACAATTTTTTATGCCTGCTCAAAAATATATGGCGTGACTACTCATTCTCGAAGAGAAAATTCTATTGAGTAGTCAAAACAAAGTTTAAACGTTAAGGAGGGAATGCTGAAAATATTTAGTTCAGTCACTCTTATCTGGAACCCCCTAGTAGGCATGGAAATGTAAATTTCAGATATATATAAGACACTATCTTTTCATACACCTTTCAAAAGTGCATATCAAAGTCAAAAGTCAGGGCTCCAGATAAGAGGGAGTAAACTCCAGTTTTCAAACATTTTCTCCTTCATTTCTGCACCAAATCCTATGGTGTGACTAAAAGAGACAATTCTAATGAGTAGTGACACTGTGGGGTTTAATGCAGAAATAAAGATGTATGTGTTTGAAATACTTCCCTAATCTGGAACTCTGAAATGCTAATTTCACAAATTGCCTTCATTTATTTTTTATAGGAGCAGAAAAGAATGCCCAAAGAACTGGAGGATGAGGGCAAAGCTGGAACACTTGCTGAAGAAGTTCCTCAAAACACAGCATCAGCAACAGACAACAAGTCAGGTTCACATGGAAACAGAAGACAGTCACTCTTGATGGCGTGACGACAGTATATAGATGTAATAGCTGGACACTTGTTTGTATATGAGGAAAAGAAAGGAACTGAAGCATTTATTTAAATACCCGAATCAGTGACTTTCGTAAGACTGTCGTGATAATGGGATGTGTAGTATTTATTACAGTTAAACCTCTGAAATCGAATGCTTCTGGACTTAGATAAAAGATATGGTTAGATAGGTTACCGGTACCTGAATCAATGACATCCGTAAGACTGTCGTGATAATGGGATGTGTAGTATTTATTACAGTAAAACCTCTGAAACTCGAATGCTTCTGAACTGAGAAAATAGATCGGGTTATATAGGTTTCTGGACTTAGGAAGTTTAGCAGCCACTTAGAAGGAGTTAAATCGTCAATCATATGACCCTTTCCTTCACATTAGAGCGCTTTAACCCATTACCCCAAAGCCTGATTCTATTTTTGAAAATTGGGGACAACTTAAAGCAGGTTGAAAGTAAAGCAAAATGCGCCTTAAGGCGCATTCTGCTTTACTTTCAACCTGCTTTAAGGTATCATCGTCTAGTAGAATATAGAAAATGGTTCTTCTTATACATATTCATAACTGTATAAATTGGAACTATTGTCGTCAGTGGAGGAATAAATTAAAAGCATAAAAAGGCATATTTATGGGGTAATGGTTTAAAACGCATCAACCTACTCCACATCATATGTGCCAAAATTAAATATTCAGTAAATGTGTTGAAATTAAGTTTCAGCTTAAAGCAAGATGAATGTAAAGCATGCTACTTTCCTTACAACCAGCTTTATGTGGTCACCCGTTTTCAAAACTACAAAATGTACTGCCATGCTAGCCATTAACATAAACCTATGGCAGAAGACTATTGAAGCATTTGCGTGTTTACAAGTTTTATTGATCTTATAATATCTATTACTTTACATGGTTTTTTAGCTCACCTGGCACAAAGTGCCAAGGTGAGCTATTTTGATCGTGCTGTGTCCGTCGTCGTCCGTCCGTTCGTCCGTCGTCCGTCGTCAACAATTTCTTTAAATGACATCTCCTCCTAAACTACTGGATGGATTTTAACCAAACTTGGCAGGAATGATCCTTATATGGTCCTCTTTAAAAGTTGTTCAAATATATTCGGTCCGTTGCATATCTAGGTCACAGGAGCTAAAAATAAATCGTTTCAATAAAAACTTAAAAAATCTTATTCTCTGAATCCACAGTACCCTGAGCTTAGATATTTGGCACAAAGCATCATCTAAAGGTCCTCTATTTAGATTTTTCAAATTATGTCCCTGGGGTCAAAAATGGCCCCGCCCCGGGGTCACAAATTTACATAGAGTTATAAAGTGAAATCTTCAAACCTCTTCTTCTCTGAAACTAATATAGCTAGAGCTTTGATATTTGGCATGGTGTAACTTCTAGAGGTACTTTACCAATATTATTCAAATGGTTTAGGTCTGTTGCATATCTAGGTCTCAGGAGCTAAAAATAGATTTTTTCGATTAAAACTTAAAAAAATCTTCTTCTCTGAAACCACAGTACCCTGAGCTTAGATATTTTGCACAAAGCATCATCTAAAGGTCCTCTATTTAGATTTTTCAAAGTATGTCCCTGGGGTCAAAAATGACCCCGCCCCGGGGGTCATAAATTTACATAGAGTTATATAGTGAAATTTTCAAACCTCTTCTTCTCTGAAAGTAATGTGGCTAGAGCTTTGATATTTGGCAAAGCGTAACTTTTAGAGGTACTTTACCAATATTGTTCAAATGGTTCAGGTCTGTTGCATATCTAGGTCACAGGAGCTAAAAATAGATCGTTTCAATAAAAACTTAAAAAATATTCTTCTCTGAAACCACAGTACCCTGAGCTTAGATATTTGGCACAAAGCATCATCTTCAGGTCCTCTACCAAGATTGTTCAAATTATGTCCCTAGGGTAAAAAATTACCCCGCCCCGGGATCACAAATTTACATAGAGTTATACGTATATTGAAATCTTCAAACCTCTTCGTCTCTGAAATCAATATGGCTAGAGCTTTGATATTTGGCATGGTGTAACTTCTAGAGGTACTTTACCAATATTGTTCAAATGTTTCCGGTCCATAGCATAACTAGGTCACAGTAGCTAAATATAGATTTTTTCAATAAAAACTTAAAAAAACTTCTCTGAAACCACAGTACCCTGAGCTTAGCTATTTGGCACTCAGCATCATCCAATCAGCAAATGGCACAATCATATTGTCATAATTTCTCAGCTTTCCAAGATATGTTACATTTACCTCAATGGCTCCAG
The DNA here is from genome assembly GCA_922989275.2 of Gari tellinella. Lineage (NCBI taxonomy): Eukaryota > Metazoa > Mollusca > Bivalvia > Cardiida > Psammobiidae > Gari > Gari tellinella. The sequence goes on from OV277873.1 coordinate 13,503,463, forward strand.
GTGAGCGATTTAGGGCCGTATACGGCTCTTGTTTTGCTGACTCAATACACTAGTTTCATGTAGAATTATTACTTTATTAAAATTTTGAGAAGACATATGATCTTGTTGTTTAGTAATGCCAATATGCGTTTTCCCTGTATGAGTTGAAAAAAGCATGTTTATGTCACGCTACAAAGTAGTGCATGGCATATAGTGTAACCCATATTTGTACATCTGAAGCTTTAAAAGAGGATTTCACTTTAGCTCTGTTGTTGACGTTGACATGATACATTGCAGCTTAGTTCAGATTTCATCCCTTTGACCTTCATTAGCTTTGTTTTAGCTCACCTGAGCGCGAAGTTTTCATGATGAGCTATTGTGACCGTGCTGAGTCCGGTGTCGGCGTCCGTAAACTTTTCTTTGTGAACACTCTAGAGGCCACAATTTTGGGTCCAAATGTTGTTCTTGACAAAATTTAGGTCAAGTTCGAAAGTGGGTCATGTTGGGTCAAAAAATAGGTCACTAGGTCAAATCATAGAAAAACTTTGTGAACACACTAGATGCCACAATTTTGGGTCAAATTTCATCAAACTTGCTCCAAATGTTGTTATTGACAAAATCTAGGTCAAGTTCGAAAGTGGGTCCTTGGGATCAAAATGTAGGTCACTAGGTCAAATCATAACAAAACCTTGTTAACACTCTAGAGACCACAATTGTGGGCCAATCTTCAACAAACTTGCTTCAAATGTTGTTCTTGATAAAATCTAGGTCAATATTTAAAGTGGGTCATGTGGGGTCAAGAAGAAGGTCACTAGGTCAAATCATAGAAAAACCTTATGAACACTCTAGAGACCACAATGTTAGGTCAAACTTCGTCAAACTTGCTCCAAATGTTGTTCTTGACAAAATCTAGGTCAAGTTCGAAAGTTGGTCATGTAGGGTCAAAAAGTAGGTCACTAGGTCAAATCATAGCAAAACCTTGTGAACACACTAGATGCCACAGTGTTTACACTCTAGCGTCTAGAATCAGTGAAAATATGACAAACTTTTTATTTATATATGACTTAAAGTCCTCAGATGATTTGGGTTATGGGCGAAATCCAAAAGTAAAATTATTTGGTTCATTATACTCAGGGGAGGGATAAAGGGTCAACATGACCCTCTTGCTCTTTTAACCATTTCACTGCCATGACTTCATCCATTGTTAGTTTTTTATTTCTTTAATTTAGTACTTACAAATAAACATAACTTTTGGTAAGGCAATGAAGCGTTTAATATTATGGACCAAGTATTGCAGTTGCGATTCAGATATTGAGACATCTTCGTGATTTTAGTTACATGAGAGACCCCATTGGCCCAGTGGTTTTAAAGTCATTGTGACAATCACTCATCTCTGAATTCCAATTTCCATGAGATGATGAGAGTAAGCCTTCTAGCTGACTTGCGAAGATTGGAGGTTCTACCCAGTTGTTGATTTGTACCCATAAGTGTATAAAGGGCATCTGAGGTCTTCCTCAACCTGCATTTAGCTGGATGTCTCGATATGACTGAAATAGAAGCGACTTTGAATTCTAGGTTTTCGAGTTTTTATCACTTTGGGACTAAGTACTGCTGGTAAATTCCGCAACTTTACAGACAAACGCCACATCAGTACTATCAGTACTTTTATTTTATAAAAGCGTCAATATAAATTACGCTGCATAATTGCACATAACTGTAGAACAAAACTAATGCAAAAGACATATGCATCATGTTTGTACCATATTTATTATCTGGCTTTATATTAACCCTTTACTCCCAAGCCTGTTTCTAGTTTTGAAGAAAGATGACCACTAAGCGCGGGCTGATGGTAAAACAGTATGCGCCTGAAGGCGCCTTCTGGGTTTTTTTCAGCATGCTTTAAACTTCATTTTTCTGAAATATATTAAATATTTATATTGCATGTTCATTACTGTAAAAATTAGAAATTTTCTTCAGTGGATGAATAAATTTAAGGTGAAAAAATGGGTATCTATGGAGTAGATTTATGGAGTAGTATTTATACTTGAATAAATGGATGTTTGATACAGGTCGGGTTTAGGTTGCGTAGTCTGTTGCGGTTTAACCATATCTATGACATTAAGCAATAATAAACTTGTTCTTAATTGTTTACCTACAGGATATCCCAAAAGAAGAAAACCAAATGGATAATTGAAGCCAGTTGCGAACAAACAGAATGGAGTTGACACCTCCTAGTTTCAACAACCATAAAAAGGACAGAGAAAACTTCCGTAAAGCCCTGGTCGACATTATCATGTAAGTATGAAGTGAATGAGTTGTAAGTTGTAAAATCTCAAAAACAATATAATAGATAATTTATAAAACCCTATTGAAACTTGGTTTTATAACCCATTACTTCATAGATCGCATTCTATCATGTTTAATTTATTCCTCCACTAAATTAAATATGGCCAATTTTTAGTAATGAAAAGGTACCATAAGAAATATTTAGGATACCCTAGCAGATAGTAGTTTAAAGCAGGCTGAAAGTAAGACAGAATGTGCCCCTAAGGCACATTCTGAATTTCTGCTTTACTTCCAACCTGCTTTAAGTAGTCCCCTATCTTCAAAACTAAGAAACGTGATATGGAGTAAAGGGTTTACTTGTGCGTTATGGACATCGAGTGCTCATTAGTTATCATATTAATAAACGAGTTGACTAAAATAATATTTCAGTCAACGAGTTTGTTAAAAGAGATAAATAATGAGCACTTGGATGAGTTCATTACAATAGTCAGGCAGAAATGGAATATGCTGCTAAAGCTGCAATACTTAATATTTACAATCGCCCCATTCAATTCCATAGACAAAAACGGTGTTCATTTCGTATAAACACCACTTTTCAAGAGGGTTGGACTTGTGGAAAAGTTTCGAAGGGGAGGCGGGCCATATGCAGTTTTCATTTGCGAATTAATCTTTGGAACTTGGGAAGCAAACATTTGGCGGATTTTTTCAAAATTTGTTCTTAACCGATCTATGCCTTCCTATTAGTAGAAATCATGATTCCCTACTAATATTCTTCTTTATTAATGAAATCAATTGCAAGAAAATGGACATACCTTATAAACAGCGGCTATCTTCCTTTCTTTATGACAAAAAAACTCGATATATTTATCCTACTTTAAAATGACGTCACTTCCAATGACGTCAAAAATCGGCATTTTCGCGCCAAACTGTCAAGTTGTTGACTTAGAATGTAAACAACGGGACATATTCTTCTGCTTTGGAATGTACACAGCTTCAGTAAATCGGTCATGGCTGTTCCTTATAGGGTACACAGTATTCGTATTATATACCTCTAATATGGATTAAACATACATGCGTACTAACAAAATGTTTATTTAGAACAGATTTTTTTTTCGGCGTTCAAGCGAAATGAACGACAGAAAATTATTGGAAAATTTACCATGAATCGCTAGCACAAATCATGGTATTTGGCGATAATTTTCTGTCGTTCATTTCGCTTGAACGCCAAAAATCAATTAATTTCTTAAATAAATAGTGTCAAATGACCGTTCAAAACAATACTGATTTTGAAGTCTCTTAGACAGATGTCAGGACAAAAGCAATGAAGAAAGCTTATATAAGAAGGTTCTGCATAACATTGGTCAGGTTCATTAAGAACCCACCATGTTGAGAGGTTTGCATGTGTCTGTACTAAGTGCTTGCTTTATACATGTTCTACTTTTTGTGAAAATGTTTTAAACCAAATCTCTAATTTTGGTGCACTTACTTTCTATTCTGGTAGAGATCCTTTCTTAATTATAACATGAAAATCAATTTTCTGTGTAGGCAAGAAGAGGGTGTTCCACACAGCTTAACAGCCTCCATCCAAGGAGACCTACAACCCCGTCTTGAACAGGCTCTCCAACATCTGCAGAAAAAGACATACTGATATGTTATTAATTAGTCATTTGAACTCCATAATTGTGAAACTTTTATTGCAAGATTTTAAACCCAATTCCTATCCTACATACACGTTTATCTACAGGTAAAAAAGCTATTGGGGACTGTTACAGTATTCATTCAGATCCAGTCCCACATTAGAATGGTCTTATCAGTTTGGATTGGATATTTAGCACAGGGTCTAATCTTGGTCTACACTAGTTTCAAAGTCTCAGAGCCTCTTTGCATGCCTGAGTCCATAATGTGCTAAACCTTTACAAAGCTGAATTGTTAAATTGCACCTCCAATTTTCTGATGAATGATCTGTTTATCTTGACAACCAAGGGGGTTTCCCCCACAGAATATTAACAAGAATGGCAAACACAGATCAGTATATATCTAATATACATTAAGGTGCCCACCGGTTTGGGTCTACACTGTTTGTATCGGATGTATATGCTCAGTCTGCACACTGTAAGGGTCAAAAGTACTAAATGCTGATATTAAATTCTCTTTGAAAGCATGGGATTTCTCTCGCGGACAAGATTAATATTTAGACAAATTTGTATTTAATGGATTTGATCATTAATTAACAAGCAGTTTTGGTCAAATTAATGGATCTTTGCATTACATGAAATGTTAACCTCTGTAAATAAGTGGACACTGTCAACTGTGTAGACCATAGTCATAATGCCCTTATAACCATTTTCATTTGTTGCTAAAATAATCTTTGTTCATGAAATAGCTGGTGACATTTGCCTTTATCTTTAAATGGAATTTTCTGAATGTTGCTTAAGAAGGCAAGTCTAATGCTTAAGCTAGAGTCACCTTAAGTCCATCTGTATGCACTGATTTTGAAAATGCACTCATATTTGATGTGCATCTATAAGACTTGGAATTCTGTAGAATATTTCTTTAAAGCTACACCAACTTGGAAACATGGCTCGTGCGGATAAAACTCTGGATTTACTGGTAAAACTTACAGCATTGTTGTTTTCATTTTGTATAATATTTAACTGTGAATGTTTTATTAGCAAGTATTTCCAATTGCATGTTGCGGTGTATATTTGAGTAGGTTAGTAAAAACAAATTTTACACATATTGTCATTGGATGTTTTAGAAAGGCTATTATGAAACCGGTAGTAAGTTTTAGGTTCCTTTACCAAAAAGTAATGTTGCAAGTTATACAACAATTTAGGGGTAAGTGACCCTAGACTTATCTTCTTACGTTTAAACCTTTCATGAACAACCATACAATTAATGATATATTTTCAGTCTTAAGTGTAAGCTTAGTTCAAGAGAAACATAATGCAGACATTAATTTTTTTAATCATGTTACATTTATATACCCAGACAAAAAGAGAATTTCCCGTCATTTTCATGCTTCTCTAGTGAAGGGTTTTCAGCTCGACTATTCAAAGAATATGGAGAGCTATTACAGTCACCCTTCGTCGCCGTCGCCGTTGCATGTTAAGGTTTTTGATCAACCTAGAAAATACCATCTTCTTAAAGCATATATCACTTATGTTGCATTTTAATTTTACCATACACATCTAACCTACCCTCAATCATCAAGGGTGACACTTCTGGAAGGTAGTTTGGGTAAATTATCTCCCCTTTTGGATTAAGACATCCACGTTAAGATTTTTGATCAACCTAGAAAATGCCATCCTCTTCAAGCATATATCACTGCAAATAATGTTTTATTCAATAATCGCTTTACCTCAAATACATTACTTGCCCCAGACTAGAGGCGGTTGATTCTAGATGGTATTTTGTATAAATTATCTCCCCTTTTGGACTTAGATATCCACGTTAAAATGTCCGATCAACCTAGAAAACGCCCATCACTTAAGGCATATATCACTACAACTCAAAGTTTTATTCAATAATCATCGCTTCACCTCAAACATATTACTTGTCCTTCACTAGATGCGCATAATTCTAGATGGTTTTTTGTATGAATTACCTCTCCTTTTGAACTCAGACATCCACATTAAGATTTTCGATCAACCTAGAAAATGCCCTTCACTTAAGGCATATATCAGTACAACTAATATTTTTATTCAATGATCGATTAATCTCAAATATGTTACTTGCCCTACACTAGATGCGCATAATTCTAGATGTTTTTTTTGGTGAATTATCTCCCCTTTTGAACTTATACAGCCACGTTAAGAATTTTGATCAACCTAGAAAATGCTCTTCACTTAAGGCACATATCACTACAATTAATATTTTTATTCAATAATTGCTTCACCTCAAACATATTACTTGTTCTACACTAGATGCGCATAATCCTAGATGTTATTCTAGAAATGCCCTCCACTTAAAGCAGACATCACCACAACTACTGTTTTTATTCAATAACTGCTTTGAGTACAAAAGAACAGATACTCGAGCTTTCTGTTTTTACGGACAGCTCTTGTTTAAAGTTTACTTCCTTGTTAAAGAACCATGAACAGTTGTACCTGCATCTTGACAGATTGGTGCTTAACATATTATCCCCTGAGACTTCCAATGCACAATTCCAGTTTGCAATAAAGGATAGTCCATATTAGATTATTTAGGGTTGTTTTTTGTAATAAATAGCAAAATGACGAACAGTGAAGTCCCTGATCAGAGGGCTCCTGTAGGAGCCCACTGATCAGGGACTTCACTGTTTGCATTAGACCAGGGTACTCTTCACAAGTACACATTTGGTAAAGGACGCATATATGCGTCACTCGGGCTCAATGAGTTAAAGAAGGCTGAAAGAATAGCAGAAATCTTCTAAAGGAGCTGTCTGCTTTATTTTCAGCCTGCTTTGTGCAACCTCCTGTCTGCAGCATTAGAAAGAAGTCATAGGGAAGGACTATGGGATTGTAATGTAGATGTACTGTCATTTCAAATTTAACTTAAAATAAGCAGAGCTCCAGATGATGTCAGTATTTCATAACCTTCAATCTATGTCTCAACTAAACTTTCTTATGCTACTACTCATTTACAGCATACTATAACTCTTTTAACCCTATTTGTGTATATAAATGTTCTATGTAAAAGTGTATCCAGGAAGAGTACACTTGTCCTATCATCCTATGCAAACAGCGCAGATCACAGGGCTACAAGGAGCACTCTGAGCAAGGTCTGTACAGTTTGTCACATTGCAATAAATTGACAAAACCTACCCTTAATAGTAAAAACAATGGACTACACTATTGTCCGATTTTTCTCAACTGTCCGAGTTATTTTTAGAACAGAATAGTTCATAATAATGAATAGATAACAGGGTAACATCGGATCTGTATAGTCGTACAGTTTCCAACTTGAGATAAGCATGATCCTCGTGCAGCATGAGGCAGCTGCGCTTATACCGGTATTACTATTATGTAGTTTTTTCTCAATAAACATGTTGATGCTAACACTATTATGTCCATTGCAAACAGATTGGAGCCAGATCAGACGCCGGGTAACCCGGCGTCTGATCAGGCTCAAACCTGTTTACCACCCAGATTAAAAAGACAAAATTAATTTTCTATAGTTTTGTGCATTGTGTTTGCGTTTATTCGGGAAATAATAATGTATTCTCTACTGTACATTACGCACAACAAATTCAGCTTTCCGTATATCTGGCTGACTGTATGGAAATCAGCAAGTACGGTGATCATCCCTTTTAAAATATTTTAGAATGTTCCAATCTAAAAATAACTCTGACAGGTCAGAAGAAAACACTAATACATAGGACACTTTAACTGTTTATTCAAAGTTCAAGGGAAGAAAGGGAAAACAATTATTGTGCTAAGGAGAATTTCCACATAGAGTTTTGAGGAGACAAAGATAAGATATAAGAATTGGAAATGTTTAGAATACTGACTACTTTCTTGAACCTTGACAAGAAATAGAATAAAATCTGCCGTATATTTTTAGAAACTTGTTCTATTGTAGCGCTACTACTACTACATTCATCATGGTATTGATACAGAACATGTGGCCCCAATGGAGGACTCCTGGTTAGAGAATGTACTGAACCTAGTTTCACCAGAACTAAAGGTATGACCAGAGACTTTGCATACATATGCTGTGAAATGATTCATTTGTTCAGTTCAAATAAGTACAATGATCCGTCTCTGCAACAACATTCTATGGGAGACGAAGATTGCGTCACCCGTTAGTCACTCGTCATTATATTTATTCTTTCAAAATGTCCACTAATTAATATGTATCTTTGAGAAAAACAGCAGAATACAATTTAAGCAGACATTTTGGCAGCAGTAAAAGGAATAGAAATAATTGTCTTGTTTTGGGATCAGCTGCAAGCGTTGTTGTAAGGAACAAATCCTTGTTGGGAGGACCATTCTAGGAAGGGAGCACTGTATGGTTTACAGTTTAAAATAATTCCAGACAAAACGTTTTACAGTTTCCATTTTGTATAAGTTATACGTTCTCTCTGTTTGCTGTTGACTGCACAGTTTTGTGAAAAACCTGTTTGTGAAACGTATTAGATCTTTCCTCAAAAATGATTATGATCCAACTATATATTGCTGCGCACTTCACGTTTGGTTATCTATCAATACAATTGATAACTATGTTTTCCTCTTTGGTTGTGCGACGACAGACAGGGCTAAGCACTACATGATGATGTATCTCTAAAGCCGTCCTTAACCGGGAGAGTTATGTCGGATTTTCGTGCTTTGTTATTTCTCTCCCTCTTTGTCGTACCCTGAACCCATCCATGTCTTACAGTTACTCGTGACTTCGGACTAGTCGCTTTAGTACAATTAGACCGTTGCCATAGTGGGTTATTTTTGACACGGGATTGAATGTTTAATTCTTTCCCGTGTTACTAATAATCTTCTTGTCATATACCGGTACTTTGTTAGATGTTTTACATGTATTTACTTACTGTGTTGGCGGTCTTTTTGATTGTAAGGTTGTGGAACAGGGTTTATATTTTATGTACACTGTTCGTCTTTATAGGTGAATATAGGAGATAAGAGTGAGGTTGGGGGCCCCGAAACCCAGGTTTAACCCCAGTGGTTATTGATAGTTACTTTATAATTAATTATTAATTGCTACTGACCGTACCAAGGCGGGCTCCTATATTCACTTTGCTTTATGTTAGTCTTGCGTGTTGTTTTCTATTTAGTGTGTAGATGAACGAATGGTATTGCGCACGTGTGTGTATGCGTGTGTGTGTGTATGTATGTGTGTTTGTTATGGTATGACTGTGTGTGTGATCTGCTTGAGAGGTGGGTGTATTGTTTGTGTTGCGTTTCCTGCTCTAGTCTTTCGTATTTATTTGCTAAATTGAATCAGCTACTTAAACTAATGCTTGTCATTGTATTAAGGTAAATGGCTGCTTAGAGCAGGTTGAAAGCAAAGAAGAAAGTTTCTGATGGAGCGTTCTACTGAACTTTCACCTGATTTTAAAACATAATAGATGCACGAAAAGGCATTTTATATGAGAAAAAGGTAAAATCATGAACAGGCGGTAAAGGGTTTAGATAAACAGTATTAAACTAAATGTTGCATTGAAATGTTGAACCTCATTAAATGCAGACTTTAAGCTTCAAAGCGTGTCTGGAACACTGTTGTATAATAATCAAAGTGTGTTTGTCTTTTAATAGGATGGCCATGTAAAAACAATAGAAAACTTGTCTGCTGAGATGAGGGAAGACTACCTTTTTAGTGTGAAAAAGGCAACTGGTGAGGCGACATTTGATCACAATTTAGCTGTTTTGTATTGTATACTGTACACAAATATTGTTATATTATTTTATCATTCTAAGCCAGGGTGTAAATTTAGGGAATACTGGCATTCAAGGATTGGTTTCATGGTGTTTTTTTTTCATCTATCATTCCTATGATAATATAAAGAACCGTAAATTCTTCTAGTTCAAAGAACATCCAGCAGAAAAAGCAATAATTAAATTTCAGCAAATTCAAAGATGTGTGTTTAAACTGATAATTAAGACATTACCTCACAACCTGTTTCTAGTTTTGAAGAATGGTGAACACTTAAAGCAGAATGTGTTGTAAGGTACATGCTGATTAACTTTCAACCTGTTTTAATCTACCATCTGCTTAGTTATAGAATATATTTCGGATGTTGCATATTCTATTTCAAGACTATAAAGTGAAACTATTTTGCTCAATGAAGGAATAAATTAAGTAGTGAAAAGGTGTATTCAGGGCTCCAGATAAGGGGGAGTAAACTGAACAAATCCAACATTTTCTCACTCATTTTTGCACCAAATCCTATGGTGTTACTACTCATTAGAATCGTCTCTTCGAGACGATTCTAATGAGTAGTGACACCATAGGGTTTAATGCAGAAATAAAGGTTTTTAGTTTTTGAAATACTCCCCTTATCGGAGCTCTGGTATGAATAGAGTAATGGGTAAAACAATGTCCATTTTATTTGTCAACAGTGGACTTTGTCCTGAATGATCCAAGAAAAAAGGATGAAGACAAAAAAGTGAAACTTCCACCTCACAGAGAGGAGTTGGAAATTGTACCTAAGCCCTGGAACAAGTCTTTCCTAGACGGATGTGAGTTAATGGAAGAGAATCTGCATGTAACCAATCCATGCATGTCACAAGTCCTCAATCTGTGGCATGTCTCGTTTGGGTAAGTTATCAACCGAACTCTTAGTGCTTCTATTGCATTGACAATGGCAGCAGTGATAATATTATGTTATAATGTCTAGATTGTATTCCAGAAGTCGCAGATAATATACGTTTTCTTTCATGTTGTAGATGAGGCTTTGGAAGAGATGGACACAAACTATCTATAGCAATGGAAACATTTTTGGCAATTAAACTACTATCCTACCAAATACCATCATCACTATAGCTGTTTTATATCTTTTTAGCTGAAACTAATCCGCAACTAAACAGTTTGTATCCTAATCAGATAGAGTGCTCCATTTCTTCAACAACACACAATGGGAGACGAAGATTATGTGTGTTGTTCGGAGGCAGTGGCTATACGGAGGGAACATGTAACTCTAATGCTAATAGTATGAGCATGACTTAACATTTGCGACCAGTTTAAACCCTGATCGGACACACTTAATGCTGCGTCCGATCTGGGTTCGAATTGTTTGTCATACGTTTTTATATTTCTGTCAAAACGTCCTATGCGTACATTGAAGAAAAAATGCAAAAGACAATTTTAAGCAGACTATTTTGCAGTATTGAAAGCATTAGACAATTGTCTTGTTTGGGGAACAACAGCAAGCTTTGTTGTAAGGAGGGAATAATTTACAGAGGACAGTTGTAGGGAGGGAGCACTGTACCAAGTTAATTATAATAACAGCAGAAAACTCCAATAGTACTTACATGTCTAACTATGTTTAACCCTTTACCTGATAGCCTATTTCTAGTATTTAATATAGGTGACCACTTAAAGAAGGTTGAAAGTAAAGCAGAATGCGCCTTAGGCGCATTCTGCTTTACTTCCAGCCTACTTTAAGCTTCCATGTGCTAGAATATAGAAAATATTCCCGATGCTATTTATTCATGACTGATTAAATTGGAACTATTTTCTTCAGCGGAAGAATAAATCATATCCGCTAAAAGGCGCTTCTATGGGGGAAAGGTTTAAGGCAGGTTGCTGCTTACAGCAAGATGAAAGTGAAGCAGAAAGGTTTTATAGAAGCTTTCTTGCTTTAACTTCATCTCATAATGTTAGTCAACTCATATAATTGTTGCAGTCTGAAAATGTACAATGCGGTAGGTTTTTTTCTTCATTGTAGCTGAAAATACATTAAACCACAATCATAAAAAGTCTAATTGATATTACTTTCATTGACAGGAAATGTAACTAATATTTTTTAACATCCTTGTCAGAAATTTCAATATCAGCAATGTGGCATGCAGCAATGAGCTAATTTATTACAGGGCGGAAGATGTTAGCCTTTATGAAAAAATGTGTTTTGAACTAACCATTTACTCCATAGCCTATTTGTAGTATTGAACATAATTGACCAATTAAAGCAGATAGGAAGTAGAATGCACCATTTACACCATTTCTATTATTGAAAAAAATTGACAACTTATTCAGGTTGAATGTAAAGCAGAATGCATCATAATGCGCATTCTGATTTTCTTTCAATCTGCGTTAAGATACCAGTTGCTTGAATATAGAAATCATTTCTTACGATACACATTCATGACTGCATAATTGAATATAACTTCTTCAATGGGGGAATACAACTTCATCAATTAAATGTGCCAAAGGACATATCTATGGAGTAAAGCGTTAACCCATAGCCCGCCAAATAAATTGTCGTCTGCTATATTTCTCGTCTGCTTCAAGTTTCAAAGTGCTTCAAAGTTGCTCTAAATTGCTGAAAATGTTGTCCGAGTGTCAAACAGCTTGGATCCGGATGAGACGCCGAGTTACTCGGCGTCTCATCCGGATCCAAGCTGTTTGCATATGGAGCTATAGTCGTGAGTGGCAGGCTAAGGGTTAAAGAAAGGTTGAGTGAAGTTATTATGTCAGGTTAGATGCATCATGTTGAAGACGCTGTGTGCAAGGAATGGGTTAACTTATTGATCCGTAGTGAAAGGCAAACATATCTTTTACAAGCGGTTTACCTAGGAAGAGTACATTTGTCATATCAAAACACTGTAAACCTTACAACTAAATAGGTTGTTTCCAAGCTCAGGATTTGACATATTGATGAGTTTTTCATGACTCTGAGCAAAGTTTGTTTTTACCTGTAATTTTCGGAGGTATCGCACCTCCTTCGTCAGCACTATGAGCTAGCTCATAGTGCTGACGAAGGAGGTGCGATACCTCCGAGGTGCGATACCTCCGAAAATTACAGGTAAAAACAAACTTTGCTCAGAGTCATGAAAAACTCATCAATACTGTAAACCTTGATCAGAGGGCTCCTGAAGAAGTCATATGATCAGAGTCTGCACTTGTATTTAATTTGCAAAGTGATTAAAAAGGTAATCTTAGTAAAGAAATGGATTAGACTTGTTTTGAAATGGAATTGTCCGTTTGAAATTTGAGATGCCAATTATTAAACACAGGCTATGATGCTGTTTTACGCATAATGTAAGTCAAGTACAATTAGTTTATTGTAGTTATGACAAGCAGACAAACTGCTAGTTGCATTTATGTGTTGCAATGGTAATTATGGGACAAATCTATATTTAATCTTTTGTTAATTATTTTTGTTGTAAAAGAGGAGAAGAAAAGTAAGAAGAGTTGTGTATGTTGTAAATTTCACGCCCACCCCATTTCCACAAACAAAATGATGACCATTACTTCAGACTGAAATTGAGCATAGGACTGGTGTTATTTTGTAAACACAAGGTTTAAAAGAATAAAATCTCTTTTACCCAGGAGTTATGAACTTTAGAAGAAACACCCAACAACACCAGCACAAATATCACTGTCTTATCTAAATTTTACAAATTATTTTAAAAAGCATGTTACGCTTCGCCCGTTCCAGAAAAATGAATATACACACAACGATAAGTTTACAAGCAAATGTGCAGCTTTATTTTTTACCGTCTTTAGTTTTATCACGGCCTTCACCACTGAAATATTATCTTTTCATTTGGTTGATTAATATATTTATTTTCTTTGCTGTTTTTTTTTGTTTTATTTTTATTTTTTATATGAATTTATTTTACAGCTGTATTTGTGTACATCGATTTTCTGTGTTCAGGTGTGATTCGTCATGTAGCTGAATGTTCTGAAGAGTTTAGACAAAATATCAATAATCTTATAATACTTGATTGTTCTATGCTGAAAAGTTCATGTCTTTAATTTGCATCGATCTGAAAAAAAGAACAGTTTTCTTGCTTCTAAAAAGGTGAAAGCATGAAATTATCCTTTTTGCATATATTCTTAGAGTAATTCTTAATGATACAGTCAAACTTGTGTTAAATCACCAGTGATTGAAGAGACATGTCAATCACTAAAGAGAGGTCATTGCTGAATGCAGGGCACAAGTGTTCTGTGCCATAATACTTTTGTCTGGTATTAAGCTTCAAATTGTATAAAATATTGCGATGCGTCTTCTCAATGTGCTTGTTGTATGCAAACTTTTGACTGTCGGTGACTAAGGTTATGTTTAAACTTGGCAGTGATTCCTCTCTGTTCAATTTGTTGTTGTTGCTGCTAAGGTTTATAGTCCCGCATAAGCTTTTTCAGGTGCGTCATCCCATTGTCACCAGGGTGACAATGGTCAGCATCATGCCTATAACTGACTGGACTTTCTCTGATAAATGATTTACCATGTTTCATCATAAATTGATTTGGCTAATCAATCATTGAAATCTTAATACAATTTTCAGGCATAAGCCTGTTGTCACAGATTTAAGATCTGCTGATTATTTTTGTTTTTCTAATGCAATCTTATGATTAACGTATTCATATTGAAGAACAAAGTTTCTCTTATATTTTTTACCCAATAAATCACATAAACTGTCTTGTTTTTAATGTAGTTTTTTTTTTCATTTTTCCAAAAGTCCAAATTTTAGGGTCTGTAAGGAAAAACTTGTGTTCATATTGCAGAAAACTGAGGTTTATAGATATTGAGGAGTTCCACAATAGGCCTGACTCCATGGAGCTTGGAGGCTTCCAGAAACTGTGTATGAGACACATAGAGGCCGCGAAAGCCAGACTCCTGAAAAAGTAAGAATCAGTGGACACATCTAAGCTATACAGTACAGTAAATAAATAAATACGAAAGACTCAAGCAGGAAACGCAACACAAACAATACACCCACCTCTCAAGCAGAACATACACACAGTCATACCATAACACACACACACAAACACACACACGCACAATACCATTCCTTCATCTACACACTAAATAGAAAACAACACGCAAGACAAACATAAAGCAAAGTGAACATTGGAGCCCGCCTTGGTACGGTCAGTAGCAATCAATAATTAATTATAAATTAATTATTATTAATAACCACCACTGGGGGTTAAACCTGGGTTTAGGGGCGCCCAACCTCACTCTTATCTCGTATATTCACCTTTAAAGACGAACAGTTTACATAAAATATAAACCCTGTTCCACAACCTTACAACCAAAAAGACCGCCAGCACAGTAAGTAAATACATGTAAAACATCTAACAAATTTCTATGACAAGATGATTATTAGTTACACGGGAAAGAATTAAACATTCAAGCCCGTGTTAAAAATAACCCACTATGGCAACGGTCAAATTGTACTAAAGCGACTAGTCTGTAGTCACGAGTAACTGTAAGACAAATATGGGTTCAGGGTACGACAGAGAGAGAGAGAAATAACAAAGCACGAAAATCCGACATAACTCTCCCGGTTAAGGACGGTTTTAGAGATACATCATCATGTAGTGCTAAGCCCTGTCTGTCGTCGCACAACCAAAGAGGAAAGCATAGTTATCAATTGTAGATTACCGATAACCCAACGTGAAGTGCGCAGCAATATAGTTGGATCATAATCTTTTTTGAGGAAAGATCTAATACGTTTCACAAACAGGTTTTGAAAATGCATATGTCCAAGAATCTTACGAAGTCTGTAAATTACATCACCATAAAACGCCGGATGTGAAATACCTTGCCGCAGAAAAGACTTTAAGTTACATTTATACTTGTTAATGAGAGGAAGATTTCTATAAAATAATTTAGAAAATGTTTTACGAAGTTTATGAAATCTGTACCCCTGTTTAAGAAGCTTTTCAGTAATTGTTTTATTACGAATGTGGAAGTCCTCAACAGAGGTACAGGCCCTAGCAAAACGTGAAATATAAACCCCGTAAGATGTAGAACGAGGAACATCGCCATCTAGATGAGGATAACTTACAAAAATTTACTAAAATAAAAAAAAATCTCGTTTATCGTAAATCTTAGAAGAAACAATTCCGTTATTTATTTAAAGATCCAAATCTAAAAATGGTGCCGATACATTTGACTCGTTTGTTTTATTATGGCGTAGTTTTTTTCGGTAAATAAAAGCAAACAACGTATCAAAGACCTCGATGATCAATGTAAACTATTTATTTATTAGTAAACAGATTGGTCTATCTGAAAATTTAGCATAGTAAAGTTAAGTGTCAACTTCAAGTATGCTTGCAATTCCTAATGAGACTATTAATCAAACACTTAAAGCCCTTGACTGTTATGGGCTTGACACTTATATTTGAACAGTTCAAAGTTGTTCAGAAAGTCTTTCATTGTATTCTTTTTGTCTTGAAAAGATTTACTTTTATACAAGATCTTACTATTAACTTTTATTAACTACAATAAATGCTTGCTATAAAAATTCAGAAAAAGCTTATTTTATGCATAGAAATAACTGGATGCTACAAATAGTGTAAAACTCAAGCAGAAAGTACTTCTAGGAGTTTTCTCCTGTGAATAGTCACTTCGTATGAGTAAAGCTTTCCAAATGTACTTTTTGGAGAAAAGAGTTAAAGGGTCATGAATCTCATATTTTTCCTTAATTCCTTAAGGAGTCCTCCGATCAATCAGGGTCTGTGCTATATGTAATACCTTTCATCATTTTAGGGACACACTCTTATAAAGAGTTATTGTAAACTGCTCATTTATCAGAAAGAGGATTGGTCCGTATGAAAAAATTCAGCAGTGTTACAGTTCAGTGAGGGTATATGTCCAAATGTTTCGAAGCAGACAACATTTTTAGCTCTCCAAGGGTTTATGCATACACACGACATAAGCAGAGTACAAAACACTAGCTTTATAAATACTTGATAAAAGATTATACCTGCTGTTTGGACGATAGCCAGAAGTGATTGGTTCTTATTGATTAGCCAAAATCAATAGCCGGGTAGCAATCTGCCAATACAGTCAAACTTGTGTCAGGCGGCCACTCAAATTAAGGTGACTAACCAGTCTATAACACAGTTGGCAGCTTAATGCAGGACAAAAGTAAAGCAGAAAGCTCCTAAAGCATTAGTCATATGGCCTAAGGTACATATGTTATTCAATACATGTACTTAATTTCCCCTAGTTCTGAAGCTTACATGCTAACTCTTCTCTTGCTAAAATTCAAATATATTTTCCCACAATGAATACCTGTCATCCAAACACTTAAATTGGCTAATAAAGTAAAGAAGTGTTATGTCCGGACCACTTGGTTGGGGGTATATTGATTTTGGTCAGTCCGTTTGTTTGTCTGTCATATTTGTATGTCTGTCCGTAACTTTAACCTTTGTCCTAACTTTAAAACTACATAAGATAGAGACTTCATATTTGTTATGTGTGCTCACCTCAAGAGTTTCTTGAGCTTAAGGCAATTTGGGTTATGTCCAACAAAGGTCAAGGGCATTTACAGGTCATTTAAAGGTAATATACTGTTAATCTAACATTGGTCATAATTCGGGAACTACATGTTATTGACACTTCATATTTGGTATGTGCACCTAACTGAAGAAGCTCTTGAGCTCAGTGCAAGTTGTATCATGTCGGACAAAGGTCCAGAACAGTTAGATGTAATAGTAACATCAGGGGCATAGTGTTTCACAAACACATTCTCGTTTCCCTAGTACAGACCCGTGTCAGACATATGGCATAAGAAAACTGCAGATCCTAATTGGATAGCTCCATCAAGAGCTGTCTGATCTGGGTCTACACTGTTTTCAGAATGCTAATAGCAGGAGTTTTTTTAATATATTATAAATACACTTTGATTAGATACATAATGACTTTTGTTTTGACTACTTAGAGTTCTATTTTGAGATATGTTTCAAAATGACAATCAGCATTTAACCCAATAGGGGGAGAAGAATAAGCTAGCAAATGCTTTCCCAGGGGAAGCTTTTGGCTAGCATTTGTTTTACATTTCATACCAGTTCAGAGGACTCTTACGTTTACTCCATTTGCATATGACAGTGTGTACTCTTCACATGTACACAGTGTGTAAATGATGTGAACATGTATATGCATCACTTGTGGTTAATTGGTTGAGTTTTATGATTGCTTAAATCAAGATAAAAAATAAATCAGAAATCTTTCTAAGGAGCTTTCTGATTGACTCTCAAAATAAATATGGCTGCTTCCTGTAGTCGACACTATCAAGAAATACTAATGTGTGATGCTTAATTGGTTGAGATGGGTGAGGCGTCCACGTTAAATCTTTCATCTTGGTTTTGTCTTCAGATGGTTCCCTGAGGTACAGAATATATTCTACCAGGGCAACAAGAGGAAGCAGGTTCCCAGCAATCAAGATCAGGAGAAGCTTGAATCGTTTTACAATTGTGCAGCTACACTAATGACAGACAACCTACAGCAGTTAACACTCTTGTCACTGCAAGACTATCAGGATCTGATTGTACAGCCCCGTGTTAGTGACCCTTCCAGTCTCATAAGCACTTTATTACATTTATGCCTGTATATTGTAATGAATTCTCTCTCTCTCTCTCTTTGTGCTTGTTAGAAGATTCAACTATAGATAAACAATGGTGAACTAACGACAGTGCAGTGTTTATCTGTACAGCAGATCAATTTAGATGAAAATGCAAACAGTATAGAAACTGGTGAGACACAGCAAGTTCTGGTGTCACATCAGGGTCTACAACGTCTTATAATGTTTGGATTTTGGATAATGGGCACAAATGGGTTATTCTTATGTCAGCTTTGCCCGAAATTTGCTCTTATCTTCATAGCTCCAGACAAGGAAAGGATTTTAAATATACAAAAAGCTCATGTGTCCAGAAAACCATTATAATTATGCTGTGACCACAAAAATGACTTATCAAAATACTGGATTAGGTAAAGGCATACAGGAGAAACTGTTGGAAGTGTACTCCCCCTTGACATTGAGACCTGACATCTAGTCATAAAAATGTTTTAAAAACTTCAAATACTATATTGGTCATCAGATGATCAGCGGTTTCCTATCCATTTTGAATAATTACAACATGATGTTTAATAAATTGATCTCATTTTGCTTGTCAAAATCATTTATAAAGAATCTAAATTCATATTGTCGTTGAACGTCAAGGACTGGAGTAAGATGAAAGTGCTTCACATCTTGATGCAATTTCAGTTTTGCTTAATGGAGCAAAATCATGAATGCTTTCAATACCTTTTCCAAATTGACAAGTGAATAAAGGTTTTAGATATAATCTTGTTTTCATGCAGACATCCACCAGAGCCTATGAACACCCTGGCTTTATCATGAGGCTGGTGCTGGACAATAACCAGATCAAGTTTGAGCCAACCTTCAAGAAATTTGAAGTTGTACTTCTCAATGTGTTTGATGTGATGATTAAAGCCTCTCAAGTTGTGCCAAGAGTGGAAACCAAACTTTACTCTGATTGGGTGAGTTGAAACAAGTAGATAGTGTTACATCCCACATACTCACTTCTTCGTGTGTACTATAATATCATAGCCATGGCGAATGATATATCCAACACCGAGCTCCATAGCTATGGAATAGGCTCTTTAGCTCAGAGGTTATGGTATTGGACTGTCACGCAAGCCCCTCAGGTTCCATTTCTGCCCAGTGATTCTCCTAAAAATCCAATGTGGATTTATTCTGCTATGCTTGTTTAGAGAAGCTTTCGTAAGATGGAGGCTCATCCGGGAATGTACTATATAATGCCTAAATGGCTTCTTAAATGCTGAATTGGCTGAAATACCGAAGTGGCTTTGTTTGTCATCGTAAATGATGACTTTGTTAAAAGGGGATGTGTTACCTCCAAAATACTCACCTCTTTGTGTGTAATATAAATAGCAAAGGCGGGAACTAGGGAGTAGACAATTAAGCTTTGAGGTTATGGTATTGGTCTGTCACTCAAGTGGCCGGGGTTCGATTGCCATCTGTGGATAGTCATGATATCCAGTGTGGATTTTTCTTCTTTGCTTCGTTTCGAGAGTTTCTCGTAAGAATAGAGAAAAAGATGGATTTGAATATAATCAAAAGGATTATGGTGTTAACCCCTTCACTGCCTTACCTTGAGTGCAAGAGTTATTTGCAAACAGTTTGAATCCTGATCAGACGCCGCGTAACGCGGCGTATGATCAGGATCCAAACTGTTTGCCACTCATTTTAATATTTCTGATATCAAAACACACAAAAGTTAAATTTTAGAAACAAAAGCAGACGACACTTGTTTTTAATTGATGGCGTCACAAATATTTGAGTATGATCAAACTTATCTGACTACAGTCAAATAACCTATTTTCGTGATAGTAAGAAATTATCGGCGCACAAATAATTTAATAATTGAACATGCTGAAATATAATTGTTACATCAAATCAAATAATCTATTTGATCTATTTTCTAAAAATATTGGCATTCTTGTTGATGTAGGAATCGACGGGCGCAGCCATTTTTTACGTGACCTACATTGGCGACTCTATTTAGACTGGTATACCTGTTTTCGTGACCCTAGGTAAATGCGCATGTGCGTCGCATAGGTTTTTGTAGGCAAGTTAAAAACACTTATGTATCGGATTTTAATATTATTTCTATCATATTTTTTTATTTTTATATAAATATTTTCAATTTATTTTATTTCACAGTGGGGATATCTGAAAACGTCACCATATCTTAAGTATTACTCGGACATTGGCTCAGAATATGAGATAGGTCCAGTGGTTGCAAAAGTCACATGTTGCCCATGTAACAAACAATGGATTTCCATTTTTACATCTGTTGTTTCTGTTATGTTTAGTAATAAAAAATACATGTGTGTTTAAATTTTCTTTAATTTTTTTCTTTATGTCTTTATTCTTAATTTCGTAGACCGCTCACTTTTAAAATCAATTTGCGGGCGCGCCGCAAAAGTAAAAAATGTATAACAGTGCCCCCTTTGATATGCTCCCTTGTATATAAAAACAGAATGCGAAACCAGTCTAACTGACCTTCACCTATTGAGGGATAATGATAAACAAACAGACGACACACTTCAATGGCTGTCAAAATATGAATTTGCTAGAAATTTGAATGGAAAAAGTGATGCACTGAAATCGCATAGTGAAAACAGTAAGTTTTACAGCGGGTTTTAGAAAAGTATATACAGTATATCTTATGCCCCTAACTTTAAACAGAGCACTTACTCGACCAAAGCGAAAGTGTGGAGTTCCCTTGTATATTTTCTGTGTTGTGACGTCATTACAAAACATAGCCCGTGAAAATTTGGAATTTTTTCTGGTATAACGAAAACGAGGGTATCACGATTTGAGGTTACTCGACTGTATTTGTCATAAATTATACAGTCAAACATATTATATTGAAAGAAGGCGTGAGATCTCCAAAACCTAGCGACTGCTTATTGCAGAATTTAGAAGCTTTCTGTATTTTATTTAACCACTTGTATTGAAGACAACTTTTAGTCCATTTAAAGTGGTTGTGTATCACTTGCTACAGTATTTCGGTTTACTTATACACTATACTTTAAAAGACAAGAAAGCATTATTTATCCGTTTCACCATCTAAATCTATTTTAGCGCAGTTGTTTATTCCTAATTCAGATGCCTTTTCATGTTTCTACCATGACCTTTTAACCCTTTCCCTGAAAGAAGCGACTTTTAGCGCATTTGATTTATTCCTCAACAAAAATAAAATTTATGCGGTCATAAACATTTTCCAACAATTTTTTTCTACAGATAGTAGCTTAAAGCAGGCTAAAAGTAAAGCAGAATGCGCTAAACGGAAACTATTCCTACATCCTGACATATTAATGCTAAAGCAGGTTGAAAGTATAGCAGAATGGTCCTTCAGGAGTTTTCTGCTCTTTTTTCAGCCTGCTGTAAGAAACCACCTGTAAGCACTGCCAATGTTTGGGGGAAAAGATTAATGCAGTTAAACATAAAAGTCTGCTCATCTGTTTCATAATGAAATGAGTTTTAAGAGTACAATTTTTGTTGAAGGGTGGGGACAAATCCAAGGCTACCCTGAAGCCAGTGATTCTAGAGGACATTCTTGAAGGTCACAAGGAGCTGGTACGAGAGCTGATCAAGAAGGAATGCTTTGGGCCCATAGAACACTGCAAGATCTATGACAAATACAATTTCATCATCAATAAACAGGTAAAAAATCACCATTCAGGTAGAACATTTATAAAGGGAATGTCTGTATGACAGTTATCAAATTAAAGCAGAATATACACAAAATAATTTATCTTGCCAAGGCAAAGGAGCAAACTTGAGGCTCAGGTATTACTTTTGCCTTGGCAACCCCATTGCCAGCGTCATTTTTTTTTCACTGAAATAAATTAGTCATGGTTTTGCTTTAACTTTTTCTTCAGAATTCTTGTGATTTCTGCACTCCTTTACCAGATTTTCTAGCAATTGTCTGCAGTGAGAAAACATTTTAATTGATTAGGTATAGATTCTAAAACAGATTGAAAAAAAAGTTTATGATTACTGACTTTAATGTTTCACTTTTTGTACTAATGAGAGGGAATTATATTTTACTTCAAACAGTATATTGTAACTACTCAATATAATCATCATAAAGAAACTATTCTAAGATGCATAGCCAAAGGAAAGGGTTTTGTAAAGAAGTAAGGACTTTGGTATTATCCTCTATCTAGAGTTATGTTTAAGTCCAACACATAAAATGTGTGACTCTGTGTTTGCAAGGCTGAGGCTGATATAGAACAGTTCTTGAAAGAGAAACACACGTTTGAAGAATACACGAAAGAAGTGGAGAAGTTTCACAGATTTGTAGAGGAAATCACCTACAACTCAATCAAGGTAAATTGTCTTCCTGTTTCTTAAGGTACACGTTCTTAATCACTGCTGTTCGTTCGTACCATTAATGTTAATTGATCATTTAGTAGCATGATAACCAATTACTCAATATATACTCCTCTTTACTCAGTTAATGCATTCCTCCACTGATTTTTTTTAAATATGCAACACAATAACTATGTCCTATATCCTAGTAGATGGTATATTTCAAAAAGCAGATTGAAAGTAAATCAGAATGCACATTAAGATACATTCTGCTTTACTTTCAACCTGCTTTAAGTGTTCACCTGCCTTCAAAACCATACTAAGCAAAAATAGAAACTTTACATTCTTTAGAGCCAATTTAAGCGATGTTTAAATGACGTTTCATGAAATATACACATATTTCATAATGGAGTTACCGATAAAGACCATACCGAGCCACATTCTCGCTAAGTTGTACCGCGCACGACGTAGCACGCTTTCCACTTCCGGTATTTAGCACTGACGGCGAGTTGACCTATTCAGCGTTGAATTCAAATTTATCTAATGCAACAGATGCACGCAGGCTGTTTTGGATCACTGCCGAGACAATAAAGAATCGTCTGTAGTAATGCCACGGTCCTACCCGTACTCGTAGACCGTATACTTGGCAGATCTTAACTGCACGCACAAGGCCTATAATAACGTCAACTACATGCCCTGGCCTGCAGTATCACCAGATCTAAACCCCATAGAGCATGTATGGCTTAAACTTGGCGACGGGTGCTGAACAATTACCAGATTGACACGGCCAACGACCTCAGACATGATTGATTACGAAAATTGCATGTCATCTCAAATGACGTAATTAGACAGTACATCAGAGAGGGTGTGTTGCTTGCACTAGGCGTGACGGTGGGCATGCACGCTACTGAAGTGACTTTATGCTAAAAGTCACTTTAAATGAAACCGGAAAATGAATTAAACACACATTGCGTACACGTTCACATCTCTGATAAATTTTAAATCGACCCCTATACAGTTTGACGTCAAATTACGACATGACGTTTGGAATTTTTTCATCACCATTGTCGAGAACTTGCGGACATTGATCCAAAGTTTTGAATTACATAAGTCTTCTGCAAAATTGTGTTTGTAGACAGAATTGTACGCATTAGAATCCAATGTAAAGTTTCTATTTTTGCTGAGTATAGAAACAGGCTATGGAGTAAAGGGTTAGGTGTTCAAATAGAGTTGTTTATACCAGAAGCTTGTTGTTATAGTAGCTAATTTGGACCCAAACTAGTTGAAAATCTGATACCCCATTCAACAACTCAATATGAAAGGTTTGAGGAAATTAAAAGTTCAAGTTCAATCCTAGATATGTAAATTAACCATTCATGCATGTTTTATTGTTTGTGCTTATATCCCATTTCGAAAATCGCTGTATTAATCCATTATTGATGCTAGCTTAATGTTTTAGTTTATACTTGTTATTCAGATTTAACATAATTGAAAACACATTATTGATCGTCATATTTCTGGTACATTTACTATTGAACTTAGTATTTATTTTAACCAACTAATAGCAGCAATATTATGTATCAAAGGGTATGCTCTGTGCCATGAGAAGACCAAGCACAGACTCATAAACAAAACTGTTGGTCTGGGTATACACTGGTTGACCCTCCCAATAATACAAATCATACTTTTATTTTCTTAAGTAGATTCTGAACAGAAACTGTGCCTGAGATTGCAGCTAGGCAGATGATATTGTTTTACTTGTCAATTTCATTGGAATAAAAATACATATGATTGATGTTTTTGCAAGTCTTGTTCTCTCATGAGCCTGATAAATTCTATAGGATAGTGCTCCTGCGTTATTTATTATCTAAGTAAGAAGAAAATTGGCCTTTGAAAATTACATGTAGACCCAGATCAGTTCAACTGTACGAAACAAGGCGTCTGTTTCGAGTCTAAAGTGTTTGACAATGTAAGAGTCAACAAAACTGTGTCTTCAAAACAGCGCAGATTGTGTTCAGTTGCTTAAGTTTTCAACATTGTAGCTTATCTGAGTCTAAACCGTTTTCAAATTTGTCGAGGTTCTTTTACTCATATCATATGATGAATTTAATTTCTGTCTAATGACATCATTTCAGGGAGTTCAAATACAAAACAATCCAATCATGATTGAAGTTAGTATTTGAAAGTTAAGCAATGTTGTCGATAGACATTATTTCCACAGCAGTTTTAGCTTTTTCATCAAATGTTGTAATGATGTTTAGGTTTAGGAGTACACTCAGAGGATCTTCTAACCGATCACTTTTTAAACTCATTTTTTTCGAAAAAGGAAATGGCACACTGACTTAATCAATTTTTATTTCAAATACTAGGTTGAATGTGCATTGAATCAAATTATTGAATTTTGAACCAATCTCTACGTTACGTCACACCTCCAAGTTCGACGATTTAGGCGATGTGAAAGTGCGAAACGTGTATGGGGATATTGGTTAACACGGATTTTGATTTTTTGTTGGTCATCAATCGTCCTAACAGAAAAACATTTAATATGTCGAGAATACCGATGGTACTTATCACAAGAGCACTCAAAATGTTGTATTCAGAACTAATGTGAAATGCCACGTTAACGTCATTGACGTTTTACGTCCTGCGTGCCCTAAACTCGTTTACATAAGCTAAATATTAAACATCAGTATCTTATTTCACCAATTGCAACGCACTTCAACATTTTGTTCGCCTATATCTGCTTGTTTTGAGGAAATTTTGTCTGACCGGATTTGAAGAAACTAAGGTCATTAGCGCTTACAAATGAAAACTCACGTTAACGAAATCTTTCTTTTTGGTCACACACAGGGTGGTATGTTTCCAGGCGTCTACGATGGCTTTTTGCGCATGTCTGGATCGTAGAATATGTCAAAATAACGTACCGTAACTGCGTTAACGGCATCAACGTTAATCGTTTAAAAACAAAATTTTAACTCGGCGGCTCAAAATTCACCTTTTTTATTGATACATTAACATTGCACGACGTTTAAGCCGTTTAGGGTGGCATTCTTTAAGTATTCAGTAAATTTCACTAGGTCACTGCTGATAGCTAGTGGCTTTTCTGGTATTTTACATAATAAAAGAAAACAGACCAAGAGTTACCTCAGTATTCTTATTTCAGTGCCAGTTGAATAACATTCTATCAATATTTAGATAGTATTTTACAAAATAATCATTTAAGTGCTACATATGGCACCAATGTCGCGTTGAAAGCTGGTAGCCCAACAGACAACTGTCATTCATGATATTGTGACTTGTCATTTTAGGGTTAGGTTACAATATCATTCATATTTTCCATAATTCGTGATCAATTTTAATGAAACTTTTCTTCCTATTATAAAACATCTTTATTTCATGGAAAATGTAACTTTTGGCATCCGGATTAACTAGTTTTAAGAGTAGCACCATTAAATCTGACTGATCGGTTAAAAGATCCTCTGAGTGTATAGTTTTCACTGAATCAAGAAAGTTTGAAACATCTAGATCGCTTTGAAACACAAAGCCATTGTTCAGCCATTGTTAGCTTTTGATTTAGGTTATGAGCAAACTTGTACAAATATTAATGTTTTAAAGGTGTTTGTTGCATGAAAATTATTCTGCATCACAGTGGATTCAAATCTCATAACATAATGAGAAAATAAAGTATTTATATAGTAGATATTTTTCTTAGATATTCATTTACAACTTGTCATACAACTTATTCTTTTTACCAAAGAGATATTTGTTAACTTCAGTAAAATCCAGCTATTATAACACCAAAAGGAATGTCTGTTTTACATTTAAGGAAGCAGCTGGCTACTTCAAACAAGATGAAGTTTAAGCAGAAAGCTCCTATTAGAACTTTCTGCTTTACTTCTCTCCTGTTTCAAGTTGTTACCTTTCGTATACACCATCAATAGTTCTTCCTTTTAGTATAATAAAGGGCTTAACCCGTTGAGTCGTAGTGATAAGTAATTTAGTGTATGCATCCTTTACAAACAATGTACCTGTAAAGAGTAAAATTGTTCTATGCTAACAGTGTAGTGCCAGAACAGTGGGCTCCTACTGAAGTCCTCTGATAAGCATTTGTCAATAAACAGTAAAACCTTTGTAATACGACCACTAGATTGTATTCATCATTAGGTGTTTACGCCAGGTGACTGCTTAAAGGATGATGACAGTAAAACAGAAATCTCCAAAGATAGCTTTCTGA
The DNA here is from genome assembly GCA_922989275.2 of Gari tellinella. Classification (NCBI taxonomy): domain Eukaryota; kingdom Metazoa; phylum Mollusca; class Bivalvia; order Cardiida; family Psammobiidae; genus Gari; species Gari tellinella. The sequence goes on from OV277873.1 coordinate 13,530,256, forward strand.
TTTACTGTCACCTTGGTTTACGCTTTCATCCGTCTTTTATACTGTCAAATAGCCTTCGTTTGAGTAGTCGTAGTAGAGAGGTCTTACTGTTATGTAAACATAAATCCTAAACAGTCATCAAAATTGGACAATACTTCATCAGAAACTGGAATAGTTTGTCTGAAGTTTTAGGGGTCTTTGTTTATGATGTTTATATATTATATATCTTGGCATTTGAGTCCACTGTGTGTGTATATATGCTGAGATGTACCTCTGTAGTAAGGCAGTGCACATATGTAATGCTTCGTGCATGTGCCTGGTCTACTGTGTCATGCAGTTTGTTTATGGAGCTTTGGTAAATTCATGCAGACTCTTATGGTATGTAAGTCTGTCTGTCTACCTGTTTTTCGAGCGTTCCCTGATTAAAGTATCAGTAGATCCCAATTTGTTCACTCCAACCCAAACACTGTTTGCATTGTAATCCCAGATATTGAATAAAGGTGTTAAGGCAGTTGTTTTAGGAAGAATTTTGCTTAAAGCAGGGAGGAAATGAAACTACTGCCTTACATTCTTCTTACCTTAGGCTGTCATCCATCTTTATGACCAGGGGCCTCCGTGGCCTAGTGGTATAGCCACTGTGACTTACATCACTAAGCTCCTCGCCGCTGTGAGCTCGAATCCCAGTAGGGTCGTTCGGATTTTTCATGTGGGGAAGCCTTCCAGCTGGCTTGCGGAAGGTCGATGGTTCTACCCAGTGGCCGATTTCTGCCTGAAACAGTGCATAATAGACTTCTGGGGTCTTCCTCTACCTATAATAAGTTGGACGTCGCGATATGACTGAAATACTGTTGAAAGCGACGTAAATAAAAACAAATAAATAAATAAATCTTTATGACCAATACTGATATCCTGGTCTGTAACCCTAGTAAAAACATTTTCTACAAGAACAGTCAGGCACAGTAACTTGTGTTGATTTGAAGGCTGTTACCATACATCTCAGACCCTCCACAATCATCTACAACTAAATCTTTATAAATCAGCCATTTTTATGCTTTGACTTTCATAAGAAGTATCTCTTAAACATTTCGAATAAATAGTCACTATATAGGGTTCATTCATTGGGTATTTAGTGTTCAGTCAAGTGTTGATAACCTGATGTCACTTTAGTCAAATTAACCTACATGTATATCAAAGTTTAAATGTTGATTAGCTAAGCAAATTACAGTTATTTAAATTTAACTGTAGAATTTCACAGTCATGTAATATTGTTTTGTTATATTTGAAGGAAATAAAGTTATCTACACTGGACTGAATTTAAAATACTCTTTAACTGGGACTCCATTAGCCAGTGAAGTGATCAGGTCTACATATATACATCCATCCTTTAAAAACAGTGTATAAACCAAGATCATTGGGCTCCTGAGGGAGTCCTCTGATCAGGGGCTGTCCTGCTTGTAATACTTTTAATAACTTTGGACAACCCATTGAGATGTAAATTTTCAGTTAATGGAATAGTCCATTTATACCTCAGTGTTGTAAGGGTTAAAGTAGAAATCAAGCTTGGTACAGTTCAGCTATAGTACAATATTGTTCATCACATTGTCTTCACATGGTATATTAAGCCAAATGTTGTAATTTGTACACTCTGTTTGTATGCACATTTTCTTAAGTTAAAACAGTTACTGTATTTGAACAACAGAATAGAGGGAAGGTATAAATATCTACAATATATAAGTCTTTCTTGCATGCTTTCTATTATAAGTAAAGTTTCTTTAGAATTGTATTAGTTGTTTCCCCACCAGTGTCACCCGGGTTGGGCTTGTGAATGATATCAAATTTGATAATGCATTTTTGCATATCATGCATTATTGTTTTATGAATGTAGACTTTCACTTTGCTTAACACATCTTTTTCTATACTAAACAATATTTTGGTGACAGCTGTTACATCGTTCATTTACTGTCTAACTTGCAGTATGGGACTGTTCAATGAAGAACAATCGACTAAACGGCTAGTTAGCCCCTTGAAGGCTAAATTATTTTTCGTCTCCACAACTTTAGTCTGCATCTGTTTTACAATATAAATAATCTTTTTAAAATGGATTCAGATTAGAATGCTGCATGAAAGACTATACCTAAGGGATATGAAATTCGTATGCACTTTGTAAAGTATTGTATGTAATCTTCTTCTTTGAACAATCAAACAAAACTAATTTCTTTCAATGGATTAAGTGGTCAGCAGAGCATACTAAAAGTGGGATAGAAATGAGTTGTCAAATATTCAGGTTCGTTATTGATAGGTTTGCAATTAGTCAATTTATCCTGAAAACGCTAGTAAAAGAACATACTGAGGATTATGTTATAGTAATTTAATCCATTAACTCAGAGCAATTTGAATTTACCTTGGATATTTCGGCTTCATCAACACACTGAGAAGTAGTCAGTAGGTATCACGTGACTTTGAGTTGTCACGTGATACCAGGAGAGGGCTGTAAACTACCGGCAACTCCAACCCCTCGTCTCTGTTGAGAGATAGTCGCCGCTGCTTTATGAGGATGGCTTCTTTCACTTTGCGCTTTATGTGCATGTCTTCTGACGATAGAACTTTGGTTTTCAGAGGATCTATGTGGTGTCCAGTATTTTCACAATGTTCGTGGAGTGCTGAGTTAGCTCGAGACACATGCTCTTTCAGTTTTGTTTCAAGTGGTCTACCTGTCTCACCAACATATTCATTTCTACAGTTTTTACACTTTACATAGTAAACCACTCCGCATTTCTTTAACATTTCTGTCTTGTCTTTCACATGTGTGACTTGTGAGCGGATATATCACGACTCAAAGTCACGTGATACCCACTGACTACTTCTCAGTGTGTTGATGAAGGATTTGCGACAAAGCCGAACTATCCAAGGTAAAATAAAATTACTCCGAGTTAATGGATTAAATTACTATAATGGACAATCCAGAGCAAGAGAACAATCTACATTGAGGATTATGTTAGTATTAAATTGTAACATGAAAAGTTAAAGGGACATAACCTGAGTTGTCCTATTTACCTATAAACATTGTTATTACAGTTATTTAGTAACCATGTCGTTTTATAATATTTTACTGAACTTACAGTGCAATAAATTGTAAAACGCTTTTATACTCAGACAATGAAACAGAATTTTGGTATTTGTCTGCGCTCTTTGCCTTAATTAAACTTTAAACATCTATTTGGAAACCTCAAGTGGCAAGGTAAACTTGTAATTATTTAGGTTATGTAAGAGTACATTTCAGACTTGGAAAGTAAACATAGTAAGGGTTAGGGGTTATTCTTGCATTTTATGTTAAAGAATATAAAAAAACACCAAAAATAACAACAACAGGGCATACAAAATAACCTTGATTGTTGTGTCCGTTTTATATGCTAGCGGTAGAATTGTGATTACATGTGCAAACAGTTTGGATCCTGGTGAGATGCCGCAATATGGGGCGTCTCATAAGGATCCAGACTGTTTGACACTATGACCCTGTTTTATAAAGATAGTTTGAAATTTCTACTTTTAAAAACATAGCACACGACAATTGCTGCAGATCAAAAACTATCTAACATGCAAAGAATTAAACATTGTCTGTCATTAGTTTAGTGAATACTAGCTCTCATTCTGTCTTTCCTCACTTTATAGAAGAGGGAGTGAACTTATTTAAGCATTCTCTCCTGCAATCTTTTCACCAAACACTATTTTGTGACTGGACTTAAATGAGTAGTCACAACATAGGGCTTCATGGAGACAAAGGATTTTACATTGGTGCAGATTTTAGTGCTTGAAATAACCCCTCTTTCTCTCGAGGTATTCCGTCAGTTTTGTTTTCTCTTCCTCTAGCGTACTCTCCTGTATGTTGTGTTCTCCTTTCTGATGCTTCGTTCTTCCTGTAGTAAGTGACTGCCATAGTAAACTATTCATAGGCAGATTATATAGAATGTCATTTCTTTCCTTTGTTCCATATATGTTCATTTATTGCCAACATTGTGTGTGAACATTTGTGGTTATAAATACAAAACTTGAACAAGAGTTGAGACAGTAAATCTTGAAACAACAACCAAACTTGTATTAAGCAATTCACTCAAATTTGGATATATTGATAGCCTATGTGTCAGTTGGCAGCTGCATGTTGGACACAAGTAATGCTGAAAGCTCATAAAGGGGCTTTTTTGCATTACTTTTGTCCTTCATTAAATAATAATATATCTTTAAAGATCAACTGGTTACCTTATTATGTGGTTGATTAATACAGGTTTGGCTGAATTTCAATTGTGTTGTTATTTATGTTAATATCACTAAATTTGTTCAAAATATTTTTTGCTATCTCACCTTTTATTCTCAGTCTTTGCCAAATGATTTTTCAACATTTAATGTGTGTGCATGTATGCTAATGATAGCACTATTCAGTGATTCTCAGGCACATCCCTTAGTATTCAAACAAAATATTTTTTTTTTTTTAAATTCATTTAAGATATTTCTCAGTGAAATGGTAAATAATCTTTAATGTACAAGTTATTCAATATATAAACTAAATTAACATTTGTGTTATAAGTCCAAAAGTATACGATTTAAAATTATATGTTTTTCTAAAGCAAATATTCAAAACAAAATTGTTCAGGAAATATGGAGAAGGCCAAGTGCAGGTTAAATGGAAATCTTAAATACGTTTAAGATAAATAAACAGAGGTGTTATTCAATATTCCCCTTATCTGTTGGATTAAATGTATATATCTGTAATCAGGAGGTATTTGAATAACAGACCAACATAAAAAACACTGTTCTTTACATGTTTAGAGTACATCCTACTAAAGCATGATTTTTTTATCACCCACATTGAACTTCAATCTGATTCCTTTCACATCAAATCACTGATTTTAGTCGCTCATTATTTTCTTAAGTCACTAATTTGTAGTTCTTTCAAAAGGCATTAGCTCATTACTCTGAGTATAAAAATAAACTGCATGGTTGCCATTGGCATTTATTACCATGCGTTAAACAAGCAGAGAGTCAAACTTTGAATTGTGTGACAATTCCATAGCATTACAGATCTAAACTGCCCTGTCGATTGGAATTTTATTTCAGCAATGTAACTAGAATAAAGAGATCAGGACATAATGTTGTCCTAGATTTAACTTACATTTAAAACATTGGTTTGATCAGGGTCAATGGTGTTAAGCAACTGTATTTCAATTGTATTTTTCCACTAAATATATTTTCTGATCTTGGGTCTACACCATTTGCCTGTATTCTTGTGATGTTGCTTATTTTATCTATTCCCCTAATGCAATAATTCATTGCTTGTAGTAGTTCCAGCTAGGCTTTGGTCAATTCTATCATTGTTATTATAACAATACTAGTTAGTTGTATATTTGTTATCACTTTTGCACGGTATAACTAATTTTAGAAACCATAGTAAGTTTTGCTTGCTATTAGCTCACTAGTATTATTAACACAGATAAAATACATGCTTACCTCTCCAGATAAGGGGAGCATTTTAAATGCTTAAATTCTAATGTTTCAATCAAACTTTTGTGACTTTTCAATAGGATCATCTATTTGGAATATCTAATGTGTATTAGATCTAACGCTTCACGTGCTGTTAGTGTATATTGGTATGTTTTGAAAACAGTGTAGGTCAAGGGTCTGCATTGTTCTCTTATAGGATCTGTCTGACACGAGTCTGAACTCTTTCCTGTAGAAAATGTTCCAAGTTTAACCCTTAGCCCGCCAAATAAATTGTCGTCTGCTATATTTCTCGTCTGCTTCAAGTTTCAAAGTGCTTCAAAGTTGCTCGAAATTGCTGAAAATGTTGTCCGAGTGTCAAACAGCTTGGATCCGGATGAGACGCAGAGTTACTCGGTGTCTTATCCGGATCCAAGCTGTTTGCATATGGAGCTATAGTCGTGAGTGGCAGGCTAAGGGTTAATTAGTCAGTATAATAAATGAGATGACAGATATTCCTAGTAGGCGGAATTCATATATGAATATACAAAGAAGAAGTGTTATTGCATAACATTTGTAGAATACATAAAACTATAGGTGTCAGAGACATTTTTAGTTTGCCCGCTCACATCTGGATTCCTGGTTAAAATCATTTAAATTCAGATTATAGCAACTTTTAACTGAACTGATATTTACAAATTATAAATTTACATCAGTGGAACAGGCTAGATTTTTTTAAACATTATATTAACTAAAGATGTAACTTAATCTAAGTTTACAGCCTATATTGGTCTAACTGGGTATTTGTTCTAATTGTAACCATTTATTACCAACTTAACTTATCATTTTAAAAAATGTTTGAAGCATCTGAATTCTTGATCCATTGTCACTTAAATTCTGAGATAATCTTGTTTAAAAATATCCCAAGAGTGTTAATCAAATTGGATTATGATGTGACATTTAATCCAAACTGTTTACAAAAGTAATAAATACCTTTTTCATAGTTAGCTGTAGTTTTTTTTTCTATCAAAATTGATTGACAGCAAAAACAAACTTTTTAAGAATTAGATATAAACACTTTGGATCTAGAATCAATGCTTAGACTAGTAAGAAAATAATAAATCATCACATTAGAACAGTATAGCTATGTAGCAGCATCCATCAGTTTTTAACTCTCTACCCTTTATTGTAGGTCTTGCGAATTAGTATGTTTGAGGTACACTGTGGTGACCTGGTTCGTGCTCTGTCTAGGAGGGTTGATTTTCTGTGCTCAAAACTAGTCAACAGAATGGCCAGAGACCACCAGGAAGCGAACAAGCTGTGAGTGTTTCATTCTTAAGTTCTTGGCTTGTTTTTTCAATGCAACAATGTCATTGCTTATATAAAAAAAAATCCATCACAGATTTAACAGAGGTAACAAAAGCACATCACATTGATATTAATTGATGGTGTTAAAAAAAAGATGACAGCTAAACTGAAAAAAGCTCTTGTAAGAGATCTCTGCATTACTTTCAACTTCCTGTATGCATCCGCTTGCCTTACATATATTTGTTAAGGTGATTTACACTGTTACTTTACAGAAAGGGTTTCAATTAGTGTTCATTAGAACTATAATACACAATTAGCAGAAAGTCCAAGAACAAGTACATTACCCCCCTCTCTAGAATATTATTTAACCCATTACCCCATAGCCTGTTTCTATTTTAGAAAACAGGTAACTACTTAAAGCAGATTGAAAGGGCGCATTCTGCTTTACTTTCAGCCTGCTTAAAGCTACCATATGTTAGAACATATAAAATATTTTCTAATGCTACATATTAATGACTGCATAAAAAGGAGCGTTTTTCTTTAGTGGAGGAATAAATTAAGGGTGTAAAAAGGTACATTAATCGGGAAATATGTTTAGGCAATGGAACACGTACGCAACTGTGTATGTTGGATTGTGTATGTTGAATGTTTACAGGCTGTGTGACGACTATGAGCACATTTCAGAGAAGGCATTGACTATACCATCCAATACAGAACAGCTGATGCAGCTGAAGGAGTACATAGAGAAGGTCGAGTCAGACATCATCTTCAGGATGGAGAGGAGACTGTACCAGTCACAGGAGAGGCTCTCCTTCCTGTCAGACTTTGCCCAGTTCTCACCAGCAGAGATACGTCTCAATGTTAGCGTGTTTTTGTGGCATGGAAAAATGCCTGCCAAATTTGAGGAACACAAACTCATTGTCTCAGAGAAGAGATCAGAGTTTGAGGAGGCACTTAAGGTAAGCCCATTCAAGTGCTAGCTACATTGTTACATTGAACTGTTTTATCAACACACATTTTCTGGATATATTTTAAATATGCAGAGACTTTAAATATTTTATTGCCATAAATGAGCTTCAAGCAAAATCTGTTGAAAAATAATACAGGATTTTGGTGTCAAATTTATGTCTTATTTTGCCGTTCTTATTGATATTTGAACTGCATCAAAAGTAAACGTCTGTCAGACATTGCAATCATTGCAACTTAACATCAATTATAATTGCATACAGTGACGACCAAGTTCAATAGCCATAAAATATACTGAACTCATTCACTGACATATCTTCTTAACCCATTACCCCATAGCCTGTTTATAGTTTTGAAAATAGGTGACTACTTAAAGCAGGTTGAAAGTAAAGCAGAATGCGCCATATGGCGCATTCTGCTTTACTTTCAGCCTGCTTTAAGCTTTTACCAGCTAGAATTAGGAAAGTATTAAATATGACACATATTCATTACGGTTTATATTGGAACTATTTTCTTCAGCGGATGAATAAAATACAGGTGCTTAAAGTCGCTTCTATAAGGTAAAGGGTTAAAGAGTGCTGTCTGCAGCAATCTTTTTCAAAACTAATCTTTTGACATTTCACCATAGAAACATTGATACCATTGTCAAACATTTTGGATCCTGAACAGACACCGAGTCACTTGTTTAATGATCAGGATCAGAACTGTTTGCATATGAATTGGCAAGGAAAAAATGAATAACCGATTGATAGGAAGGAAAAGCAACAAGATTGGCATTTGTACAGGGAAAATATTTTGTTCTTTCTCGATAAACATAATTGTGTTAAAAACAATTATGCATATTATGTCTGATCAAGCTCAAAGGTAAGAAAGAGTTTGAATTGAGTCTAAGATTGTTCTCGAGCATTTGATTGGTCATATTTGAGCTTTGGCTCAAATCTAACCAATCAAATGCTTGAGATTGATCTCAGGCTCAACTAAAACCCTTTTTAACCTTAGAGCCTTGCTCCAAACTGTTTGACACTGAGATTTTAAATCATCCATATCTTTAAAGAACATGTCATTTTCTTTATTGAATTGATTTTGTGCTACATTTCATTTAAATGTGAAAGAAAAGTATCTTTTTACCGTATCTTGTTAAGGCTGTACACATACATTTGATGTCAGTGGTATATATAGTTATAGTTTTACTGTGTTTATAGATACGTAGAGACAGGTTCATTGAAGAGTTGGAAAGCTACATAATTGAGGTGGAGGAGTTTTCCTCCTTTGGTGACCTGTCTGAGATTCAGATATACCTCCGTAAGGCACAGACCCTGGACGACAAATTGCAAGAAGCAGCTGAAACGGTAAGTATTGGCATGTTTGGGTTTCCTAGGACTTATTTTTCACAAAATGTATAAGAGGGAATAAACTTAATAATGCCGAATTAATTCCCTTTATATGTAAGTCTCAGACAAACCTATGTTGTGACTACTCATTAGAATAATCTCATGTAGATAATTCTTATAGCCTTGTTGCAATATTATGAGAAAATACTGGACATAAGTAAGCTTACTTTTTAAATGTTATTTGTTATTTGAAGTCCTTGGTATGAGAAAGAAATGATAAAGCATAATTAGTAACATCAGTGGTGTCATTAAATACATATGTAATTGCAAAATTGTTGATAAGTGCTATTTATGAAGTTATCGCCGATTGTTTCCAGAATCGTCATATAAATACGAAAGACTCAAGCAGGAAACGCAACACAAACAATACACCCACCTCTCAAGCAGAACACACACACAGTCATATCATAACAAACACACACAGAGACACACGCACAATCCCATTCCTTCATCTACACACTAAATGGAAAACAACACGCAAGACAAACATAAAGCAAAGTGAATATAGGAGCCTGCCTTTGTACGGTCAGCAGCAATCAATAATTAATTATAAATTAATCATTAACAACCACTGGGGGGGTTAAACCTGGGTTATGGGGCGCCCAACCTCACTCTTATCTCCTATATTCACCTATAAAGACGAACAGTGTACAAAAATATAAACCCTGTTCCACAACCTTACAATCAAAAAGACCGCTATCACAGTAAGTAAATACATGTAAAACATCTATGACAAGGTTATTAGTAACACGGGAAAGAATTAAACATTCAAGCCCGTGTTAAAAATAACCCACTATGGCAACGGTCAAAATGTACTCAAGCGACTAGTCTGTAGTCACGAGTAACTGTAAGACATAGATGGGTTCAGGGTACGACAGAGAGAGAGAGAGAAAAAAACAAAGCACGAAAATCCGACATAACTCTCCCGGTTAAGGATGTGAAATATCTTGCCGCAGAAAAGACTTTAAGTCACATTTATACTTGTTAATGAGAGGAAGACTTCTATAAAAGAATTTAGAAAATGTTTTACGAAGTTTATGAAATCTGTACCCCTGTTTAAGAAGCTTTTCAGTAATATTTATATTACGAATGTGGAAGTCCTCAACAGAGGTACAGGCCCTAGCAAAACGAATAAGTTGTGAAATATAAACCCCGTAAGTTGTAGAACGGGGAACATCGCCATCTAGATAAGGATAATTTACAATACTAAAATCAAAATCATCTCGTTTATCGTAAATCTTAGAAGAAACAATTCCGTTATTTATTAAAAGATCCAAATCTAAAAATGGTGCCGACAAATTTGACTCGTTTGTTTTATTAAGGCGTAGTTCTTTTGGGTAAATAAAAGGAAACAACGTATCAAAAAATGGGTTGTCTATATTAAAAATATCATCTAGATAGCGCGATGTATTGTTAAAGGCTTCGATCGTATCTGCCTGTGTATCAGGTTTTAGACTTAGCATAAAGTCGCTCTCATAACAGTACAAAACTAGGTCAGTGACAAGGGGCGCACAGTTTGTACCCATAGGGATACCAATCACTTGGCGGTATACGGTACTCCCAAAACGTACATAAATATTATCCAGAAGAAATGATAGCGATTTACAGACATCGGTGCAAGTCCACATAGTGTAATGCTTAACCGTGTCATTTGTAAAAAATGCACGATCAGTATTTTTACACGCCAGAAATAGTTTCCTTTCTCTGGCAAAAGTATTTCAATAAGTTGTATAAGTTTAGCTTTTATTGAATTATGAGGTAAGGTAGAATATAGTGTTGTAAAGTCATACGTACTTATATTGCAAGCTTGGTATTTTCTATGTTCAAGCTTCGTCAAAATTTCATTCGAGTTTTTGATAGACCAAAACAGATTAAGTCCAGAATTTTCGTTGTCACAATACCTTTGAACATGTTCTTTGATTATCACTGACAAGCATTATTATAACACCTCGCTTTGAGTTACAATTTTAATTTCCTATAGATCAAAATGATAAACATTACATGTTTTTTACTTTATTCGTTTTGCTATATGAACGTCGCAGAAAATCTATAAGGACATGTACCTCCTTATAAGCTTTTAACTTTTTATGTACGCGTTGATTCCCTTTATTCACTCCTTACCAAGTTTTAAGCGTCTAGACAACTTAATCATGCTTTTTCGGACCCATATTACTGACAAACATGACAACCGAACGATTTGAAACAATTTCGGAGGAGTATATTTGCTAACTTGACAATGAAAAAGATGCTGTGTTTCAATCTACTTGTCTTATTGTTCATTTTTGTTTTTTTGTAATAATATCAACAACGTGACGTAGACGTCAACGTCGTGCACGGCGGTGCTAAATTGGTATTCACAACATATTTTATGAAATACGAATGAGACGATCTCACAGACAGGGTTGATAAGCTCGGTGTAATAAAATCAATATTAGATGGCATTTTGTGTGACAATCAAATTATCAATCCTCGAAAACATGAATGTCACACGCTGTTTATTTGGTTGACAACTTGAATGTCAATCAAACTGTCTTCTAATATTTATATAATGTTGAACTCTGTGTATGTTGTTTAGACTGAGGCTTTTAACATTGAAGAGGAGTCTTTTGGCTGGCAGACGACTAACTACCCACAGAGACAGCAGGTAATCAACGTCCTGAAGCCTTTTTTGACTCTGTATGAAACAACTGTAGACTTCAACAACAAATACAAGTAAGGCCTGTAATACACTCTCATAGCACTCTCACCTGCATCTAAATACACTTTTGTGGAATAGTTTATTCTGAGATTGAACCAATTGCTGTCATTAACTCTTTTTGAGCCTTGTCGACCAGTATACTCATTCTTTATAAACAATAAACATGTGATATACTAGTAAAAAGTACAATTTTCCTATTCAGACAGTGAATACCCAGGTCTGAAGGTTCCTGAAGGAACCCTATGGTAAGGGTATGCACTGTTGTTCATTTTGCAATAAATTTAATGAGTGCATAAGTAAAATAGTAAAACAGGAAGCTTCTCTGCAGCTTTCGGGCTTAAACGTTTTTTACCTAAAGCTTTAAATTTAATGATATTTTTGCAATTGTTTGAGTATCTTCTAAATATACAATGATTCTATATCTAGAAAATAGAGATACAGAGTTATGATGCATCAATAAGTATCGTTATTTGTGAGCTAGATTTGATACCGGTTGTGTGGTTGTTGGGTTATTTTACTAGAGAATGGATGGAGGGCCCAATGTCTGGTGTAGACCCAGAGTATGTAGACCAAGAGGTTGGCAACTTCTGGAGAGGTCTGTACAAACTGGAAAAGGGCTTTGACAGCGTGCCTCCAGCCAAGAATATAGCAGGAAAGGTGGGTGTCAGTTTATTAATACCATGTCATTGTAATATGGTAAAGCACTTTGTAAACCCTTTCCTTTATAACTATCAGTGAAAATTATTTACATATATATGCAACTGATGTGGCATATAGTGCTCTTCTGTGTTCAAAATTATCTTTAAACAAATCATTATTTAAATAGCAAACCAGCGATTTGATGTGGAATCACACACACACACACGTTGACTGTGTTGCTTTATGCTTTAGGTTAAGTCCAAGGTGGAAGAATTCAAAGAACACATGCCTATCATTTCAACTTTGTTCAACCCTGGTCTGCGTGAGCGTCATTGGGACTCTATCAGTGAGATTGTTGGTTACACGATGAAGCCAGATGACAGCTACTGTCTGTCACGGTTTGTTGACATGAACCTCGACGAATTTATATCAAAGTTTGAGAACGTCAGTGAGGGTGCCAGTAAGGAATACTCCTTAGAGTTAGCCATGGAAAAGATGAAGACAGAATGGGCTCCGGTAATACAGTTGGGAAATGTTGTTGTGTTAGATTTTGCTTTCAAGGGGAGTGAATCTTTAACTATTTTTGGCTTTTACTGTTCTTATAGTGTTTTTGTTTTGAAGAAAAGGGAAGTTGTATTGATATTGATATTTAAATTACTTTACTTTTATTGAGATATGAATTAATAGATTAACTTTAAATAGCAAAAAGCATTCACTATGATTGGACTGATCATTTGTCTAGCACTATGTACATAAAATTAAATCACGCTGTGATGCCAAATCAAATTAAGGTGCATTGATGGTATTAAAGATACATTCGAGTTTAAACCGGGACGCAAATAAAAAAAAAAGAAGAGTAATATACCAAGTTAAAGTCTACATTCAGTCCGAATGACCGCTCAGCCGACTGTACATATACTCACCGACTTAGAGAAAACCTTCAAAGATGCTTTCTGCTTAATATTTTCTCGAGACATCTGTAAAATGTGTGATGGGGATACCATCTGTACTGTAAAACGTCTGAACATACTCCATGCCTTAAAGCAAATATCAGTTCAGTTCAATCGTTATAACTCAAGCTTTAATCAGTATGGGCCTATAAGGCACATATTTGCAAATGTGTAATACGCCGTTTACTGACGTAAACCCTGTTAGTAGTATGTTGTTCAAAATGATATTATATGGAAATACAGTACAACTTATATATTACGACCATTAATAAGAATGCTAATTGATTGTCTAAAAGACAGGTGACAGCATAAAGCATTGTGAAAGTTAAACAGAAATCTCCTAAAGGAGCTTTCTGTTTTACCGTCACATTGCTTAAACAGTTACTTTTTGTAAACACATTCTATTTAACACAATTCATTGGTGATGATGGAGAGGCTTTATCGTATGTCAGATTTACAAATGGTGTATGTTTCTATGTTCTCTGTGTTTCAGATTGAGTTTGTTATGACTCCGTACAGAGATTCAGGCACCACTATTCTGTCCCCTGTTGATGACATTCAGCTGCTTCTGGACGACAACCTTGTAAAAACACAGACAATGAGAGGATCACCCTTCGTCAAACCCTTTGAGTCTGAGATGAAGTAAGTGATGTAATCTGTGTTCCCTGTTTAACCCTTTACCCCATAGCCTGTAATCACTTAAAACAGGTTAAAGTAAATCAGAATGCTCCCTATGCAGCATTCTGCTTTACTCTCAATCTGCTTTAAGTTTCAGATATTGCAAAATGCATTTTATGGTTTATATTAAAGACATACTCGGTGGAGGGCTACATCCCTTGATGTATGAATAATTTGAGATGTAAAAGGGCGTATTTATGGAGTAACGGGTTAAAGCGTTTCGTGAAATGTTGCCCATCAATAACATTATTGTACAAAATCAGTTAAACACTGATATCATGTCCATTCAAAAGAAGACTCAATTTCTGTGTTAATCTTTCCTTCTTTTCAAAGGGAGCAAAATAATCTATCCCCAACCATATTCCAGGAAGCAAGTCTCTGATTAAAGCATAGTGAAAGTATAGAAAAAGCTCATATTGGTAATTTATATTTTACTTTCATCTTGCTCGAAATTTCCATCTATTTTTAACGCCAATGAATTAGTTGAACATGACTTTGTGGATGGAAGCATTCTAGGGTGCTTCTGTTTATGAAAAGGTTAAATACGGTAGTATCAAGCAGGATGAAAGTAAAGCAGGAAAACACTTTAAACACTTTACTGTTTTACATTCATCCTTCCGTTAGCAGTCACCTCTCTTTCAGAATAAAATTGAGCCTTGTTTTGTGTGGTTTTGATACTGTGATTTTACTGTAATTGTAACTTTATAGTTTGTGAAGTGTCAGAATTGTAAAACTGCTTATATCAGATCTGGTGTGTTTGTGTGTGTCTATATATATCTTAGCCAGTATTGTTTTGCATGTGGTCATTGTATAGATATAAATGGTGATGTCATGGTAACCATGGTTGCAGATATTACACACTGTAGCACTAACTGTGTATTGGGTTGTCATAGTTATCTCAGTAAATGGTTTTGATTCCTTACATTGTCTTGAAACACTTCAAAGTTAATGAAGTAAATTATTGCAAGTTCTGGCAGTCTTATACAATGAAAATACAGTCTTACCTCGATAACTCTTAGCTCGCTTAGTCTTACTTACCCGTATTTCAAAGTTATAACAAGATTTTGCCACTTTAACTTCAAAATACGAATAAGTTTGACATATAGCTCTAGAAAATGAACAGAAATTATACAGGGAAGTTTGAACTAAGGGATTTCAAGTGATCGAGCCCTTGAAATACTGAGCTTGCTTCAATCGTATGTTTAAGAACTCACATTCAAACCTCGATGTCTCTAGATTGCCTCAATTAATTAAACATCTATTTCAAAGCTTAACTGTGGTTTTGCATATACAGGCAAGTTTGACTTAATTGAGTTGGTTTGTAAATAAAGTTCGTGTTACACTGCTATAAGTAAACTTTTTATCCAGACAGTTTCGCGAACTGGACTGTTCGTTAAACTGTCTGGGTAAATAAATTTACAGTGTAATAAGAACTTTACAAACAAAGCATTCTACCTGCTAAATGAACCTTTTCACTAATTTAAATGAGTTGGATTTATTGAAATCAGTTGTAGAATTTCATGTTAGTTCAACGTAAGTAAGTTTGAGTTATTGAGATTGGCCTGTAGACTACAATGTTTATTTTGTTTATTACTTGCTAGTATAGACCAGTTTTATTCAACAGGCAGGGAGGAGCTAACCTTTGGCAAACATAAACTAATTTACTTTTGATGTTAGGGTTGATAGATATAGTTCCGTATTATATCGTCCGATACTTTCAACTTGAAGAAACAGCTTGACTCAAGGTCAGTAACGCGGCGTCTGATCTAGATTTCAGCTGTTTGTCATGCTCATTATCTTCCTTCTGTCAAAATGTCCATTGATATGTAATGTTGAGAAAAAAACTGGCAGACGACAACAGTAAATTCCGATAATAAAAGAGCGTGCTGCCGACTCAAAAGTTGAAATGCAAATGTCCGTATCGAAACTCCGCCCTGCCAGGTCAATAAAATGGATCTATAAATGTACAATTGTATTCACATAATCAATCAAAAATATGCCTTGTAACTTAATAAAAGATGTAGACGAACATGTGTTCAATATTAAATTGTGACAGCCTAAATTGTTTGTATGATGGAAGACAAATCAGTGTCTGTAATTGTCTAAGCTTTTGTAATTCAACAAAATTTTTGAACGCACAACTCCTGTGTGAAAAGAGCGCTATATAAATCGGGTATAATAGTAATAATAACAAAATATGTACATAAAGTTGTGTAATTTTTTTTACATTTATGGACATACAGAGAATTGTCTATACAGCGCTCTATCTCTACAACGACACCCAGTGGGAGACAAATATTGTGTTCAGAGGGAGTCGCTAAAGGGAGGGAAAATCGATAACATTTGCAAACAGCTTGAATACAGATCAAATTCGAGCTGTTTATCACTCGTCACTTATTTTTCTGTTAGAATGTTTAATATGAAACTTTGAGAAAAACAGCTGACGACAATTTTAAGCAGACGATATTACAGCAGTAAATGCGTTAGACATAATTATCCTGTTTAGGGAACTGCTGCAAGAGTCGTTTTAAGGAGGGAGTCGTTGTTGAGAGGGCCGTTGTAGAGCACTATAGTACAGACTGGATAAATGGCAATGTACATTTTGTTTTGTCTCTACTGTTATGTATTTTGATCACGAAAGGTTTAACTCAAGTAGAACCATTCACGAAACCATGATTAAAAATTGAAACAGGGCATGATAGTATTTACCTGCCTGTTTGGTGATGATAGAGAAATATTTTCTTGCTAGATGTAATCCATTTTTGTCTTAGAAAAAAACACGACGAAGAGCAAGCTAAAATTCAAAGGTATAGCTCGGTGTCATTCTCCCTTCAGAACTATTTCAGTTGATGATCACAATTTATTTTTGCAACATCACCTTGTCAGCAAATATGGATAGAAACATATACAGTTAAACTTGTGTTAAGTTGTCATTTAGTAAAGAAACAAGGAACTCTCTAAAGATAATGGCAACTTAACCCAATATTTACTGCATATAGCCTTTTGCAAATATAGGGCTTACTTTTTAGTCACTCATCAATTCATCACACATCATTCTTTCCTTTCGTCAATTTTATCATCATATACTCACCATTTTCAATGTATCATTATTTCATCTCTCCATCCATCATTTCATCATTCATTTAATGTTATTATTTCAAAGAAACAGGTACTATTTATGCAAGCTTTTTTTTCAAGCACATTATCTTTTAACTGATGATAGAACATTATACATAACGTGTTAACAAATTATACACAAGTTGTGAACAGTGTTTTAAATATTTTAATATCATCGAGAGTAAACTTGCTTGAAGTATTTCTGCTTGAGCCAACAAATAAATTTACATGGAAATATTAAAGGATCAATTACTTATTTCACTTTAAGGATTATGATTTGCATGGGTAGTCTTATGTTATGGCTTTTTTATACAGGACAAGCACATTGCAGGAAGCTTGTTTTGGATCTCTCCACATAACTTTTATCCTGGCTTAGATGGCCACATGTCTTTAAATACTTTAATGTCTCGAGATGATTCCAATATGTAAGTCATACAGACAAATAGAAAAATAGTTCAAGCTGGCATTATTTAAATGTATCAGTATTTAATGTAAAACCGTTTTATGTAATACTTGGTTCAAAAATATACTTGTTTTCAAAATAGTTCAGGTAAGTTAATAAACAGTGTCAGTTCGGCTATTTTTGGTGCGATTTTCAGTATTTGCTTTGTTTTCTGTGCTTTCAAAGGATCTCCCCTTATTTAGATTTTTATATCTTATCTTTCGCTTACTATCAACAGTCAAACATTGTTGACAAGCACAGGCACAGTAAGGAAAGAACTATGATTGATGATTGGACCAAGCTGATTCCTACATGCATTTAATGTCTATAATGAGAAGGCAAATTTATAAGGAAACACGTTTAAACAGTTTCTTTTTGCCAGTTCTGTAAATGGACGCCATCTTAATATTAAGCATACCCTAATATGGAACCTATAATATTCCATAGATTATATAGAGTATCAGTATATAACAGGTCTAAGCCAATAAATTGATAAGCTTCTTGGAAGGCGAAATAAAAATGTGGATGTATTTTCTTTTTATTTACTACATGTTTTTTTTATTCATTCAGGGAGTGGGAAGCCAAGTTGGTCTTACTACAGGATGTACTAGATGAGTGGCTGAAGGTCCAGGCCACGTGGTTGTATCTGGAGCCGATCTTCAGTTCCCCTGATATCATGTCACAGATGCCTGAGGAAGGCCGTAGCTTCACAACCGTCGACAAGAACTGGCGAGACATCATGAAGGCAGCTTTTGTTGACAAACATGTGCTGGAAGTCATCAAGATTGACAAGCTGCTTGAGCGATTGAAAAAGTCAAATGACCTGTTGGAGCTCATCCAGAAGGTATATAGATATTAGAGCCTCGTAGTCTCAATAAATGCTTCAATTATGGGGGTGGAGGGTGGTTTTGTATGTGTTCTGCTTGAGAGGTGGGGGTATTGTTTGTGTTGCGTTTCCTGCTTGAAGCTTTCGTATTTATTTGTTTTGCAATAATAAATACATTATCGGTATAACGAAACGCCTTATTGAGTCATAATGCTGAACATTGTATGCAAGTAATATATCTTCATTCATTAGGAAATTGCAGAGACAATTACATGGCATATAATCTTTCTCCAAACAGTTTTCAATGGAAATAAATGTTAAAGC
The DNA here is from genome assembly GCA_922989275.2 of Gari tellinella. Classification (NCBI taxonomy): domain Eukaryota; kingdom Metazoa; phylum Mollusca; class Bivalvia; order Cardiida; family Psammobiidae; genus Gari; species Gari tellinella. Next base: position 13,549,043 of record OV277873.1, read on the forward strand.
ACAAGATGTTTAAACCTATTCCTCATAAAAATGCTTTTCTTTTGTCTCTATTCTGCCATGGTGGACGAGACCTAAGAAACTCTTCCACTTTTTTCCTTTTAACTTGCTGCCAAACAGCTCTTAATTTATTGATATGCCATGAGATTATATACTGTTTTATTTCTGTAGGGTCTGAATGCCTACTTGGAGAAGAAACGTCTTTACTTCCCAAGATTCTTCTTCTTGTCCAATGACGAGTTGCTCGAGATTTTGTCCGAGACAAAGGATCCAAAGAGAGTACAGCCTCACTTGAAGAAGTGTTTTGAAGGCATTGCTAAGCTGGAGTTTACAGATGTTCTGGACATTACTCACATGTTGAGTAGTGAAGGAGAGTCGGTAGAGCTGAGAGAAGTCATCTCCACATCAAAGGCCAGAGGTCAGGTAGAGAAGTGGCTGCTGGAACTGGAGGGAAACATGATTTCATCCATCCACAAGGTTAGTCACTCACTGGAAACAAAACTTTCTTCACATTTTCATGATTCTCTCCTTATAAGTATACCCCTCAAACGAAGTTTTGGGAGAATACTGGAGTCACCACCATGTCCGTCTGCCCGTCCGTCCGGTCTTCCGTCCGCCCGTCCGCACTAATATTTTGGGTATATGGGACTACGTCACGTAACATAGAACAAAAGAAAACAATAGAGCTGTTCATTTTCCGATAGTCACTATTCGGTCTATGTGGATTGTTTGGTTTGTGTGGCTTCTTTGTGTGGCTTTTCACTCCTTTTTAACAACGGGAAAATCACATAAACCTGAAATGTTAGGACCGCTTGTCCGGAGCATAACTTCCAAAGTATAATCAAAGCTATTGACTTCAAACTTTATATACAGATATATCTCATTGACCAGGAGTGCAGTGCAAAAAAACCATAAATATTTCATCTTTATTTTTTTAGTTTAAATTCAATGTTTGTTAAAGTTTTGACTTTCGACCGTTTTGATCGTACACAGTTTTTATGGAACGGGCCGCAGGAGTGCAGTGCACAAGAATCATAACTCTGTCATCAGTATTTTTGGAGTTATTGCCCTTTGTTGTTATAATTTTATACAATTTAGGCTTGTCCGGAAGATAACTTCCAAAGTATATAGCGATTGACATCAAACTCCATATACATATAGATTTCATTGAGCAAGAGTGCATTGCCCAAAAACCGTTACTCTGTCATCAGTAATTTTGAAAGTTATTGCCCTTTGTTTGTTATACTTTTATGCAATTTAGGCTTGTCCGGAGCATAACGTCCAAAGTATAAGAGCTATTATTCAAACTTCATATACAGACGGATGTAAATGACCAGGAATGTAGTGCACAATAACAGTAACTCTGTCAGCAGTTTTTTAAAAAGTTATTTCCCTTTTAAGCTCGACCTTTTCGAAAAGTCGAGCTATTCTAATCACCCTGTCGTCTACGTCTGTGTCTGCGTCAGCGTCGGCATCGGTTTAGATTTTAGAATAAGGTTTTTGTAAGACATCATTTCTCAATAACTTTCAAAGGTATCCATTTGAAACTTGGAATACTTGTTTAGTATCAAAAGGGCAACTCATTACAACATTGAATGTAACATTGGGATTTGTCATTCCAGAGTTATTGCCCTTGTTTTATTTACTTAAAAATTGTAAATTGAAATATCTAGATAACAATGATATATGAAAGATATTAACTTAAAACATTTAATACTTGTTAAGTATCAAAAGGGAAACTAATTACAATAAGGTAGGTTAACTTGAAACTTTGAATACTTGTTACGAATCAAAAGGGCAACTCATTACAACAAGGTAGGTAACTCTGTGATTTGTGATTCCAAAGTGTGTGCCCTTGTTTTAATTTACTAAAACATTGTAAATTAACATATCTAAAAAACTTTGAAAGATATTGACTTGAAACTTTGAATACTTGTTCAGTATCGAAAGAACAACTCATTTTAATAAGGCATGTAACCCTCAGATTTGTCCTTCCAGAGTTATTGCCCTTCTTGCATTTATTTTAAATTTGTAAATTGAAATATCTTAATAACTATGGAGGATATGAACTATAAACTTTGAATACTTATTTAGTATCAAAAGGGCAACTCATTACAACAAGGTAGGTAACTCTGCGATTTAGCATTCCAGAGTTATTGCCCTTGTTCATTTACTTAAAAATTGTAAATAAACATATCTAAATATCTATGAAAGATATTAACTTGAAACTTGAAATACTTATTTTGTATCAAAAGGGCAACTAATTACAACAAGGCAGGTTACCCTGAGATTTGTAATTTCAGAGTTATTGCCATTGTTTCATTTATTTAAAATTTGTAAATTAAAATATCTTAATAACTATGAAAGTTATTAACTTGAAACTTTAATTTCTTTTAAGTATCAAAAGGGCAACTCATTACATTAAGGGAGGTTACCCTGTGATTTGTGATTCCAGAATATTTGCCCTTGTTTTATTTACTTAAAACTTGTAAATTAACATATCTAAAAAACAATGATATAAGAAAAATATTAACTGAAAACCTTTAATACTTGTTAAAAGTATCAAAAGGGAAACTAATTACAATAAGGTAGGTTACCCTGATATTTGTGATTCCAGAGTTATTATCCTTGTTTTATTTACTTAAAATTGTAAATTATCATATCTAAATAACTATGGAAGATATTTACTCGAAACTTTAAATACTTGTTAAGCATCAAAATGGCAACTCATTACAATGAGGGAGATAACTCTGTGATTTGTGATTACAGAGTAAATCCCCTTGTTTTATTTACTTAAAATGTGTAAATTCAAATCTAAATAACTGTCTAAGGTATTAACTTGAAACTTTAAATACTTGTGTAATATCAAAAGGGCAACTTATTAAACAAGAAAGGTGACCCGTGGATGTGCTATTCTAGAGTTATTGCCCTTGTTAGTATATACATAAAATTTGAAAATTGAAATTTCTCAATAAATAGCATAGGTATTAACTTGAAACTTTAAATACTTGTTAAGTTACAAAAAAACAACTCACTACAAGAAGGCAGGTGACCCTGCGTTTTGTGAATTAAGAGTAATTGCCCTTGTTTTGACTTAGAATTCAATTAGATTTCTCAACTACCATAAGAATTAATTTGAAACTTTGAGTACTTGTTTAGTTTCAAAAGGGCACCCCCTTACAACAAGGTACATTACCATGGAATTTGTCATTGCAGAGTTATTGCCCTTGTTTTGACTCAGAATTTGTATATGAAATTATTCAGTTACTGTAGAAAGTTATTAATTTCAAACTTCCAATATATTTGAATACTTGTTTAATTTTTTTTAATAAGAGCTATTGACTTCAAACGTTATATACAGATATATCGCATTGACCAGGAGTGCATATTACATAAGAACTATGACATTGTCATCAGTATTTTGGATTTGTTGCCCTTTCATTTTTTTTGAAGTTAGTGCCCTTTGTTATGTTTATCAAAGTTAGGCTTGTCCGAAAGATAACTACCAAAATGTAAGTGCTATTGTCTTGAAACTTTATAAAAATATAGATCTATTTGACCAGGAGTTCAGAGCACATGAACCATTACTCTGTCATAGTTATTTTTGGATATGTTGCCCTTTAGTGCACACATCAATTGTATTCTAAAACATTTTCCTCTTGTAACATGACCTTACTTGGGGTATCAATCATTATTTGTGATAGGTCTAGTTTTACTTCAATAAGGGTTCATTGATGGTGTTAAAACATTTAATGATGCTTAAACCAAGATGAAAGTAAAACAAAAATCACCAATATGAGTTTTTTCAATCTTTGTTCCATTATTAAGCTATTACCTGTATTTAAAACTGCTTATTAGACCTTAAGGGTGAAACAGTTGAAATGGGGGGGGGGGGGGTTAGGCTTTGTCTGTGTCTGTCCAATCCGTTTGTCCATAACATTGAAAGTTTTGTAATGGCTCACCATTAGCCGTTAAGGGTATCAGGGCTCCAGATAAGGTAAATACTTTAAAAATCTAAAATCTTTATCTCTGCATTAAATCTGATGGTGTAACTACTCATTAGAATTGTCTCTTTCAGACGATTTTAATGGGTGAGAAAGGTTGAATTTGTTCAGTATACTCCCTTTTATCTGGAGCCCTGTAGGATACACGTTTTTATTCATCAATGCCCATCTTGTAATCTCCTTTTAGATGACCACGTCACCTGTTTAACACAGTTTTGCCTAACTTCTTTCCAGGTGACAGGAGAGTCTCTGGCTGCCTACAAAGTACAGCCCAGAGAGCAGTGGGTCAAGAACTGGCCTGGTATGTCTGTATTGTGTGTGACGGCAACATACTGGACAACCTATATCCACGAGGCCATCGTTAAAGGTGGCAATGCCATGTTTGAGTTCCTGCAGCTTAACAACAGGCAGATTGATGAGATTGTGGCCATGGTAAGGGGAAAACTGTCCAAACAGAACCGTACAACCCTTCAGGCTATGATTGTACTTGATGTCCATGCTAGAGACGTGTTGGCTCAGTTGGTTGATCTGAAGATTGACAGCGAGTTTGATTTCGGCTGGCTTTCCCAGCTGCGTTACTACTGGGAGGTAAGTCAGAAAAAAATAAAATACTTCTTTTCTTTTTAAAGTAATGCAGTAACTTGGTTGGATATAAATATGATATTCTTATTGGGATTTTTATAGAGACCATACATGTTTGATTTGATATACTGTTGTGAACCACAAGTGAAACTACTTTCTGTATACGATGCATTATCACCATCAATAGCACAATTATCATACTGTATAGACGTTTGAGGTTTGATAAATTAAATTTTGTCTTACATTAAACTTACTCACGTTCCAATGTTAAATCATGAATAATTTGAAACAACTTTACCTTTTCCTACATTGATATGCATTTCTTCCCAGAAGGAGGTTGTTCCAATTTATAATGTAATGAACGAGTATCAAAAGAAATATATTCTAGCAGATGGTAGCTTAAAGTAAGCTATAAGGAAAGCAGAATGTGCCTCAAGGCATGTTCTGATTTACTTTCAATCTGCTTAAAGTGGTCATCTGTCTTTAAAACTAGAAGCAGGCTATGGAGTAAACGTTAAATCAAAGTTACCAGTACATCAAATTAAAACTTAACTAAGATAATGTACATTAAATTACTTTGAAATATGGATAAGTCTGTGTTAACAAGACTCAAATGAGTCAAAGGTACATATCTACCTTGCATGTTTTCTTTTATTGTTTTAAATTAGAAAATAATTAATCTTTTCGTATTATCTTATATATTTACAATAGCTAATTATGTTACGTTCTCAAGATCTTTTTGATAGAAAAATTTGGCAAACTCTTCAGTCTCGGCATGCAATAATAAATGTCAGCTAAGTGCAGAAAAGCAGTAGTGCAGAAAGATCCTATAAATTTTCTGCATTATTGATGGTCTTCATAAACAGCCACTGGTCGTTGAGATCTCGACTTTCATCTTCATTAACCCTTTCACTGCTAAAAGCGATGTCAGTCTGCTTTGTTAAGTTTGGATCCTGATCAAGGGCAGTGTAATGCTGCGTCTGATAAGAATCCAAACTATTTGACAACCACTTCAAATAACCTTCAGTCATTTTGCCTAAAATCTAGCTGTGAAACAATAGTTAATATCACACTTTTAAAGCAGACAATAATTTGGCATGGAAGGTTAGGGCAGGTACTAGAATTTAGTTGTGAAAGGTTTAAATGGCTGAAAAGCAAGAACAAATGTTATTGGACCAGCTGTTTTTAGGAATTATGTATTCAGAGTTTACAGTGTAATGTAACCCTCGTTCCCATAGAAACACCTTATACACTTATACTATTCCTCATAGAAATACCTTTTCATGTTTCATTTCCTGTTGAAGAGTCTTATAGGAAACCTTTTCAGCAACCTAAAAAATTGGTGCTTAAAGAAGGATAACATTAAAGCAGAAAACTCCTTCCCTGAGCTTTCTGGTTTACTTTCAACCTGCTTTAAGCAACCAACTGTTTTAAACACTGAAAACAAGCTATTGGGGAAATACATAACTAAGTATGACTAGGATATATCTGTTTTGTTCTGTTCTGTGCTGTCTTGTGTAATGTGGCTGTGCCTGTTATGCATTAATTGTACATTTCTGTTGTGGTATCAGGGCTCCAGATAACGGGAATATTTCAAAAAGTAAATGATTAGCTCACCTGCATGAAGTATTATAGCTTATTTTTAGCCCATCTGAGCCGAATACTCTGGATAATTTTATTGTTAGGGCTCTTCGTCCATCGTCCGTCGTCCGGTGTCTGGTGTCTGGGGCCCGTTTTACTAAACAACTTACGCAAATTATTTGCGTAAGTCAAACTTTTAAATTTTGATATATATTTTTTCTTATCACTTGCTACCAACAGCAACTAGCCAGATCAGAGGACGCGCTTTTAGCGCGTCCTCTGATCTGGCTATTTGCTGTTTGCAAATGTTTATGATCGAAAAACAAGAGTTCAACGATTTTTGACTTACGCAAAAATTTTGCGTAAGTTGTTTAGTAAAACGGGCCCCATCGTCCGTCCACACTTTCAAACAACATCTCCTCTGAAACCATAGGCCTGAAATCAACAAAACTTCATCAAAATTATCAAAAGGGTTTAGGAAACGAAAAGTTGTTAAATTGGAAGGTTGGGTAATTTTCCTTGTCGCCATGGCAACCGTGCACAAAAGCTAGAAAATAATTCTTCCCCGAAATCACTGGTCCTATTCAATTTCGATTTCACCAAAATGTTTCTCAATTCATACACTTTCAAAATTGTTCAAAGACATTTGATTGTTATAAAACATGGCCGCCGGAGGGCGTGTTCATTTTCCGTATTTGGTAATATTAAATAAAAAGTTAAGAATCTTCTAGGAGGTCGCACTTTTGGCTATATCTTTATAAAATTTTACAATGTCATGTCCAAGATAAAATGTAGGTAATGCATGAATGTAGGTCATATTAGGTCATAAAGTAGGTCAGTAGGTCAGAGTACTCTATGGCCTTTATTTTTGGTTGTAATTTCATAAACCATTGGAGAATAATCACCTTGACAAAATCTAGGTGAAGTATAAGTATGAAATATATGGGACTTAAAGTAGGTTTGAAGGTCAAATAAAAGAAATCGCTTCTGAAGGCTTTACAGCTATATATTTAGCCCCTAATTCATGAAACTTGCTCAGAATCATCACCGAGTCAAAAGCAGGTAATGGAGGAATATGAATTATGTCAGGTCAAAAAGTAAGTCATTAGATAAAATCACAGTAAGGCCCAGATTAGTAATATTTGACATGTAACTTCACAAATTATGACCCCTGGGTCATAGCTATATCAAAATGTTGTCTTGCCCAGTCAGCTTCTATGGTACAGTGTCCTCAGGTGAGCGATATGTGGGCCTCTGGCCCTCTTTGTTTTCTGCATTAAGCTCTATGGTGTCACTACTAATTATGATTCTAATGAATAGTGACACCATTGGATTTGGTGCTGAAATGAGTGAGAAAATGTTTGAGTGTTGCTTTACTTCCTCTTATCTTGAGCGCTGAAGAATTCTCTTGTGAGATAATCACCTTTGATATGGTGAGGTTGTATTTGTTGTTAAAGTATCAAAATTTAACTTGAAGAAAGGCTATGGAGGGATTTTTGAGGTAACTATTTCACTGAGTAAATGTTGTCCTTTATTTAGTTTTTTCAGACTCATCACTTCATGACAATAAAATCGTCACAATCAAATTAGAAAGAGAAGTTTATAACCAAAACTTGGGCTCCAAGTTTTGCGTTACTTTCAAAACCAGCTCATTAATTGTATACCAACTGTTACATCCTGGCAATTCAGAAGAATCACCACTCACAGACCATTAAAATGAACAGTAGAAAAAAAGGTTTGTCGGAAATAAAAAATACTTTTGTATTTGAATTATTCAACTTATCTTCACATATGAATTTTATATTTTAAATAATCATTGACATCTTACCAAGTAAGTTATATCAAAATGTATGCAGTTAACAAAGACTCTGGAATGAAATGGAACACAAATTTTCATCAACATATAAAAATATAGTAATCTTTTACTATATGGAGCTAAAATATTTTATACTAAATATATAAAGGAACCTAAAGTTTAAGGAAGAGTTTTAAATATCAATAGAACTTCACTTGATAAAAATGTGCATATCATTAAAAATGAGAACTGGTAACAATGTAATTATGCTTATTTACTTTGTTGCCAATAGCATACTTCCAAAACTAGTTTGAACTTGTATCAGAGTTAATTGCAACAGTAGGATGTTTTCATCAAACATTTATACAACATTTTATGTTCTGTCAGTGGGCTTAAAACAAAATTCTTGCTATTTTCTTTTTTTGCAAGTGCTTTTTGCTGCTAATATGGAAATGATGTAATTAATGTTTGGCTAAAATAGTTTATGTGTAAAGAATGTCACTTATTGTTAACTGCATCCTTCATAACGTCAAACGACAAATGTCTGGGTGAATTGTATAAATAACTTGTTAGTTATAGATTATTTAATATTGTAATTCATGTCTAATTATAAAAATGTAAACTTTTTGAAAAACACAAATTTCAGTCTGACTCATGATGGTTGAAATAAGTAATAAGTTTGTTAAGACGTATACATAAATCACTCAGGGGATATATTAAGTTGTATGATTTGCATAAAAAAATCATATTTAACACTATCAGAGTGCACTGTTTATCAAGAGCTGTCACTTATTGTAAAGAGTTATTTGGAGATGTTACATGACAAATGTAAATAAACATGTTCAACATGAGACACGGCTTATTATATAAGGAATTGTGTTGAAGCAATTCAAGAACAATTGTGTTCACCTACAACATTTATGGAGAGACAGAAGTGCATTGTTTGGTTGAAAACAATGTGTCATTCACTATGCAACATATATACTCCTTTTTCATTTGCTAGATTTAGAGACACATTTCACTCATCATTTCCTGAATTGTTTTGGTTTTAACCCATGGGTAGGTATCTGAATGTTCACAGCTAAGCGCTTCATGAATAGTGTGTATTGATTATTGATATTTATACGACAGTAGTTTAACCTTTCTTCAACAGACAAATATCAAAACACCAACCTACTTCTCAAAATAATCATTCTAGAATGCCTCTAATCAAGCATAATAAATGCACCTAAAATACAGTATAAAACTCTCTACAACGACCACTAAATGAAGGCTAATTGATAGTATAAAAGACAACTGACAGCTTAAAGCAAGGCAACAGTAAAACAGAAAGCTCATAAAGGAGATTTCTGTTTTACTGTCACTTTGCTTAAAGCCGTCATCTGCTGTATACACCTAATAATTAAACTAATTAAGTGGTTGTTATAGAGAGGTTTTATTGTATTATCGATAATATAAAATACAGGTGGCAGTGAAGCCATGATAAAAGTAAAGCAGTATGCTCTATCAGGATTTTCTGTTCTACTTTCATATTGCTCTTGCCTTGAACCCATAAGTTTATATCAGTTTGATATAGGTATTTGCACTGATGGATTGTAGAAGAAAGGGTCAAGTAAATTACAATGGCAACATTACCAGACATTGAATTGAAATTCAATTCAATTCCGATGGTAAAGTACTTTAACATTTTATGAATCTTTTTTTACATATTTTATTCAGATTTATTCCCATCATCCCTTTGAGCCTCTGTTAAAATTACAATTATGCACCATTTACAAAAAGTGTACCTGTGAAGCGTACTCTTATTTTATACAAACAGTGCAAACTTAGATCAGAGAGCTCCTCATTTATAAAACCCACACTTCACGACTGCAAGTTGAAGGTCAAACTTGCAATAAACCAACTCTTGTAATAAGATCAAATCATCTTATAAATGTTCACATGTGCAAAGTTATACAATTATATTATAAAATACAATAAAACCCATTATCCTATAGATGCGTTCTTTTTTACGCCCCTGTTTTATTCATCTACTTGGGAAACTAATTCCTCTTCATACTGTCATAAAATGTTACCGTAAGAAATATTTTCTAAACTCACAACAATTCATCAAGCGAGATCTTACAGTAATTGTAACTTAAAGCAGACAAAATTAATGCAGGATGCTCCTGTATGAGTTTTTAGCATTTCTTTTGTTCTGCATTAAGCAGTAACCTGTTGTTAATTCTTCATTTAACTGCCACTGAACACAAGTGTTTCTGTATTGTGAGATGAAGACCCGTGCAGGGAACAGTATTGTAACAAACATGCTTTGGGAATGGATAGTATTTAATATTATGTTATGTTTTTGCCCTCGTGCAGGATGGACGTATGGTGACTCGTATGATCAACTCCATGTTGAAGTATGGCTATGAGTACCTGGGTAATTCAGGACGTCTTGTCATCACACCATTGTCTGACAGATGCTACAGGTACATACAACATTCCCTCCCTACAACGGCAATCTCAACAACGACTCCCTCCTTACAACGACCCTTGACGCAGTTCCCTAAACGGGACAATTTATGTCCAAACGCTTTTACTGCTGCAATGTCGTCTGCTTAAAGTTCTTGTCTGCTGTTTTAAGTCGCACAATGGGTATTCTTACGAGACACTCTCGTAACGAAACACAGCAGAAAAATCAACATTGGTTATTATAGAATTCGCTGGCGGGAATCGAACCCGGGGCGCTAGCGTGACAGTCCAATACCATAACCTCTGAGCTAAAAGGTCGACTCTCCAGCGAATGAGATATATATTACATATGTCATTCGCCGCGTCAACATGTATGCTATGCTATTTATAGTACACAGTGTAAGGTCAGTGTGTGGGATGTAATAATATTTTAACATAAAATAAACATAATGACGAGTAACAAACATCTTGAATCCAGATCAGACGCCTCGATACTCGGCTTCATCTGGATTCAATCTGTTTGCAAATGTTAGCAAATTTCCCTCCCTATAGTGACTCCCTCCGAACAACGTGCACAATCTGTGTCTCGCATCGTGTGTCGGTTTAGAGGGGGAGCACTGTATACAGTAGACATATTTTCTTAACCCTTTCCAGAGTTTCCTCTACATAAGTACGATTGGATGTCTCTACCTACTCTTTCATATATGTGCGACAGATAAATACGGTAATCATTGATGTTGTTTCATACGGGTAGCAAGATAAAACAAGATTAAAGTAAAGCAAAAAAATACTTGTAGGAGCTTCTGCTTACATTTTGCTTTAGACAGTCACCTGTCTGACTCTCTTACAAAGGTTGATATATGTGATTTACATTTAAAGAGGCTATGGAGGAAATGATTAATTTGGGCAGGGCCCAGTAAACAATGTATTTCCAACATATTCATTTCAATTATATGGATATAACATATATGCCTTTTTGTTAAAACCTCTGAAAACTACAGTAAAACCTCTTCATTATGATCACTTAAAAATAAGGCTAATTGATTGTATCAAAGAAAGATGGCAGCTTAAAGTGAGATGAAAGTAATACCTGCCTTAAAACTTTATACTTTACTTAATTTAGTCGTTGTTATAGAGAGGGTCTACTTTACATAAATAATAGCAAACAATGCTGCAGACCTTTGTGGAATGCTGTATTGTGCTGTCTGTAACGTAAAGTGTACTCTGTATCATTGATGGATATTTGTCTATTGCAGAACTCTATTTGGAGCCCTACATCTTCATCTTGGCGGTGCCCCAGAAGGTCCAGCTGGTACTGGTAAGACAGAGACAACCAAGGATTTGGCTAAAGCTGTAGCCAAGCAATGTGTCGTCTTCAACTGCTCTGATGGTCTTGACTTCATAGCTCTGGGAAAGTTTTTCAAGGTACGGTGATAGCTGCTGAGATATCATTTGAAGAGGGTAGTTATTAGAATGAGCAGATTACTTTTGGTGTAAGGCATTTAAAAATCAAAGCAAAAATTAACAATACGGGAGTCCCTATTGTCTAGTGGTTATAGTCACTGTGACTTCTAGTGCGCATTACATGGTTCTTATATGTTTTGCTTAAATTATGCTTTGCCATGTTATGTACACTTACACTTAACCAAAATAAATCTATCTATCTATCTATCTATCTATTCATCCATCCTTCTTTCCTTCCTTCCATCCATCCATCTATCTATCTATCACTAAGTTCCTCACCGCTGTGGGTTCAAATCCCTGTCTAGACACTTATGCATTTTCTTTGATCTGGGGAATCTGTCCCACTTGCAGAATTTTTGCACAACGTGGTTTTACCAAATTAGTCAGTGCATAAAGGGATTCATGTGTCATCCTCAACCATTTATAAGTTTAACATTGCGATATGGTAAAGCAACGTAAACTCATAACAAATCCAAAATCTTACAAAACATCTGCTGTAATTGTGGTGCTTATGTGGAGGAGAAGGTATAGGCATTTTAAAGTGCTACTATGGCGGAAACTATTAACGCACACATTTTGCTACATAAAGTAAATAACTTCTATGGAGGCAAGTCTGACTGTACATGTTTTATCTATTCTATCAGAATACTAATGAGAGCAGAAACTGACTTATACTATGTTTCCCTGTGCTACATAAGCATCTGTCTTTGCCGATCTATGTCATACTATCTTGATTTCTTTAACAATCTAGGGTCTGGCTTCATGTGGTGCCTGGGCCTGCTTTGATGAGTTTAACCGTATTGATCTTGAAGTTCTGTCAGTGGTAGCCCAACAGATTCTTACCATCCAGAGAGGTAAATAACAGTTCACCTGCATTATAGTTTGATGTTTTATCTCACTTGCCTGCCTTAAAAGTAGCCAATTAAGGTTTCATTATTTCAGTGGATGGGGCGTAATCGATCATTCTTAAGTTTTTAGTTTACCCTGCACATTTTTTATCCCTAAAATGTATTCCTTAAATGTAGAAAATAGTTCCACTTTATATAAAAATTATTATGAATTTGTGCTGCAAGAAATATTTCTATATCCAAGAAGGTGGTAGCTTAAAGCAGGCTTAAAGTAAAGCAGAATGTGCCTTACGGAGTATTCTGCTTTACTTTCAATCTGTATTAAGTGGTCACCTGTCCTTAAAATTAGATATAGGCTATGGGTTAATGGGTTAAATATTCATCCAAGCACCGAAGAAAATATCAGAATTCTTGCCAAAGTAACTAATAATTTGGATCCTGATCAGGTATCACAAAATGTAGGACGTAATTAAGGTCTAAACCTTTTGTCTTTAGAACCTTATTTATACACCGCCTGTATAGCTCAGTGGTAGAGCGTCCGCTTGCAGTGCGGGAGGTTGCGGGTTCAATCCCCGGCCGGGTCAAACCAAAGACTTGAAAATTGGTAGTAATGGCTTCCCTCCTTTGCGCTCAGGATTTCGGGTTAGCGTAACGACTGGTTCGTCGGTGTCAGGATAAAGTGACCGGACGGGTACAGTCCCAATGGTGCACATAAAAAGTGCCCCTTCTCATAATCATCAGAATTGATGGCGTAGAAGTAATAAATAGAAATAGAAAAAGGGAATATAGACCCCGATATTAAGTAGACAACTCTGAATTCAAGTGGTTCAGAATTAAAAATCAAGTTATTAACCTGTAGATGATTGCTTTGTTAACCAATTACCCCATAGCCTGTTTCTGGTTTTCAAACAAGTGACCACTTCAAGCAGGTTGAAAATAAAGCAGAATTTGTCATAAGACACATTCTACTTTACTTTCAGCCTTCTATAAACTACTGTCTACTAGGTTCTAGAAAATAATTATTATGGTTCATTTTCATGACTGTTTAAAGTTGAATTATTTTCTTAACCCTTTACCTGATAGCATTGTTTCTAGTATTGAAGATATGTGACTACTTAAAGCAGGTTGAAAGTAAAGCAGAATGCGCCCTAAGGCGCATTCTGCTTTACTTTCAGCCTGCTTTAAGCTATTAACTGCTAGAATAAGGAAAGAATTTAATATGACACATATTCATTACGGTATAATTTGGAACTATTTTCTGCTGCGGACGAATAAAATGAATGTGCTAAAAGTCGCTTCTATAAGTGAAAGGGTTAAATGGAGAAATTAATTAAATGCATATAATATGCAGCTAGGGAGCAATGAGTTAAACAGGAGTCATTATTTTTCAATAGTTATAAAAAAAAAGCATTCAGCACATTTAATCTTAACCTTACTGTTATGTTGTTTATTCAAATATTTAAGATTTTAATTTTGTTTACAGTTTAATATTGATTTGTTTTATTTTTAAGCTATCGTGAGTAAAGCTGAACTTTTGTTGTTTGAGGGAACTGAGCTGAGACTTAACCCAGCCTGCTCCGTGTTTATCACAATGAACCCTGGGTACGCTGGCAGATCTGAGCTGCCAGACAACTTGAAGGTAAGGATTACTAACACATGATAATAGTTTGTAAAATATATGTTTTGTAACTTACTCAGAAGACATCTAAATAAGAGTATTGGTAACTGAGAACTCATGTTTGATACCTTGGTACATATTTTTTTCTCCAGGCCTTGTTCAGAACAGTGGCTATGATGGTACCAGATTATTCCCTGATTGCTGAGATCTCGCTGTACTCCTGTGGCTTTGTATCAGCCCGTCATCTGTCTGTGAAGATTGTGGCCGTGTATAGATTGTGCTCAGAACAGCTTTCTTCTCAGCACCATTACGACTATGGTATGAGAGCCGTAAAGTCTGTGCTGACAGCTGCAGGAAATCTGAAGGTATTTGCAACAAAATTGAGCTCCTTACCTGATAAATTTTAAGTGTTGCAAGATCATAATGTTGTGTAGAAACAATACAAATTCTAACAGTTTCATTTAAGAATGTTTAAGCTAGATTGGAAACAATTGTAAAAAGTTTTAAATTGTAAGTTAATTATGATGATGTAAAGATCCAAAAGAAAACTTTTATGTACTGTATAAAATTAAACACCTTCACAGCTGAAATATCCAGAGGAAGATGAAAACATTCTCATGTTGCGTTCAATCATTGACGTCAATTTGGCTAAATTCTTGAGTCACGACTTGCCGTTGTTCCACGGCATCACATCAGATTTGTTCCCTGGAGTCAAACTACCAGAGCCTGATTATGAAATCCTGAATGAGCACATACGTGACAACTGTATCAAGATGAACTTACAATGCGTTGACTTCTTCATTGAGAAGATTCAGCAGGTATATTTAGTTTTCTAATTTTGATTTGATCAATTGCTTTTTAACCGTTTACTCTATAGCCTGTTTCTCTAATTGTAGATAGGTGACCACTTAAAGCAGGTTGAAAGTAAAGCAGAATGTGTGTGAAGGTACATTCTGCATTACTTTTAGCCTGATTGAAGTTATCATCTGCTAAAATATAGAATGTACTTCTTTTGATACATATTTTTGACTGTATAGATTGGAACTTTTTTGTAGTGAAGGAATAAATTAAATACGTCAAAACGCATATCTATGGAAAAAGGGTTAAACCTGTGATGAAGCAGTCAGCAGGAAAACGTACGGATTTCTGTAGACATTTTCATGCTTTACTATGTCCTGATTATGAGTCGTAGGAATTTGTTCATATACCCTGACAGGAGATTGCTTTAATCCGGCGAAAAGTAAATCGGAATTCTCCTTCATTAGCGGTTTGCTTCACTTTCTGTCTGCCTATAGCAACCACCTGTTTTAAACACTGAAAACGACATATGGAGATCATTAACGTCTTTATCACTTAAAACATGATAACACAAACTTTTGCTGCATTTATAATTGAAGGATTATATATGCTATAAAGTAGTGCGTAGCTTACAGTGTTTCTTTTGTCTACTGTATTGCTGTCCTCTGAAATAATCTGCACATAATGTTCTTGTATTCTACAATCTGTACAAGTATTTCTTATTTCAGATCTATGAAATGATGATTGTGCGTCACGGTTTCATGATAATTGGTGATCCATTTGGTGGAAAAACCTCGGCTTACAGAGTCCTAGCAAATGCTCTTGATGATATCCATGAAAAGGTCATAAGTTTTTGTTTGACTCTCATCAGTTTCACGAATCATGGTGCATTAGTTTTGAATGAAACTAAAACTGGTGTCAGTAATGATGCATGGGAATCTTTGAAGACAGGCAACTGCTAAATGCAGAATAAAGTAATATAGAAAGCTCCTGCAGGAGCTTTATGCAGTTCTTTTACCCTGCATTTAGCTGCCACCTGAATTGAAGAGACCAGGTTCATTAGTTGATTAATACAAACTTAATTATTAACCGTTTTAGAAAGAAAACATTGTATTCATGTCTAGCATACTCTGTTGTATGCTGAGTCCTATATTATTATACCCCACCACTAGTGTGGGGGCTATATAGGAAAAGTATTGTACGTTCGTCAGTCCGTTGGTCCGTTAGTCCGTCACGTTTGCCTTTTTCTAAAAAACAACCTGTTTATAATACCAACTTAGTATACATTACCAGTGTGATAAGGGGACACTCTTTGACAGGTTTCGTAACTTCGCAAAATGTGACAGAATTATTATGGTATGGTTTTTTATGGTAAGACTGTGTGTGTGTTCTGCTTGAGAGGTGGGTGTATTGTTTGTGTTGCGTTTCCTGCTTGAGTCTTTCGTATTTATTTAATGCCCCTTTTTAACTGGATGTTCTTGTCTCTTGAGATATTTTTCTGTGAACAAGCCATTTTTTTGAAAACTATTAATGATACTGTCTTCAAACTCGGTACACATTATAAATGTTGTATTATGAGACTTTTCTGTACGTATAAGAACTTTTGCACAAAATTTGACAGAATTATGCCCCTTTATAATTTGAAATTGTGTTCCTTAATATGCACATTATTTTTTGGACATGTCATTTTCTTGAAATCTACTTATGACAATGATTTCAAACTTGGTACACAATATAAGTGTGATGTTTGCAGACTGTACTTCAAGTAACATAACTCCTTCAAAAATGACAGAATTATGCCCCTTTTAACTTGACAGTTTGTTCTATTTTTCTTGGAACATGCCATTTTTTTTAAACTATTCATGAAGTTGTTTTCAAACGTGGTACACATTATAAGTGCTGTATTGTGATACTTTTTTTTTTAAAGTGTGACAACTCTTGCATTAAATTTGACAGAATAATGCCCCTTTATAACTTTAAATTTAGTTCCTTAATATGCATCTATTATGCTTTCGACATGTAATTTTTGTAAACTATCTATGACATCGTCTTCAAACTTGGTACACATTATACCTGTTATGTTTGCAGACTCTACTTTAAGTTACATAACTCTTGCAAAAAATTACAGAGTTATGCCCCTGGCTCCTTCGACAAGACAATCTACCATTTTTTTGAGAATTGTTTAAGAGATTGTCTTCAAACTTGGTGCACAATATAAATGTTATGTTTTAAAACTCTTTCTTAATTTTAATAACTCCTCCACGACAATTGGCAGAAGTATACCGCCTTTTTAACTTTAATGTTTTGGACATGTCATTTTTTTGAGAACTAGTTGTGATATTGACTACAAACGTGAAGCGCATTATCTGTGTTTTGTAAGTATGTTTTTCTCCAAGTTTTCATAAAATTTGACAGAGTCATTTCCCTTTTCACCTTGTTTGCAATTTACATTTTGGACGATGAAGGTCAAATTTCTACTGGTTATTTATAACATAGTGTTGTGTGTGTGACAGGTCAGTTTGGAGTGGGGGTATTAACCACCTTTAGTGATAGCTCTAACTTTGTATATCCCAGGGTTTGATGGAGGAGAATAAGGTACAGATTACTGTGATCAACCCCAAGGCCGTCTCTATGGGTCAGTTGTATGGTTGTTTTGACCCAGTTTCCCACGAGTGGTCAGATGGAATCCTGGCTGTGTCTTACAGAGCTTTTGCCACATCTACGGTAAGTTTAGAAAATTAACCCTTTCCTCCATAGCCAAAGGTTTACTTTTATCCAAGTATATTTATAGCAGATGAATGCATGCAGAATGAAAAGAAAACAAATAGTTCCTATTTTACTTTAACTTGTATTGAGGCATAGTAAGTTAGTTACTGTTTGAGATGTTCTTATGCACGTCTGCTACGGAAAGAGTGATGCTTCAAACTCATGTTAAAAGAAAGATAACCTGTATATGTTAAACAAAGCCTCAGGGCTGCCTTGTTCATATTTACAGTACACAAATGCTGCTGACTGTGATAAGTTACAACTAGAATAGATCTAGAGAGTTATATGTACAGACTTCTTATCTGGATCTCTACTGTTTATACTATTTGCTAGAAAGCTCTTTTATCAAAAGCTTTCATCTCAGATTTGTAATTTCTGAATTATATGGTACAGTCAAACCTGGGTCATGGGAACAAGCCATATTTCAAACTTAAAAACTACAGTAAAAACTCGATTCTACGAACTCGCATTAGTCCGACAATACCCATGTATTTCAGAGTTAAAACATGGCTAAGCCACGTTTTAACTTTGAAATATGGATATGGTCGACGTAAACGAGATCGACTTATCAAAATTCCACTTACGAAATACTGATAAGATCGATTTAAGCGAGTTCGTAGTATCGAGTCTCGATTGTATAGTAAAGTCAAACTTACCTGTATAATTATAACTTAATTTCAATACATCGAGCTAGCTTCTGTCTAACATACGCATATTTCATTCTAACTTTAAATTACAGATAAGTTCAAATTCAGCATGTAAGAGTTATCTAGGTTATACCATACATGGGGGATATTGTATGAATGTGTTTTCAGTCGTGAATTTATTGAACGACTTGGAAAGAATAATATGTTACAAGCCTTGGCGAGCAACATACCATTTTATACAACGAGTTCAATAAATTCACGACTGAAAACATACGATTTTGATATCCTATTTATCTCATAAACACCAAATGACACGAAAATCCGAACGGTCTTACTTTCACTTATGCCCTCGGCTCTGATTAAAACGATTCGTCATAGGTGTTATTCGATTCATCCGTAAATAAAAACACCTATCAAACTAAAATAAGAAAAATCAACATAAATTTGTTGTGAAAAGACGAAAAGACCATATTCAAATTTTAAATTAATATTTAATTCAAAATTTATCTAATTGACTAAAATTATTATTTGACATTAGAATCTGGTTAAGTTTTCAAAATTACGTGATTATAGCAACATGAAGTCATTATGATTGTAACTGCTCGAAAAACAATCTGAGCCACTGTTAATACTAGAGCTATACGTAGCCTGAATTGCAGTCTGAGTCTGCGGGACTGCTCGGAATAATATTTTAGGACATTTGGAAATGTTGCAATACCTATTGGTGATCTAAGTTTGTCTAGCTTCTCTTAAGACAGTCTTCCCGTAATGCGCCATTTTGAAATTTATCAGGCGTCGGAATATAATATTTTTGGCGATGTAGTAACCATTCGGCAATGCCCGTATGCTATTCGACCATGTCCGTAGCATAATGTTTTAATTTAATTTTATTTTCTTCGTTAATATTGTATCAGATATACTCGCAATACAGTACAAGTCTCGCAATGTTTAAAAAGTCCGCGCTCCCAGCACGGACACTTTTGAATGTCCGCGGGTTTCCAGCACGGACAATTTTTTTGGATCATCGTGGACAAAATGTGTGTCCACCGCGGACAGAAATTTACCCTACGGGATATTTCCGCGGCGGAGTCATCGCTGATTGCGATGGCATCATCACGGATTGCGAGGCATCATCGTGGACGCTACCTGTATGAGTTGGAGTCGCTGAATCGCTTTAGGTGAAAATTATCAAGAAAAGATATGCAACAGCTTACTTGTTCATACACG
This sequence comes from Gari tellinella, assembly GCA_922989275.2. NCBI lineage: Eukaryota > Metazoa > Mollusca > Bivalvia > Cardiida > Psammobiidae > Gari > Gari tellinella. The sequence goes on from OV277873.1 coordinate 13,568,824, forward strand.
TGTGCATTTTTAACTGTAGAAACCTTTTTGGAATACAGTCATATTTCGAATTCATAATGAAATATAATATACATGTAAATAGCCTACTCTTAAACCCCGAAACTGAAACCAGGTTCTTTATGTTAAACTAAAGTCTATTGTCAGGTTGCCAAAAAAAAAGATAAAGGATTAAAAAAAAAGTCTACGTATAATGTGTTTTAGCTCACTGTGTAAGTTTATTGAAAATCGTACGGACAGAGATTAAAAATGTCACTCGTATTCGGTCATAATTGTTTCGACCCAACACGAGAGATAAAACGGGGGAGAGTTATGAAACTCGGGAAAACCATTATTTGAATTCATTCCCGTAAACGTGTGTCTTCTTAGAAGACGAGAAACTAATAGTACAGTAAAACCTCTCTATAACGTCCACTAAATGGTTTTAGATAGCAGGTTCTTTAGGTTCTATGTTTTATTGAAAATCGTACGGGTAGAGATTAAAAATGTCTGGCGCATTCTGTCATAATTGTTTAGAACCAACACGAGAATTAAAGGGTGGGGGGGGGGAAGAGTTGTGAAAATCGGGAAAATAATTATTTGTTTTCAATCCCGTAAACTTGTACCTCCTCCTAAGAAAAGTAGCTAAAGATACAGAATAAAACCTCTCTATCACGACCACTAAACTGTGTTAATTAGCAGGTGTTAAAAACAAGTGCATGCTTAAGGAAAGGTGAACGTAAAACAAGTTTCTGCAGAAACTTTCATGTTTACGTTCATTTTGCTTCAAGCTTTCCCGTCTTTTTATGCAGTCAATTAGCCTTCAGTTTAGTGGTCATTATAGAGAGGTTTTATAGTAGATTGAATAATGATATAAGGACCAAACGCATCTACACGATTGATTTTGGTCTCAAAATCTACTATGCTGCTACAGTTTTTACTTTTGATCGATCAACTCTGTCAAACACGGGTTTGTATTTTTTCTGAGGAATGTAATCCTTTTTTACATTAGCCGAGGTTAAAGTTGAGATGATAGATAGTTATAGAAGGCAGTGTTATTTATATGCAAATGAGAGAGAGAGACAGAGACAGAGAGAGCAAGACACACACAGAGATAGAGAGAGAGAGAGAGAGGGGGGGAGAGGAGGGATGGAGGATAGATATATATATAGATAGAGAGACAGAGACAGATATATAGACTAGCAGACTGAAAGAGTGAATAAAGACAAACAGACAGAAACAGATGCATGTAAACAGACAGAGGGTCAGTCAGACAGACAGACAGCTGTTTTCATGTGGAAATAATATGCTGTTAGAGCTTCTTCCCGGAATGTCTCAGAGCGAACGGTCAGTACTGTATACGGTCGCATGATTGAATTAAATGTACATATCAACTAACTCGACCGAGCTTACTTTTTCGTCTCTTTTCATAAACAGAATTAAACCCTATTTACCCTTTTTATGACATCGCATACTAAACGGCAATCAAATAAGTTTAGTTTAAACATATCTTACAGGGCTGCCATAAATTGACATAAAAATCCTAAGATTTTCAAATAAGCATTTTTAAAGTGCGATTTTACAAATCTTTCCTGTTCCCCATCGCCTGTTTCTAGTTGTGTTGCCACGTGGCTGCTTAAAGTAGGCTGAAGGTAAAACAGAATGCGCCTTAAGGCGCATTCTTCTTTACTTTCAGCCTGCTTTGAGCTACCACATACTAGAAAGAATATCCGAAGATTTAGAAAAAATCCGGATAAGTTGCAGTCCTGATTTTATTTCAATTATATACATAAAATGGGGTTGGACCACAAGTTCTACCAACTTAGAGACGGTCCTTCCCCTATAGTTTAACAAATACAAATTCTTTTTCGAGAGCGGGCATTAGTGAGCCAGAGAGAGGGAGAAATAAAAAGAGAGAGAGAGAAAAGAGAGAAATAGAGCGAGGGAGAGAGAGAGAGAGATAGAGAGAGAGAGAGAGAGAGAGATAATAGAGCGCGAGGGAGGGAGAGAGAGTATGTGTACAGTTGCCTCCATAACCATTATACATACTCTCTCTCTCGGCAATCAAATACATAAAGAAATTTATACAAATAGCAAACATATATATGTACAGTCGGCTGAGCGGTCATTCGGACTGAAAGTAGACTTTAACTTGGTACGGTATATTACTTTTTTTATTTATCTCTGACGACCCGTGTCTGTAAACACCATATTGGATTTGAGATACTGTAACTGTGGAATTCTGAATGTCTACTGTCATCTTCAATCCATATGTGAAAATTTTAAAAAGACAAACAGGTGGTTTCGCGTTCTTTTGCAAACTACGTTTTAAAACTAGATTATATTATTGATTTAAAAGAGTCAACAAAGTCTTCATCAGTCATATACATATATTGGAAAATATTGTTTTATAAATGTGGTAATTAACGGTGTAGATACTTATCTAGTGACTGTAACTCAGTGTATGATAAGGATCTACTAGAAATTTTTAAACAACTTTTCGTTTACTTTCATTCTAAATAACTATAATGTTGATGACATTTAAAATTAAAATGTATTATCTGGTTTTGAGATGATCGCTTACAATCATGTAGACATTACACATTTCTCCATGCTTACAATGTACATAATACGTATAGAGATAGATCTTACATCCGTACAGATAAGAAAAATCAATCAAATTAATTATGTAAGTACTTCGTTATTGCTGTCTCTCAGTGTCACTCGTTATCTGCCACATTTCCCCATTGAGTGCCCCGATTAAGTGAATCACGTGCCTAGACTAACTGGTTATTTCCGAAGCTGTCAAGGCGATTTATGGCATACAGTGTTAAAATCGTTATTTTTTATGATTGGCTTTCTAATCGGGGGCGGAGTTAAACGAAATCGTTTACAATAATCTGAGTCATATGATTGGTCGAAAAAGAAGGTATTAGTTGGAAACTGGAAGGTCACGAAAGCCTAATTGACACATCAATACGTTAACTTGATAAAAACTTTGATGTTACATAACTTAAAGAAGTATTTTGCCTCTTCATTTTTCTTCTCTCGACAAAAAGGCATATATTATGGTGATATGCGTATCACTTTCACACCTGAGCTATGAAATTTGTGTGGGGTGCCATAAATCATAAATTAAAAAAAATCCGTTTGCACTACTAAACCATCATCTCTGTACATTGAACGGTGCAGATCCTGATCAGAGATACAAGGAGTCCTCTGGTCTGGGTTTACATGCTTACTGTTAAGCATACGACAAGTGCACTTGTCATAGGTAAACTGTTAGAAAGTGCCTAGTATATTCGTCGATAGGATTAAGTGTGTGACGTAATTACGATATGTGGTCATATCCTTAAACGGTGTAGATCCTGATCAGATGACTCGAAGAAACCTCTGATCTGGATCTACATGTACATGCTTAGCATTCGACAAGTATACTTTCATAGGTAACACTGTTAGTAAGTGACGAATGCATATATATACTCGTAGATACAATTGAATGTGTGAACCAATAACGATGTGATCGTATCCTTAAACGGGATAGATAGTGATACTGATCAGAGGGCTCTAGGATCCCCCTGATCTTGGTCTTCATAGTTATCAAGGTTTGTTTATATGTATTATTTATTAGTTTTCCAATTGCTGTTGTATCACCGGCGCTTTTGTATTAAAACAACAGTATGGGACTTGTAGTACGACAACCGAGTCTACACTGTTTGCAAGAATTTGGGCATTCGATTTGGTCATTTCTGCCCCGTCTGATTCATTCCTTGCTGATCCATCGTCATGGTGCTGTTCCCTCCATCAGAACATAGAAGACCGTTAAGGAAAGACAGTCACGTGAACAAAAAGTCATTTATCGCACAAAAACAGCGAGATCAACGACATGCTGTCCAGACGATTTGCCATTGTGTCAATAGAAGTTAGTTTAAAAAAACGAGTATACTCGTCGATAGGGTTGAATGTGTTAAATAATTGTTTTCATAAACAGTGCAGATCCGGACCGGAGCACTCCTTTATGAACACTCTGATCCTGGTCTGCACGGTTAGCACACGACAAGTGTACTTTTCTCAGTTACACTGTCAGTGCAAGGAAATGACGAGTGTACTCTTTGATAGGGTTAATGTGATAACCAATTCTACCTTTTTATCAACTCATCACGGTTGAGTCTCATCTTTTCAGTTAAAATTCTACCATATACATGTACACACATAATCATGATTTAAAAAAAATGAGATGTTGAAATTAGGCTTTTTAAAACTTTAATTTACTATAAATGATGAGTAATTATATATACAGACCGGTGGAAGCTTAATGCAGATGAGAATTAATGCAGATAGCTCTGAATGACCTTCGATTTGCAATTAGCTGCCATCTGTCTGCAAAATGTTCCGCATGACTATTGCTCGGCATTAAGTTGTCACCAATTTGCATAACAGGTAACTTAATGCAGATGACAACAAATGTAGAAAGCCTGGTGACAGCAAAATCAGTCGTTTTCCAACAATTCTAAGCCATGATTGTGCTGTAACATCTTGTTGATTGAAGGCGGCGCTTTTATTTTTGATTGTCGGGTTTTGTTATCTAACCCCCTGCGCTGGAACGCCAGGGTGCGTTTCCGGTGTAGAACACCCAAAGCGTTGTTTTAATGTTTGACACTTTACTTTTGGCCCTCATTATGCTGAATTATCACCCGCTTCTAAAATGTTTGTGAAATAACTGAATAAGATTCGTTGCTTAATTTCGCTGAAGAAAAACAGAAAATGAGAGTTAGTCAGGTTTAACCCTTACTAGGAGTTACGGTCTTCTGTAGGATCCGAACTGTTTGCAAATATTAAAGACGCTACACACGACAGGCTAAGGGATTATGCTATAAGAAAGTTGTGCGGCCGCCCAAAGCCATGTGATCCTTGCAGCTCCAGTCACCATCGGCTCCTTTTTGTGAAGACGTACATTGTACAGTGGAGAATGTATTATTATTTCCCAATAAACGCGTTTACGCTAAAACGTTTATTTCAATTGCAAACAGTTTGGAGTCATATCAGAGGCTGGGTTACCCAGCGTCTGATCAGGCTCCAAACTGTTTGCCACTCAGATAAAAAGGAATTGTTAGAATTATGTAGAACTTGACATTTTCTACGTTTTAGTGCCTTGCGGTTGCGTTTCGTTTGCGTTTAAACGGGGAAAAATAACGTATTTTCCACTGTCTGCAGCGAATGTCAAATTTACCTGCATTTATTAGGCTTTATGAATATGCTACTAAAACAGTTATTTCTTTCTCTCTTCCCTTCCCCCCCTTAAAACTGTGTTAATTATTAGGTGTTTAGGACAGGTTACTGCTTACATAAAGGTGAAAGTAAGACAGGAAGCTCCTTCAGTTTCCCATGTGTATAACCGGCAACCGGCGAAATCAATTTTCCGTCCGAAATATATTTATTCTATTTGCTCACAAAGGATACAATAACAGGCTTAAATAGTCATTAAGGCAGGTGGTTGAAGGCAACAGTACAACAGAGCTTGCTAAATTACTGCTCATCTGCAATTAGCTGCTACCTGTCTTAAAGCCATCCTGCATTTAGTTGCCACATTTTTAAAACGCCATTCAATAAAAACTGTTTAAAATGTTGTTTTTAAACCCCACCACCAATAAACTGCTTAAGAATCTCTCTAGTCCGGGTTTTTGTATGGTAACAGGATTCGATGTTCCGAGTTTTTAGTAAGTTTGTAAACGACCAAAATCTGTTACATTTACAATGGAGAAAACGTTTATACTTTCCCGTTTAAACGCAAACGAAACGCGAACGCAAAACACTTGAATGCATATACATGTAATGACAACTTTGTTATAAATATGTCTACATATTTTTATCTGAGTGACAAACAGTTTGGAGCCTAATCAGACGCCGGGTAACCCGGCGTCTAATCTTGCTCCAATTTGTTTGCAATTGAAATACTTGTTTTAGCGTAAACGCGTTTATTGGGAAAGAATAACATTTCTCCACAGTATAATTCGATTGCATGCAGTGTTTAAAAAAGACATTTTAAGATTCAGTATTGTCTTGATATTGCTTTTATTTGAAGCGTCTGGTATTTAAGACTAGTGGGCATTTAAATTAAGAAATTTCCGTTTAAAAAGAAAGAATGTTTGCGTTAGAGTGACGTATTTCGAGTTTAGAATAATTAATAATTATTCTTTAATCCTTTCACTTCCATTATAAATGATTCCCACTATGACATAATACACCCTCAAAGTTATTTCGTCTGCCAGTCTGATAATTATGTAGGCTAATCTACACAGGAATCATAGAAGACTAATGCGGACTCATAGATTTTGGGAATAGTTTTCAGGAGATTTATGATACTAGTATTTAGACTGATGTGAAATTGAAACCGTAAAATCGATTTACTTATAACCCTTTCACTCTCAATGACGCTTTAAAGCGCGTTTGTAACTAGTTGGGGCCTGATCAGACGCAATTAGGACCCACACAGTTTGACTGTCGTATCGACATTTATAAGGTCATACAACATTAAATATATCTTTGAAATGTGTATTGCAGAAAAAACAACATTGAAGCAGACGACAATAAAGCGATGAAGGGGTAAAATTCTCCCGAATAATTTGATCATGAAAGGGTTAAAAGTGGAACTTTACTATATATAGAGCCAAAATGGCATACGCGTGTATGCAAAGTTGAAACATCATAAAAGCTGTTTTTGCTGTTGGATAATCGGTTGTACCGTGTTTCTTTATCTGAAATAAATTTTTAAGTAGAAAATAGACTCGAATATTGCACATCGTATTTTTCCGAACAGAACCAGACAATTCACAATCAGGTTCTGTAAACATAAATCAAACACGCCAAACAAATAGATGCTTGTCGAATGCAGAACGGTTTCGGTTGGAAATAAGCCACAATGAACTTTTTTCGAATGATTTATTTCATATATTGAACACCTTTTATTGCGCGCAATATAGGAGCAAATAGGCTGTGGAAATTAACCAAGGAAACAAAATATCAATCCAGGTAAGGACCAGCGCGATCCGCAGTGGTGCACCGCGGTCCGTGACGATATCACCACGATCCGCGGTGATAACGATCGCGTCCGGCGGCGAGAACCCCGGTGAGACACCATCACGGACCCATCACTATCCGCGATGGACTGCGGAATACCTCAAATATCATGACGGACAAATACGCCCGTCCGCAGTCGCTGAAATTGCGACGGACCGCGGATTCTTTAAACATTGCGAGACTTGTACTGTATGTCTATAAAAGTTGTAAGCTAATGTTAAATAAATACGAAATACTCAAGCTGGAAACGCAACACAAACAATACATCCACCTCTAAAGCAGAACACACACACAGTCAAACCATAACAAACACACACACAAACACACACACGCGCGCAATACCATTTCTTCATTTACACACTAAATAGAAAACAACACGCAAGACAAACTTCAAGCAAAGTAAACATAGGAGCCCGCCTTGGTATGGTCAGTAGCAATCAATAATTAATTATAAATTAATTATTAACAACCACTTGGGGTTAAACCTGGGTTTAGGGGCGCCCAACCTCACTCTTTTTTCCTATATTCACCTATAAAGACGAACAGTGTACATGAAATATAAAAACCCTGTTCCACGACATTACAATAAAAAAGACCGCCAACACAGTAAGTAAATAAATGTAAAACATCTAACAAAAATTCTATGACAAAATTTTTAGTAACACGGGAAAGAATTAAACATTCAAGCCCGTGTTAAAAATAACCTTCTATGGCAACGTCAATATCAATTGTAGATTGATCGATAACCAAACGTGAAGTGCGCAGCAATATAGTTGGATCATAATCTCTTTTTAGGAAAAATCTAATACGTTTCACAAACAGGTTTTGAAAATGTATGTGTCCAAGAATCTTACGAAGTCTGTAAATCACATCACCATAAAACTCCGGATGTGAAATACCTCGCCGCAGAAAAGACTTGAAGTTACAATTATACTTGTTAATGAGAGAAAGATTTTTATAAAAGAATTTAGAAAATGTTTTACGAAGTTTATGAAATCTGTACCCCTATTTAAGAAGCTTTTCAGTATAGTTTTATTACGAATGTGGAAGCCCTCAACAGAGGTACAGGCCCTAGCAAAACGAATAAGTTGTGAAATATAAACCCCGTAAGATGTAGAACGGGGAACATCGCCATCTAGATGAGGATAATTTACAATACTAAAATCAAAATCATCTCATTTATCGTAAACAATTCATTTATTTATTAAAAGATCCAAATCTAAAAATGGTGCCGACAAATTTGACTCGTTTGTTTTATTAAGGCGTAGTTCTTTGGGTAAATAAAAGGAAACAAAGTATCAAAAAATAGGTTGTCTATATCAAAAATATCATCTAGATAGCGCGATGTATTGTTAAAGGCTTCGATCATATCTGCCGGTGTATCAGGTTTTAGACTTAGCGCATAAAGTCCCTCTCATAACAGTACAAAAATAGGTCTGCGACAGTTTGTACCCATAGGGATACCAATCACTTGGCGGTACATGGTACTCCAAAAACGTACATAAATATTATCCAGAAGAAATGATAGTGATTTACAGACATCGGTACAAGTCCACATAGTGTAATGCTTAAACCCTTTAATTGATTATTTCTAAATTATTTGCTAAATAAGTTTTCACTTATGTCAACTTCAGTCTTTGATGATAATGGAGTTTTGCGATCTGAGTTGAGTTTTTCTCGAAATAATAGGAATAAATCGGAGAAATCAGCAATCAATTTAGGTCGTTAACCCTTTACCTGATAGTCTATTTCTAGTACTGGAAATAGGTGACTACTTAAAGCATGCTGAAAAAAAGCAGAATGCGCCTTAAGGCACATTCTGCTTTATTTTCAGCCTGCTTTAAGCTATCATGTGCTTGAATATAGAAAATATTCCCTATAATATATATTCATGACTGATTAAATGGGAACTATTTTCTTCAGCAGAAGAATAAATTATGTTTGCTAAAAGGCGCTTCTATCGGGAAAAGGGTTAAAAGATTATAGTTATACAGTACCAAATGCCAAATCCATCAAAAGCATCGTACTACATTTAAAACGCGAAAAACGGTCAGAGAATTTCAGAATGCTAGACTTTATACCTTCTTTCGGTTTGAGTTGCTGCCAATCGTGTTTCATAGTTCATGACGTGACTCGTATCTTTATCTGAGCAAACATCATGTAACTCCAGAATGGGTTTGGTGGTCATTTGTACGTAAGATAAGAAGACTCTGATTGTGGATATGTCAATGCAGTGGTCTAAGGGGAAACGGTAACTGCTCTAATCGGCCCCAAACCAAGTCGGACTCGAATCAAATTGGCTCCAGATAAGAGGAAGTAAAATGAACAAATCCACCAACATTTTCTCACTCGTTTTAGCCCCAAATCCCAAATCCCATACCGTTACTTCTCGCGATTCTAATTAGTAGTAAAACCATAGACTGTAATACAGAAAAAAAGATCCAATAACCTCCATTTAAAGATTTTAGGTTTTGAAATGCTCCCCTTATCAGGAGCCATGTTTATAAAAAAATTTTTAGAGAGTAATAAGTGTGTTAACATTAGATTCTACATAAGATACGTGTTGCTGGGTGTTTTTTAGAAAAAAATATACATGTACAGTATTGGGACACATGAAAAAAGCAACTGAAATGCACTTATAATACGGACTACAATCTGCATAAATATAGCTGAAACTTACCATTATAAGGAGCTTTGGGGTCTTATTTAAATCTTATAATATGTTTTTTTTGCAAAGAACTGAGAATGAGATGCTAAAAGAATGTCGGCATTGTATATTGTTTGAATCCTGATGCAGTAACTATATGTTTCCATTGCATAAATTTCGTAGGGGTAATTTTCTAAGAGCAAATTTGACAACTTTTTTTATTGGAAACCTTTCTAATTTTTTTGTCAAATTGTTACTTAGATGTACAACATAATTAATTTTCACTCCAAATGTATGCCCCGGATATAGAACAATTGTAATCTTACAAGAAAAGATTACTTACATCGGAAAAAATGTAAACAATCGGCAGTCATATTTTTTGAAAGGTGTAATTATCATATTGAATTTTAGATATAAATTGTAATAATCTGCATTACTGTTGTTGATTTTTAATTTTATTGTATAAATCTGAATAAGTGGAGATCCTTTGAAAGCACAGAAAACAAAACAAATACTGAAAATTGCAGACTCGGTTTAATTGAGTCTGTTCATGAGCAATACTGAAATATGCAACAGTGCTCACGCCCCCTAGCACCGGCTTAAGCGGAATTCAACTTCAACTGTAAATGCGCTGAAATCAATGATTCCAAAGGACCAGAAAGTATAACAACACTCGTTGTTATTAATAATAAACCCGTTTGTATTCTATGAGGGATTTTATTGGTAAAAAAATACATAAAATGTCTGAGATGTATTTTTTAAATTACAGGGGTCTGTTGATTTACTGGTAAAATTTTCAAAGGCGGGTAAGAGGTACACATGTGTCTGGTTTTTTCCTAGACTTTATTCAATGCTCATAAAAGTTTATAAATAGGTCTATTAGGTGTATACCTCAAGAAAAATACATGTTTTGTTGAGGTTTTAATGTTTGACCATTACGGGCAGACTACCTTAACTGATTTACAGTTGGCGTAGTAGTACAGTAGTTTGGTGATTCGACAATAAGTATAAAATATATGCCCAGTGGGTCATACGATTTAAAGGCCCTCTATATTTTGCACGTTTATGTGATAAATATGTATTTGTTTAATGCAGACCCCCGATAGGAAATGGCTGCTTTTTGACGGCCCAGTTGATGCCATCTGGATTGAAAACATGAACACAGTACTGGATGACAACAAGAAACTGTGTCTGATGAGCGGTGAAATCATCCAGCTCGCCCCAACTACCAATCTTATATTTGAGCCCATGGACTTGGAAGTGGCCTCCCCTGCTACAGTTAGTTTTCACCCTTGATAAAATACAATTACTAGTAGGGGTGAGTTTTTCTTTTACAAATGGTGTTTCCAGAATAGCATATATAATAATTCTGTGGAATACAGAACTTACCAATCATATTCAATTATCTAGTTGTGAGGAATATTTATTTGTAATACATTGTAATTATTGCATGTTAAGCTATATGACTCTATACTTAGGTGTCTCGCTGTGGTATGATCTACATGGAACCATCCGGTCTTGGCTGGCGCCCTATAGTCAAGTCATGGTTGAATGATCTGCCTTCAACACTCACAGAGATGCACAGGAGCACTATCAGTGACTTGTTTGAGAGGTTTATTGACGCCTGCATAAAGATGATCAGGAAAGGAGGAATAAAGGAACTTGCTCCAACCACAGACACAAACCTGGTCAAGTCGCTCATGAACCTGATGGACTGTCAGATGGATGAGTTTAAAGATGAAGCAAAGATTTCCCAGATGGAGGAGCATGAGATTATGACCTGGCTGGAGGTAAACACAAATTGGTTCTGTAGATAATTATTCCTTTTTATACAGTCATGAATATGACCCATATAAATATTTCCTATATCCTAGCAAATAGTTACTTAAAGCAGGCTGAAAGTAAAGCAGAAATCGCCTTCCTTATAACCTTCTTTAAATGTAACTCTTCAACAGTTTCATCTTGTGCATTTTCTCCAACATGTTTGTATGTAAGAATTCTATGGTAACTATTTCAGAGTATGTTCTTCTTTGGACTAACCTGGTCTATTGGAGCGTCTTGTTCAGATGAGGGCAGAATCAAGTTTGACAAACTCGTCAAGGAGCTGATATCTGTAAGCTAGCATATCCCCATGTTGCTTTCAAATCACCCTTTTCTCAATTTGTAAGCTCCTGTGACCACTACTTGAAGTATCATGAAAATCTCAGAAGACAGATGGTTGCATAAAGCAGGATAAAAAGCCTTTAGGAGCTGTCTGCATTATATTTATCCTACCTTATGTAATCACCTGTACTTAAGACTATCACAAGAAGATCTATTGAGTGGTCATTCAATTCATACAAGAGTATACATATCTTTTGTAACAGGATACCTGTGTAGAGTACTTTGTTCTATGTGACCAATGTATACCCAAATCAGAGGCATTCAAATGAGCCCTTTAATCATGGTCTACACTGTTTGGCATTGAATAAATAAATTGCAAAACAACCCTTATAGTCAAAAGTTGATTTTACATAATTGGAATCTGAAATGGTGTATTGAAAGTTTCAGGGATGAAAGAGTTAACTCTTTACATGCTAGGTATTTTTTCCTTCTGCACAAATGGTTGTCTGCAATTGTTAAAAAATAGAATTTTCTCATTTTTTTTAAAACAATCAGAGTGTCAAACAGTTTGGATCCTGATTAAATACCGTGTTACGCGGTGTTTCAGCTGAATCAACACTGCTTGCAAAGGTAATCACTGTGGCTCAAATCGTGCAACGAGTTAATTCAAGATTGACTGTGTCTTATTTAAGATCAGACATCCATTAATCTAACATTGTACTATCTGTGTACAGGGTGGTATGACTGAGGAAACGAGGATCAAGCTTAGTTTGCTCGAGCTGGTAGAGCCGCCCATGAAGCCCTACATGAACCCATTCCCACTCAACGGCCGTATTTATGACTACAAATTTGTGACAGAGGTGAGAATAGAGCTGTCATCATTATTGTGTAATGTTATTTAACAAAATTTGAGTGAGGTTAACGAAGAAAAAACCCACAACAGTTTGACATGTACTATGCTTAACATATTTTGTAATTTACATTGTTAACTAATCTTTTAAAATTGATTTGATATCATTATAGTGTTTTGTTCCATTTTCATTTGGGTCATGAACAAATTTACCTTTAAAGAGTGTTAAAAGACAAGACCAAAAAGTGCCACTCTGCAGTTGACTATTATGATCATTCTAAATAGGTTTTTTAATATTCCATGAGAAATGCTACTGAAAGCAAGATGAATATATAAGACAGAAAGCTACTGCTGGAGCTTTCTACTTTACTTTCATCTGTCTTTAAGCAGTTAACTTTCATATACTCTTGCATATAACGTTAACTTTCTTTACAATAGGGAGCTGGCAAGTGGGTGCCATGGACAGAGGAATTGAAGGATACCCCGCCTATTGCCAAGGATATGATGTTTAATGAGATCATTGTACCCACTGTAGACACTGTCCGCTACACTACACTCATGAACATACTCATCCAACATCAGAAATCCGTTCTGTATGTAGGCCCAACTGGTACGGGCAAAAGTGTCTACATTACTGTAAGTGATAAATACGAAAGACTCAAGCAGGAAACGCAACACAAACAATACACCCAACTCTCAATCAGAACTCACACAGTCATACCATCACTTATGACTTGTATAGATGACATGTTCGTATTCAAATATTAACCTAATAAATACACAAAAGTTTCTAGATCTTTAAAGTTTGGATCCAGATCTGATGTTAAGATACTGATCAGGAGCTCGAATCTTATTCTGGATTCTTTAAAGAACTAAAGTGCCCAATTCAGAATCAAAGCACAATGCCTTTTTGTGTAGAAAAGATTTATTTAAAATTCAAAGGGGTTAGTTTGGTTTCAACACATTTACAGATGTAAAATTTATAAATACAATATGAAAGCATATAAAATATTCTTTCCTAATAAACTTGTTTATTATAAAAACCTTATGTCCATTGCAAAAAGTTTTGAACTAGATCAGGTGCTCCAATACCCAGCATCATATCAGGTTCTAAACTGTTTGCTATTCAGATTAAAACTAATTTTTATATTGTTCAAACAGTTCACATTTTCTCTGTAATTGCATATGCCTTGTATTTAGTTTGATTAAAGCAGGAAATATTAAGGTATTGTCCACTGTAGCTCCTATCACCCTAAAAAATTGCAAGACATAATGATTGATGCATTCCTTATCATAAAGAAATTTAGAGCTGAAAATATATGTTTCTGTTACCAGAATATACTGTTCTGAGTAAGTTTTAGAATATACCACACCAACAAACAGAAATCAGGGACGTTGAAAGATATTTATTTTATGTAAGTCAACCTTATGGTAAGTGATCAGTCATTGAAATGTTTTGAAATCTATTAGGAATAAACTATAGCAGAGAGCTCTTATGGCAGCATTCTGTATTATTTTCATCATGCATTAAACAACAACATGCATTAAAGACACTCAATGGGTCAATCGTTGAATGGTTGCTTGATACAAGATTGACTGAAGTATTCAACATGACCATATGAAAAATATAATCTATAGGTCTGTAGTTTTATTTGAACAAGCACTTTTTTCACGGTTCCCTTCAGTGTTTTTTATACCACAGGACTTCTTGCTGAATAGACTGGACAAAGAAACATACAAACCCAACATTATCAACTTCTCTGCCCAGACTAGTGCTAGCCAGGCCCAGTACATGATCATGTCCAAACTGGACAAGAGGAGAAAGGGAGTGTATGGTCCACCCCTGGGCAAAAAGGCTGTATGTATATTGTCACTACAAAATAATGTATGGTTTTCATTAATTTCTTTAAAGATGTGACATGTTTTGTTTTCATTACTTCATAGCCTGTTTCGTTTCTTGTTTTGAATACAGGTGACTGCATAAAGTAGGTTGAAGTAAAGCATAATGCACCTTACTTTCAGCCTGCTTTAAGCTTCCACCAGCCATGAAAGTTTTTCTTACGGTACTTGTTCATGGCTGTACAAAATACCTTTTTAGTTCAGTTGAGGAATGAATTCAATGAACCTTAAAGTTTATCTATGGATTAATGAGTTAAACACTGAGTAATTATTGTGTGCTGAAAATTTTGCCGTCTGAAGTTCAGAGTAACAAGTTGTTTGTGATCTGATCAGGCCCCTTACAAAGTGAAACATGATCTTGATAAACATTTTTGCAAAAGTCTTCAATTTTGTTTTCAGTGTTGAAAGAGTAAACAGTCAACAAAATAATGTCTAAGTATGATTAGCTAGTGAAACTAATAACGTAAAAATTTGTAAAATATTAACATACGCCCCATTCAAATTCATTGCAAAAATGATGTTCAAATCGCGTAAATGCTATTTTTTGAGATGGCGAGACTTGTGGGTGAGTTTCGCAGAGGAAACGGGGCATATGCATTTTTCATTCGCGAATTAATCTTTGGAACTCGGACAGCAAACGTTTGGTGGATTTTTCAAAAAAAAAACTTAACCGATGAATATCTTCCTATTAGCGGAAACTATGATTACCGACTTAGATTCTTCTTTATTAATAAACAGCAGCTGTCTGCTTTACTTTATGACAAAAAATCGATATATTTATCCTACTTTGAAACTGACGTCATTTCCAAATGACAAAAAATCGGCATTTTCGCGCCAAACTGTCAAGTTGATGACATTAGAATGTAAACAATGGAACTTAACTTTTACTTTCAAATGTACACAGCTTTAGTAATGCGGTCATGACTGTTCCTTATAGGGTACACATTATTCGTGTTATCAACCTCTAATGTGGTTTAAAATACATGCGTACTTACAAAATGTACATTTAATATTAGAAATTACAGCAAATATATTGTAAATATAAGAAATGAACTTATTTTTTGTACCGGCGGTAGTGGCCCAATGGTAACACCATTGCACTACGGTACCAGGGGTCGTTAGTTCGATCCCCAGCCGGACCAGCGGTCTGACTAGGGGATTTTTTCTGAATCCCCGATGATGTACAGGAATGTCCTTGAGCAAGACATGTACCGCGAATTGCTCCTCTCCACCCAGGGGTTAAATGGGCACCTGTGAAGGGTCTGGGTCGGTACTGCGGCTGCATTTGACTGCGCCATATGTTAGCAGTGCTCAATATTGTAGGTAAGATGGCTCAATGATCAGGGGAGTAAATGTACAGTCGGCTGAGCGGTCATTCGGACTGAAAGTAGACTTTAACTTAGTATATACATGTATATATATTTTTTTTGTCTTTCAAGCGAAATAAACGACAGAAAATTAGCGGAAATTACCATTAATCGCGCTTTCATTTCTTATTTAAACACTTTTTTGGTACAATGAAAATGGCTTTATGCCCGTTTTCTCCACGCGTATGCATTTTACGCCTTTAATTTATTCTTTCGAGGAAGAAAACAGTTTCTATTTATAAAGTCATGAATATGTACCATTACAAATATTTCCCTTATCCTAGCAGATGATAGCTTAAAGCAGACTGAAAAAAAAGCAGATTGAACTTAAAGCATTCTAATTTATTTTTAAACTGCTCTAAGTGGTCACCTATTTTCAAAACTAGAAATGGGATAATGACCGAAATATATCAAGATATTAAATTTCCAATATTAATTAAAACGTATTGCTTATAAATTACTTTAGTGTGAGGATAACTTTACATATATGTAAAAGATATGGGGTTTTATCAGATTGTGTTTGTGGATGACTTGAACATGCCCATGTTGGAGCCGTATGGTGCACAGCCTCCCATAGAACTGCTGCGACAGTGGCTTGACCACTGGACTTGGTATGACATGAAGGATGTCGTGCCCATCAATCTTACAGACATTCAACTCATATCTGCCATGGGCCCACCAGGTGAGAGGGGTCTACAATTGTTTGTAAATATGTGAAAAAATATATTTCAAAGGGGAAGATATAATACTTTCTTGTTGAAATGAAACGTAAAACAATGTACAGCAAAATTTCTCCACTGAAAATAAGGTTAATTGATTGTATGAAAAAGAGGTGGTTGCTTAAAACAACGTGAAAGCAAAACTGCAAGCTCCTAAATAAGCTATTTGTTTTACTTTCACCATGCTTTATTCAGCCACCTGCTTTCAACACAAAACAATTACTTGGATTTAGTGGTCGTTATAAAGGTTTATACTGTATAGAGAAAAGGCATCGAAATAAAGAAAGTAGCATGTTTTTTAAAGTACTGATGGTTTAGTAAAACCTGCGTTGCAAACATTTAAACTTTATCAGATGCCAGGTAACGTTGGTGTTTTCTAAAACTTCAACCATTTTGCAATTAACTTGTTGATTTTTTAAGCACGAAAGGGTTTATTCGGATGGAGTTCGGTCTTCTCCTCTGTAAAAATAGCATTCATTTGTTTTACCCAAACACTCATACCATCAAACATTATGATTCAGAATAATAACAATACCTCTAAATATTGTAACACCTTTTTCAACGCTCAATATTTTTAGGGACTGGATAATCGATGAACATGGCAATAGTTCAAGCTTATTGAACAAAATCTTCCAAGTTTTTGTAATGCAGGTAAAAAATTAAATTGAAACACTTAAAAAAGCAACCAAATTCAAAGATTGGAATCTAAATGTATTCCATATGATTTGAACATGGTGGTCCTGTTGAAAAATTCATTCCAAAATAAATTCATGCTTCTTTTTTATAAGGTGGTGGTAGAAATCCATTGACACCTAGGTTCATGAGATTCTTCAACATCATTAGTATCAACGAGTTTGACGATGATGCCATGATTACCATTTTCAGAAATATCATGGATTGGCATGTCACATTAAGGTAAATGTACAATTAACTATTTCCTTCATAGTTGTATACAGTGTTAGTCTTTACTATTCTATCTTTCAGAATGTACTCTTCCATTACCTAAAGAACTACAAATCTACTTTGAATTTCGAGGGTTAGTTCCAAAAGTATTAATATAAACACTATTGCAAACAGTGCAGGCTCTGTTCAGAGGGCTCCTATATGAGCCCTCTGATCTGGGTCCACAATGTTTGCAAATGATATCTTGAGATTGTTGTAAGCATAATGTTGCACAGTAATATTTTATGCCCCATAGTATCTGTAGATGCGGAGGCATATAGTGATTGTCCTGTCCGTCCGTCCGTCCATAACAGGTTAACTAGATTTACCGTTTCGTCTAGCTTTAACACTGCTTGGATACTTATACAGTTGTTGCATTGGACCATTCCCAATCAATCAATATCATCCACCCATTTTTTTGACATTACCATGAACTTATTTTGATTTAGAGTAAAGTAAATTGGCTATTTCTTAGTTAACTAGATTTTACTGTTTCTTCTAGCGTCAACATAACTGACTACAATGCTTTATTACTTATACAGTTGTTGCCTTGGACCACTTCCAATCAACTCAAATTACCTAAACTTGATTTTAACCTTGACTTTGACCTAATTTAGGCTTAGAATATGTTAAACTGGCTGTTTCTTGGTTTATTAGATTTTACTGTTTCGTCTAGCATCAACGCTATTAACTACAAAGCTATGATACTTACAGTGGCTGCCTTGGACAATTACCAGTTCACCAATATAAGCCAACCTCAATTTCACCTTAATCAGGATCTTGATCTAATTCAGAATATATTGTCAAGAATGCCACCGGGGACACATGTGTTTATTGAAAACGGTCGTGTTTGTATTGTTAATGACAAAGTTGTAAAATCTCTACAATGTTTGTTACGGTATTGTTAGCTTCTATGGTGTTAGTTGTCAAACTTTTTGTAATACATGTAATATATTACTGTAATTATGTGTGATCTGTTGGACTTTTGATGTTTGTAGACACACCGAGATGTAAGTACAGGTGGGAAACTCCATGTTGGAATCACCCACATGAAAAACTAGAATCAGGTCAAGTGATCAAATCTCTAGTCAAATCTGAAACTCACATCTAAAAGTCTTACTCAAACTGTATTGCAAATTTGGAGCCACGTATAACCGAGAAATAAGGTCCACTATTTAAATGCTTATGATTTTTTATTTTTCTTATTTGAAAAGCAATGTTGGCTTAACTCTTTCTCCATAGCTTGTTTGCAATGTTTAAGACAGGTAGTTGCTTAAGGCAGGCTCAAAGTAAAATAGAAAGTTCCTGAAAGGATATTTCTGCTTTAGTTGAAGCTTGCTTAAAGGAACCATATGCCAGGTTGCAGAAATAATTTTCCAGTATCTCTTTAAACCATTACTCAATGGCCTCTTTCTAGTTTAGAAAAAGAATCCCACTTAAAGCTGGTTGAAAATAAATCAGAATTTGCCTTAATTTTCTTTCAGCCTGCTTAAAGCTACCCTCTGATTTAGAAACTTTTGTGTTGGTGTTTATCCATTAATGTTTAAATCGGAACTATTTCCTTGAGTGGGGGAATAATTCAAAGGCATAAAAACGTGTATTTATGGGGTAATTGGGTTAACAGACCATGTTATAAGAATAAAGGCGTTCATATGGAGGAAAGGGTCATTTGATAACACAAACTCACTTTGACTGCTAAATTTAGCCTAAAGGATGAATTACTCTTAAATGCCATTTCTATGTTCATAGGCAATAGATCATGTTATAGAGAATCAGGTGCGAGTCTTAACATTTAGGAATGGATATATATAACTTCGATTTAGTAGATTTGCTTTTCACATGCTTTCAATTTGAACAAGTTTCCCTAGAACAACAAAAAGTATTTTTATGAAATAAATTAAATCATATCAGCTTAACAGAAATTAATGAGCTGAAATTAAGGTACAGTGAATAAAACAGTTAGGGGAGACTATTTATGTAGGCTCGTGTTAACCCATTGCATGCTGGGTATTATTTGGCGGCAATTTTAAAATGTCATCTGCAACGGTCATAACTCAAATATTTGCAAAAGATTTTTGCAGTTTCTGATAGAATATTGACTTAGCTGCAAACAGTTTTGATCTTAGATCAGGCAAGATCAAAACTGTTTGCCTAGAGGTACACCTAAAAGTGTATCCCGCATGAAATGGGTTAAAAGTGGATGATGTATGCATTATCCATATTCATTACAAATAAAAGACAAATGGAAAACCACAATAGGGGGGAACAAATACTGGTCAAATTATACACTAAAAACAATAATATTTTCCTGTGCACTATTTGTTTCATTGGTGTAGTCTTGCTGTATAATTTTCACAAAGTTTATGTTCTTGTATGTCACAACTCTGTGTGTTGATGAAGACTTGTCTGTGTTTTCATGTCCAGGGTCAAAGGTTATACAGAGTTTGAGTTTAGTATGAAACCGTTCTTAAGCATTCGATCTTAGACTCAACTCAAACGCTTAATAACCTGGGGCCCAGTGTACTGTTTCCGATGGCTTGTCTCACATTCACTATGGCAAACTATGCAGACTCTTTTTTCAGAGTGTTCCTTAAGTAGCCCTCTGATCTGGGTCTGCAGTGTTGGTAAATGATGTATATGTTTGATTCCCATACAGTATTGCTTAAGACAGGTACCTGTGTAAAATTGAGAGTAAAGCAGAAAGCTCTTAAAGACTTTGCATCAGTCCTTTCATGGACTACCCCCCCCCCCCCTACATTGTCTGGATAGAAGTGAATTTTTGGTGAATTTTTAACTGTATCACATGCCTAATTTACCTACTGAGGCCCAGCTTATACATGCTATAGTGATTTTAAATGGTTATTTCTAACCAAACTATCAAATATAAAGGTTGGGTCTCACACGAGAAGCTTAAATGGTTCTTTGCTACCCACATGTCAATAAGATCCATGCTTTTTGCAAGGAAATTATCTGGCAAGACGTTATGATCGAAAGGTCGTCAGGAGATGTCTTTAAAGTACATTAAATTTGCAAATTCTTGGTTTTCTTGTAAGTTCATTGATACTATTTCACTTGTTCATCTACAATATAAGAAGAGAATGTCTATGACGTACACATTATGCATTTATTTGTTTGTAGTGGGTTCAGTGATGAATTCAAGCCGTGTATTGACCAGATCGTACAGGGAACACTGATGGTTTACCAAGAGGCCATGCAGCAGCTGCTGCCGACACCGGCCAAGTCCCACTACCTGTTTAACACCAGAGACTTTGGCAGAGTTATCCAAGGCGTTCTACTCTCCACACCAGAAACAATGGAAGCACCTGCTTCAATGAAACGCCTCTGGGTACATGAGGTAAGTGAATAAGAATGTTCTTATTGGTTATAATACTGTTATTTCTTTACTTGTTCTGCCTTTTAATCTTACTTAAAACGAATGTCTTATCAAAGCAGTCAATATTTTGTCATTGGGATTTAAAAGGTTTAAGCTGAAGTTAAAATTTGATAGTGAAATTGTTAGTTTGATTGAGTTAGGTTTTACGGCACCGCGTCACATAAAATGGCCATATGGCGCCGAGAAACGACTACATTTACATTAACATCAAAACAAACAAAACACTCGAAAAAGTAAGAAAAACAACACGGCAAGACAAACATTAAGAGGCTCCACCATTACATACATGTGGGAATGATTTCAGGAAGATGATTTTGGCTAATCCCATTCGTTGCCTGCAGCGCATGGGATCAAATAAATACGAAAGAATCAAGCAGGAAACGCAAAAACGAACAATACACCCACCTCTCCAGCAGAACACACACACACAGTCATACCATAACAAACACACACACACACACGCGCAATCCCGTTCTTTCATCTACACACTAGAAAACAACACGCAAGACAAACATAAAGCAAAGTGAATATAGGAGCCCGCCTTGGTACGGTCAGCAGCAATCAATAAGTAATTATAAATTAACCATTAACAACCACTGGGGGTTAAACCTGGGTTTAGGGGCGCCCAACCTCACTCTTATCTCCTATATTCACCTATAAAGACGAACAGTGTACATAAAATATAAACCCTGTTCCACAACCTTACAATCAAAAAGACCGCCAACACAGTAAGTAAATACATGTAAAACATCTAACAAAAATTCTATGACAAGATTATTAGTAACACGGGAAAGAATTAAACATTCAAGCCCGTGCTAAAAATAACCCACTATGGCAACGGTCAAATTGTACTAAAGCGACTAGTCTGTTGTCACGAGTAACTGTAAGACATGGGTGGGTTCAGGGTACGACAGAGAGGGAGAGCACGAAAGCACGAAAATCCGACATAACTCTCCCGGTTAAGGACGGCTTTAGAGATACATCTTCATGTAGTGCTAAGCCCTGTCTATCGTCGCACGACCAAAGAGGAAAGCATAGTTATCAATTGTAGATTGATCGATAACCAAACGTGAAGTGCGCAGCAATATAGTTGGATTATAATCTTTTTTGAGGAAAAATCTAATACGTTTCACAAACAGGTTTTGAAAATGCATATGTCCAAGAATCTTACGAAGTCTGTAAGTCACATCACCATAAAACTCCGGATGTGAAATACCTTGTCGCAGAAAAGACTTTAAGTTACATTTATACTTGTTAATGAGAGGAAGATTTCTATATAAGAATTTAGAAAAAATGTTTTACGAAGTTTATGAAATCTGTATCCCTGTTTAAGAAGCTTTTCAGTAATAGTTTTATTACGAATGTGGAAGTCCTCAACAGAGGAACAGGCCCTAGCAAAACGAATAAGTTGTGAAATATAAACCCCGTAAGATGTCAAAACCATCGACCCGCCTTCCTTTTAGCTCTTGGCAGAGGGGATAATCTCGGTCTTATAAACAGAAAAGATCGTCTATGACAATTAAGCCCCAGAGCCACGACAAGGCAGGAAGATCTCAGGGGGTGAAATGGTTAGATAATTCCAGTTAAACTCTTCTCTCTTTACCCCTGATAAGAAAGTTTATCTTTAGTGTAAAACTTAAAATAAGATGAAAGCAAATCATAAAGTTCTTACATACAGTTACTCCTTTAGGTATATGTTTTGGGGGTCATTATATAGAGGTTAAAATGTATGTCAAAGGTTAATGACTTAGTGATTAATAGTTTATCTATTTTTACCCAAATTTCCTAAACAAAGAAGACATATTTGTACAAGTTCCTGATATTTTATCCAGGTTTTTCGTGTCTACTATGACCGTTTAGTTGATGACAAGGATCGGGATTGGTTGTTCACCTTTACCAGGGAGGTGTGTAAAGAAAATCTTCGAGAGGACTTCGATCAGCTGTTCAACCATTTAGACTTTGATAATGATGGTAAAGTGACGGAGGACGACCTCCGTAGTTTGGTGTATTGTGACTTTGCAGATCCCAAATCAGAAATTAAATACTATGTAGAAGTGAGGGACTTAGAACAGCTCCGCCATGTTGTTGGGGGCTACTTGGAAGAGTTCAATAACATGAGCAAAAAACCAATGAACCTTGTATTATTCAGGTATGTCACAGGCTACAGTCATAACCTAAATAAGGCCCAGTTGCCGATTTGTGCCTAAAACAATGCATAACGGACTTTTGGGGTCTTCCTCCGTCTACAATAGCTGGGCGTCGCGATATAACTGTAATAATGTTGAAAGCGACGTAAGTGCAAAAAAAATATAATGACTACTAACTTTTGTAAATTAATAGGTTTTTAAGACAGGTGAAAGCAATGGTCGTATTCGAATCATCGAGTTTGTTGTCAACGAAAAGTGGGCGGAGCAAATGCGCGAAGATTTACTGATGTCAACGATTTTGGCCCGACTCGAATAGAAATTGTAGTCAACGAAAACATTGTACTTCCGGACGAATGGAAATGAATCAAACACCTGTTAAAACAGTCGTAACGCTACCAATTTTTATATACGCATATAATGCCATGTGATCTGGATCCATTCGATTAATTGAGAGGGTCTTTATGTTTGTTTTATCTAGTGACACTAATCACACGGTCACGTGACTAAATCAACGCTCGATTTTAGGGTTTGACAACATTTTGTCAACGGAAAACGTCAAGTGGGGATTCGAATAGAACTTGTTGACAACTTTTCCAACTAACGCAATAGTTGTCCTGATTCGAATACGACCAATGTTACAGTAAAACAGAAAGCTCCTTTTGATTGAGATTAAATGATAAAACATGAACCATGAACTCCCTCTATACTTGTCCCCTTTAGAGTATTGTGCGGGCAACATTTTTTTCCGTTGCAAACTTCTAGTGTATTGAGGGTTAATTATGTATTTGTATCTATTATCCTTAAACCCCATTCATTTATTCATGCATATAAACTAACTTACGTTTGCTGTATTTGTCTTTTAGATTTGCCATTGAGCATTTATCCAGAATTTGCCGTATAATGAAACAGCCCCGTGGCCACGCTCTACTTGTAGGAATAGGCGGCTCAGGCAGACAGTCATTGACAAGACTTGCAGCACATATGGCTGAATATGACTTATTCCAGGTAAAAGTACAGTTCTGTCTAACATAAACAAAGCACATTTTCATCCTGATAGATTTCCATTTAAAGTAGGATGAAGATAAAGCTGGAAGCCTTTTATAAAAGAAACACCATTTCAGACAATGGGATAACAGTTTGGTTTGAATCTTTTCATGTGTGTAGTATTTATAGTTTGACATTTATAAGCCGTGAAACCATAGTACATCATCAACCACGTTTTGTCGTATTTTCACAATTGTTTGTTTTAGGTTGAAATTTCCAAATCTTACACATCTACTGAGTGGCGTGAAGATTTGAAGAGAATCTTGAGAAAATCCACGGAGACTGACAACCATGCTGTTTTTCTCTTCTCAGATACACAGGTAGGGATTGATTTAATTTAGTTGACCTTGACACTACAGACAATGTCGACCTAAATTGGTTACCATTATTGGTCCGTAGGAGGTTAAATGAAACATCAGAGACTGAATATACAGCGATCTAACACAATGTCTTGGGTAGCATTTTCATTGTATTCATTTGCAATGATTGTAATTTTTGAAGGACTGAGTTTTGCTATTTGGGTCATGTGTGAATGATTATGCAGAGAAATATGAGAAAACTTCAAAGTATATAATATTGAATTGATCTTAGATATGATATTAGGTGGACACTGTGGAGAGTCTTTCGGCAATGTGTATATTTCAGCACATTGATCAAGTTTTAAAGATTATTGTAACGTAACAATCAGTCCTTATAAGGAAGTTTTTATTTGACAGATAAAACAAGAATCCTTCGTGGAAGATATTAACAACTTGTTGAATGCTGGTGAGGTGCCAAACTTGTACCCTCTGGATGAGAAACAGGACATCTGTGAGAAGATGAGGCAGCTGGACAGGTAAGAGCCCCAAAACTCTTCTGTGTTCTGAGTTTCAAATATTTAACCCTTTACCCATTGTCTGTTTCTGGTTTTAAAGACAGGTTAACATTTAAAGCAGGCTGGAGGTAAAGCAGAATGCGCCTTAAGGTGCAGTCTTCTTTACGTCCAACCTGCTTCAGCTATTATGTGCTAGAGTTTAGAGAATAATTCTTATGTTACAATTCTATGAATGTAAACATTTGAACTATTTATCTTCAGTGGAGGAATACATTATATGCGCTTAAATGCCCTTCTGTGGGGGGAAGGGTTAAAGAAACTTTTATGGCATAAAAATTGATAGTTTTACAGGTTTATAAAGGGATTTACTTTATAAACAGTTGTTTTAATTTTACAATGACGTTTTCAATGAACATACACAAAACTTTATCATCAGTTGGAACAGTTTAGTTACAGTATATACAAATTCAGATGTAATAGCTTTGTAGGTTCTGGGTTTGTTATGGCAACTTTTTTGAATGTCGATTATACTGTGCATGATAATAATTTAGCATATATATAAAACAAAGCACAAGTTAAAACTCCTTTAAATAAATGGTATACACTCCATGTCGAACCAGATCAACCATCTTATTTGAAGCACTATGACTGATCAGGTTGTTTTGCAATTTGATAGATAACATTCTGTTGACCGTTACCAACACCCACTTCTCGCATTATGGGTATCTACTTCTTAAATATAACATTGGTTATTAAAACAAAAACAAAACATCACACGGGACTGAGGACAGGCACTTGCCAGACAGATCATAAAAGAAAAAGGTGCAGATCCTGATCAGACAGCTCCTGAAGGAGCTGTCTGATCTGGATCTACACTGTTTTAAAAGTTTTAGTATAGACTTACAGCAGGAAAACGGGTTATCTGACAAGTGGCAAGTAGCCTGGTCAAAAGGGGCTTCTGATGTGGGTCAACATGTCTTACGATAAGACACATCTATCACAGCTATCTCATCATGGCTGTTATGTGTTTTAATATTTAGCATTTCTATTATAAGTAATAGCTATTTTACTGGAATAAACATAAACAGATTAACTAATAATATCTATGTTTATTTTGCTTCTTTCCATTAAACTCATCATTGAAGTTCATTATGTTTGGTATTTCAGTGTACATTCAAACTTGTTTAAGATGGCTGCTAGAATGTATATGAAATAGTTGTCTTAACTAGCTGTGTGGCAACAACTAAATGCAGGAAAAAGTAAATAAAAAACTTCTTTAGGTGCTTTTTGGTTTCCTTGGCCTGCATTAAGCAGTTATCTGTTTCAACAGAAATTCTCAAAACAATAGCAACTTTAAACGAGTGTGACTGTATTGCCATAGAATAGAATTGAAAATTAACATGTTATGATTTGTTTGCATAAATAAAATAGGATAGCCCGACAGAAGGCTAACGAGTAAGTAGATTGGTCACTGATATTGTACAGTGTAAACCATTGGTCAGTACTTGTCAAACCTTGTCGATGTAAAGCTGGATTAGATTTACCTTAACTCATGTGTTGAGAGCTTCACAACACGTATCACTTAATGTTTTATTGCTGTCAAAATAAGTTGTTGGAATTTGATTTATAATTTTTCAGTGTAGTGAAAATTAAAAACAATTAGTTTCTAGCTTAATGACCGCTCAGTAGAAGATGCGTATGCAGTCTTAAAGACATGTAGCATCTTAATGTAGAATGAAAGAATTTAAGAAAGTTTTTTGGGAGCTTCTGCATGCCTTGTGTTCTGCATTAAACATGCACTTGTCATTAAATATGTACATGCTTGAATACTTGATGAGTGGAAAAGTGTCTCTGTGCTTTTGAACACATGTAGACTAAATGGAAAAAAAATATGAGTGTCCTTAAAATGGAAGCCAAAGTATCTGTGGAACCATTTGCTACATTAGTCAGTTAAGCCTCCTATGCAGAATACTATTTAGATAATTTCCCCATAGCTTGTTTTCAGTGTTTAAAGCAGGTGACTGTTTAAAGCAGGCTGAAAGTAAAGCAGAAGGCTCATGAAGAAGCATTTTGCTCTGCTTTACTTTAAACCTGCTTTAAGCATCCACTTGCCAGCACGTTTTCTATGGCTCTCTATCAAGAGATGGTAGAATCATAAAGAGCTATTTCTATGAGCAGGTAAAGGCGTCGAAAGGTTCTTGAATTGAAACTTGCTATAAATTGACACAAGTAGTATTGAATATGCAAGATCTTGTAAGTTTAAACATATTCATTTCCAGAAATACATATGATTACATTTATACATGCTAGCGTAAATAGACAATACTTAGGAAAAAGATTGAAACGAAAGAATAAACTTATTGAGTTTCTCTCCTTAGATGTCATGTTGGTGTCTGCCAAGAGATTATATAGAAAGTGATTTCACATGGCGCATTTAGCATCATGACCCTTAATTCATTTGTGACATAACATAATTGAATATGTGAGAATATACATTACATCATTTTGATCACTATCTGTTAAATAACCCTTTGTGTATAGTAAATAACATATATTATTGTGGCAATTACTCAGCGAATTTCTGAGTAATGCTGCCATGATTTAAGACCAGCATATTAAAGGAACTGTTAATTTCATCAAGAGTTTGAGAGGAGTTGCAATGATCCTTTCATAAAGTAGATTCCGTATATGGCATCACCAGCATCAAGCAAGCTATTATGGTGATATTTATCGCCATTAGTGATAGTCTATTTTAAACTTTATAAGCTATTCTCCAGCCTATGTGGTTCTACCATATATTATATTATACTGTATGTGCCATCTTTCAACAAAACATAAACACCCAGCCTCAGTATCTTCTTGTACATTTTAAACAATTAAATTTTTTCACACTAAATGTTGATGCAGTCATTTTAAATATTGTAATGTGACGTTTGTTCAGTCCGCACAATATTTTCTAGCGAAAATGTAAATGTTCACAAGAAATTGTGCTTTCTTCCACATGTAATTCACAACAGTAAAGATGTGTCATCTAAACAAAGTCAGACTATATTTTATTGAAATTTTGAAGTGGGCATTCAATTCTGTGTTAGTTGACTGTTAAAGACAAAGAGATTTTAACCAGTTCACGGCCACATTTTATCATCTACTTTAATCCCTTTGTCTGCTTTAAAATGTTGCCTAAACTACTATTTCAAAGTCAGATTTGAATCAATTTGACAGAAGATATAACCATACAAGTGTCAAACATTTTAGAATCTGATCAAACACCACATAATGCTAGTAACTTATGGCATTGAAAGGGTGAAACACATATTGCTAATTAGCACAGGATACAAATAGTGCAGAGTGCCCTGTTAAAGACGTCCCTAGATGACCTTTCGATCATAACGCCTTGCCAGACAATTTCCTTTTTGCAATAATCATGGATCTTATGGACATGTCGCTAGCAAAGAACCATTGAAGCTTCTCGTGTGAGACTCTACCTTTAAATTTGATAGTTTGGTTAGAAATAACCATTGAAAATCACTAGAGCATGAGTATAATCTGGACCTCACCAGGTAAACTGAGATTGTGCTGCACATGATTTGAAAGTTACATTGACACCTCCAGAACAATGGGGTGGTGGTCCCTCAATGGACTGGGGAAAAGTCTTTAAGAGCTCATTGTACTAATTCTGTCCTGTAAAAGCTATCATATATATGAACCCTTGCTCCATAGCATGTATTTAGTTTTGAATACAGGTGGCAACTAAAAACAGGTTGGAAGTAAAACAAAATGTGCCTTAAGGCACATTCTGCTTTACTTTCAACCTGATTTAAGCTACTATTTGCTAGGAAAAGGAAACATTTTCTTATGGTGCACATCCATGACTGTATAAATTGGAACTTTTTTTTTCATGTTAGGAAATATTACTTATGCACATTCTATAGAACAGTTGTTGAATAGAGGTTATTAATCAATCACTCACCAGTCACTCACTGTCAGCTACTGTTAGATATTGCAGTTCAGCATTAGAATGGAAGAACACATGTTTTAGAATACACCAGTTGCTTCAAGCAATAATAATGATGCAGGAGAGGAGAAGGAGAATGCTCTTCCTGTTCCAAGGAAATGCTCTTAAAATATCCATTGCAAACAGTACTCGTGGGTATTTTGTGGGCAACTAGTATATTTTGTAAGTATGATATAGGATCAGGCAGTGTAAATACAAATGAGCAAGCCATGAGAAAACCAGATGTTTTTGCATTGCAAATAGTTAAGACCCACCCAAGCCGCAACATCATATTGTAGTCTGCATCTACATTGTTTACAATCACAAGTGTCTACATAGTTTTTAGCAATATTATATACATTGATAAGTAGTATAGCCCGAACTCAGCTGGAGAGTCTGAGATGATGACGTGCAAAAATTCTAAGTGTTTTAAGATTTAAGAAAAACGATTTAATATAATTTCCATTTCCATAGTTGCCTATGTTGTTGATATTTTTCTTTTATAGGTTACTTAGAATATAGAACTCATGACAGTCAATGAAATCAATAATTTTGAATTGTATTTTAGCTTTATATCTCTTACCAATACCTTTTTGAATAATTAAGTTTATGTATGAAATAGTACCTAATGAATAGTTTTCAGTCAACTAGTGTGAAAAGGTTGTATTACATGGTAACTCAGGGGTGTTTATCTATGCCATTGTGACACCAATAATGAGACATGTTTGACTATACTAGGTTGGCAAAACAGCGAGCTAAAGGAGAGTAAGTACAGTGCTCCCTCCTTACAACGGCCCTCCCAGCAACGATCCCTCCCCACAACAACATTTGCTGCCGTTCCCCAAACATTAAATTATGTCTTCAAACTTATTTTCAGTATTTCAGTTTATAAAATCCAGAGTAAAATGTAACAATATTTTAATTGAGATGTTATAATTTATTATATTTATTTACACTTTTAAGACACGATGTTCGGTTTTGTATGTAGATATTTGGATCTGATACTTAAACTCTGACAGTCTAAAGAAATACTAAAAATAATGTTAAATCATAAACATAATTTTTTGGTATCTAATATGTACCCTTTTTGCAGCATTGGAAGCTGTTTTGCCTTGGGGGAAAATTACTTGAACTATTTGGACAGTTCAGAACTTGATATTTTGTTTTTATTTTGACTGTGTAACCACTATCTAGAACTGATAAGATACTTGTATATTTTCAAAATTAATGCCATTTTATAAATCATACAAATATCTGATTGCATACAGGAATTGTAAAATATAAGAACAACGTTATAAAATACAATTTAAAAGAATGAAACCGTATTGTTTTTGGATTACCTTTTGTATGAAACTTTATTGAAAAGTATAAATTAATCAGGTCATCAAGAAATCAACAAAATTTATTGCTACTTGAGTAAGTAATTGTTGAGTAGTTGTTTTAGGTTTGAGGTGTGCGGAGTAAAGGTAGATACAGTATATTCTACTGTTTTGACCACTTAAAAGAATTATCACGGATTATGTTAAAGACAGGTGGCATATTTGAGCAAGATGAAATTTAAGAAGAGCTAATGGACTACTATCTTGCTTAAGACCGTCACCAACCTTAACTCTTTGAGCTTTAAGTAATGTAATAATTTGCAACAATTGTATTTGTCACTATTCTTAATTGCTTTTCGAAATAGAGAAAGAGTGTAAAACAGTTTTGATCCTGATACGATGCAGAGTTGTTATTTGTCTCTAGATCCATTCTGTTTGCAAAGGAATTAATAGTTTTGCAATAAGCATATTCAATATGTCGCACAAGGTGTTGTTTTCAGTGGTCATAGTAGTTTGGATTGTCTGTAGATTTGCACACTTTTTTGTTGATATCATGTCACCAAATGTATTGCTATGAAATATTTATTTCTTAATGCTTGGTATCAAATAAATAAGTTCAGTTGTGAAGGGCCTAAACTTTTTATAGGCCCGCAGGGGAAGAATTGGGAATCGGTGACTTAATCTTATCGTAAGTAACAGTCTTTTATCTGCCTGTGCTTTTCTGCACAGATGATATTGTGTCAAGATGAATGGAATAATTGTCTTCATGGAGTTACTGCCATATTGCACTGTATTTCAGAGTACACAGCTCTCTTGAGACTGTATTAGATATAATGTTGCACAGAAGTATTTTTGTATTGTTGATAGCGGAGTTGTTAGTTACGGTATTGTTAGCTTGTATGGCGTTAGTAGTCAAACTATTTGTAATAATATATTACTGTATAGTTTGAACACATCAACTTGTATTTATGTGTGATCTGTTGGACTTTTGATGTTTGCAGCAACCCCAATACGACGTAAGTACAGGTGGGAAACTCCAAGTTGGAATCACCTGAATGAAATACTAGAATCAGGTCAAGTGATCAAATCTCAGGTCAAATCTGAAACTCACTGCTAATAGTCTGAACTAAAATTGCATTGCAAATTAAGAGCCACATATCACCGAGAAATAAGGTCTGCTATTTAATTGCTTGTGATTTTTATTTTTCTTATTTGAAAAGCAATGTTTGCTTATCACTTTCCTCCATAGTTTATTTGTGACAAGGTTTAAGACAGGTGGTTGCTTAGGGCAGACTAAAAGTAAAAACAATTTCCTGAAAGGAACTTTTTCTTTACTTTCTGCCTGCCTGCTTCATGCAACAACATGCAGATGCAGAAAAAGAGTTCCAGTGTCTCTTTAACCCATTACCCCATAGCCTGCTTCAAAGTTTTGGGAGCAGGTTGAAAGTAAAGCAGAAAGCAACTTAAGACACACTTTGTTTTATTCTTAGCCTGCCATCTGATATTATATAGAAAGTTAGAAACTATTTTATATGATGTGTATCTATGACTTTTTCAATTGGAACTTTTTTTTCAACGTAGAAATAAATCAAAGGCATATTTATGGGGTAATTGGTTAACAGAGCATTGTAGAGCATGAGCAGGAATTACATATGAAGAATAGGTAAAGGCTGCAAAAGGTGTTATGGAGGAAAGAGTCATTTAATAACACAAACTCACGTTGACTGAATAGATCATACTAAAGAAAATCATTTTGGCAAAAAGATTGACATCTGCGAGTCTTAACATTTTGAAAAGATCGTCTACAACTTTGTTATTTGCTTCTCACATGCTTTTGAGCAAATTTGAACATGTATGCCTAAAACAGCAAATCAAGCACTTTTTATGCAATCAAACAAAACTCTTATCGGCTTACTAGAAAATAATCAGTTGAAAACATTTATAATGGATTAACATACTATTCTTAAAGTGATTGATGTATGCCTAGTTCGTATTTATTACAAATAAGATACAAAACTGAGAGTCAACATAACAAATTTGATATCAAGTACTGGTCAAATCATCAATTGGAAAAGTATTCATTGAAATCGTCTGATTATTTCTTGTGCACAATTTTTCATTGATGTAGTCTTGTAGTGTTATTTTCACTATATTGATGTTTTTGTACGTCACGGCTGTATGAGTGTTGATGAAGACTGGGCAATGTTTTGTCCAGTGAACTGTTTCTAATGGCTCGTCTCACATTGCATGCCATTGCATGTTCACCTAAATATCATACAGTTATACCTATGTTAGGTGACCACTCATTGAAGTAGTCTTACAACTGACTTGTGGAAGGTCAGTGGTCCTACCCAGTTGCTGATTTGTGCCTGAAATATTGTATAAAGGCTATCTGGGGTTGAAACCCCCCACTGGAATTAACTTGATGACATGATACGACTGAAATACTGTTAAAAATGACATAAAATCATAACAAATCAAATCAAATCTCTTTGGAGCAGTATGGACTTATTTTGCCCATTGAAATCTAGTGATGTGTATTCCCATTCTTTACAAACAGCGTACCTGTGTAGAAAACACTTGCTCTTGGTAAATAGAGTAGACCCAGATCAGAAGGCTCCTATATATCTGACCAGGTTCTGCGATGTTTGTCATTTTGTAATATATTGCCAACATCAATCCTTATTTGTCAAATTGGACTGGAATTAACAGAATAGAATAATGCAGAACGAGCTTTCTGCAATAGTTATTTGTGCATTGAGTAATTATGTGTATGAAAGACATAGGTCTTCCTTCTATGAAATGGTCACTTAATTAAAGATTGACTTTACAGCTAAAGCTATGTTGTGAGACAGTTACAAAGAAGATGCAAAGACGGTCTTAACCCTTTCCCTTATAGAAGCGACTTTTAGCACATTCATTTTATTCATCCGCTGAAGAAAATAGTTCCAAATTATACCGTAATGAATATGTGTCATATTTAATACTTTCCTTATTCTAGCGGTTAATAGCTTAAAGCAGGCTGAAAGTAAAGCAGAATGCGCCTTAGGGCGCATTCTGCTTTACTTTCAACCTGCTTTAGGTAGTCACATATCTTCAATACTAGATACAATGCTATCAGGTAAAGGGTTAAAGCCTTCTATTGCATATACAATGTCATGCAGAAATCTTCTGTCAGAGTTTACTGCATCATATTTATCCTTTTTCCCCATATCCAATTCTTATTCTAGTTTTAAAGACAGTTGACCACTTGAAGCAGGTTAAAAGGAAAGCAGAATGCACCTTTAGGCGCATTTTGCTTTATGTTCAGTCTGCTTTAAGCAACCATCTGCTAGGATGTAGAAACTTATTTTCTTATGGTGCATACTCACAAATGTATCAAGTAGAACTATTTTTCTTCAGTGGAGGAAAAAGTTAAAGGCGTAAAAGGTATACTAAAGGATTAAGTTAAGAGATTTGTATTTGTGCTTTTTATGAATTGTTTTAACATACACAAACATATCTTGTTGGAAAGCTTTTACAGATATGTACTTGTATACTTGTATGAGTTCTTTAAACTCATTTAATGATGTTGGCTACAGATAAGAATTTGCAATAATATAGTCAATAATAATAGAGCTACTATCATTCCATACAACATCCTTAATAAACTTGTGTGTAACAAATATTAAGCAAATCTGTATTTGTTATAATTAGGTGAAGATGATATACCCGGTACATGCACTCATAATACTAACATGCTATAATGTCTAATTTCTTATTGTGTGTACAATGAAAGCTGTCATTATTTAAGTCAACTTTGTTGAAATAGGCCTCCAAATTTAAAAGACGAGCATGGTAATCTGATAAGACTGGTGGCTATTAAATGCAGGATGAAAGAGCTTTCTACAAAACTTTTATTCAGTATTACAGTATTCTGTCTTATATTTATAAGACCATGCATAATTACAGTAAAACCCTACTATTACAACCTATGAAAAAAGGCTAACTGGCCTCAACATAAACAGGTGACAGCTTAAAGCAAGGTGAACGTTAAACAGAAAGCTCGTACAGGATTAGGAGTCTTCTGTTTTACGTTGACCTTGTATTATACAGTCACTTGCCTTAAACACCCAGTAATAGACATATTTTACTGTATTTTTTCATCGGCTGCTTATAACAAGTTCGATTTTTGAATTGCATGGTTACTGTACACGTCATATTTGTAAAACTACAGCCTGACGTCTATTTGCCGTAACAAAATATTTAAATTTGTGCCAAGTTTTGTCTGTGTGTCAATTTTTGTCATTGTGGCCAATTTTGTCATTGTGTCAAATTTTGTCTTTTTAACTGATATCTTTGTTATAGAGCCTGTAGATGTACTGTCTCTGTGATTGATGTTTTCAGTCTATCTTCATGACCAATCCTTTTAATTTTCATGAATGTATCTTACTTTCTTTACTTTTTCTACAGGGAGCCAGGGAGAAATGCACAGAGTCTTGGCTGTTACTGTCTGGATGCTTTGTACCTTATTTCTTCTTAACCCATTTCCCCAATATCCTGTTTTAGTTATGAAACAGGGGATCACTTCAAGCAGATTGAAAGGAAATCAGAACTCGTGTTAAGACGCATTCGGTTTTACTTTCACCCTGCTTTAAGATACCATCTGCTCAGATAACGAAAAAAATTATTTTGGTACATGTTTATGACTGTAAAAATTGTAACTATTTTCTTCAGTGGAGAAATAAGTTAAATGCGCTCAAATGAGCTTCTTTGGTGGAAAGAGTTAAACATTAAATTAATAATTTTGGTCAAATACTAATAAACCATTGATAGGTGATGTAATGGATATTATTAGTGTTTTATAGCCTCACTTATGACCATCATTCTATATATATATTTCATTTTTAAACAGACAAAAAGACAAATCCAAACAGATAGATGGTTCCCCAGTTGCCTTGTTCAACATGTTTATACAGCGTGTACGTGACCAGCTTCATGTAGTATTAGCTATGAGCCCCATTGGTGAAGCGTTCCGTAACCGTTTGAGGAAATTCCCGTCCCTTGTCAACTGCTGTACCATTGATTGGTTCAAGGTAAGTCATCAAAATGACTTTAGCCAAAACACATAAAACATGGCGCAAAGACAACGCAAATAAAGATCAAGATAAGCTCTTTGCATGCTGGGTAATATTTTCGTCAACAACAATTGTTGTCAGCTATTGTTTCTGTGTTAGAATTTTCGGAATTTCTTTTCAAAACAGGGTCAGAGTGTCAAACAGTTTCTGATCAGATGAGCATTAAGCACCTCATTTAGATCCAAACTGTGTGCACAGATAATTACAATTGTGTCGCTAGCGTGCACAGAATTAGTAAATACTTATGGATCTACACTACATGTATTGGTTATAGTCATGGGTTTTTTTCCATTGTTATTTGTAACAGTGCAGACTCTGATCAGATACTATAATTTTCAAAGTTTCATCTGATTTTGGTCAACACTGTTTGCAGTGTCTAAATGTTGTTATGGCCACAGCATCAATTGATGGGGGATCATAATTGTGGTTGTCCTTTTTGCACTTTTTTACGATGTTACTGTTAGTCTAGCATCAACTACAGCTTGTTGGTTTACTCATGTCTTGTATTAAACTGGTGTGAGTATTTATTCTTGAATACTAAAATTGCTCCTAGGTTTTTTGGGACTGTTTAAAATAAGGTTGACTTTTTAAATGTTTGTTTTTCCACTGCCAGCAGTGGCAAGACAATATTTGTTTACATATTCTGTCTATCAGTACAATATCTTTATTAGATCTAAGCTTCATTTGTCTGGTTAAACTGCCAAGTTTAGTGGTGACAAACATTTGATCAAAGTAGGTAAAGTTAGAACAACCAATGGTGTTGTGGTTTAAACTATAGTTTTATTATAATATGTTTGGACCAAACTATGGTCTGCTACAGATATAAAAACATGACAAGGGCTAATATCAAAGATTTAGAAGCTACTTTTCATATTATGTTTTCAGTCCTGGCCAGAAGATGCTTTACAAGCTGTGGCCTCAAGATACTTGGCGGATGTGGAGATGGCAGATGAAGAGAAAACTGGTTGTATAGATATGTGTAAAGCTTTTCACACAACTACGAGCGAACTGTCTGAAAAATACCTACTGGAGCTTGAGAGACATAACTATGTGACACCTACGTCCTATCTTGAACTGATTTATACTTTTAAGAATCTGTTGGAGGCAAAGAGAGGGTGGGTTTAACCCTTTACCTCATAGCCTGTTTACAGTTTTGAACACAGGTGACACTTAAAGCAGGCTGAAAGTAAAGCAGAATGTGCCTTAAGGCACATTCTGCTTTACTTTCAGTCTGCTTTAAGCTAAAATCTGCTAGGCTATATAAAATATTTGTAATGGCAATTGTTCATGAGGGTATAAACTGGAACTATTTTCTTCAGCGGAGGAATAAATTAAATATGCTAAAAGTCGCTTCTATGGGGGAAAGGGTTAAGAAAACAAAAGTAACCCCTTCACCTCATAGCCTGTTTCTTGTTTTGAATACAGGTGACCACTTCCAGCCTGCTTTAGTCTTCTATCTGCTATAATATAGAACATCTTTCTTACAGTACATGT
Organism: Gari tellinella; assembly: GCA_922989275.2. Lineage (NCBI taxonomy): Eukaryota > Metazoa > Mollusca > Bivalvia > Cardiida > Psammobiidae > Gari > Gari tellinella. Next base: position 13,605,727 of record OV277873.1, read on the forward strand.
TTATGACTGCATAAATTGGAACTGTTTTCTTCAGGGGAGGAATAAATTAGAAGTGTAAAAGGTTTTTTTTATGGTGTAATTGGTTAACTCTTCTCCCGCTGAACATTCAATTTCATGTATAAAACTCTGCCCACTAGGAACATCTGTCACCTGAACTTTGACTAATTTGATATGGGACATTCTCCCCAAAAGAGTTCAGACTCATGTCAAACAGATTCTGTAAGAAAACAGTCCAGAACCTTATCAGACAGCTCCTAAACGAACTCTCTGACCTGGGTCTTCACTGTTTTCAAGTATCAATATACACCGGAGCAGGAGAAGGGTTAGCATTTATTCCTGAGTATTTTACATTTATTCCATTGTGTTTCCTTCTAACCAACAACACTGAGCATGAAAATAACAACCAATGGACAGCTTGAAGAAGATAAAATATATAGAGGATCTTACATGAGTGCTCATCAATTATCATTTTAAATAAACAAGTTGACTAAAACAATATGATCAAAAGTTGACGTTGGTTATAGTAACGTCATGGCAAATGACGTCATTTAGCGCCCCATGTCATGCAGCGCTTGTGTACGAGCAGGTAGGGCTGGAGCCCAAATATTGATATTTCACTATCATTTATTGAGTGGTTTTATTAAACTGCCAGAGGCGGTTTTATGTTTTAACATAACTGCAAAACTCTTTGCCATTGTGTATAAGTTAGATAAATAAATAAATAGAGTAGCTTTCACTTTAGATAGAAGGCTGCAATCTTTGTTCCTCTTTAGTTTTTTTCTGACATTGCCTTATTTTTCAGTGAGGTGATTAAACAGAAGAAGAGGTATGAGGTCGGTCTGGAGAAACTGGCCTCGGCAGGAGATCAAGTGGCTGACATGCAGAAAGAGTTGATAGACTTACAGCCCCAACTCATACAGGCCAGTAAAGATGTTGATGATATAATGGTCATCATAGAGAGAGACTCCATTGAAGTGGCTAAAGTAGAAACGGTTTGTAAAGATATAAGGATTAACTTCTACCACAATCAAAGTATTGAGAAAATTCTATATGTATAGAGTAGTTTTTGCCTTGCTGTAAGTTGCTAAAGGAAGCTCCATAATTAGGTTTTCCCTGTTTTGAATGAAGAGTTGATTGATATAAACTGTTGCTTACCAAGTAGTTTGTTTCAAAAGTGGGAATGCATTTGTGAAGAATAAAAGGCTTAAAAAAGGAGATTTAGGTTAAAAAGAGAAACAGTTCATATCAGTGTTTAGTTTTATCATGTGTTCTTAAGGCCTTTTCATTATTATCTTAAATATTTTATGACTATTCTGCAGGCACAGTCCTTGATAGGTGCCATACTTCAACTACAAAAATCCATATGGCCTCATCAAAACCTATGTTGTGACTACTGAAGAGAAAGAAGCAGACTTTGATTTCTCCCCCATATCTGGAGTCCTGTGTATATATATTTATATGGGTTGTCTGTATTCTACAGGTGGTAAAAGCAGATGAAGCAGTAGCCAATGAGCAAGCTAAGGCAGCTACAGCCATCAAGGATGAGTGTGACGCAGATCTGGCTGAAGCTATGCCAGCCCTTAATGCTGCCATGGACGCCCTGAACACTCTCACACCACAAGACGTGACTATTGTCAAAACTATGAAATCACCACCCTACATGATCAAGCTGGTACTGGAAGCTGTCTGTGTGATTAAAGGCTTCAAGCCTGATAGAATTCCCGACCCAAGTGGTTCTGGCAAGAAGATTGAAGACTACTGGGGCCCATCCAAGAAAATGTTGGGCGACATGAAGTTCTTGGAATCCCTTATGAACTTTGACAAGGTCTGTATACAACTCACCCAGATAAGCAAACAATTATTAGCGTAATGCCTGTTGGTATTTTCGCACAGTCAGAACAATCTCTGTTGAGAATTTTAAGCATTTGTAATTTACTTTTTGTCAGGCATTAAGCTGCTTCTTGCTTTTTGGGAACTTGCAGTATTAATTTTGTTCTGCATTCAGCTGCCACTTGTTTTTGAGATTTCCATGTGCATATTGAAGTGAGTTGATGTTGAACAGGATTCTGACTATACTTTAATCCATTTCTTCAAAGATACACCTTTTTATGCCTTTAATTTATTCCTTCATTGAAGAAAAGAGTGTCACCTTATACAGTCATGAATATGCAATTAAATAAATATTGCTTATATCCTAGAAGATTGCAGCTTAAAGGCCTAACTCTGGTTCAGCAGGATGTCAATTGGACTGTTTATTACATGGTAGGGTCAACCAAATGTGGAGCAACTAAATCTCGTGGAGTACATATTTTGTTCGATATTTTGTACCTATACACAAAAAAGGTTCCATAAACAATCCTGACAATTATAGAGGTATAGCGTTATTATATGTATTGAGCAAGGTATAAGTTAATGTGTTAAATAAGAGATACAATGTATTCGATGGCATTTGACAAAATATCAGAGGCGCAAGCCGGCTTAGGTCTGGATACTCCACCACCGACAATGTATTTGTTTTATATTCATTTGTTAGTAAATATTTATGTAGGAAACGTCGTAAGTTGTATGTTGCTTTTGTAGACTTTCGCAAGGCATTTGACTCTGTGGGGAAGCCTTCCAGCTGGCTTGCGGAGGGTCGGTGGTTCTACTCAGTTGCCGATTTGTGCCTGAAACAGTGCATAAACGACTTCTGGGGTCTTCCTCCACCTAAAATTAGCTAGACGTCGCGATATGACTGAAATACTGTTGAAAGCGACGTGAAATCAAAACAAATAAAATAATAAATATTGACTCAGTGCGGCATCCTAAGTTATTTACCATCCTTAATAATTAACAGATTAAAGGTAACCTGTTAAACTCTATAAAAGCATTATACAGCAGCGTAAGGGAATGTGTTAGAAATGATAGCTCTATTAGTGAAGAACTACAGTGCCCGATTGGACTCAGACAGGGTTGTCATTTAAGCCCGATATTATTTTCTCTCTTCATCAATGAACTGTACAATGAAATATCTGCTTCGGGTATTCCAGGTATACAGTTATTTCCTGATAGTGTGCAGATTTTATTTTATTGTTCGCAGATGACGTTGCTTTAATAGCTGATACTCCAAGGTGTTTACAACGGCAGTTAGATATTCTTTCTAATTATTGTTCAGCTTGGGGAATGTCAGTTAATGTAGCTAAAACTAAAATTGTCGTTTTCAGAAATGGTGGCCAGTTGTCTAGAAATGAAATTTGGTATTATAACGGAAATAGAATCGATACAGTGAATGGTTTTACCTATGTTGGCACATATTTCAGCTCACAATTATCAATGTATAGAATGACAGATGTGTTTGGCAACTAAGGCCAAAATGGTACTTATTAGTCTTCTTTCGTCACTTTATCACTTATCACCTTTACCTAAATCAGTGTGTTTTAACTGTTTGATGCAAAGATTGCACCTATACTTCTGTATGAAGCTGAAATTTGGGGTCTAGTACCAATGCACAGTATAGAAACAATCCATATGCATGCATGCAAACGTTTCATGTGTGTACCAAACCGTTCATCAAACTTAGCAGTAGCAGGCGAGTGTGAAAGGTTTCCTATGTATATACAAGCTGCTAAAAGATGTATAAAATATTGGCTAAAGATTTTATCGTTACCTAACAATAGACATGTTTGGAAACGCTATGAGATGCTGAGATATTTTGACAATGCTGGGTATCAAAAGTGGGTATCATTAGTCAGGAAACACTTGTATAGCATCGGCTTTGGATATGTATGGGAAAACCAATATGTTTGCAATGAAAATTTGTTCCTATACCAACATACTCAAAGACTGAGAGACCAATACCTACAGCAGTGGCATGAAGCATGTAGTTCTAGCCCAAAACTCTCGTCATATGTCGGTTTTAAACCAGATTTCAAATTTGAAGATTACTTAGATATCCTAGAGATTAAGAAATTTAGAGTAAGTTTAGCTTCGTTTAGAATATCCTCTCACTCTCTCATGATAGACAAAGGTAGATACCTTGGTATTGTCCGGGAATCAAGACTGTGCAAGTTTCGTACCAGAGATATTTAGGATGAATACCACTTTCTGTTAGTATGCCCTTTTTACAATGACCTCAGGAAGCTTTATTTAGCAACAAAATATTATATTCCTCCAAGCATGAACAAATTTAATTTATTAATGACACGTAAAAACAGGACCACAGTACGCAATCTTGCAGTACAGTATATTTATATTATGCATTACAGTTACGACAGGCAACACTAAATTTAGCAAATGTAATTTGAAAAGTAAACCCTATGTGTTTTGTTTGTACTGTTACACACCGCATGTATTGATATGATATATTATGTATATGTGTCGGGTCCGGAGGCCTGTATCACAATAACATTTGTCTTGTCTTGTCTTGAGTGGTAGTGTGACGGCATGGTCCGGCACGCCGTGGAACACGAAAGATATCGGTTGTAAACCCTTGTTGAGTTCGTTGAGTAATATACGCCAGAAATAATCCATCAACAATTTATTGATTGGTCAGATCTGTTTCGTGGTGTAATCTCAATAGATGGAATAGTTAACATTTTGCCATTCGAATACGCTTATGGTCTAGGGTACTATGTATTACCGTATAAGTGGTTTTTTACGCGAGACGCAAATTTAGCGATTCTACCGAAAATGAATTTTTAGCGTATTCATTTTTCGCGTAAGCGTATTGCAAATCTATTTTTCGCGGATATGATATCAAAATCTATTTCATTTTACCGTTTTTGGTTGTGTCTTGGCAATTAATCCTCTTAAGCAAATGGTGCATTCAAAACTAAGGGAATTAACTATTTTTTCATCATGACGGATATCTGTCCTCCCTTCATAAAGTATTTGGCACACTTGTTTACAATATGATCGGATACAATTTCCGTCTTTCCTCCGTAAATAAACGATTAAAGCGGCAGAAAGTCACCATTGGATCCAGATGAGATGCCGAGTACATCGATGTCTCTCAAGGATCCAAACATTTTCACACTAAGTTTACCCGTATATACGCGTAAACAATGGAGAAACGCCGCAGGCAGACAAGCGGTCAATTGCGAGTGAAAATCATAAGTCAAACTGTAAAAGCGATTAACCCTTTGTCTGTCGATGGCGACTTGATTGGCATTTTAAAACAGTTTGAGTATAGAAAATACTTGAACGTGTATACATGTCTGGTCCCAATTACATGTATTGACGAGCTTTATGGGTATTGGGTTCTTTTCACAAGTTTATCCCCAGTTCGTCCGGAATAAGAACACGGGAACGAAGAAATGGTGTTTCGTTTTATGAAATAAGCCATGCTATGTTTTTGTTTTGTTTTTGAATTCTAGTTGAGTTGAGCACAGGCTAGAGTTGTGATAAATCCAGACCTAGACTATCAGGTAATGCACTGATACCAGTATTTATACATCTAATGTAAATCATGAAGAGAAGTTTAGATGACAAACTGCCTCGAGTGGACTTTGCTGTCGAAAATGAATTATAGAAAGCTAGGAATATTTGGCGGATTATATTTACGCGAGTTTGCTACACACGCGAAAATAGCGAAAATTTCCTTCTCGCGAAAAACCCCACTTATACGGTATTCAAGGTAGATGAGGGATCTATAGCTGATCCATTTCAACACTGTGATCGTTGTATGCATAATCACTCAGTTTTGTTCCAGCTCATGTGCTTTGAAATTGGGAATCAGGTTTGATACAGATCAAATGCGACATTATTCCGCATCTGATATGGATCCAAACTGTTGACAAATAACATTCAACTCATTATCAACAGAATAAGGGTTAATTGCACAGCTATCGTCCCCTAGATTGGTCAACATCTATCAATTAGTACCCTGCTGTGATAATTGGTTTGCAATAAGCATCTTATCTCCAAGTATCAAGCTGTGTTGGGTGAGCATTTTACTTTACTTTGAGCCTGATTAAGGTAAACATATGTCTTCAGTACTGAAACAAGTAAAGAGGGAAAGAGGGAAAGGGAGTAGGCTTTACCTATGCTGGAGCCCTCTGATCAGGGTCTGCACTTTTTGTCATTTTGCATTATATTGTTAAAATTAATTCTAAATAGGGGTGACTGAGTTAAAACAACTCGTTTTTCCTGCAAAGTTATCATCATTTAGTTTTGCAAGTTGGTACAAAACAACTGTTTGATGTTTAGCTCACTTGAGCCAAAGGCTCAAGGGGAGCTATTATGATGGCCCTGTGTCCGTCGTCCGTCGTGCGCCGTGCGTCGTGCGTCGTCGTAAGCAATTACTTCAAATGACATCTACTATACCGCTTGACAGATTTCATCCAAACTTTATAGAAATGTTTCTTGGGTCTAGCTCTTTCAAAGTTGTTCAAAGAGTTTAAAACTAGGCAGAACTCTGGTTGTCGTGAACAAATAACGAAATCTTTAAAAAGTTATTGTCCAAAACTCCCAGGGCCAGAGCTTAGACATTGGACACACCGCATCATCTACAGATCCTCTACCAAATTTGTTCAAAGTATGCCCCGGGGGTCAGTTTTCCATAGAGTAATATAGTAAAAAAATTCAAACGTCTTCTCTGAAACAAATAGGCCAGTGCTTTGATATTCAGCATGGTGTCACTTCTAGATGTCCTTTACATATGTTCTTCAAATGGTTTCGGTCTATTGAATATCTATGTCACAGGAGCTAAAAATAAAAACTTAAAACATATTCTTGTCAAAACTCCAAGAACCAGAGCTTAGATATTTTCCTCACAGCATCATCTACAAGTCCTCTTTCTAGTTTGTTCAACGTATGTCAAAATTAGTCCTGTCATGGGGGCACACAGTTTTCCATAGAGTTATTTAGTGAACGTCTTCTCCTCTGAAACTAAATTGACCAGAGCTTTGAAATTTGGCATGGTGACACTTCTATATGTTCTTTACCTATTTTGTTCAAATAGTTTTATTCTGTTGAATATCTAGGTCACAGGAGTTAAAAGTATACTTTTTCAATAAAATTTAAAAACATCTTCTTGTCAAAACCTCTAAGGGAATGGGCTTAGATCATTTGGCACATAGCATCCTCTATCAAATTTGTTCAAAGTATGCCCCCCGGAGTCAAAATTGATCCCGCCCGGGGGTCACAGTTTTACATAGAGTTAAATAGTGAAATTTTAAAACGTCTTCTCCTCTGAGACTTATTTGACCAGAGCTTTGACATTTGGTATGGTGACACTTCTAGATGTCCTTTACGTATGTTAAAAGGGGTCCGGTCTGTTGCATATTTAAAAACAGATTTTTATCAATGGAAACTTAAATATTCTTTTTGTTTGAAACCGTCAGTACCCTGAGGCTAGATAGTTGGCACATAGTGAAATATGGCACATTGGCCTCATGTTACTATATTATGAACACTTTTTATTTTGTCTCAAAAACAAAACACTTAATTATATGTCATTGATTTTGTATAGGACAACATCAATGCTGCCTACATGAAACAGATTCGAGGCAAGTACATTGTCAACCCTGACTTTGACCCAGACAAAGTGAGAGTGGCATCCACAGCCTGTGAGGGTCTGTGTAAATGGATCAGAGCTATGGACACCTATGACAAGTAAGGACAATCATGATTCGTTTTGGAAAAGATCAACCCTCAAATTACAGTAGAAACCTCTCTATTAATACAACTCAAAAGAAGAAATATTCTATGAGAATACTTATTGAAAGCTACATGTACATTGGCTATAAAGACCATTCTTAACGAAGCTAATTTTTAACACAAGAGGAGCTGTCTTCCTTCTGTAATCTGTAATCTGCCACCAGTTTTTTAACCGTTATGATTTTTTTTATCTTATTTAGTTTGGCTTTGTTGTAGTCTATCTGTAACAATTAAGGAATTAAGTTTATTTGTATTGCCCGCACAAAATCAATCTGTTTATGATTACAGGGTGGCTAAAGTTGTGGCTCCCAAGAAGGAAGCTCTACAGAAGGCCGAGTCTGAGTTGGCTACAGCTATGGCTTCACTGGAGAAGAAGCGAGCCATGCTGAAGGAAGTACAGGACAAATTGAACAAACTGACAGAGAAACTCGAGTTCAACAAGCAGAAGAAGGTTGACCTAGAGAACCAAGTAGACCTGTGTACAAAGAAACTGGCCAGAGCTGAACAGCTGATTGGCGGGCTGGGAGGAGAGAAAGACAGGTACACAACACAGGGTACCGCCCAATACATGTTGATTAGGGAGGAGTTCATGAAGAAAACAAAAATAAATGTTTTTCAGACTTTTTTCTGTACAATAATGTATGTATAGCTTGAGCTTGGACACATTTACCTTTTTCCTTCTTGAAAATTCAAATGGTCTATTTCAGTTTCAAATTTTATTTTTTGCTATGTATTTCAATATGACAGCCAGTGTATACCCGATTAGAATGCTCTCTAATCTATCTAATCTAGGTATTCACTGTTTATATTGGACAAGAGGACTATTCACTTGTATACTGTTTGCAAAGGACGCGTATGTCAAATGGTTAAACTATTATTTTTAATCATTTTTACTTTCTGAACAGACTTTAAAGATGTTCATGATCTGCAGGTGAAAAATATCACCCTTTTTTCAACTTGACTAAAATCTCAACGTTTGCAGATGGAGTTTGGCAGCCGAGGCCCTTGGTATAAAGTATGTGAACTGTACAGGTGACGTGTTGGTGTCATCTGGTATTGTTGCCTACCTTGGTTGCTTCACATCCGCCTTCAGAAGTGTAAGTACTTTCTCCTTATCCTACTTGTGAGCAGCAACTATTTATCAGAATCACTTCGCTTGAGAACTGTTGTATTTATTTTGATTGGAAGTGGACAGAATCTTGATTTTGATGCACAGTAAAGACCATTTGATAAAGGGTTTGGAATTCACAGACTCAATTTTTTGTGGGTACAACTTGAGCCTCGAGAAGTATCTCATTCTATAGAATAATTGACAACAGTTCTATTCTGACAGAAATATGGAGCCAAACTTTGGTGTAAGAGGTTATCTCTTCTCATGCTATTAGCGTATATCGAGTTTTATGAAAAACAGTCAAGACCAAATTGTGTAAGAAGAATCTGCCTGTTTCTTCCTTCCTTGGGAAAATTGTCCATTATTTTATTAGCCGCTGTAAAAGTTCCAATGATAGATGTTCATAGAGGATGCAGCTTTATATATGATATTCAGCATGCGAAGGGTTTATCATGAGTCTCACTTCTCTAAAATTACTCTTACTATATATGCTAGGTTCCATATCAATGTGTTAGATAATACAGTAAACTACTCTATTACCACCACTCTAAAAAAAAAAAAATTGATAATACATTTTGACAGTCAAAAGCCTAAAGGAGCTTTTTGTTTTACTTTTACCTTGCTTTAAGCAACAACCTGCCTTAACACAAGACAATTAAAACAATTAAGTGGTTGTAAAAGAGGGATTTTCCTGTACATTTAGTTCTAAGGCGATTTTAAAACCATCATATGTGAGCTTTAAACATATTTATGGATACATAAGACAGTGTAAGTCTGTAATGAAGCAAATTGTCTCAATGGAAACATGCTCTGTTAAAAATATAATATATATTTGTTTCTGTATGGTTAATGATGGAAAACGTGTTGTACTACAGGATCAAACTGAGGCATGGGTCAAAAGTGTAAAGGAGCGTGGTATACCTTGCTCCGAAGACTTCTCTCTGATCTCCACACTAGGAGACCAAGTCAAGATTCGCGTATGGAACATTTCTGGGCTTCCAACTGACAGTTTCTCTGTTGACAACGGCATTATGTTGACGTAAGTGTCTTGAATGGGATGGTTCTGAATATTAATGTTTTGAAGAAAAGCTGTAAGAAAAGAGTTTCTTTTCAATTACATTATTTTGATTTTTAAACAACAATGAACCTTTTTTTTATGAGTTGCTTAAATCCTGCTTGTTGTTTGTCTTGATTAAAACATAACTGTTTTATTCTGTGTCACAGAAATGCTAATAGATGGCCTCTGATGATTGACCCCCAGGGACAGGCTAACAAGTGGATCAAAAACATGGAGAAGGCCAACAGTCTTAACATCATCAAGTTGACCGACTTGGACTTTGTCAGACTCCTCGAAAACTGCATCCAGTTTGGTACCCCGGTAAATATGTAGAGCATCTGTTTATAATATTCTGAGTGTATATGATGCAATTAAACTTTCATATTTAGAAGGACCTTTTTATTCACATTAGAGATCCAAGATCTGCTATAACAGCGGAGACAACATTACTCTGGTTTTAAACAAACCCAAATGCAATGGCTAAGCAATTAAAATGAAAAAACTACTTTCTGAAATGTCTGGCTTTACTATGCTTAGATAACTATTTTAGCACATATACGGAGGAGTAGGTAAAGGCACTCGTAAGAAATTTATGTGAAGGAAAAAGTGAATGGAAGCTATGAGAAAAAGTAACACAGGCTGAACTGTTGATAGTAATAAACCTTTTTTACCTCAGGTTTTACTGGAAAACGTTGCAGAGGAGCTTGACCCTCTCCTGGAGCCTCTGTTACTGAAGCAGACATTCAAGCAGGGTGGCTCCCTGTGCATCAGGCTGGGTGACAGTACCATTGAGTACTCTATGGAATTCAAGTTTTACATCACCACAAAACTCAGGAACCCCCATTACCTGCCTGAGACCTCTGTCAAGGTGAGATTTGGTTTAACCCTTTATCCAATAGCCTGTTTCTATACTCAACAAAAATGAAAACTTGACATACTTAATTGTCGGTTTATTCGAGGTTTTACTGACGTTTCATAAATTGTACGCACGTTTCATAATGACTTGATCGATAAAGAATATACAGAGTCACACTCTTGCTCAGTTGTACCGCGCACGACGTAGCATGCTTTCCACTTCCGGTATTTATCACTGACGGCGAGTTGACCTATTCAGGGTTGTAAACATTTGCGTTTTCAAACTGAGATGCCGCGGCTTCCTGAAAATCACCGAAAATCAGACGGTTTTACATGCTAACGGCGGGCTTGTAAGAAATTGATATTGCACGTCATTTTGAGCGCACCTGGTAGGCAATTCATAGCCTGACTACTCGTTACAGCGTTATTGCATCGGTCCGTGATCGTCCAAGATCGACGACGTCACGTAAAGACCAAAGTGCGATTACGTTGACGTATCATCGTAATCGTTTCATCCCAGTATTGTTTATTCATGTTTATTTTAGATCTAGTTGTAGTGTTTTGTCTTTTCTCGGCGGTCTGCATTGGGCGCTCTACTATTATTTCCAGCAGTCGGCAATCTTTAGCCGGTCGGTTCATTGCTGATTGATGGGGGTAATGTAATCGTCGTTTTGGGGGCTGTCTTTTGTATATTTATTCATGTTTATTTTAGATCTAATTGTAGTTATTTGTCTTTTCTCGGCGGCTTGCATTAGGTGCTCTACTATTATTTCTATCAGTCGGCAATCTTCAGCTGGTCGGTTCATTGCCGATTGATGGGGGTAATGTAATCGCCGGTTTTGGGCAGTCTTTTGTATGTTTATTCATGTTTATTTTATATCTAACTTTAGCTATTTCGTCTTTTCTCGCTTTGTAGGTACAGTCATGTAATGTTTTGTGAAGCGCTTTTGAACCCACACCCCATGTGTGATAAGAGCGCTATATAAATCTTGTATAATAATAATAATAATAAATAATAATAATATTCTAAACTCCGCTCACTATGAACATCTATCATCTGAATTATTACATTGGCTTTCTGAGATAGTGAAACTTCTAAAACTGGCTTCTAAGGTAGTAAAACAATTCCAGAAGAAAAAATGCAGACTTGTGTCACAGAGGTCCTATAAGAAAACATTGAAGAGCTAGATCAGATAGCTCCTAAGGATGCTGTCTGATATGGGTCTACATTGTTTTTAAAAACATGCTAATATATGATTATAGCAGGAGAATGGGTATGTGATTTAATTAGCTATTACAGAAGTTGTACATATTAATGTTGTTATCATATACAGGTGACACTGTTGAACTTCATGATCACACCTGAAGGTCTGCAGGACCAGTTGCTGGGTATTGTTGTGGCCAAAGAGAGACCAGAACTGGAGGAAGAGAAGAACGCTCTCATCTTACAGAGTGCTGAAAACAAAAAGTAAGCTGCTGTGAATAAGTATGGATCCTACAAAAATATGTATTTTTCTTTGCAAGAAAAGCAGAATCTGTAATAAGTAGCTTTTAAAAAAAGATGCATTTGTGCCAGAAGGTGACATATTAAAATGAAGGGCAACAGTAACTTTTGATATGTACTATAATTACATGTCTACTGACCTTTTTTCTGTTTCTAGGCAACTGAAGGACATTGAGGACAAGATTTTAGAAGTTTTATCATCTTCCGAGGGTAACATTCTAGAAGATGAAACTGCTATCAAGGTGCTGTCCTCCTCCAAAGTCCTCGCTAACGAGATCTCAGAGAAACAGGTAAACTGGTGTTACAAACATTCAAGAGTTTTATCAAAAGATAAGCTTTTATACTTTTGCAAACAGTGTAGACTGGGCAAACAGCATTAGAAATATTAACTGTACTGTCGGGTATAGTAGAAGTCAACATATAGTTTTTTTATATCCAAAGAGGTTTCTTTGCTCTGGATCTGGCATGAGTAGAAAAGTTCTTTAACTCAGAGCACACAAGTTTTTCCTTTACCTTGGAATTTTCGGAGATGTCATATCCCCTTCATCGGCAAGACTGCACTGGCTTGGATCACGTGACCGGTGAGTGGTCACGTGATACGGGATGACTGAGGATAGGGATACCTATAATCCCCTGAAGGAAGAACCTTCAAAGATTGTGAAAACGAGACTTGTCATCATCTTGAAAAAGTGGAAGAAAGACAAGGAAGTGACTGATAAACTTTATCATAAGCTATACCCAACCACAGAGAATGTGCCTAAAATGTATGGACTGTCGAAAATCCACAAAAAGGGTGCCCCTCAGAACCATTGTGACAAGCCCGTGCAGTGTACTTTATGCCACAACAAAGCATGTTGTTTATTTATAGGTCCGCTGGCGGGGAAGACGAAACATAATATAGTTAATAGTGTGGACTTTGTAACAAAATCAAGGATTTAGAAGTGCCTCCATGTATAAAGCTTGTTTCTAATGATGCATCTACATTATTTACATCCGTCTCAGTAGACCAAGCCTTAGCTGTGATACGAACTCGGTTGAAAGATAACACCAGTGTATTAGGAAGTTCAGATTTGGATGTCGACCAGATCATGGAGCTGCTAGAATTATGCCTCAACAGTACTTACTTCATCTACAGAGGAATATTCTTCCTACAGAAACAAGGAGCAGCCATGGGCTCACCGGTGTCACCTACTGTTGCAAACCTTTATATAGCTATAATAGAATTCATTGAATGATTGTTATTATAATATCTGCATTTGTATTGCAGGCTTCAATGTATGTGTCATATGTCTTATGACTGGTTTTGTGAGTGTGAATAAAGATGTAATGAACTACTACTGAGTTAGTTGTGGCAAGACCCAACATATTTGTTAAGCCCAAATCCGGGTCTGCGACATGATTAATATTTCAAAAATTTACCTATTATATATACCCCTTTATTTATGATTTTTGGTGGATAACTAGGAAAAGGCAGTGGTTTATCACTCGATAATTTCACTGTTTCAAGCAGTGGGATTCTCCTCGCGCGTGCTTTTTTATGAATTTTCCCCGTAGGGCTACCCAAGAATCGTAGTCAATCGTGTCTTATCGTTTAATTGCGACAGCACGATTTGTCGCCAACAATTTTACGGAAGATCACGAATCCAACATCAGAAGTACCGATGACGTGAAATCAATAAATCAGCGACGTCATTGTACGGAAAACTATCACGAAAATGTGTTCGATATAAACTTGGGCTCCACACGGGATAAATAATGTACTTTCACCTGGATAAATAATGTACTATCGCTTTCAATTGTCGAATAATTTCGTTTAAAAAGTGGCTAAAAGGCATAAAAATGAGTAACTATATTTTTTCAGTGTCAGATTGAATTTAATCCATTTCGTGAACATAAGACTATTATATTTTCACTCGTGAATTCACCACTCGTGAATATATAACGTCTGATGATCACTCAACGGATTAAATTTCGATCTTACACTGAAAAACACAGTTATCCTCTTTCTATTTGTAAAAGCTTTTCGAATGAAAAAGTGTCAAGGGTATAAAATTGTAAGAAATATTATGCGACAGCCTGTATATTCAATACCACTATAGCTTGGAAAAGTTCGCATTCGAAAATGCTTCGGGGCTTAGCCACATTTTAGTTTTGAAATATGGCTGTGGTCAATTTAAAGAGGCTCAATTTATAGAAATCCAATTTATAAAAATCAAAGGCAGTTTGACTGTATTGAGGTGTTACTAAACTTTTAATTACTGCCTGTCTGAAATTCATTTATTTATTTGATTTTATAGGCTATTGCTGAGGAAACAGAAAAGAAGATTGACACAGCTCGTATGGCCTACACGCCTATTGCCATCCACTCTACAATCCTGTTCTTCTCAATTGCTGACTTGGCCAACATAGAGCCCATGTACCAGTACTCTCTTATGTGGTTTATCAACCTGTTTGGACTGTCCATAGAGAATGCTGAGAAATCAGATGATCTAGATCAACGACTTGACAATCTGTATCACCACTTTACATACTCCTTGTACTGTAACATCTGCAGATCATTGTTTGAGAAAGACAAGGTAGATTATTTTGTGTCTTATCATTTAGCAATGAAGCCTCTAATTCTTTCATAGCAACAACCTTTTCGTGTTTCTACTCAGTCCAGATATAGAGCCATTGAACACTCCCTATAGAGCCATTGAACACTCCCTGTACATCCTTACTAATGGACGTGAAGCATATAGTAAGTAATCTTACTGCTTGACTTTCAGCCTGCATTAAGTAACCTCACATCTTAAAGGGGAGTTTTAAAGAACAAGGGTAAAACTAAACTTTCGACACAAGCACCAAGATTGGTAGAATAAAATTGTGAAAGATTTCAAAGCCTACTTAGTTTGTGCATGTCTATATAGTACCGCTATCATAACAATGTCTTTGAAAAACATGTCACCTTAATATTTGATATTTGTTGTTTGCTTCATAGTTGTTGTTTGCAGAATTATCAAGATTAGCCGTATGTTTTATTAAATGTCAAATAATGTGGTTCTTGATTATACCCGACTTACCGGTACTTTGTATCTGTTCGCAAATGACATACATTGTAGAATAAGAATTCAGTGTTTTAAATATTAATGTAATATCCTAATGTTTGACACTATTGTGTCTACATATGCATAATTATCTTCATTCAGCTCCTGTTCTCCTTCCTCCTGTGTGTCAACATTCTGAAGCACAACAAGGAAGTCGTAGAGGATGAGTGGCGTTTCCTGCTCACTGGTGGTACTGGTCTGGACAACCCACATGTCAACCCGACCACCTGGCTGCCCTCTCAGGCATGGAATGAGATCTGCCGTCTTGATGAGCTTTCAGACTTCAAAGGCATGAGGACCAAGTTTATCACATACAAGGACATGTGGAAAGAGCTCTATGACAGTGTGGTAAGGATAACATACAGCTATTAACCCTTTACCCCATAGCCTGTTTCTGGTTTAGAAGACAGGTGACCACTTAAAACAGGTTGAAAGTAAGGCAAAATGCAACTTAAGGACACATTCTAATTTACTTTCAGCCTGATTTTAGCTACTATCTACTAGGATGTAGAACATATTTCTTATAGTACATACTCATGACTGTATAAAATGGAATGGCGTTTTTTTTCTTCGGAGTTATAAATTGTAAGATATTTAAATGCCTTACTATGGAGTAAGTGGTTAACCCAGAGCACCAGATAAGGGTAGTTTTTCAAAAACTAAAATCTTTATTTCTGAATTAAACCCTATGGTGTCACTACTCATTAGAATCGTCTCTTCGAGACGATTCTAATGAGTAATAACACTATAGGATTTGGTAAAAATAGCGAGAAAATGTGGGATTTGTTGAAAAAACTACCTTTTATCTGGAGCCCTGGAAACTTAACCCATTCCTTTGCATCAGTTCATGTTTATCCCTTGATAAATACATGTAATCTGAAATGAGGATTCTCTAATAACATTTAAAATACAGGTTTCAGCTTCAAGCAAGATGAGAGTAAAGCATGAAGATCCTATTTTTTGACTCCATACATCTAACTGTCTATCCAACTATCTAGTTGTCTGTTATGTGTGGTTATATTCGCCATTATGGACATGTACTTATTCAACAATACCCATCTTATTAAAGCCTTTTTGTTACTGTTTTATTTGTTTTTATTTGTTCAGGAACCTCAGAACGTTGGGCTTCCAGGAGAATGGAGTGAAAGACTTGGACTGTTCCAGAAGTTGCTAGTTCTGAGATGTCTACGACCTGACAAAGTAAGTCTTAAACTTTATTTTATTAACCCTTTGCCCGCTAGTCCATCTTTACTGATTTTTGGAAAGAGTTCGGATCTAGTTCAGACGCTGCCTAACACGGCGTCTGATCTGGATTCAAACTGTTTGACACTTGTCATAAGGTGTTTTTTACTTTAACGAATTATAAATCTAGATTTCGCAAAGTTTGCGGCGATTTCGAAGCAGATACTATTACCACAGGATATAGGTTAATTATGACACAGATTGCAAAACAGGCTATGTCAATGTGAGTGAGTCCTCTCCAAGTACAATATGTTCAAGGTACATGTATACATGTTCTACATGCACTATAAAAGTAGCACATTGGAATTATTTCTGGTTGCAGTCTACATTGTATCCAAACTATCAGGTATACACCTCTGAATCTGATTCAGTAATAAATAATATTACACATTTGATGTAAAGAATCGCTGATTGTAAAGTTCCTAAACCGAGAAGTGATTTTGCTTTAAATTGTGAACAGTTTATTGACAGAAGTACAGTTGAATACCGGTATGTATTAAATCAAGTTCAAACATTGAAGCTGTACCGTTCTTACAGCAAAACTTAAATTGTAAAATAAACCTTTAACCCATTACTCCATAGCCTGTTTCTAATTATGAAGACAGGTGATCACTTGAAGAAGGTTGACAGTAAAGCAGAATGCGCTTTGGTATTTTAAGCTACCATCTGCTAGGATAAATATTTTTTCTTATGGTGCATATTTTATTGTTTAATTGGAATTACATGTAAATTCTTCAGTGGAGGAATAAATGAAAAGTGTTAAAATGCGTATCCATGGAATAATGAGTTAATACGACAGTTTCTCAAAGTCTATATGGTATGTTTTAGGTTGTACCTGCCATCCAGGACTTTGTGACGTCCAAGTTTGGTAAGAAATACATTGAGCCGCCACCGTTTGATCTACCCAAGGCGTTTGGAGACAGCAACAGTTGTGCCCCTCTCCTTTTTATCTTATCCCCAGGAGTTGATCCTATGAGTGCTTTACTCAAGTTTGCAGAAGATCAGGTTAGTGAACCTCATGATTAGTCGTCTTGTTTTGCTGCATGTAGTTTGTATGATGCATAAATGTGCATATATCTCTCTTGTTCTATAACCAAATGGCTGAAATTTCACAATATAGTATATTGTAAATTTAGTACAGTAAAACTACATTCAAATGAGTTTGTAGTCTTATATAAATGTTTTAGCTTAATGTAAGACCAAAGTAATGCAGAAAGTTCCTTAGGTGTCAGTGTTTGCAAAACAGGATGATCTATATGGCTTTTAACCCCTTTCATCCATGAAACTTCAAATGGATGATTCCATTTTCTATTAATTCTAGTCTATTTTGTCTATTCAGGTTTGTTTCTTGCAATGTATTGCAAAATAACAAACGTTTATTGGGCCACAAAACAGACCGGAAGTGCTTCATATTGTGTTCGAAAGAAGTCCGGTGAGAAATATTCCAAAAATCTTTTGTCTCAGAATGGCTTTTTTCAAGAAAACGTTTACTGTTTTGAGCTTTTTATGTATTACATGGATGCTAGAGAATAGATACAAAGACTTTCTGTCATGATAGATGGGGTTTGGGAGAAATTATGTGAGTTGAAGTGACATGTCCCTGTTATAGCCGGTGCGTATTTAAAATGTAGCAGAAGTCATATCACTGAAGCCAATACATTTTTCTTATATGACGCATGATTACCTATTTTCTCTGCTTTTTGCAGTTGTGCAAGGGTGCATTTTCGGGGGAAATATAGGTTAGCACCTATGGTTGGAATAAGAATTGTATTTTCTTAACCTTGGAATAACGCAGTTTAAATAAGTTAAATTGGAGAGCCAAATTGGTGACGCATGACGAACCATGCAGACTCTTACCTAGGTCTACGCTGTTTGCATGAGACAAGTGTAGTCTTCACATACATCCAGTTTGTAAATGGTGCATATTCACATCACCAGAGGTAAATTGGTTGAAACAATAATTCTGTTTCAGGGTTTCGGCGGGGCCAAGTTTGACTCCCTGTCTCTTGGCCAGGGTCAGGGACCGATTGCCATGAAGATGATAGAGAAGGCCACAAAGGAAGGGACCTGGGTAATGTTACAGAATTGTCACTTGGCCACATCATGGATGCCAACCCTTGAGAAGATTTGTGAGGTGAGATACTAACAAATATTGTAGTGATACGATGAATTTATTCAGTTTAGATACAGATCATCAGATGACTTGAAATTATTTCTGCCCCACATTTCAGTCCAAGACTGCTCCTAGATAAAATTATTCAGTCTTGTAGCAGTACTGTTTAACCCTTTTCCTCATAGTTTTTTTCTAGTTTGGATGACAGGTGACCACTTAAAAGCATACTCGTATGTTGGGATTTAGAAAATGTTTCTTACGGAACATTTTCATGACTATATATAGGAACTACTTTTTTATTAAAGGAATAAATCAAATGCGCTAAAAGGCTCTTCCATGGCGGAAAGTGTTAATACAGGTGACAGTTTAATACAGGACAGAAGTAATACAGAGAGTTCCAGTAGGAAGTAGGAACTTTCTGTAATTATATTTTTCCTTTACTTTGTTGCCACCTGCTGTAAAAGATTCCAATTCTTCTTCACTGGTCAGGATAGTCTTGTCACTTAACCCTTTCCTCCCTGAAACTTTAAATGGACAATTCCAGTTTCCATTTTAGTCAAGTCCATTTCTGACTTTTAAGGGTTGTTTTTGTCAATGTTTGGCATTATGACAACAGTGAAGACCCTGATCAGAGGGCTCCTTTCGGAGCCCTCTGATCTGGGTCTTCACTGTTTGCACAGGACAATTGTACTATTTACATGTACATTTTTGAAAAGAACGCCTATTTGCGGGACTAGGGTTCAAAGGGTTAAACTGACAAATAAGTTTACAAAATATTACTTAAGATTGGGTGTGCTAAACAGTGTAGGTCCATACCAACCGCTGAGACAACATAACTTACATTGTTACAAACATTACAGAAGCTGGTCAAATACTGTTTGTCATACCAGGAGACTGAAGGAAGTCTGCACTGTTTACAAACTGTATAACATTATGAAAGAAACGTTTCAATCTTTAGGAACTGAACCCTGAAAATGTTCTCCCTGACTTTCGTTTGTGGCTGACCAGCTACCCATCCAACACTTTCCCAGTGACCATCCTGCAGAATGGTGTCAAGATGACCAATGAGCCGCCAAAGGGTCTACGCTTCAACATCCTCAGATCCTACATGTCTGACCCCATCTCTGATATGGAATTCTTCAACACTGTTGAGCGAAATAAGGTATGTCTGCATAAGGCTTTTCATTACAATTTTGAATTAAATAAAAAAAAAATTGTGACATCATTAGTCGACTTATCTTGTAAGTAACCATTGTAACTCTCAAGCACTCATATTTGTAAATATAACGGAAAAGTTGAGGTAGATAACTAGTATTACACATGCCACCAACTTTCACACCACTGCTGCTGTTAGTGACAGATATCATCAGTACCTAGTAGAATGGCCATTTTATAGTATGGTCTTGCTATAGTAATGTAAATGAAACAAAAACACAAAGTCATTCATAGTGTTTTAGTCAAGAGGTAGCTTAACTCTTTCCTCTATAGTCAAAGGTGTAATTTACCTACATTCAACCATGTTAAATGCAAGATATTACTTATAGCAAGATGAATTGTACATTATTTTAAATAACAAACAGTGAAGACCCTAATGAGACATACGCATTTTTCAATATCTCATCAGTGTCCACACTGCTTCCATTATATTGTAGGGAAGTTATGTATAGCTTTTTCTACCAGAAAGTATTGTTACTTTTGAAACTTTCATAAAATGAATATTTGTAGACATAAATGTTGGTTGGCAAGTGTATATATGTATTTACGACTTGTTTTCTGATTTGGAATGACCGTTTATTTATGTTTGTTGTAAATCATGATCATCAACTTGTTTCATATGATCAAATCAACACATTAGTAGATAGGTTTACACTTGAAGTTTCTGAAGAAAAAATAGAGAACAAATTGTGTATACTGCTAGATAAAAGATGTTTGTATGGATGCCATTGTAAGTAAAAAGTATTTTTAACCCTTAGCCTGCCACGCACAACTATAGCTTCATATGCAAACAGCTTGGATCCGGATGAGACGCCGAGTAACTCGGCGTCTCATCCGGATCCAAGCTGTTTGACACTCGGACAACATTTTCAGCAATTTTGAGCAACTTTGAAGCACTTTGAAACTTGAAGCAGACGAGAAATGTAGCAGACGACAATTTATTTGGCGGGCTAAGGGTTAATGTTATCTTATTGTACATAAGCCAATTGGACGCATAATGTCAAGAAATAGAATGAGCCGTGCCATGAGAAAACCTGCTTTATTGCATTGTAAACTGAATACCAAGACTAGCCGCCGCGTCAAAACAGTAGCGGCTGCTTTTGATCTAAACTTTTTGACACCCACATGCATCAAAAACATTTAATGTATCTGTATTAAATAGGGTTTAATAAATGTTTCTGTATTCTCTATTTCTCTACATACCTCTTTAGATGTTCATAACAGGGGGACTCTTAAAATACAGCCAAATTTCAGTATCTAAATACCTTGTCTTAAATATCCGCATATCAACGTTAAAACTTGGCAAAGCCACATTTAAACTTAGAGATAAGTATATGTTTGACCTCATCAAATTCAAGTTCAAAGATTGACTATATGTGTTTTGTTGCAATTCAGTGAAGAAGTGTTTCGATTTTTTAATACATGCAGAATGAAAATAATTTAGATAACACAAAAAATCTAGTGCTTTCTCAAGTCATTTTGGAAAAAAAGGAATATTTTCTATTCTCAGCATGCGAAGTCAATGCTTAAGAACAGTGTTTCAGTTCATTTAAATACATTTTCTAGTGTTTAAATGCAAACTTTTTACATGTTTTACATCATTGGTTTCAAGGACAGCCATACAAATTATCTCCCATCTTTTCTCCTTTTAAATTATTAGCTTTGTAAGCTATACTGTATCATACAGTCGAGAGGTCTGTCCATGTTATACTGGCTAAACATCATATATATAGATGTAGCTGGAAAGTTATGCAAGTAGAATCATGTTTAAAAGTGTAGTAAATGTATATATTTTAGAGGAAATGATGCTATGATTTGGCTACTTTAACCCATTAACCCATACCCAGTTTCCAGCTTTGAAGACGGGTAACCACTTAATGCAGGTTGTTTGTAAGCACAGCATTTATGGAGTAATGGGCTAATTATGTTTCTATATATATTAAGCAGACGAAACAATTTTAAATTTTAGTTAAAGGAGTATATAGCTAGTTTTGTAGTAACAACAATTCTTAACGTAAAATAATATGTCATCAAGTGATGCACGAATATATTTACCATTTGGGTTTTTGAATGGTTGGATGTTTGATGTAATACACAGGGAAAGGGACGTAATTACATTTCCTTCAATCAGTTCCTGTCTTAAATAAGAATATGCCAATCACGTGTGTATCAGTATACTAGCTATATACATGAGGGTATGAATTTGAATTCCTACGGGGCGAAAATAATTATGTTTTACTTTTGTCGGGATATTTGTGTTTAGTATTTCCCCTTCTTCTCCTTTCGAAGATACTCCTGTTTGGAGTATTTTTGCAAATCTATAGGATTTGAGTTGAAGTTGTCCTTTCTGTTCACACCATGTAATGTTATATCTGATAGTGATAAAATTTCACAGTCTGGTGTAATAAATACCTGTATCAGTGATCATTTAATGACATTTTGTACCAGAAAAGTTAGTAAAGAGTTTGTAGGTTTACATAATACCACAAAAATCCGATCTATGAAGAACTACAACAAAGATGATTTTCAAAATACTTTGCTAAATGCAGACTGGAGTTCAGTTTTATTATGTGATAATGTATCAGTTGCATGGGATTCTTTTAAATCAATATTTTTATCTGTTGTTAACAATGTAGCACCTGTGAAACAAGTAAGAATAAAGCAAAGAATTGAACCATGGATGACACAAGAGATTCTACAAAGTATGAAAGAAAGAGATGCAGGTTTTAATAGATATAGAAAGGACAAAAGTGATGAAAATTTAGTTAGTTTTAGACAACATAGAAATAGAACACAACAACTTATTCATAAGGCAAAACAGGACTATTTTAAACACAAACTGGAAGAAAACAAATCAGACTCTAAGTCTCTTTGGGATGCTCTCAAACACCTTGGTCTACCTACAAAAAAGTCTAAATCATTATCATGTTCAAATATTGGTCTCAAAATGGGTGAGAGTAATGGCATATGTTTTGATAAACAGTCAATCTCTGAGAAGTTCAATGTATTTTATACAACAGTTGCTGCAAAACTAGTTGAAAAACTGCCCAAGTCTCTTGGTAGATTTGGAAGAGAATTTGTTTTGAAATTCTATGCACAGAAAGGGGTGATACCTAATAATTTTTATTTTTCTATTTTGTCAGAAAACCATATTTTGAAGTATTTAAAAAAACTTAGTGTGAATAAATCCACTGGACTTGATGGTATTCCTAGCAAATTTGTAAGAGATAGTGCAACTATAATAGCTTGTCCTCTCACGCATATTATCAATCTGTCCCTGATACAAGGAGTTGTCCCTGATGATTTAAAATCAGCACGGGTTGTTCCCCTTTTCAAGAAGAATGACAAAACAGAAGTGGGTAACTATCGCCCGGTGTCAATACTATGCATTTTATCCAAGGTGTTTGAAAGGGTTGTCTATGACCAGGTTGACTCTTACCTCAGTGAGAAAAATCTGTTGTATGAACTTCAGTCGGGCTTTAGAAAACTATTTTCAACTGATACTTGTCTCATTCATCTTTCAGATTATATCAAATCTCAAATGGATAAACGTAATTATATAGGCATGATTTTACTTGATTTGCAGAAAGCATTCGACACAGTCTATCATTCAATACTTTTGATGAAATTAGAAGCTATTGGTCTTGGGCACGATATTCTTAAATGGTTTAACTCATACCTCTCAGACAGGAAACAATTAGTTGATGTCTCTGGAACATTCTCTAACCCTCGTGATGTAACTTGTGGTGTACCCCAAGGATCTATACTTGGCCCCTTATTATTTTTAATTTATGTGAATGACATGTCTGCTGTTGTCAAAAACAAATTATTACTATATGCTGATGATTCTGCTATCATGGTTTCTGGTAAAAATAAGTCTCAAATAGAGCGAGAGTTGTCGGAGGATCTTGACGTGGTTAGTCAGTGGCTGGTGGATAACAAGTTGTCTTTACACTTAGGAAAAACAGAATCTATTATTTTTGGCTCCAAACGTAAGCTTCAATCAAATACGAATCTTAATGTCACATGTAATGGTCAGGCTATTCAGTCTACTTCGTCGGTCAAATATCTTGGAGCTACTATAGATCAACATTTAACAGGTGAAGCAATGGCTAGTTCAATTGTCAAGAAAGCTAATGCTAGGTTAAAATTCTTATACAGGAAACGGAACTATCTTACTGAACATACAAAAAGGTTGTTGGTTTCAGCTCTCATTCAGTGTCATTTTGATTATTCCTGTTCCTTTTGGTATTATGGGTTAACTAAGTTTTGGAAAGACAAGCTTCAGGTTACGCAGAATAAGGTTCTCCGTTTTGTACTCAATTTGGATCCCAGATCTAGTATTAAACATGAACACTTTACCTCTCTCGATTGGTTAAACGTTTCAAGAAGGGTCGACCAAATTGTTCTCTGTCATGTTTTTAAGATAAAAAATGGTCTAAGTCCTGACTATATGAGTCAAAATTTTACAGCTCAAGATACTGTTCATGCTTATGAAACCAGATCTAGTCAGACCGGTTCATTTGTACCCCCTAAGGTCAAAGGTTTTGGTCTCACATCATTTTCCTACAACGGATGCACACTATGGAACAAATTACCTGCACATCTTAGAAAAATGTCAACTTTAGCAAAGTTCAAGAGGGGAGTAAAAGATCACATTTTAAGTCATAATATGAACATCTAAGAGACATTTATTGGTTAATGGAACTCATATATACGAGTAAGTAATATTTATAATCATAAGTTAAGATTCAATAGTGTAACTCATCTTTAAGTAATATTTATAGTCAAAAGTTAAGATATATAAACTTCAGTGTATTGTCAATGATCTCATTCTAATATATTTTTACACAGATTTTTTTATCTTATAAGCAAACCTATTGTTATTATTTTAATATGGATAGTTTATTTCATATTTTTCTACGTCAGTCTTTAATTTTTATTATAATTAAGGGTAGGGACTGGTTTGGTAATTAACAAAATATACTCAGTATTATTTTTAATTTATTAATTTCATATTTAATCTTATTAGTTCATAGATCATGCCTCTCTATGTCAGACCATCAATATCAATAAGGACCACAATGGAAATAAGAGATGTCTTTCCTCTTTTTTGTGTAATCCCACGGGTGGTGAACAACATTGTTCCTCATTCGTGGTATTTATAATCCTTGATATTGATGTGACTGACATAGTTCATAACACAACATATTTATAATCATTGCAATTTTTATAAATTGTGTTTTGTTTTAAGATGTATGTGT
This sequence comes from Gari tellinella, assembly GCA_922989275.2. NCBI lineage: Eukaryota > Metazoa > Mollusca > Bivalvia > Cardiida > Psammobiidae > Gari > Gari tellinella. The sequence goes on from OV277873.1 coordinate 13,630,812, forward strand.
GTGTTGTTAGCTATTGTCAAGTTACATGATATTGAAATAAATCTATCTATCTATCTATCTATCTATGTACTTCCATTTTGGCGGACATTGCAACGACTTTAGATAATCTGGAAAAAAAGACTTGTTAAGGTCAAACCACCAGCAAAATTATCAAATAATTTCTTTCTGTAAGTGCAATTACTGGTACATCTATATAGAAGGTTACCTTAATATATATAAGAGCTATGCTATGAGAAAACTTGACTTATTACAGTGTACCGTGTAGACCAAGATCAGCTGCTGTGTCAGAGACATGGGGTCTGGTCAGGATCTAGGCTGTTTGACATTCAGACAATCAAGAGCCCAACAATATTTTATTATCTTACTTGTTATACAGTGTATAACCTTATTAGGAGCAGAGTGTGAGTGCAACTAGATTGCAACTAGGCTCTGTCTAAATTGGCTGTAGTGCAAACATTCTGTTTGTGTTATGGCATAGCTCTTGTAAATGCGGTTAATAAATGCTTGTCAGAAATATATTACCTATATAGTGTACAATAGGCTTGTCAATTTAGATCACCTTCTTTTATAGGATGTATACTAGAGAAGAAATGAAATATAACTAGAATTTTGATCTCAGTGAATGCTATATACACTGTATTACAAACTTCTATATGGAATAGCTTGTTATTCTTTCCCTTTTCTGCCCCATATTAACTGGTAAGTCCCAAAATAATTATAAACATAACAAACAGTGTAGACCTAGATCAGAGGGCTCATTCAGGAGCCCTCTAATCTGGGTCTACACTGTCTGCAAATTATGTATTATACTCAGTCCCAATACTGTTCCGATGTAAGTGTAGTCAAGTATCATTATAGGCCGGAATAAGAACTTAAACTGTCGTTATTAACATGTCATTCAATTTCTTTCACATATAAAGAAAGTAAGTAAATGTTTCATCTTTCCATTTACTTGTTTATTCCATGTTGATGTTAATTTCTGACTTTTTGTTTGTAAGAATGTTTTAAAGTCTTTAAGAATGTTTTTCATTGTCATTGTTTAACACGGTTTCGTTTGCAGGGGGCATTGAATTATGGCCAAGTGGTACTTTCAGTTTTGTAGTAAGACCCACGTCCTGTTAAAACTCTTTCCATCTCAACAAGATATATTAGATCTAAATTATCTGCAAGTTAAACAAATATGATTGAATCTTATAGGTTTACTATGTATCTGAAACCAAGCATTCTTTCGATTGATGTACTAATATAATTTCACAGTTCGTGACAATGCAAGATTTAGCTCTCCTTCTAAGCATTGATACCAGTCTGTTTAATTTTCAATGTGATGTTTTGAAGGAAAGTACACTAAATAACACTTATAAGTGTGCAAGTATAAAAATGTCATTTATTAGTTTATTTCTGGTTTGCTTTCAACCATAATTTTACCAAATATTCAAAACTATATTGCAATTATAAATCGCTATTCATTTTTAATGACATCTTCACGGTCCAGTGTGCAAAAAATTAAACATAAAAATGCACATGAAATTCGACGCAGCGTGCAAAATAAAATTTTACGTGTCGATAAGTAATGGAATAGTTCACATTTGTATGAAAAACAGAAAAAATCAAGTATTCCACTCCGCAAGGAGACGTAGCCATGGATTGAATTAAAGCCGATGTCTGTCAATGTGAAGTTTGATACTGTGAATAATAAAAAGTATTTGTTCTACAGATTGGCATAATTCAATTTGCAAAATTGTTTCTCCTATTTCATAAAAAAATGAGTTTTACTTGCCCTTATATCGTGCCATCATACATGTAGGTAATTGATTTTTTAGCACAATATATTTGAAACATTGTCTAATAAAGTCCAAAAATATTTATAAACATCGTGCTTAGAAGAAAATCCACAGTGTTCTGAAATTGTTCAAAACTATTGATTCTATACCGATTTATACTATTGACCTGATCATACGCCAGCAGCGGAAAAATCGATAATCAATAATGCCTACAGGTAAAGGGCGCAAACACTGTGTTAGATGAAATTTAACGCTGCGTTAAAAATCGACACGATGTAAGTTTTTTATATTAAAAACCCAGGGTCAGTTTTCTCTGTTAAGAATCGACCCAGGTTAATTAACCTTAATTTTCGATCCCGCTGGGCTCATTTTTAACTTTTAGAATCGACCCATTGTGTAAAGCAGCTTGTTCTATCGGGTTTTTTTTTAATTTCGTCTGATTCATCAGTCCTTTTTTAACCTCTGTCATTAGTTAGCTATTCATTGATATCAAATAAAATATAAATCAGTGGGAGACATGGTCTCATAAGCACACATTCTGAAAAAAATAATACTTGCACACTTATAAGTGTCGTTTAGTGTATTATGTAATGGTAGAATGTGCATACTTGAACATTTTGCCACCAAAGGCAACTTCAATTGATTATACAAATAGTTTAATTCTGATCGGACATCACGTAAATGGGACATTTGATCACAATCAAAACAGTTTGACAATTATTTTGATGATCTCTTTAGTTACGTATTGTACTTAAATCTGGCTTTGAAACAAAAGTCCAGACCACAGAAGTAACTCTTTGCATGCTGGGTTTTTTTTTCGTCTGCAACAATTGTCGTCTGCTTCTGTTCTAGAAACATAATTTTCAAAATTTCTTTTAAAAAGAGCCTGGTTAGAGTGAAAAACAGTATGGATCCAGAGGAGAGGTCACGTTACGTGGTGTCCCATCTGGGTCCAAACAGTTTGCAAAGGTAATCGCTGTTGGATATACCGCCGCTAGCGTGGTAAGGGTTAACATAGACGATATAATCGCGGTGAAAGAACTAGAGCAAACAAATTTTGGCAGATTTGAGGATAATCAAATGTCCATACAGGCAGTTTCAAAAACAATAAGATCTGAGTTCAGTATAATATATATCAGTCCAAACGATATCATTTATATTTAGGAGTTTATGATTATAACCACATTATATTAAACATTTACAAATATTTTTGTATGGACAGAAGTTTTAACAGGATAAGGGTTTGTTATATTTTGTGTTCCACACAGCATGGTTATATATAAATCACTGGCGTAGAAAGCGTGCTGTATATGTCACAATGTTACAGTAAACGTGATCTATATGCTCAAACCTGCATTGAGTGACCATTCAGTCAAAAAGTATAATGATCTGACAACATAAGGGACATTCTGCATTAAAGTGTCACCTTCAGCCCTTAATTGGAACAAGTTTGTGATGACAATTGCAAACTGTTTGGATTTAGATGAGATGCCAAGTAACTGAGCTACCCATATAGACAAAATGTTTGATATTCTGCTAAATGTTGATGACAGCCCATGCATCTTTGAATTTTAATGGTCACTAATTGCAGGTCTGATTGTATCGAAATTTGTATACAAAATCACATTAAGTATGCTGAAACACAATCAGATGAAGTGAAACAATAATTTATATTGATCATTAAAAAAATCCTACAGCCTATACGGTATAAACACATCTGCTACCACCACTGATAAGCTGACTAATGGATAGTATTCAGTAGACAGGTGACACTTAAAGCAAAACAAAAGTAAAGCAGAAAATTCCTCAAGAAGTTTTCTGCTTTACTTTAATTTTATTTTATGCTTTTTGGCATCCTTTCAATCTTGAACACTATCAATTAGTTCCATTTTAGATGATCATCATGCTTTAAGTAGGCACAAGGGATGCCATAGATATCCAATACGAGACCTGCTTTAGGGGTCATGGTAAAGGGTTTTTACCGGATGCTGGTTCGGTTTGTCAAAAAATGTGACCACCAGATTACAAAGATAAATAATGGACCCCAACCCCTTCCTCATTATATGATAGATGCAATTGTTTCTCTATTAGTACGTTATATTTGAACTTTGAAAAACAGGTAAGCTCGACTAACACAAGTTACGATATCCAGAAAACAATAGAAATATTGATCAGTTCAATTCAGGTTAGATGCAGTTAGCAAGGCTAAGAAAAATAAATACGCTTAAATACAAATTATGCCAATTTGAGTTGTGGAATCTCAAGTGTATTATGATGTTAAAACCATGTATGTTAGGTTTTTGTCTTCCTGGATGTTTACCAATCAGTCTGTGACAAATTATATGAATAGAAGTTGTCCACTTCCCATAAATATACTGGTATATCTCTATCCCTTTGTTGCATGATATAAAAAAATGTTTCCTGTATTTTCATATCAGGTATTGTTATTAGGATGTACAATATATAAGTGTTGCAGTCAAACCTGTGTCAACCCTTTCCTCAACAGAAGTGCATTTTGATGTAAAAGAGCCTTAGAATTGTGTTTTAAATGATATGATTTTAAAGGCAGATGGCAGCGAAATGCTGGGTAAAAGTAAAGCAGAAATCTTCTACATGAGCTTTCTGCTTACCTTTTATTCGGCTTTAAGTGGTTGTCTGATTAATAGTTTGCACTACTGATGATGGAATAATGTATTTAGTGATCATTCTACAGAATTGCCGCTTAATGCATTATGAAAATAATACAAAAAGTTCCTTTGAGGGCTGTATTCATTATTTTTCATTCTCCATGAAAGTGTTTTCTCATTCAAAACATGTATCTTATTGTAATGATTGATGTCACAACACACGGCTTGACTGTATATGAATTCAGATTTCTCATATATGCAATATACACTTGAAACTTCTTTATTAAAACTTTATGTTCACAAAGATCTCTCACATCATTTTCAGAAAAGCATATGCTTTTTATATATACATATATATGTATACACAAATGGCACTGGAGCAATTTTCATAATGTAAGACATATGTGACCGCCGCGCGAAAAGGGCCCTCCAGGGTGACAACGTCATTTTGAGAAAAACGACGTCAAAGTTTGTACAACGTTAAAACGTCTTTTTAACCAATATGACGTACGCTGTGAATAAACTATACCTAATTTAAATGCAAAGATCACAACATTGACGCTATGATCAGAATTTAGAATGAGTGACATCTACTCGATCAATAGTTCATTTCCCAACATTTTCCTGTAGCGATTCATTGTCGCAAATGTGACAAAGATATAGTTTACCATGCCTTCAAACGTTATCTCCCCTGATTTAAATTACACCATTTACAAATCTGCAGAATTTAAGAATCAGCTCTGACCACAATCATTATTAGGTAGATATATTACTTATTTGGCATTTTTACTTAATGAAAAGATAATCTGGTCCTAGTTTGTATGTCTGATAAGTGTGGTCTTTGTATATTCATTGAGTTTATAGTGATCGTGTTTGTTGATCATGTTTTTATCAGTAGGCGCTTGCAATGCAGTTAAAGAACAGGAAGTTGTCTAGAGTAGCTTCCCTTGACTTCCAGGAAAACAACCAGACGGCGCCGCATGCATATCAGGCTATATAAACCCCTGTAGCTCCACAATTTAGTCAGAACGTTATTGCCAGCCGGCCAGTTCAGTTTCTCGCTAGAGAGTAAAGCAACCAGTGTTATTAACTGTTAATATTGTGGGAGATCGAGGGCTTTGGACAAGTGTTTTGGAACCTTCAGGCATTATTGCAATGCAGAAGAACACCAAAAACTAGCTCCGGGTCGTCACTTCTGCATATTCAGTTTGAGGCTTCCGAGTTTGATCTAAAAGGATCTAGAGCTAGGTATATCCATCCCTAAGCAGGTTTAGGGTGCTCAGACCGTGTCTGAGATATAAAGGATATAGCTCTGAGAACACAATCGACCGCAGGTCAGACTTTGTGACCTGAAGTCACAAATTGTGGTTTGGAAGCATAATTTGAGGTTTCAGGTAGAGAGAGCAAAGATAAGGGTTTTTATAAGCCGGCAACGTTCCTTTAGTTATTGGTACTAATTATTGGTTTTGTCATTGATTAATTCAGAGGCAGGTAGCCTGGTTCATTTATTTTATTAACGTTTTGTATAGATATTGTCCTGTTTCAACCTCAAACCCAAATATTGGGTTTCGTTGTTGTTGTTTCTTTTGTAAATCAAAGGCTAGATAGCCCCGAGGAAAATTATATGTTCTATTGTTCTTATACCTTTTTTTTGTTTATAGTTAGATTGAGTTAAACATACCCGGTACACGTTACACAAGCATGCATTTATCAGCGAATGTCTTATAGATCTAGCGTATCTTTCAAATGTAAACATCATAATGTAACGTGTATATATCTAGATCTACTTGATTGTTTCAAGATTCTACGGATCATTAGTATTGTGGAATTTGAATTTTCGTTTGAACATGACTAGCAAGGCTACCTGAAGAGTTGTAAATGAAAGATCGACTAGATTTACCTTCTCACTGTTTTCTGAGTTTAAATGATCTAACGAACGACGAATATATATATATCTAGTATCTATTTATGGAGCAATGGCTTAAATGAAAAAAGGATCTATACAATTTACATAAATATAGTTTTAAATTGTGATCAGACATCAAATTCTGTAGCATCTGATCCATATTCAAAGTGTTTTCAATCATCTCATTGCCCCTTAAACAGTATTGAGTACTTATATACCATTACTTGTATTAAAAAAAACACATTTCACACTCCATTTAATTGATAACAGTAACAATGACTTCATATGGATGTCTTGCTGGCGTGGAAGATTATACCATTGAAGTTGAAGTTGAAGTTGAAATAAGTATGTTGCACCGAGTACAGGGTGTTTCATAATATCTGTCCTTATTCTAAACGTTAATAGCACAATCGGTTTATAAGATATCAGAACTAATTATGCATCATTCTCAAGTACTTTGAATAACATTTTATCTCTACATTAGTACGGGAACATTAATGACGTCATGACGTCATTATGACGTCATTGTCTGTCGGTGGTTATTTGACGATGGCACCGTCAAAAGAACAGTGTTGTGAAGTCATTAAGCTTTACGATCCATGTAAATCTCATAAAACTGTTGTTAAAACTATAAAAAGAATCACCCAGAGCTAGGATCATTCAATACAAAGCATATTATCCAGCGAATTGTTAAGCAATTTAAGGAATAGGGTACAGTAGAAGACAGAACGCATGCAGACACTGGACGTCCAAGGTCTGCCAGGACTTCAGAAAACCTAGACAAGTGACAACTGCAATCGATGAAACTCCACAACGGTCAGTAAGGAGAGTGTTAGGTGATATTACAAACTACACAGATGCCACAAGCGTCTATTTAGTATATACAATTTGACTTAGAGCTTACACCTTCATTAAGTTTCAACGGCTGGTGATGTGATTGACTGGCTTTCACAAACTTTTGGTGACAGATTTATCTCATTCAGGACTGAGCGCAAGTGGCCACCACATTCACTGGTTTTTAAATTCCCTTGACTTATTCTTACCGGGCCATCTAAACAAAGGGTCTACACTCCTAGGCCAGGAAGTACAGATTAACTAAAAGCTGTAATTCGTCGAGAAATGCGCACAATGCAGGAATGTGACTGACAATTTCTTGACGTCATAATCAGACAAAATGGACGTCATATCGAACATCTGCTGTAGACAAGAAGTTGCTGTTAATTAACACGTATAGAGGTAACCATTTGTTACCATACATCAACTGAAAAGCTATTATGTCCTTGTTAAGCAGATTATTTTCACAATTATGTCTATAATATTGCCGTTTATAATAAGGACAGATATTATGAAACACCCTGTATGTGCATTAAATGACCTAATAGAAGAGCTTTTTAGCACATTCAGTTTATTCCATCTCTGAAGAAACAAGCTTCAAATTATACAGCCATGAATATTTATGATAAATAATATTTTCTATATTCTAGTAGATGAATGCTTAAAGCTTGCGAAAAGTAAAGCAGAATACACCCGAAGGGGTATTTTGCATTTTTTTCAACCTGCTTTAAGTGGCCACCTATTTTCGGAATACTAGAACAGGCTATGGAGTCAGGTTTAATACAGATGACAGATAAATTAGGACAATAATAAAGAATCTTTCTGCTTTAACGTTGTCCTGCATTTAAGCAATCACCTGTCTTGTAGAACTATTTCTTTAAAGAAAGGCTACATTATAACATACAGTTATGGAGAGTTATAATGAAGTGTGAATTTAAGTCACTATTGAATTTTGTTTTTCTTGCAGCATGCATGGAAGAAGCTGTTGTTTGGTCTGTGTTTCTTTCACGGTATTATACAAGAGCGAAGGAAGTTTGGTCCACTTGGATGGAACATTCCCTACGAGTTCAACGAAACTGATCTCCGTATTAGTGTGAGGCAGTTACAGATGTTCATGAATGATTATGATGTAAGTTAGGATTCCAGATAACCAAACTATCAACATTTTCTAATTTATATCACCATCAACCCTTTTGTCATTCTACATATTTTCACATTTTTTTAGATAAATTTTAATGAGTAGCCACAACGTGATGTTTGGTTGAGATGTAGAATTACTCCCATTTTCGCCTATATGGGATAGGGATTCGCCCCATGGGGAATCACTCTATCCTCCATACCACGTGACGTCTTTTATTGTTTACCCAGCTTAACTACAAGCGCTGCATGACGCGGGTAACTAAATGACGTCATTCGTTATTATTTCGTTTTTTGTATCATGTTTTAATGATTTAAATGGGAGAAAAAATACACCATTCATTTTGTTGATGTAGGATAGGAATGTCTGCTCCTCGGGTCAGAAAATTCACGCAAGAAACTCGGCATCTGATCTGGCACCAAACTGTTTGTAATGGATTTTATTTCTTGTAGTAACACATATGATTTGTTAATTAGCACAGGAAGAATTGATTTTAATAACTCTTTGTCTTTTAATATACAAACAAGTTCTTGTCTTTTAATATGCAAACTATTTCCTTTACATTTAAAGTTATTAATTTTCCATACAGGATGTCCAATATGACGCTATTAGTTACCTGACGGGAGAGTGTAACTATGGAGGCCGTGTAACAGACGACAGAGATAGACGTACACTCCATAGTATCATGCACAAGTTCTACACCCCTGACATCATCATCAAAGATAAATATTTGTTTGACAATACTGGCCATTACTTTGCTCCCCCTGACGGTGAGGTAAGAACATCAGTGGCTAATTATTTTTGCTATTTTCTTTAGTATACAATCAGTGAATGCTGCTACTTAACCGATTACACCATATGCATGCCTTTGTACACCTTAAGTTTATTCCTACACTGATGGAAATAAATCCAATTTATACAGTTATGGATATATGCATCATACCTATGTTCAATACTAGAAACAGGCTATGGAGTAAAGGGTTAACTTAGTCGAGTGCATATTGCGTTTGCCCTGTCTGTCTGTAAGTTTCTCTGTGCACAACTTTAACTTAGGCTTTTGAGCTCTGTAAAAGTTGAATCATGTCTGACATTGGTCAAGGTTATTTAATGGTTACTGGGCTGATATTTAACATTGGTCATAACTTTGTAACTACATGTGATAGAGACATATGTGACTTGTGTACTCCTCCTAAGAAGCTCTTGAGCTCAGATAAGTTGAGTAATGTCTAACAAAGGTCAATGTCTTTTAGATGTCATAGTCATAACGGGGCTTAGTGTTTTTACAAATCAGCATGATTAAGTTAAAGCCCTTTTTTCCATTACAGCTTCTTTCAATACTTAACCCATTTTCCCATATCCTGATTCTAGTTTTGATAATAGGTGACCACTTGAAGCGGGTTGAAGTAAAGCAGAATGTACTTTAAAGCGCGTTCTGCTTTACTTTCAGTCTGCTTAAAGCTTCCATCTGCTAGAATAAAGAAAATATTCCTTATGATACATATTCATGACTGTATAAATTGAACTATTTTCTTCAAGTGAGGAATAAATTAAAGGCGGTAACATATTTGTCATAACTAGGAACAGACTATGAGGTAATGGGTTTATGAAATATGTTGATCTAACTGTTGATTGCTTTCTTTGTTCAGTATGAGACCTACATTGAGTTTATCAAGAATCTGCCTCCCAACGCCAAGCCAGGCATCTTCGGTATGCACGGCAATGCTGATATCACCAAGGACCAAGCAGAAACTAACCTGCTGTTTGAAAATATTCTACTGACACAGGTGCGTATTCTGGAACTAAGGTTAAATGTCATACTGTGTGATTAACTAAAAGCCATGTTTTAAGATATTTCTGCTGGAATGAAAGTCAGTTTTACCATTTAGATATTTAGCTCTTTGAAATGACTTCCTCAAATGTGTGTAAAGTGGCCTGACAGTAAAGAAGAATGAAGATTTATAAGAATATATATGACTGCTTAATGGAGGATAAAGGTAATGAAGAAAGCTCTTATATGACTTTTTTCTTTAATTAAGCTTTAAATGAAGACTCATGGTCGGCCATTATGACAGGCAGGTGATCGGATCTTATGCATTATAACGCTTGTTCTGCATGATGACAACAATCTTTATTCTAAAATTTTAATTCTAACATGACACGCGTCTTGATCACGATAAAAATAGAACAAGCTCATCGTGGTATACCTGGACGTTTTACAACGCTCTTTCCTACCCCGCTCTTCCCGCGGTTAAATGACGTGACGTGTTACGTAAAGACCATTATACTTTTAACCAGTCATGTTACTGTAATTTCCAATTTTTTCGGTCTTGTTTCATGTTATGTTTGTTCTATGCCAGATGGTGGGTCGGTAAATTTGTATTGTGTGTGCGAATTCTCTGCTATACGTAAATTTGCTATTGGGTGTAAGAGTCTTGTAAAAGCTGCGGGGAAAGTTATTCGGTCGAAAAACTGCATCCGCTGAGGAAATACGTATGGAACATTTGATTTCCTTTCTAATTAATTTCTTGAAATCTGGTCATGTTAGAATCGAAATAATCTATGTTCTACCGTTGTGAAACGGTATTTTACAACGGCTGGTCGTTGTGATGCGCAGGAATTGACCAATCAGGCCTTTGGCCTTCGTGGCCAATTCCTGCGCATCACAACTCCCAAGCGTTGTAAAATACCGTTTCACAACGGTAGAGCATAGATTATTTCTTAAATAACATATTTCACCATACCCCGGTATTACCTTGCTTGCGTTTATACGTTTATACGTTTATACTGTTTGCATTTCCCTGCAGCGTTAGCTTCCTAATCTTCATATTTCAATGAGTTAAATATTTGATTTGTACAGAAATATTTTAAGATGATTTCAAGTTTGAACTAAAATACCACACAGCCCACCCAAGCTAATCTTTGACCAATATAAATGGTTGATGTTCTTGGAGGGATGCTGTCCTGCTTCTTTAACAATTGTTGATCTGATTTGTTTTCACTCTAATTTAGATTGAGTCTGTTTTTAAAAACAACTCCAGGTATAAGGAGTAATTGCAATACTAAAATCTTAATGTCTGTTCTAATCCCTTTGTTGCAACATCTCATTAGAATTCAATTGCCATAGCCCTTTCCCCAATAGCTTGTTCTAGCTTAGAAGACATCTGTTAGGAAATAGAAAATAAAATTGTTTGTATAAGTTTGAACCTTTTCTTTCTTCAGTTGATAAATAAACTGTATGCATATGTATTGGGTATTAGGTTAAAGAGACACTACTGATGAGTAGTAACAACCTAGCGATTGATGGAGATGTGATTGAGATCATTTTAGTTTTCTCCCTTTCGTCTGAAGCCCTGTTTAAAGTTTTTGTTGATATCACTTTAGATTATTAAGTCAAGTTTCAATATCTTAACGAAGCTTCAATATAGGAAAAAATAAATAAAAATGTAATTAATTAGGTGAAGGTGATTTGCATAATAACTTATATCCATACCATTCTTTCTTGTTCTGTGTTAATCATGTTCCTGCTGAATATTAATTTATAAATTCTGCCTACTATGAACATCTATCATCTTAACTATTACATTGGCTAATGAAGTAAGGAACGTTTTCCCTCAAGAAGTATTGCAGACTCCTTACAGACAGATCCTATTCCAAAACCGTGCATTCTCTGATTATACATCTCTGTCGGAGCTGTCTTGATTTGGTCTACACTGTTTACACACGGTTAAGGTTATGCTTTGTCATAATGAAATAAATATTAATTTCCTTGGTTTTCATTTTAAGATAAATCAGTTTTTGTTGCAATAAAGTTTTTGTTGTTTTTTCCAACATAAAGTCTCAGGGACAGGTAAGTGTCAGCGGATGTTGTAAACGTTATTGTGGACCAACAAAAATACGGTCATTGTTTACTGTCAACACACTGCTGTGTACAAGTCGGTATTCAAGTGCTTTAAGCGATGATGCATTGTTTAAGTTTCAATTAAAATTTATATTTTACCTATGTTTTATTGATTATGAAACATATTCTAACAATAACTCTCAATAACTTGAATGGTGGAATATGTGGTCGTTAATTTTGGAGGAAACCGGAATACCCAGGGAAACCCACATGTCCAGCCAACAAATGTACATTTCTAATATACTGTCCCTTCGCATGATCGAACTCAGGACTGCATTGGTGAAAAGTGAATGAACTTATCACTGGGTTATACACACACCTTTGGTTCAGCCTTCAAAAACACAAACAGACTTTTATATTGACAAATGCTTCAACGCCTATAGAACAGTAGCCCTCAATTAAAACCACTAAAACAAAATCTAATTGTTGTATAAAAGACAGGTGACAGCTTAAAACAAGGTGACAGTAAAAACAGAAAGCTCCTTAAGGAGCTTTCTGTTTTACTATCACCTTGCTTTAAGCAGTCACCTAATACTTAAAACAGTTAAGTGGTCTTAATTGAGAGGTTTTACTGTACATATATGTTATATCGTACTTTTAAACTTCTGCTTACAAATTAGTGAACATTCATTGAAAAAACATGGTAATTTTTAAAGATAGATTCTGAACTGCTTAATGCAATTCTTATTGCATTTAGGCACAAAAATCATTTAAACTTGTTGATCATGGATAAAAGAAATAAGCCGTTAAAGGGAGCTTTAATTTACATTTGTTATATATCAAAATTGCTGTAACTTAATGATCTATTTAACATATTCAGCTCTAGCAACGAGTACACTTGTACATACAGTGTACCTATGAAGAGTACATTTGTCCGATCAGGGACTGTACTGTTTGTTATTATGCAAAACATTGCACAAAAAGAACTCTAAATAGTCATAAATGAACTATTATATTCAGGTGGAAACTGAAATTGACCATTAAAAGTTTCAGGAGTGAATAACATTATTGGCAATTTTCATCTGCAGCAAACTCGGAGTTAGCTCTTTCAAATCACGTACCTGATTAGATTATACATTTGCAAACAGCGTAAACTAAGATCAGAAGACAACTATATATCAGGGTTTACATTGTTTGCTAATTAAGAGCAGAATTGATTAAACTATATGTACCATGAATTCCAGATAAACTGATTCATGTTTTGGTAACTAAATCGATCCACAGGGGAACCTAATAACCCACTAAAAATACATAGTGATGACTGCCATTTCTTTCTTGACTACAAAATACCAAGATACGTTTTAGTGTCAAATACCATGTAGTTTGGATTCAGATGAGATGCGAGGTTGCTTGAAGTTTCAACAGGGTCCTAAATAACCTTTTTGCATCAGTTACACATTGGCCTAGAATGTGCTGAAGGTTGATATTTTAGGTTGTTACTTTAGAGTATTTTATCTTGACTGTAAACAATGACCATAGCGCAGTTGGTGATGTTCTGGTTCCAATACAGTTTGTTGCATCATGTATACCTGTGTATGTTTTTCACAGGAAATGTTAAGATTGTTGATTGATCTGTTGTCATGTTACTTCCATGGTGTCTTCACTTTGTAAAAATGTTTCATATTTAAAATGAACTGCAAAATTGTATTCAGTAGGTCTGGTGTGAACTTACGCGTGTTGTTCGATTATGCAAATGACAAGAGAAACATGATGATTATAAATTTGTAATCAACAAAGTTCTAATTTTAATGAATGTATTAATCTATAAAACTGCTCTTTTCTAATATTTCGACCTCTGTGGTCATTTTCGAATACGAATGATAAACATCACAAACATGTTGTTTCTACCCATTGGAATAACCTCTTTGAAGACTATTCTAATCAGTATGATAGTGTGGTGTTTCACAGAAAACGAAGAAGATTTTTGAAATCTTTGATTAATTCTTTTTTATCTAGAATCCAATATAAGGCTTGTTTCACACTAATAGAAAAAAAAACTTATATTGAGAAATAACACAAAAGAAAAAACTCAAATATATATTGAAAACTTTGAGCTGTTATTGGAGAGCGCACATTACTGTTTTCTAAATAAATACATAAAAGTTTTGCTTATTTCACTTTTCCGTTTGGTGGCGTATGTGCCTGTAACCTGTTTATATACTGTAAAGCCTCTCTATTACGACTCAAAACGAGTTCAATTATTTCGAAATTTTAGGCACGTGATTGCTAAATCAACCTAAAAGTAAAACAGAGAGTTTTACTTTTTCTTACTTTAAGCTGTCGCCTTCTCTTGAATACCGTCTTTTAGACTCAGTTTCAGTGGTTATAATAGACAGGTTTTTTCTGTACTTGACAGGCAAATTTTATAATGTTGACAATAAAACAAAAACATTGTAAACTAATAGCTTTGATGGGGTTAGACTGAAACACTTGTAAATTCTTACTCATCTAGATGCTTTAGCTTCATTATCTCTTGCTTTGCACAAGGCATGGTTCTGCTTCTCAGTCATGGAGTATGTACAACAGTTTCCCAACTTTCTAGCCTGGTGTATCTTTTATTATTAAATGTACCCTATCCATAATACCAAACATAAGAAATAAGGCATTATCTTTCATTCACTAAACTTATAGACAATTTTCAGTCTATTATAGCTTGACCTTCTGCACGCTATGTACAATTGTCAAAGTTGATTGAAAGACAACAGAGCTCAAGATACTGGTGTCATGACGTCGCACATATATTGCAACGTTCAAACCCTGATAAGTAAATGCGAAACCGGTTGGGGTTTTTAACGTTTATGTAATTATAAAATATATTAAATTAGGCATGCAATTCAATTTTCTATTCATTGGTTATCTCATTTTTTTAAAACATATATTTTTATAAATTGATAGAATAAAAATTTAAAAACTTATCTAAAACTATTGAACATGTGTATATACAACCTTGCTTAACCTTTTCACCCTGAAACTTCGGTGGACAATTCCAGTTTCGAATTTAGTCTAGTCTGTTTATTTAGGATTGTGTTTGATATTGCACTGCAATATGACAAACAGCGCATACCCTGATCAGAGAGCTCATTTAGGAGCCCTCTGATATGGGTCTTCACTGTTTGCATAGGACAAGTGTACTCTTGACAGGTACACTGTTTACAAAATACATGTATATACCTGACTAGGGTTAAAAGGGTTGAGTTTATTGTGTTGGTGTTTCAGTTGCTCCTATTTGTCATGGTTAAATTGTATTTAACTCTTTGGTTATTAATAAGTTAACAGATGTTGTTTTTTATTTGTTTTATAACAGAGGTTAGCCTTTTTATGACATTGATGACGAGTTTCACTTGTTATCTCATAGATAAAAAACTGGTTTGAAACATTGACAATACATGAAAGATAAAATGTCGTCAACTTTCCTCTAGGCAGGGGCTTCCTCTGGTGGTGCTCGTTCTACTGATGATATTGTGGATGAAGTAGCTGAGGACATTATCAGTAAGCTCCCTCCAAACTTTGACACAGATGCGGCTCTGCGTAGATTCCCAACCTCGTACAAACAGAGCATGAATACTGTACTAGTACAGGAGATGACGCGCTTCAACAGACTGTTAATTGTCATCAGAGCAAGTCTGATCAACATCAGGAAGGCCATCAAGGTAGGCAGACTGTACATAACACTAAACACATTGGTTTAGCCCTTTTATGTTGAATTTTACATAAATGGTTGAGGACTTCCACATTCGTAATAAAACAATTACTGAAAAGTTTATTAAACAAGGGTACAGATTTCATAAACCTTGTTAAACATTTTCTAAATTATTTTATAGAAATCTTCCTCTCATTAACAAGTTTAAATGTAACTTAAAGTCTTTTCTGCGGCAAGGTATTTCACATCCGGAGTTTTATGGTGATGTACTTTACAGACTTCGTAAGATTCTTGGACATTTTCATTTTCAAAACCTGTTTGTGAAACTTATTAGATCTTTCCTCAAAAAAGAGTATGATCCAACTATATTGCTGCGCACTTCACGTTTGGTTATCGATCAATCTACAATTGATAACTATGCTTTCCTCTTTGGTTGTGCGACGACAGACAGGGCTTAGCACTACATGATGGTGTATCTCTAAAGCCGTCCTTAACCGGGAGAGTTATGTCGGATTTTCGTGCTTTGTTTTTATCTCTCCCTCTCTGTCGAACCCTGAATCCATCCATGTCTTACAGTCACTCGTGACTACGGACAAGTCGCTTCAGTACAATTTGACCGTTGCCATAATGGATTATTTTTAACACGGGCTTGAATGTTTAATTCTTTCCCGTGTTACTAATATTCTTCTTGTCATAGATTTTTTGTAAGATGTTTTACATGTATTTACTTACTGTGTTGGCGATCTTTTGGGTTGTAAAGATGTGGAACAGAGTTTATATTTTATGTACACTGTTCGTCTTTATAGGTGAATATAGGAGATAAGAGTGAGGTTGGGCGCCCCTAAACCCAGGTTTAACCCCCAGTGGTTGTTAATAATTAATTTATAATTAATTCTTAATTGCTACTGACCGTACCAAGGCGGGCTCCTATGTTCACTTTGCTTTATGTTTGTCTTGCGTGTTGTTTTCTATTAAGTGTGTAGATGAAGGAATGGTTTTACGCGTGTGTGTGTGTATGTGTTTGTTATGGTATGACTGTGTGTGTGTTCTGCTTGAGAGGTGGGTGTATTGTTTGTGTTGCGTTTCCTGCTTGAGTCTTTCGTATTTATTTATGGACAATTTCATCTTGTAGCATAAATAGGTTGAATTTTTAGGTATGTTTTCATATAAATACCCATCAAAGATTGAACAAAAAATGGCATGTTCTGTTTGTTTCTCCATCTGCCTGATTTGTGTAAATGCTAGTTTGGCCTTATTTCATAATACTTTGATTTGTGAACCAAATACTTCAGACAAGCTCATAAATTGTGACATTACGACTATATTTTGGTAGAGTTCAATCCCTTTTATCAATTTGGTAGACAGAGGTATCATGTGCTCAATTCTCTCTTCTAGAAAATAATTCAGAAGAATGACTATAAAATATACAGTGCAGACCCTGAACAGAGGACTCCTGAAAGCCCTCTTTGGATTTGCCCTATTTGCAAAATATTCATGGTGTTATACAGGTTTCTAGCATAGAAATGATTATAATTGATGTCTGTCTTACCGATTAATCAATAAGTAAAGATCGTGAAGCATGAGAAAGTTGTGCAAAAATACCTCAGCCATCTCAGGTTTTCTTTAGAAGCCCTGACATACTCATACTCAATGGGGTTTACAATGAGGTTTAGCCCTGACATACTCATACTCAAGGGGGTTTACAATGGGGTTTTAACCAAACTATCAAATCAAAGGTACGTGCCTCACATGAGACGCTTAAATGATTCTTTGAACAGACAAAACCAACCTTCCAAGCATGGGATGCACAAGATTTAACCGACTAGATGTAAACGCCCAGGTTAGGTTAACTAGTTTATTTAAATAAGAAATTACCGATTTCAAAAATTCTATGTCCAAAAGAGATCAAGGTCAATGTCAAATGGAGGTTGGGTGATGTGAGAGGATTGGGAATGTCTAAGGCGACGACTGTATAAGTATCCAATAATTTTAGTTAGTAGTGTAGATGCTAGAGGAAACGGTTAAAATCTCGTTAACCTTGTACGGATGGACAGACAGAACAATCACTATATGCCTCCTCATCCCATCTGTCGATGCAGAGGGCATAAAAAACCTTATGTCTTGATAATGCGTTATGTTGTGACTGTTCAGAATGGTTTTGCCAAAATAAGATTTCTAATTACATGTAGTAGTCAATACTTACCCTATTGAATGTTACCTTGCAGGGTTTGGTTGTGATGTCTGCTGACTTGGAGGAGGTGACTCTGAGCATTCTGAAGGGTAAGCTCCCTGGCATGTGGATGAAGAGATCCTACCCCTCCCTGAAGCCACTAGGCAGCTACGTCAAAGACTTTCTCGCCAGATTGTTCTTCCTTCAGGTAAAACCAGTTAGAATGACCAAATTGTTCCTTTGGCTCTTTCAATATCTTGGACCTGTTTAAATTATGCTCATTAAATTTGCAAATACTGTAGACCAAGATCAGAGCGGGCTCCTATATGATCCAAGTGATCTGGATTTACACTGTTATCTAATTTAGACCAGTATTTATCAAACAACCCATAATTCAAAGTAGACTGATGCATATTTTTGTAATTAAAGATCCACAAGAGAACCTAATAACTCGCAAGAGTTACTTAGCGTTTAAAGGAGTTCATTCTTACAGTGAGGGAACATCCATCCATCCATTGCGAACAATATAGACCCGGATTTGGAGGGCTCCTTAGGAGAAGGTTTCAAAAGTAATTAAAAAATTGAAATCTATGAAATGAAATTGCTGCTATGGTGGACTAATTTAAACATTAACCAGTTTTCTCTTTTTTCAGGACTGGTTTGAGAATGATACCCCTGTGACATTCTGGATATCTGGGTTTTTCTTCACGCAGGCTTTCCTGACAGGTGCCCAGCAGAACTATGCCCGTAAATACACCATACCCATTGATGTGCTCGTATATGACTACGAGGTAATGGAAGACAGGGAGTATGACGTCGCTCCAGAGGATGGTATGTCTTATCATTACATAGTCTGAACTTTGCCGCAGTAGGAAAACTGTATATTATAGCTCCCTCAAGTTATTACACTTAACCCTTAGCCCGCCAAATAAATTGTCGTCTGCTATATTTCTCGTCTGCTTCAAGTTTCAAAGTGCTTCAAAGTTGCTCAAAATTGCTGAAAATGTTGTCCGAGTGTCAAACAGCTTAGATCCGGATGAGACTCCGAGTTACTTGGCGTCTCATCCGGATCCAAGCTGTTTGCATATGAAGCTATAGTTGTGAGTGGCAGGCTAAGGGTTAATACCGTCTGACACCTCTCATGATATAGGCACCTTTTATATGATTTCTGCAAACAGTTTTTACCTAGTCAAGATGGCAGGGGCCCGTTTCATAAAACTTCTTACGACAAATGTTGTCGTAAGTCAAAACTTTAAAATACATTTAATCTGTGATTTCTCTATCTAATCCTGTCTTGTGACATCCTTTTGGAATCGTCTTTTCAAGACGATTCCAAAAAGATGTCACAAGACAGGATTAGATGGAGAAATAAATAATAATTGATACTTTTATAATCTGACTTACGACAACATTTGTCGTAAGAAGTTTTATGAAACGGGCCCCTGGGCATTTACTCTGGATCAAAACTGTTTTATAGCCTTCGTATCAGTACAGAAGGACAAGGACCTATTCAGATATAGAAGACAAACAATTTTCAAGAAGATAACTTGGTTGAAGTAAGTTATACTTTTACGCTTTGCGGTGCTTGGATCAGATACATCCATCTATAGATACGTAATTTGTAAGAAATGCAGACATTGAGCAGATGGCTCCTGATCTGATTTCAGACGGCAGCTTTTAATATATGTACTACATATGTATATCTAATGGCAACATTTGTAAGGAACCCTAAAATTGTTGATATAAGAAGGGAGCAGACTCATACATGTATATATATATATATAGTGTGTGCTTTTACAGGTGTGTATGTCAATGGTTTGTATGTTGAAGGAGCTCGGTGGGATAGGAAGACCAAGCTGCTTGGAGAGTCAGAACCAAAAATCCTCTTTGATCCAATGCCAAGGGTAAGAATTGATTCAATATTGTCCCGCTGCCATGACGGAGCTAAAACATTACAAAGGCATTGCTTTCCTTTATGGTTGGCAACTATGTCTTCAGAGTGATGTTAAACAATAGTAATTTATTACTGAAACTATATGTTACATGTATAACCTAACTAGAATGAATAATTCAGGATTTAATATGTTCTTTTCAGTTTCATAATTTTGACAGTACATTGCAATCGAATGTTTTTTTTTGTATATTTCAGATTTGGATCAAACCTTTAAAGAGACAAGACCTGAATGAGACCAATATGTACCACATTCCAGTGTACAAGACAAGTGAGCGTCGCGGCACGCTCTCTACTACAGGACATTCCACCAACTATGTGATCGGGATGCTCGTCCCGACAGACAAACCTGAAGACCACTGGGTACAAAGAGGCGTGGCTCTGCTCTGCCAGCTTAATAATTAAAGTTTGCGGAGATTTAAGCCCAGACCTCTACTGTCCTGTAATATTTGGATAAAAATTTTGGCTATTCTTTTAAGTAGATTTAACAGCTTTCTTCATAAATAGTTTGAAAAGAGAAATGTTTATTTCATTTTTAATAGCATGATAGAACATTTCCTGTTGGAAATAAACTTAACAAAAATACATAAATATATGGAAGCAGCTTTGCTCAGTTAACATCTCACATTTATCCTATATACAGGGCACCCATTTGGTATTTGTTTTTGTCCACACTTTTCAACGTGGTCCATTGACCATGGTTATGTTGGTGAAGTGACCTAATTCTAATTTGAATATGATTTGTTTCGATACAAAGACTTTAATATTGAGGATTATGACTTTTTAGTGTTTATATTTCAGGAAACTGAATATGACAGTGTATTTTGTGAGTGTTAATACAAATTTGGACGTCAGGATATGTATTTATTGATAACTGAACTCTATATTCATTGTGAGACTCTGGCTAGGGTCAGTTGAGAATGTTGGTCAGGTGTTTACATTGAAGTCCATTCTTCACACATGATGTTTGAAGTGTGTACTGCTGATGCTTCTAACATCAATTGCTGTTGCAGATTTTCCCTCTCAAAATAAAAATATCCGTCCAGACTTCTACAGTAACTTTTTTAAGACAATTATACAAAACTCTATTTTTGTGTGCAGTATTTTTGTGTGTTTATGTTTTTAAAGAGAAATTCCCAGTTCTGTGATAATGAACAGTATTTGCAGTATTGAAAAGGCTACACAATTTGCCAAAACAAGTGTAAATTCAGCAACAATATACTGCATAATATATTTAAAAAATAACACAGGCTTTCTATTTCACATTGTTATTTTTTTTCCTTGTTTGTTTTTGTATAGTCTATTGTAATATTGTTAATATGTTTGTAGGAATATATTACAATAGAGAAAAATGACTAATTTAACTATCTGTTTGGCAATTTGACAAAAAGATTAATACGACTATGCCAATTAAATGATGCTCTTTAACTTCGATTCACTTTCGAAATTTGAACTTCATTTTATAACCAGATACCGGGTAATCTGTTCTAATATCTAATAGGATATTCTATATAGTGTTGAGGTGTTATCATCCACAAACTGTATCTCGTCCATGTGTCTGTGATATTAAACTATTCTGTTGATCCAGTAATGTTTCTTACATGAATCTGTCAAGTACAGATATTTTCCGTCCAGACGTAATTTCATTTCTTAATAGCTGGTGAAAAGTGTGATTAAATCTTGTATTGAATTTGCCGAGCTGCTGGTAATGTGCTACTGAATAGATATATTTACAATTTGTGATAACTTTAGACCATTTGTGTACTTAAAACAAACGCTGTATTATTGTTCAATGGTTTACCAATAAAGCTGAACTATATAGTTTTTTCTTTCTTTCAACAAGTAAAACTTATATTAACTGGTAACCTAATTAGACATGTGAACACTTATAGTAGGTTAAAAGTAAAGCAGAATGGACCTTGAGACGCATTCTGCTTGACTTTCTGATTGCTTTAAAGTATCATTGGCTTTGATATAGAATGTATGTGGAACGGTCGATGTTTATTCGTCCATTATTGTTTTTATCAATTTTGAATATGGCGCGACTGGACATTAGCTGTCTCTTTTAAGCGGGTAACGTCACATCGCGTCAGATTACATTATATGACGTAAGAAAAACGAACGTAATTAAAAGAAAAATAAACAAGGGAAGAAAATAAATAGAATATCCAGGAAGGAGGAAAAAAATCGGTATGTCAATGAATTAAATTTAATTTATAAAATGCTAATATATATATATATGTTTGTTATGCTACTTAATATTTGTGTTTCTTAAATATTTATTCATCATATTTATTTGTTGAGCAAAAATGCGTCTCTGTATATCTCTATATTTCAATCTGTTAATTTCCCTATACTGTCTGTCTGTCCGCCTTATCGTTTCCCTTCTTTTTGCTCTCTGTGCATTTTATGTTATTGTAAAATGTATTTTTGTTTTTATTAAAAAGAAACGTTTGTATATACACGCAAAGTAATTAAAGAAAAAAAGCGCATCTACTCGTCTTCAATCATTCCTGGGTGATTCTACAGTATGTATGGTACATATTCATAACTGTATAAAGTGAAACTAATTAACTGTGGTGGGGCTATACACTAAACGACAGTGTACCAGTAATAGTTTTTAAATATCATATTTACGCATCAACCGAATTTAGTAAAATTTTCAGAATGTGTGCTTAAAAGACCATGTCTCTTACCGATTTATATTTTACGTGATATCAATGAATAGCTAACAAATAACAGAGGTTCAAAAAGTACTGATCAATAAAACGAAAATACAAAAAACTAATAACCGATAGAACTACTTTACACACTGAGTCGATTGTTACAGTTAAAATGAACCCAACGGAATCGAAAAAGTTAAGGTTTAAATAACCTGGGTCGATTTTTAACATAAAAAACTGACCCTGTGTCGATTATTAATATTAAAAACTTACATAGTGTCGATTTTAAACGTAGCGTTAAATTTCATCTAACATAGTATTTGCGCCCTTTACATGTAGGCATTATTTGATATTATTGTATATCTTACTATAAATAGTAACAGATTTTGCTTTGATGACAATGCAATACGCCATTGCTGAGCGGGCCAATAACCGGATGCAGTCTAAAAACCGGTTATTTGGACTGCATCCGGTTATTGGCCCGGGGGCAACAGAATTTATGAACGTGAAAACGTTAGCAACGTAACGTTCAAAATGGCCAACGTTCGTTGAAGATGACGTCATTTGATTTCCATAACACGGCCGCGCTTATATAAACATTCAAACAGTCTACAAATTCGTCGACTTTGAACCAGGTATACAATAAACAAGTCATTAAACGGCCAGGGCGGGCCGTCATTGCTTATTGGCACAAGTAAGCCACATTGGCACTCGGGCCAAGGCCCTCGTGCCATTATAGCTAACTTGTGCCAATAAGCAACGACGACCCGCCCTGGCCGTTTATTATCTGTATAATACGTTTGATTATCGATTTTTTCCGCTGCTGGCGTATGCTTAGGTCATTAGTATAAATCGGTATAGAATCAAAATTTTGAACAATTTCAGAACCCTGTGGATTTTCACCTCAACGCGTAGTTGCATAAATATTTTTGAACTTGATCGGCAAATGTTTCAAAAATATTGTGTTAAAAAATTAATTGCCTACATGGGCTAAGTGTCGTGTTAGATGGCACGAAATAAGAGCAAGTAGAACTCATTTTTATGACATCGGAGAGACCATTTCGCAAGTTAAGTTATGCCAGTCTGTAGAACAAATATGTGTTATTATTCGCTTGTGAGTTTATTACTTTCGTACAAAAGATTGATTTGTAAATCAAAAACTAAAATGCAAACTTGGCATTACCAGACACCGGCTTTAATTCAACCCATGACTACGTCTCCTTGAATAGACAACTTGATTTTTGTCACCTGCTGTAGGCAGAAGTGACACTTAGGGATCACTTTTCCGGCGTCTGTCTGTCCGTCCGTCCGTCTGTCTGTTTGTCCGTCCGTCCGTGCAGCTAACTTAGAGAAAGGGACCATTTTAGTGACATGTGAACAAATATAGGGCTATTGGCAGTTAAAGGACCATGGCCACTTATCTGGTTCTAAAAATTGCAAAATGGTATCAGAGGGCCTCAAGGGAGGTAAAAAAATAGTTTTCAAATTAAGGCCCTTTACCACAAATGTCCATAATCTGTCAATATGTAGGGGTGTGATTTTAAAGGGCCATTTTGATTGCTCAGATAATATCAATGGTCCCTTTAACTTGGACAAATGGCCTTTAAAATTTGTTCCAAGTTAGTAGACCGTCCGCGCCACTAAAGTGGGTTAAAGGGCCAGATAACGGTAAACATAACAAAAGAAGACAATAGAGTTCATTCCGTTACAATACACTAAGGGGCCGTGGCCCGTTATTCGAACAAAAGAAAATAACAAAGGAAAAGGCCCTCTAACCCAATTCGGTGCGTCTGTCTGTCCGTCGCGCTTTTGTGTCCGGCCTCATAACTCCAATTCTACTAAAGCTTTTAAGATGAAACTTCATTGATGGAAAGTGCTTGCCATGTGAATGCGTATTACACAAGGGTCATAACTCTTGTATCAATATTGTGAGAGTTATTCCCTTTTTCAACATTTTCTTTTCATGCAGATTTTTGCTGTTTTACTGAAGATTTTAAAATGAAATTTCTTGGATGGAAAGAGATTGATGAGTGAAATTGTCTTGGCTAAGGTTGATAACTCTTGCAGCAATACTATGAGAGTTATTTTCCTTTTACATATTTTCAATTCCAGCATATAACTTCTGTTCTACTCAAGCTTTCCAGATAAAATTTCATTTACTTAAATAATTTGATGAGTGGAAGTGTCTTGCATCAATACCATGAGATTTATTCCCCTGTTTTACATTTTCTTTTGCAGTAGATTATTTCTGCTATAACTAAGTTTGTCATTTTAACTTAAACTCTTGTTCGACTGATGGTTGCTGGCAGGTGACACACGTGTTCCGAGGAACCAAACTATTTTTTCTCTTTTTCATACATTACTTACCGACACGTGCAATATCACTTTGCACGCTACGTCGAATTGCAAGTGCATTTTTATGTTTTAATTTGTTTGCGCAGTGGACCGTGAAGTTGTCGCGCTTTAAAAAAAAAAAAAAAAATAGCGAATTATACTTACATTATTGCTTTTAATATTTGGTAAAAAATATGGTTGAAAACAAGCCTGGAAAAAACAAATAAATGACATTTTATACCGGCACACTTACAAGTGTCGTTTAGTGTAGGAAACGCCTGGTATGTCCATCTGCCACGGTTTTTCGGGACATTTGTCTTTTTCTTGGAAACTATTTATGGTACCATCTTCAAACTTACATTATCAGTGTTATGTGGGGACACTCATGAGCAGGTTTCATAACTCTTGCACAAAATTTGACAGAATAATCCCCCCTTTTAACATGGTATTTTTGTCTCTAAATTGAGACATTTTTCTTGGAACATGCCATTTTCTTGATAACTCTTCATGATATTGTCTTCAAACTTTATACATGTTAAAAGTGTTGCATTGTGAGACTTACTTTCAAGTTTGACAACTCTTGCACAAAATCTGACAGAGTTATTTCCCTTTATAACTTGAAATTGTGTTCCTTAACATGCACATTATTCTTTGGAAATGTCATTTTCTTGAAAACTATTTATGACAGTGTCTTCAATATTGGTACACATTTTAAGTGTGATGTTTGCAGACTCTACTTTAAGTTACATGACTATTGCAAAACAAAATGACATAATTTTGCCCCTTTTTAACTTGAAATGTTGCTCCTTAGATAAGAAATCTCGCCATTTTCTTTGAAACTGTTACGATGTTGTCTTCAAACTTGATACACAATATAAATGTTATGTTAAACACTCTTCCTCAATTTGAATAACTCTTCCACAAAAAATTACAGAATTATGCCCCTTGAATGTTTTGGACATGCAATTTTCTTGAAAACAAGTTATGATATTGTCTACAAACTTGAAACTCATTATTTACGTTGGTATGCTTTTCTCCGAGTTTCATAACTCTTACACATTTGACAGAAGTATGTCCAATTTCAACTTGAATTTGTAAATTTACAATTTTTTACTTGCTATTTGACATTTGGGGTTTGAGACAGGGCAGTTTGGAGTGGGGTATCAGACACCTTAGTAATAGGTCTAGTTTCTAAAGTGGAGGAATGAATTAAAGGCAATATAATGGTGTATCTATGGAGTAATAGGTTAGCCTTTTCTCCTGCTATAAGAATAAATTTAAGATTTTTTAAAACAGTGTAGACCCACATCAAACAGCTTCCAAAGGAGAGCTGTCTGATCAAGCTCTACATTCTGTTCATATAGAATATGTAAACGTCCCAGATGGTATTCGTAGTAGGTAGAGTTTCATATGTCGAGTCAACCACAGTAGATTTATTATATAGGTGATTTGGATTTTTTTATC
The DNA here is from genome assembly GCA_922989275.2 of Gari tellinella. Taxonomy (NCBI): domain Eukaryota; kingdom Metazoa; phylum Mollusca; class Bivalvia; order Cardiida; family Psammobiidae; genus Gari; species Gari tellinella. The sequence continues at coordinate 13,657,218 of OV277873.1, forward strand.
ACAAATTTACATGAATCATTCATCGACACTATATGTCTATCCCAACAATTAGTCTGCCTACGGATCGAAAATAAGGCTCTGGAAAATGGGTCTCATGGCATGTCGTGTAGACGGGCAACATCCACTTGATTTATATTCAGCATATGTATACGAACAATTCTAGGGGGGGTGTAAAGTTCTTAGGCGCGTATTAAGGTCAGAAATAGGTCAAAGGTCATTGGGTGCAGATTTTTGCATACCATAATATAAACCTAACTTTATTTACATTTCAAATATATCAAATGAACTATTATTGGTTACAATTAGTTCACAAATGTCTGTACTTGCTAAATATTATCAAAAAAGTAAAATATTACTGTCAATATCCTTTTCCAGGGGCAATAACTCTGATTTTCTTCATTCATTTATATATTTTTTATAGTTATTCTTTCGTTAGTTTTGTCTGTGTTCTTATAACATCAAAATATTTTTATGTTTCTTTACACCTTTGACATAAGGTAACAATTCTAAATGCAAATGGAAGTAAATATTACAGCCAATGCCCTTTTCCAGGGACAATAACTCTGATTTTTCTCTTTCTATTTTAATTTTTATGGGAATTTGTTTTCGTTATTTTTTGACTGTTTTCTTATAACATCAAACTTTTGTATGTTTCTTTACACCTTTGACATAAAGCAACGATTCAACGTGCAAATAAAAGTAAAAATTACAGTCAATGCTCTATTCCAGGGGCAATAACTCTGTTTTTTCTGTTCCATATCTCCTTTTTAATAGGAATTATGATAATTAATTGTTATGCTATTTGCAATCACTCATAGATAACCTAAAAAACTTTAATTTATTGAATGTATAATTGGTCGAAAAATCTAGAAATAGAATTTTCGTGACAGAAAAAACAATTATAAGTCACAAACAAGAGCGATAACTCTTAAAATAAGCCAGTAAATCACGTATTCTGTTCATTTCTGCTATAATAGCTGGGCACATTAGAGAAAAAAATCATAAACTTGATATACAATCATCAAAGTAGGTTTACATAATATACTGATATGGCCTTTCTTTCAACAAAAAGCCCTTTTGCACCGTAAACATTCAAAATGGCCACCATTTTTCAAGATGGCCGCCATTTTCGGTTCTCATATACCATTTCTCTTCTAACATTTGACATGTATGACCAAATTTTATACTTTTGGTGTTGAAATATATGTTTTTAAGCATTGGCAAGGTAATCAGGAAAATTTTAAATTGATTTGAAGCTTACTTTAATTCATAATGACCAATGTTTGAAAAAGAAACGTGTTTGCTTTAAGATGACCGTTACCTTTTGCACTAATGATTAATTTCGTTTCTTAAGTTTTCTCATACATGACCATTAGTCAAACTTTCGGAGTCAAAGGTAGTGTTAAAAATCACTAATTTTGTGATTGTATATTTATTAAAGAACTTGTTTAATTGGGTATTGACTTACTTTTGGCAAATACATATACTTTGTATATATATATATTTACAATGTATATGTAATTGCCAAAAGTAAGTCAATACTTATATATATATATATGGTTTATGAATAGTAAAGTAGTAAATCCTGTTTGTTGTTGTATTATTGCTTATGATGTGTGTATATATTCATTGTCATATTCACAAATTTATTAATCTGAACAAAAGCGGCAACATCGAAAATACAGGCATCTGTCACTGCAATCAGTTTTCTTTAGCGCATACGCTTAATCTTCGCAACTATATGTATATCTATATCCAATAAATAGCAGCCTAGTCTAATGTAACAGCAATATATTTCCTTCATTCACACTATACTGGACACTTATATTATTTTGCGTAATGCCACAAAACACAAGCTATTTAGTATGCAAATAATTTCGTGTGTTTAAACAAAGCTGCTTGGCTTGTAGGAATTGCGAAGTAAGGTTTTTTCCACTATCAGGCAAACACGTCCAGTCCAACACAATAATTGCTTTAAATACAACTTATCTAATGGCTTGTCATACATAGCAATCGCAATGTTTTCAAGACTTTACTGTTTCTACATTTTAACTAATAGTAAATAAACAATAAATTTTAAATGTAAAATATTTTCCATGAAATGCATTCGATGTGGTCCATGCAGCCTTTTCTCTTTCCATATGAAAACCATCTAATACGAATTAACAGAACACGAAATATAATGCGTTGATTGTGTATGTTCAGATCTCACAGGGTCAATTAACAAAAATATTAACTTCATTACGGGAAACCAGCTCAAGTTTGATTGTTGTACAAAGGAAACCAACTCTTTCTGTATACCAAGATCTTTTAGCAAAGGTAATTCTAAGCCCTTGCTGCACTGGGCGGTTTGTTAGATGTATTTTGTATTTCGACAAGTGAAAAATCGAAAGACGCATCCAATGCTGTAGACCAATTTGTTGAGACAGCGTTAAAGGATGCTGAAACAAAAGACATTAGCCATATTTTGTTGGACGCGATGTGATTGCAGAACCCTCTCATTGGTTTAGGACTTTACAAATTATTGATTCAAGGAGTGCAACACCGACTATTTGCTCCACCCAAAAAACAAAGTCAAAGACATTAGCAAGTATTTATAGAGACACGAGATCAGACAAGCAACAAGTATCGAAACAGATAAGACCTGACCTTATTAAAGCTCGAGAAAGATCTCAAGGATGTCAGACATTCGGAGAGTATGCTCAAGAATTTGTTCAGTCGGTATATTCCCATTTCACAGGCACACCTACTCGCATTGATGTCACATTTGATACCTTGGGAGCAGGTCTATCAAAGCTGCCACTGGAAAAAATCACAGGTCCAGAAGACCCACTACCTGGACCCACCACCGCATGTCAGAGAGCCATACCTTGTGCTCGACGAGAAGTAGAAATACATGTACATTGCCGAGTTTCTATCATCTAAATGATACATTATTACCACAAGGGTTGCTTGTTGTAGCAGATGGAACGTTCGTAGGCGTTATAAATGCAAAGTCATATAGCTTCCATGCTGATAAGTTGTCGGTCGATAATAAAGAAGCTGACAATAGAATGATATTCCATGCTAAGGATGCTGTTGCAAGCGGGTTTGATCGTCTGATTGTTATATGCAGGGACACAGACGTAATACTGTTGATGCTTTGTAGGAAATGACGTGTTAATATGGATGTTATCCGGTACAGCAAAGCAAAGGGGATGGTTCCTTGTTAACAAAATATATGAGGCACTCAAGGTCGACAAAACATCATAGGTTTCCATACCTTAACTGGTATATAGACACTTGCTGGTATAGGCAACTCATGAAAGTCAAGACAGCCTTGGACCCCATACACACACACTAATTATGTATCACCCCAATTGGATAAGAAATCCCTCTATCCCAATGGCATACATGCAACTCGCGTCTTGCTATTGCAAGACAAAGTGCAGCTCGGCAAAATGTGCTTGCTATAAAAGCCAACAAGTATGCATGTATGAATGTGGTTGTGAGGCAACACACTGTGTAACTCAGATTAATTGGTAGCATGCGTCTTTATAAGAATCCCCACATTCTCACTTTTGCTAGACGCGTCATTGTAAACTGAATGTATGTAGATCGATGATCTGATTGTTTCATAACGAAGCATAATGCATGTCTTAGTACATCCAATTGGTGATGAAAGTTCTGTAAAGTTATTCGCAAGTTTGGTTAAATGATACCACGAGTGTATGGTTTGTGATTGTTCTTCTTCGTTCAAATATCTCTAAAAGGATATTGATATTGTAAATGTTCATTGGTAAAACTGTACGTTAAAGTATGTGAATAACTATACAGAATGTTTACATCTAATTCATTTGGTATGTGTTAAAATTACACGTATACAGGCTGTAAAGCACAACTTCCCGTCACAAAATTGTAAATACACCATGTTTTAGCCAGATACATAGTAATAACCCTTGGATTTGTCACAAAACCAACGATAACATTTTATAGAAATTCGAACCTAACATAGTCATCCATTATGTATGTTCATGTCAATACAGTGTTCCTAAGAAAGTAATACTTAATATAATGATACTTTCCCCAAAGTGAATTTAAGAGAAACTCATTTGGCATCGCACACAATCCAATCTTTTAGCTTTTTTATTAATCGGGGTTGTCTGTATGTATACCCTAAAACGCATATTTCAGTGATGAATTTCCATAGTGAATTACTGCTTAATGTCAATGATGTTTATATACATGTACATAAAGTAGTTTGATTTTATAAGAAAACAGATGATAAATAATAAACAAACAAACAAAAAAACATAAAAAAGAAAGAGAAAAAAACAGAGTTATTGCCTAAAGAAAGAACAATGACTGTAAGATTACATTTGATTTGATTATTTAATTGCTGTTTTTATTAAAATGTACTAGGTAAACCCAAACAAATTCGATATTATAAGAAAACAGTCAAAAATAACGCAAACAATTCTCATTAATAATTTGAGTCATTTTAAAAATGATTTTACAAACTTACTATAACAATTTTATAATCTTGGTAATAATATTGAAATAATATCCATGTTTCAATGCATCTCAATATTGTATCATTTTTATTGTGAATGTAGTTATTTGTCTTTCTCGCTTTGTAGGTACATTAATATAATTTCATGTGAGGCGCTTTTGAACGCACAACTCCTGTGTGAAAAGAGCGCTATATAAAGCGGGTATAATAATAATAATAATAATAATAATTAAATATAAAATAGGAATGGAAAAACAAGAGTTATTGCCCCTGGAAAAGAGCACTGACAGTAATATTAACTTTTATTTGCATATTGAACTGCTCCTTTATGTCAAAAGTGTAAACAAACATAAAACATTATTAGAAAACAGTACAAAAAAACGAACACTAATTCCCATTTAAAATTAAATATGGAACTGAAAGATCAGAGTTATTGCCCATGGAATAGAGCATTGACTATAATATTTACTTTTATTTGCATATTGAACTGCTCCTTTGTGTCAAAAGTGTAAACAAACATAAACACATTATGAGAAAACAGTAAAAAAATAACGAAAACAAATTCCTATTAAAAAAGAGATATGGAACAGAAAAAACAGAGTTATTGCCCCTGGAAAAGGGCATTGGCTGTAATATTTACTTCCATTTGCATTTAGAATTGTTACTTTATGTCAAAGGTGTAAAGAAACATAAAAATAATTTGATGTTATAAGAACACTGACAAAACTAACGAAAAAATAACTATAAAAATATAAACAAGAGCCCCATGGGGCATATGTCGCTCACCTGAGAATAGCTGTACATCAAAATGGAGATAATGATTTATGTCCAGGACGGGGTCATTTTTTACCCGAGGGGCATAATTTGAACAATCTTAATAGAGGACCTGTAGATGATGCTATGTTCCAAATATCTAAGATCAGGGTACTAGGGTTCTAGACATGAAGATTTTTTTTAAGTTTCCATTGAAAAAATCTATTTTTAGCTCCTGTGACCTACATATGCAACAGACTGGAACCATTTGAACAAAATAGATAAAGGACATCTAGAAGTAACACCATGCCGAATATCAAAGCTCTGGCTATATTAGCTTCAGAAAAGAAGACGTTTGAAAACTGTGACCCCCGGGTGGGGCTAATTTTGACCCCAGGGGCATAATTTGTACAAACTTGATAGAGGACCTGTAGATGATATGCAATCGACCAGAACCATTTGAACCTTATTGGTATAGGACATCTAAAAGTGTCACCATGCCAGATATCAAAGCTCTGGCCATATTATTTTCAGAGGAGAAGACGTTGGAAAATTTCACTATATAACTCTATGTAAAACTGTGACCCCCGGGGCGGGGCCAATTTTGACCCCAGGGGCATAGTTTGTACAAACTTGATAGAGGACCTGTAGATGATGCTATGTGACAAATGTCTAAGATCTGGCCCTTGTAGTTTCAGACAAGAAGATTTTTTAAGATTTCCTTATTTTTTCACTTGGTTGCCATGGCAACCAGAGTTCTACATTGTTTTTAATTCTTTGAACAATTTTGAAACAACTTGACCCAAGGAACATGGTTGAAATCTTTTCAGCAATATATGAGGAGATGTCATTTGAAGCAATTGTTAAAGACAACAATGACTGTATAAAGTGAAATTATTTTCTTCTGTGGAAGAATAAATTAAAGACATAAAAAGGAATATGTATGCGTTAATAGGTTAATAAATATCATTATTTACATTTTCTAAATATAGGAAACTATATGTAAATGAGTGGCAAATTTGGATCCAGATTAGATGCAGCATTATGTGGCATCTGACCTGGATCCATACTGTTTATGGCCAAGAATTAATTGTGGACTGATAGACAGAAAGATAAACAAACAAACAAACAGACAGACCAAAAGTAATATGCCTTGAACTAAGTTGTGCTTGAGCATAAAATAGCAGACATCATAATTTCTGCTATGTATCTCAGTGACCTGAGTTCAGAGCTAGCTTTGGGTCAGTTATGCAATAAGAGACCGTCTCAGGGAGAACTGACTATTATCATGCTGAACTGTTGTCTGCTCCAAATGTTTGTATGTGAAATATGTAAAAAATAATAACTTATATATTCTAAATATAAGAAAATATGTAAATGAGTGGCAAATAGTTTAGATCCAGATTAGATGCTGCATTATGTGGCATCTGACCTGGATCCAAACTGTTTGCAAATATAGGTGATTTAGTATAAGGGTGCTTGAAACCCTGCTTAAACCTTCAGTAAAACAGTATAACCTGAATAAAGCGGCAATGAATCCTGCATAAAGCGGCAATGAAAAAATCCCTATGGTGAATCCCTATGGTCAGTTTTAGTTTTGATATTAACAATTTTGAGAGAGAATCACCAGGAGATACTAAAAAACAAATATCAAAGCTGTGGGCCTAGCAGTTTTTTACAAGAAGATTGTTTAAAGTTTTTCACTTTTTTAAATAAATTACAATAAGTAGTCCACTTGAAAGTTTCATTTTAACAATTTCTGTAGAGAAGCATCCAAGGAACATCATGAGCAGTTTGAATCCGCCCTACAATCCCCGGGTTCAGAGGAGATGTCGTTTGAAGTAAAAGTGAACGGACAGACGGACAGACGGACAGACGGACGGACGGACGGACAGACGGACAGACGGACAGACGGACAGACGTACTACGGACAATGAGCGGTCACAATAGCTCACCTTGAGCCTTCGGCTCAGGTGAGCTAAAAAGAATGAGGAAAATCAGAGTTATTGCCCCTGGAAAAGGACATTGACAGTAATATTTTACTTTTTTGATAATATTTAGCAAGTACAGACATTTGTGAACTAATTGTAACCAATAATAGTTCATTTGATATATTTGAAATGTAAATAAAGTTAGTTTATATTATGCTATGCAAAAATCTGCACCCGTTGACCTTTGACCTCATTTCTGACCTTAATTTGAACTTTTCGACTTTACATCCCCCCTAGAATTTCTAAGATATGTTCACTGAACACGAATCAGGTGGATGTAACCCGTCTACACGACATGCCATGAGGGGTCAAAAACGGTCAAAATGTTGGTAGACTAAATGCCATTTAATGGAGAAAAACAAAGAAATGGTCCTCTATTAAGAGTGTTCAAATCATGACCCCTTTGTCAAAAAAGGACCCACCCGGGGCTTATTAGGATTAACCTAGACTTATACTGGAAACCTTTTAAAAAAAACAATTTCTCTGAAACCACTTCCCAGAATTCAATAATATTTTGAATTTATTACTTAGTTGACCCTTTATTTGGACTATTTATATCATTTCGGTATTTTACCTTTTTGCCCAAATAGTAATACATGTAATGGCATAATGACGGATTCTGAGTTACTTCTTCATGCAACAGTCCACAAACATGGAATGACAAACTTCAGTTTGCATTGAGTATAACACAATGGTTACTCTTGTTTTCTTTTATCAAGCTGTTATATTCATGCAAGTCTGCCAATTCTCTTTTGATTGTTTTTTTTGGCCACTTTTTGGCCAACATATTTATTGTAAACACTATGTACATCTCATTGTCTGGACAGTTCCATGAGCTCTAAGGCGCTCACCAGAGTACATAGTTCCCAGATTTAACTAGACTTATCACTAAAGGTGATTAATACCCCCAATAGCACCTTGTCACAAGAAGCAAATGAGTCGATATAATGTTGATATGTGCACTCCATATGAACTAGAGGGTTCATAAGCCTTTTCTATGATTTGACCTAATGACCTACTTTTTACCCTGACATAACTCATATTCATACATTACCTAGATTTTATAAAGGTGATTATTTTGAGCAAGTTTCGTAAAATTGGGGCTAAAGTATGGCCCCTAAAGTGTTCAGAAGCCTTTTTTATGACTTGACCTACTTTTTATTCAGACATAAACCATATTCATAATTAAGCTAGATTTTGTCGAGGTGATCAAATTGAAGTACATTTAGTCTCATGAAATTAGGGCAAAATATGTGGGCCCTAGAATGCTTTTCAGCTTTTCCTATGCTTTGACCTACTGACACACTAATGACGTTTTGAACCCCCCCCCCCCCCCAAGTAATCCATATTACTAAATTGCTTAGACTTTGATAAGATGATCATTCTGAGCAAGTCTTATGAAATTATAGCTGAAAATATGGTTTCTACAGTGTTCAGAAGCTTTTTTCTATGTTTTGACCTACTGTTTAACATTATGTAATCCACATTCACACAAAGCGTAGCTTTTTGTCAAGATAATTATTCTAAGATTGGGCTAAACATATGTACTCTGGTGTGGTAAAAAGTTTTTCTGCGATTTGACCTACTGACCTACTTTATTACCCGACATAAACTATATTCTAGTATGACCTAACCTTTATCAAGGACATGACACTGACAAAATCTCATTAAGATATAGCCAAAAATATGACTTCTATAATGTTTTTAACTTTTAATTCGATATTTCCAAACACCAAAAACGACCAGGCCCTCTGGCAGCCATGCTTTTTATCAGATCATTATTCTTTGAACAACTTTTAAAGTCTATCCATTTAGAAACATTTTGGTGACAACTAGATATTGTGCAAGGCTGCCATGGCAACCAAACAAATTACCCCACCCACAAACTTTTAACAACTTTTCATTCCCCCACCCTACTGAGACTTCTGATGAACTTTGGTGGTTACACTGGGGCTTTGCCCCCCCCCCCCCCCATCCCCTGCCCACCTTTACTCTTGGGGCATATCAATAATATATAAATCTCATTCAACACTAAGTAACTATTGTAGGTTTTTATGTTCCATTGTGGATCTTTTTTGTTACCGGAACATGAACCAATCGACTTGGAATTCTGAGTAGTTTAATAAATACTGCTCTAGATTAGTAAACAATCAGAGGAATCCTTAAGAAGTCTTGTAATCTGGGTCTACATTGTTTCCCAATGTAATAAGTATATTTTAAAACCGGTCCATGATATTGAGAGAGTTTATTTTTTCTCTACAGCAGTGCCTTGAAGTGTCTGACCACCATGGAAATAAGGGAGTTCCCATTTTTGTGTTATCCTTTTGGTGTATGGTGTGTCATGGTCCATCATTTCATTCATGTACTATTTATCTATTTTACAATGTTTGTAATAATGTCTTCTTACCATGATTGTATTATTACAGTTTGTGCTGAAATAAATCTAACGGTATCTTTCTACCTACCATTTTCTCCACATACAGCTGAACTTCGATCTATCGAACTCGGTTAAGTAAATCATACCCATATTTCAATATTAAAACATAGCTAAGCTACGTTTTAACTTTGAAATACGGATATGTTAAGACTTAACGAGCATGAAAAAATGATATCCATTTGTCAACAAATCGGATTGTTTGAATTAAGTGAGTTCGAGATATCAAGTTCAACTGTAAGTGCTTAAAATGTTAAGATGGTGAAGTTAGGCAGCTTAAAGCAAGATGAAAGTAAAGCAGAAGAGCTTTCTGCTTTACTTTCATCTTACTTTGAGCAGTATCCTTGCTTAAACACAGATATAGGGTATTTGCACTTTTAGCTATGGAAAAAAGGGTTAAAGATTGTAGACAATTTTACTGAAGGACAAGGGTCAAGGACAATTTCTGTTTCTATTGGTAACATTAACCCTTTACCTGATAGCCTATTTCTAGTATTGAAGATCAGTAACCACTTAAAGCAGGTTGAAAGTAAAGCAGAATGCGCCTTAAGGCACATTCTGCTTTACTTTCAACCTGCTTTAAGCTTCTATGTGCTAGAATATAGAAAATATTCCCTATACTGTAATATTCATGACTGATTAAATTGAAACTATTTTCTTCAGCGAATGAACAGATCATATCCGCTAAAAGGCGCTTCTATGGGGGAATGGGTTAAAGGCAAAAGTCAAGTCTGGCAGTACTGGTTAGGAGATAAAAACTTTATTATTATTTACAAATCCAACACAACTGCGTTAAACCTTTGCTGAAGGTTATAAAGGCTTGGGTTAAAACATCCCCAAAACAACACAATTATCAGACCGAGAAATTATCTTTCCACCCGCCCTTGTGGGATTGTTGTGCAGGATATGGATTCTTTGGGGTATATCAATACATCCTTGTTCTACATTTTCTAAGAATTCTGTTTCTGTTTTTCAAAATATTTGATATAGCTCTACACAAATGTAGCCAGACTCTATGAAAAGTTTCAGGACAATTAAATGTTTCCAGTTTAAACATATTTTATTTCCAAAATTTCAACATGGAAATGGGGTTGGGCCACAAGTTCCAAAAACATTAGTTACGGCCCTTCCTCTGTTAAATTAAATGTTATACCTCATAAACTTGCCACACTTGAAACTCTAAATGGACATTTCCAGTTGTCAATTAATTCTAATGCATATTTTACTATTCACAATAAATTGCAATGTGAAACAAACAGCGCAGACCCTGATCAGAGAGCTCCTGATGAAACCCTTTGATCTTGGTCTAGATTGTTTGCATATGACAAGTGTACTCTACACATGTGCACTGTTTGTAGAGGATGAGTAAACTAGTTGCTAGGATACAACAAGTTAAAGCAGGGTGAACGAAAACCAGAAGACCCCAAAAGCTTTCTGTTCAACTTTCATCCTGTTTTAACTCTTTCCTCCCTGAAACTTTAAATGGAAAATTCAAGTTTCCATTTTAGTCTAGTCCATTTCTGACTTTAAAGGGTTGTTTTTGTAAATTTTTGGCATTGTGACAAACAGTGAAGACCCTGATCAGAGGGCTCCTTTCGGAGCCCTCTGATCTGGGTCTTCACTGTTTGCATAGGACATGTGTACTATTCACATGTACACTGTTTGAAAAGCACGCCTATATGCGGGACTAGGGTTCAAAGAGTTAAACTGTGGTCTTTAGTACTTTTAGTGGATGTTCCAGTGTTTTAATTTTCATACCATTGGTGGTACGATCCCCATACAGATTTAACAAACTTGGGGGAAATATTTTGTCCACGCCAACAATCCCACAATGCAGCTGAACATTATCGCAGCCAATCACAGTGATGTATACACATACGTGACATGTACATTTACCCAATCGGCATTAGGTACAATATAGATCTAATGCTGGAGAGAGAAAATAGTCAAATGTAACAAATATTGAAATATAGTAGAAACTTGAGTGATTTGGTAAGGTGCACTGCTATATGATGCCGGGCAGACCCAGGGATGATCCCACTGCAGAGTTCCAGATAAGAAGGAGTAAATGGAACAATTAAACATTTTCTCCCTCATTTGAGCACCAAATCCTATGGTGTTACTACTGAATAGAATTGTCTCGAAGAGACGATTCTAATGAGTAGTGACACCATAGGGTTTACCGGTAATGCAGAAATAAAGATTTTAGTTTTTTAAATACTCCCCTGGAGCTCTGTACCACTGTGTGTCAATTTAGGCCAGTCTTTTCTGGTCTTCAAATGAGATAAATTTCTAAATCAATCAATTACAAAATAGATCACATCCATATGCCTAATCTGTTGTTAACCCTTTCCCCCATAGAAGCACCTTTTGGCACATTTAGTTTATTCCTCCCCTGAAGAAATTAGTTCCAATTATACAATCATAAACATGTACCAAAAGAAATATGTTTTATATCCTTGCAGATGGTAGCTTAATGCAGGCTGAGAGTAAAGCAGAATGTGCTTTAAAGCACATCCTGCTTTACTTTCAACCTGCTTTAAGAAGCCACCTGTCTTCAAAACTAGAAACAGGCTGTGGGGTATAGGGTTAATCCTACAACTCTTACGACTTTTCACGCCTTAATCAATTCCCCTAGAAACTTCAAAACATTTATACGAAAATATGAGTCCATTGCACAAAAATGCAGCATTGTAGGAGCTGATGAAGGTTCTTAAACCATTGTATGCTGGGTAATATTTGGTGGCCATTTTAAAATGTCGTCTGCAGTGGGTATAACTCAAATATTTGCAAAAGATTTTAGCAGTTTCTGATAGAATATTGACTTAGCTCAAACAGTTTTGATCTCAGATCAGGCCCCACAATGTGGGGCCTGATCTGAGATCAAAACTATTTGGCTAGAGGTATATCTAAAAGTGTATCACACATAAAATGGGTTGATCTCAGATCAGACCCCACAACTGTTTGCCTAGAGGTACACCTAAAAGTGTATCACGCGTAAGTTGGGTTAAGCCGTTCCCTTGATAATGCCATATATTGATGCTTTTTGAAAACCGTAAAACATCATTCATTCATTCATTGCTTGAAAACCATGATGACCAAGATCAAACAGTTCCTGGTTGAGCAATCAGATCCAAGTCTGCACTGTTTTTATAAGGATCTGTCTAACAAAGTATGTTACTTCGTGGGGATATTTTCCCCCTTTCATTGGTTAGTCAGTAATGATTTCATGCTCATAGTGGTCATCTTGGATCTACCCTGCATCAACAATAAGTTTCGCAGTGTTAAATATTTGTGGATGTGGCAGTGCTGTAAAGCCAAAGAAACAAAATAGCTACAGAGCTGTGTTTGGTCATTGGGTAAGTTGATATCAGCCTTATTCCCCCAGTGAAAGACTTCAAAAAAATATTACACAGGCATACAACACACACAAACACAGGGCTCCAGATAAGAGGTAGTTATTTCAATAAATCAAACATTTTATCACTCATTTTAGCACCAAATCCTATTGTGTTACTACCCATTAGAATCGTCTCGAAGAGACGATTCTAATGAGTAGTGACACCATAGGGTTTAATTCAGAAATAAAGATTTTAAGTTTTGAAAAACTACCCTTATCTGTTGCTCTGAAACATCATCGGACAATTACTCTTCAAAAAACTTCAGTCTGAAATATCAATATTTAACTCATTCACCCTTGAAATTTCTAATGGAGCATTCCAGTAAGTAATTGAGTTTAGTCCATTTTTTACTGTTTAGGTTTGATTTTTACAATATATTCAGGGCTCCATATAAGAGGGAGTAAACTGAACAAATCCAACATTTTCTCACTTATTTTAGCATCAAATCCTATATACTCATTAGAATCGTCTCGAAGAGACGATTCTAATGAGTAGTTACACCATAGGGTTTAAAGCAGAAATAAAGATTAGTTTTGGAAAAAAACAACTTATCTGTAGCTCTGATATTGCAAAATGGCAGATGATGTGTACGCTGATCAGAGTTTAGAAGCCATCTGATCAGTTTATACATGTTTTTGCCAAGTGTACTCTTCTCTGGTACACTGTTTGCTAATGACAAGTATACTTGTCACTAGGGTTGAATGTGTTAAACTTGAAGCTGAACTCTTTCCTCCACAGAAGTACCCAAGGATGCATCTTCCATATCCTCAACATTAGTACCACAAATGAATACATAGCCTCAATATCGGTACCACAAATGAATTTAGTCATCGTTTTTGCTGATTTCCGACAGCAGCTTAACACATTCACCCCTGAAACGTTTAATGGACAATTCCAATTGCCTGTCTCTGTCTAGTACATATTTGACTATTTAGGGATGAATTTAACAGTATATTTCAAAATGACAAACAGCGTAGACTCTGATCAGAGGGCTCCTTAAGGAGCCCTCTGATCACCCTCTGATCAGGGTCTTCACTGTTTGCAAAGGTCAAGTGTAATCCTCACAGGTTGACACACTGTTTGTGATTGGCGAATATACTTGTCGCTAGGGTTGAATGTGTTAATGCATTACATTTAGATACACATTTAATCTATTCTTCCACTTAAGAAAATAGTTCCAATTTATACAGTCATAAAAGCAGGCTGAAAGTAAAGCTGAATATGCCTAAGGCACATTCTGCTTTACTTTCAACCTGCTGGTCTATTGTCTTCAAAACTGGAAATGGGGTAAAGGATTAAACCAACAGGAAAGTAAAGCAGAAAGTACCCTTCATCTTTCTGTAAGTTGCCACCTGTATTTATCATGACATAATATTGCATCCTACGGGTGCCTTTGTAAAGAAAGGGGTAAAAGCGTCCTATGGCGCTTATACGGAGGAAAAGGTTAAGACACCTACAAGTGAGGTCGCCGGACCACACAAGCTACCCCGGACGGTTACGCTTGCAAAATAATTCTATTGCAGAAATCACTCAGACACTTTGAACAGAAATTACTTTCTACAGGCAAACATTTATCATATATTAATATATACACAGTAAAAAACACTGACTGAAAAACTCACACATTTAACAAATAAGCTCGCATTCAAGTACAGTAAACAAAAACCTCTATTACGACCACTAAAAAGAAGGCTAAATTATCTCATTCACCCCTGAAAGATTTAATGGACAATTCCAATTTCAAGTCTGGTCAATTTTTGACTATTTAGGGTTGATTTTAACAATAAATTTCAAAATGACAAACAGAGTAGACCCTGATCAGAGGACCCCTATGTTCAGGGTCTACTCTGTTTGCATAGAACAAGAGTACTCTTCACAGGTACACTGTTTGTTAACCCTTTGCCTGCTGGTCGCCACTTTATTGATTTTTGCAAACAGTTTAGATCCAGATCAGACGCCGCGTAACGCGGCGTCTGATCTGGATCCAAACTGTTTGACACTCTTCTTTAGGTTTCTTTACTTACGAAATGTATAAATCTTAATTGAACAAACTTTGCAGACGATAATTTCGAAGCAGACGACATCACCGCAGGATAAGGGTTAATGACGAGTATAGTCATCGCTAGGGTTGAATGCATTTTGACAGATTATAGCTTACAGCATGATGAATGTAAAACAGCTTAACTCTTTCCTCCCTGAAACTTCAAATGGACAATTCCAGTTTCCATTTTAGTCTGGTCCCTTTCTGACTTTTAAGGATTGTTTTTGTCAATGTTTGGCATAATGACAAACAGTGAAGACCCTGATCAGAGGGCTCCTTTCGGAGCCCTCTGATCTGGGTCTTCACTGTTTGCACAGGACAAGTGTACTATTCACATGTACACTGTTTGAAAAGGACGCCTATATGCGGGACTAGGGTTCAACGGGTTAAGCAGTCATCTGTCCTTAAACATTGGATAATTACCATAATTTAGTGGTGGTAATAGAGAGGTTTTACTATGTTATTGAGACTTGACTCTGGATCAGTACATACACATTTGCTTTACATCTCCACAAACCTGTGGAGTAATTAATATACATTTTATTACAGGCAATTTATGCTTGCCTGTTTGTTTAAAATCCATCCAAAATATGTGTTATAAGGATGATTCTAACACACATCACGCACGCCCCTATATAAACAAAGAAGGGACGTATCTGTGTTTGAATTCTCAAAAAAACATGCACGCGCTGCAACGTCTTTAACGTGACGTCATATGGCTTCGAAAATGCGTACACCAAGAAATGTAGCACTGTCGCTTTGGTGCAAATTGAAGTGTTAGAATCAAAATAATTAATTCATACCAGTGTTTTTACAGTGCAATCAAACATGGGTAGTCATTGAGATGCTTGTAATTAAATCACGAGGCCGTAGACTGAGTGATTAAAATACTACGCATTTCAACTCCTACCCGTGATCGATTGCATGATAAAACTCTGGTATGAATTAATTATTTCTTAAATATACAAGTTACTTAATGTCAGGTGGCAACTACATGCAGGAAGCTTTCTGTATTACTTTTGTCCTGCATTAACCCATTACCCCATAGCCTATTTCTTATTATTGAAGATAGGAGACCACTTTAAGCAAGATGAAAGAAAAGCAGAATGCGCCCAAAGACGCATTCTGCTTTTCTTTCAACCTGCTTTAACCCTTTACCTCATAGCCTGTTTAAAGTTTTGAAGACAGGTGACCACTTAAAGCAGGTTGAAAGTAAAGCAGAATGTGCCTTAAGGCACATTCTGCTTTACTTTCAGCCTGCTTTAAGCTAAAATCTGGTAGGCTATATAAAATATTTGTAATAGTAATTGTTCATGAGGGTATAAACTGGAACTATTTTCTTCAGCGGAGGAATGAACTAAATACGCTAAAAGTCGCTTCTATGGGGGAAAGGGTTAAGCTAACATCTGCTAGGATACAGAAAATATTTCTTTTGATAATGTTTATGACTGTATAAATTGGAACTATTCTCTTCAGTTAAGAAATTAATTAAAGGCGTAAAAAGGGGTATTTATGGGGTAATGGGTTAAGCAGTTCTCAGACATGGCCTTGCTTCTTCAAGGCATGACTACTCCACACTAGTATTTTCATTGTTATGATTGGAAGGGTTTATTATAATCTATCCAGTGTTCTACCAGAGCAAACATCTTGTCTAGAGTTAAATATCATGTAACATTTAACTGTGAAACACAGCCTGTCCAATGTCTTTTTTCGTTGAAATTACCAGGTAAAAATTGAAATAAACTTATGTGCACAAGATTTAATCCTAACAGTATGGGAAATCACTGTAATAAGGAGTCTTTATGAGCAGTATAGACTATAAATCCTGATCAGAGGGTTCAATTGTTTGTTTGTTTTACTTTTAAATTGCTAGGTTTTTAAAAGTAGAATACAGTCAAACTTTGATATCTCAAACTCGCTTAACTTGAACTATTCAATAGTTAGACACATCCACTGCATTATTTCATGCTCAGTTCAGCCGAACATACCCATATTTCGAAGTTAAAACGTTGCTCAGCCACATTTTAACTTTGAAATACCGGTATGTTCGCCTTAACCTAGTTCGAGATATTGAAGTTCGACTGTAGTCCATTTTATCAATTCAGCATTGAAAGTGTTAAATGTAAACATGTCAATGAAGTTGACAACTAGGAAAGCATGCACAGAATAAGAGGATAGAATACAGTCGAACTTTGATATCTCGAACTCGGTTAAATGAAACATACCCATATTTCACAGGGCTCCAGATATGAGGTAGTTATTTCAACAAATCCAACACTTTCTCACTCTCTTTAGAATCAAATCCTTTGGTGTCACTACTCATTAGAATCGTCTCGAAGAGACGATTCTAATGAGTAGTGACACCATAGGGTTTAATTCAGAAATAAAGATTTAAGTTTTTGAAAAACTACCCTTATCTGGTGCTCTGTTTCAAAGTTAAAACGTGGCTAAGCCACCTTTTAACTTTGAAATATGGGTATATTTGACTTAACCCAGCATGAAATAATGTGGTTAATGTGTCGAACTACAGGATAGTTCCAGTTAAGCGAGTTCGAGATATCAAAGTTTGTTGGTAGATACAAACAAGATAGACTAATATGCCAACTACATTCCAGGTTTTATCCTGTGAGGTTAACATAAGTCATATTTACTGGTTAGGAAAATCAACATTTAACAAAACAACAGGTAAGAACTGGGCATATAATGCCAAACGTATAGTAACTGGACAGCCTAGGCCAGCCAGGGCCACCAGAGAGGGAAAAATAATGATACACAGAAGTTTGCACACGCTCAATGATCACTTCCTGTAAACACAGCAGAAGCTTGCACACGCTAAGTAGTTACTTCCTGTATACACAATACAAATACATGCTCAGTAGAAACTTCCTGTCCACAATAATCAGTTCCATCAATTGATCTACTAGTTATGCTAAAATTTAATATGAAGAAGAATTCCATGGTTTTGCCTATCAGTCGATCCATACAATTAGATTTGATACACCAAAACCTCATACCACAAAACCGTTAGTTAGTTAAAACTTAAAAATATATCTAATTTCTGATTTGTCCCTCTAATCCTGTCTTCTGACATCACTTTGGAATCGTCTTGAAGATATGTCACAAGACAGGATTAAATGGAGAAATAATTGATAGTTGACAATTTCATAATCTGACGTACGGCAATATTTGTCATACGATGTTCATAAGACGGGTCCAAGGTAATAAAGCGTTTTGAGTTAGGTCTGAGATTGTTTTCAAGCACTTGATTGGCCAGATTTTAGCAAAAGCTCAAATCTGACAAATGTAATGCTTGAGAATGATCTCAGACTCAATTCAAATACTTTGTAACCTTGAAATTTTTTTATCAACAGACCAAAAACGAAAACTTAACATTTTGACTGAAAAAAACCCAAAGACATAATTATGGCAAACAGCTTGAATCCAGATCAGACGTCGCATTACATGGGTTTGATCTGGATTCAAGCTGTTTATAAATGTAAACTTTAAGCCATTAAACTCTAAGGGTATTAATTTTCTCTCCCTATTACAATTCCCTCCGGACAACATACATAATCTTTGTCTCCCATTAGGTGTTGAAGAGAGGAACAGGGCTGCCATAAGTTGACATGAAAAATCCTAAGATTTCCAAAGTTGCATTTTTCAAGTGCGATTTTACGAAAACGTACCTTTACCCCATAGCCTGTTTCTAGTTTTGTTGACATGCGACTACTTAAAGCAGGCTATAAGTAAAGTAGAATGCGCCTTAAGGCGCATTCTGCTTTACTTTCAGCCTGCTTTAAGCTACAATGTACTGGGAAAAAATCCGAAGATTTAGGAAAAAGCCGGAGAAATGGCAGCCCTGTATCAGCATAACCCATTACCCCATAAATATGCCTTTTATCGCCTCTAATTTATTCCTGCATTGAAGAAAATATGTTAGTTTTGTTCATTCATGAATATGTTGAATCAGAAATATTTTCTATATTTTAGCAGATAAAAGCTTAAAGCAGACTGAAAGTAAAATAGAATACGCCTTAAGGCGCATTCTATTTTACTTTCAACCTGCTTCAAGTGGTCACCTATCTTCAAAACTAGAAACAGGCTATGTAGGGGGTAGTGGGATAAACAGCATTATCATTGTGGGCTGGACAGGCTTCACTTGAAAATAAAACAACTGAAAATGGAAAACTTTTGATTCACAGAGTCCAGAGTATACTGACAAGAAGAAAACAACTTTAACCCTTCTATCCATAGAGGCGCCTTTTAACCCATTCAATTTATTACTCCACTGATTAAAATAGTTCCAATTTTTAGTCATGAAAATGTTCCATAAAAAAAATTTCTATTGCCCAGTAGATAGTAGATTAAAGCAGACTGAAAGTAAAGCAGAATCAGTTTTGAAAGACAGGTAATTATTTAAGGGTGCATTCTGCTGAAAACTACCATCCCCTAGGATATAGAAACTATTCTTATGAAGCATATTCATGACTGTATATAGTGGAACTGTTCTTGTCAGTAGACAAATAAAGGAGTAAAAAGGCATATTTATGGGGTAATGAGCTAAATACTGAGTTCACATGCCCCATTACCCCACAGATTGTTTCTAGCTTTGAAGATAGTTGCCGACTTACAGCAGGTTGAAAGTAAAGCAGAATGTGCCTTAAGGCACATTCTGCTTTACTTTCAGCCTGCTTTAATATATTATCTGCTAGAATATTGAAAATATTTCTTATGATTTTTATTCGTTAAAGTATAAATTGGAACTATTTTTTCAGTAGTGGAATAAATTGAAGGTGTAAAATGGCATATTTATGGGGTGATGGGTTAACACACGTTAACTGTATTTGTTTATACGGGGTGAATAAATAAACTGAAAGACATGAAAAGTCAAGTGGTTACATTTTTCACAATTATTTGCTATAATTATTAACTTCTATAAACACAATAATCTATCAAAACTGTTAAGACTTCAATATAGCATTATATCAGTCAAGTCATGTGTCACTACAAATTAACCAATCAAATCACTGCTGTAATTCACCCCTAACTAAAGCTTCATCATCCAATCAGATTTACTTGTTATTTTATATATCTGCTGTCAGTCCTCACACACATGTTAAAAGAATCACAAACCTGTTGATTGATGTATTAAACAAGTTCATTTAAAATAATAGGCATCAGAAATTTGATAAGAATAATTTAATCAGAATATTTTCCAAATACCGGGTGAAGCAATCAATAACACTTTTTAACCCCTTCCTCTTTTATGTCTCTAACCTGTCTTAATAAATGCATAAAAATACTTATTCACCGAGTGTGTTAAGTACAATTGGCAGCTTAAAGCAAGATGAAATCAAAGCAGAGAGCTCCTAAAAGAGCTTTCTGTTTTATATTTTCTTTTGCCATTAGCAGTCTCGACCTGCCTTAATCCATTACCCCATAAACATGCCTTTTATGCCTTTAATTAATTCCTTCACTGCAGAATGAATGAATGATGTTTTACTGTCCATCGACAGGAATGGTCATTTAGAGCCGATACACCGAGGTAAATAGTTCAGATTTATAATACCATCATGAATATGCAGCATAATAAAATATTTTCGATATCATACCAGATGGTTATCTAAAGCAGGTTGAAAGTAAAGCAGAATGTGCCATAAGGCACATTCTGCTTAACTTTCAACCTGCTTTAAGAGGTCACTGGTTTAGTGACCAAAACTAGAACCAGGCTATAATAGGGTAATGGGTAAACCACGGCCATTGCAGTCAGATAAATGTGTTTTACACATAATATTATAGCTATGGAGGAAAGGGTTAATTAATGAAAGGTGACAGTTGTAAATACTACATACCGAGTATACTGGCCATTGGCGGTAGTCAACAATGAAGGTGGGAACAGAAAACAGTCAAACTTCGATATCTCGAACTTGTTTTACCCTTTGAACCCTAATCCCGCATATAGGCGTCCTTTTCAAACAGTGTACATGTGAATAGTACACTTGTCCAATGCAAACAGTGAAGACCCAGTTCAGAGGGCTCCGAAAGGAGCCCTGTGATCAGGGTCTTCACTGCTTGTCATAATGCCATACATTGACAAAAACAACCCTTAAAAGTCAGAGGACTAGACTAAAATGGAAACTGGAATTGTACATTTACAGTTTTAGGAAGGAAAGAGTTAACTCAATATATCCGATAGTTTGACATATGAACTGCATTATTTCATGCTAGGTTAAGTCGAGCATACCCATATTTCAATGTTAAAGCATGGCTAAGCCACGTTTTAACTTTGAAATAAGGGTAGGTTCTACAAAACTGACTTCGAGATATCGAAGTTCGACTATAGTAACAATTTAACACAACAGTATACAGGTTTAACCCATTTATACCTCGACACCCATAAAAGCTACTGCCAGTATGCCCGTTAGAAGGTTTCATTATGCAAAATTAGGGGTGTAATAAAAAGATAAATTTCACATAAATTTATCACTACAAATAGTGTAGACCTTAACAAGATGCTGCATCTTGTAGTGCCCCATCTTGGTCTCCATT
Organism: Gari tellinella; assembly: GCA_922989275.2. NCBI lineage: Eukaryota > Metazoa > Mollusca > Bivalvia > Cardiida > Psammobiidae > Gari > Gari tellinella. The sequence continues at coordinate 13,678,879 of OV277873.1, forward strand.
GTTTGCAAATGTCAAAGGCATTAATGGGTTGGTTATATACTATATAACTCATAGAAAAAAAACTACTGTGCCTAAATACATGTCAGGGGCCCGTTTCATAAAACTTCGTACGACAAATGTTGTCGTAAGTCAAAACTTTAAAATACATTTAATTTCTGATTTCTCTATCTAATCCTGTCTTGTGACATCTCTTTGGAATCGTCTTGAAAAGGATTAGATGGAGAAATGAATAATAATTGAGACTTTTATAATCTGACTTACGACAGCATTTGTCGTACGAAGTTTTATGAAACGGGCCCCAGCAATATTTCTATATCACTTTATGTAAGAACAGACCATTGATTATCAAACTAAAGTACAGTCAAACTTCCATATCTCGATCTTGGTTAACCCTTTTCCCCATAGAAGCGTCTTTTAGCGTCTTTGATATATTCCTCCACTGAAGAAAATAGTTCCTAATAACCAGTCATGCGTATATATTATAGGGAATATTTTCAATATTCTAGCACATGAGAGCTTAAAGCAGGCTGAACGTAAAACAGAATGCGCCTTATGGCGCATTCTGCTTTACTTTTAACCTGCTTTAAGTAGTCGCCTATCTTCAATACTATAAATGGGCTATCAGGTAAACGGTTAAGTTAAACATACCCGTAGTTCAAAGTTAAAACATGGCTTAGCCATGTTTCAACTTTGAACTACGGGTATGTTTGACATAAACGAACATGAATTAATGCAATTCATGAGTGGAAATATTGGATAGTTCCAGTAAAGTGAGTTCGAGATATTGAAGTTCAACTGTCCATTGTATTTCATAAACACTTACTGATGAATAGCAGGGCTGCCATTTCTCCGGATTTTTCCTAAATCTCTGGATTTTTTCCCCAGTACATTGTAGCTTAAAGCAGGCTGAAAGTAAAGCAGAATGCGCCATAAGGCGCATTCTGCTTTACTTACAGCCTGCTTTAAGAAGTCGCTTGTCAATAAAACAAGAAACAGGCTATATGGGGTAAAAGTACGATTTGTAAAATCGCACTTGAAAAATGCAACTTTGGAAATCTTAGGATTTTACATGTCAACTTCTGGCAGCCCTGGAATAGTCAGTACCATCATAAATATTTATGAGTTAACATGAAAACATTTTTGATTCTAATTGTCATTCTCACAAATACAATTATCACAACCACAAAACAAATGATCTAAAAAAGATATCCCCAAACAAACAAACGAAATGAAAACAAAGGGAGGTAATGCTAACATTGAGGTGATTTAAGGTTGTAATAAAGGGACATAATCGTGATTAATCATGGAATACATTCTTAATGAACAGCTGACTAGACTGAAATCAAAGAGAGGAAAGCATTGGTAGTCTGAAATGACAAAATAATGGCCTGAAAAGAATATTTTTGGAAAACAAATACGACCAAGCTTGTGCTCACTAGGCCCAAGGTTATAAAGAGTTTGAATTGAGTTTGAAATTGTTTCCAATCATTTGATTGGTCAGTTTTGAGATTTTGCTCAAAATCTGAACCATCAATTGCTTGAGAACAATCTTAGACTCAACTCAAGTTGTATAACCTTGAACCCTGACTATTTATGGGTAGTCATTCAGATAGCTAGCTTTCAACATTGCTTTTGTTCTGCTGTACGCAGTTACTCGTCTTAACCCTTTGAACCCTAGTCCCGCATATAGGCGTCCTTTTCAACAGTGTACATGTCAATGGTACATTTGTCCAATGCAAACAGTGAAGACCCAGATCAGAGGGCTCCGAAAGGAGCCCTCTGATCAGGGTCTTCACTGTTTGTCATGATGCCAAACATTGACAAAAACAACCCTTAAAAGTCAGAAATGGACTAGACTAAAATGGAAACTGGAATTGTCCATTTAAAGTTTCAGGGAGGAAAGAGTTAACCCAAAGTCCCATTACCCAGTTGCTAGTTTGGAACCCCAAATTACCACTTGAAACAGGTTGACAGTTAAGCAGAATGCTCTTCAAGACACTGTCAACTTAAGGCAGGTCAGATGCACTGCAAAAATCTCCAAGAGGACTATTCTGCACTACATAAATTTGTCCAGCATAAAATTGTCACATGTCTGATGATTTTCATGCTTCTATACAAAATAATTCCTTAGATACACCTTTTTATACATTTAATTAATTCCCCCACTGAAAAATTGTTCCATTTTAAAGAGTCACCAATATGCGACATAAGAAATAATTCCCACATCCTAGCAGTTAATAACTTAAAGCAGGCTGAAAGTAAAGCAGTCTGCTTTACTTTCAACCTGCTTTAAGTGGTTATCTGTCTTCAAAACTAGTAACAGGCTATGGGGTAAAGAGTTAAGATAAGTTTGACAATGCTTGTTTCACCAAACAAAATCGCTGGTGTTTATAATCTTCAGGGGTCTCTCTTACGAAGCGTACGACAATTATAAGTCAGATTCTAAAATCCTCAATTATTATTTATTTCTCCATCTAATCCTGTCTTGTGACATCTCTTTAAAAGACAATTCCAAAAAGATGTCACAAGACAGGATTAGAAGGAGAAATCAGAAATTATATGTATTTCAAAGGTTTGACTTACGACAATTTTGTCTTACCACGTTTCATGCATAGACGCCCCCCTGGTAATTTCTTTCATATCTTGTTTCTTTGTCTAGATCAGCATACTAGGCTTGCACTAGTTATAAATCTTCAAAGTTTGTGCAAAATAGTTTTGAGATAGCAAGAGATTTGTTGGTGTTGTTTTTATTCATTAATACGTAAAAGTACATCTATTCCTTGAATTGTTTGGGTAGACCTTGCTGAAACACAGATACAGAACAGGGTGTCTAGTGTAAACATACCAAGTTTGCAGTGCTCCAGATAACATGGCTATATCAAAATACTAGCTCATTTTTCCACTTGACCATATGGTGGGACCACTCATTAGAATCGTCTGAAAAACACCTTTCTAATGAGTGGTCACAACATAGGGTTTAGAGGTGACAAAAAGGAGGAAAATTTACAAAATGTACTTCTCCATTAAACCCTATGATGTGACCACTCTTGATAAGTCTCTGTGAGGGGTCACAACATAGGGTACTGGGGCCTGTTTCATAAAACTTCGCAAAAAAAAATGGTCGTAAGTCAAAACTTTAGAAAACATTTAATTTCTGGACTTCTCTATCTAAATACAAGCCCTATGGCTCTATCTAATCATGTCTTGTGACATCTTTTCAAGACGATTCCAAAGAGATGTCACAAGACAGAGTTAGATGGAGAAATAAATAATAATTGAAAAATTTATAGTCCGACTTACGACAACATTTGTCCTACAAAGTTTTATGAAACGGGCCTGGGTTATAGAGGAGACAAACTGGAGAATATTTTTTAAATGTTCAGTTTACCCAGACTTATCTGGAGCCCTACAGAATGACAAAACTCTACACATGTGAAGGTTGAGCAACGTACTGGAGGCTACTCTACTTGCAAGGGGACAAAAACATTTCTCACTTACTAAATATACTCTCTCCTTAACCCATTGGAGCCTGTGTGGGTATTACCGACCACTTAAACAATTCTATATTTGTTTGATAATATAAGCATATGTATTCAATGTTAGCAATACAGTATAAGGAACAACTGTAATAAGCATTCTCGAGCAACACTGCCCTACATAACGTTAAATTTGACAGAGAATAGGTCAGTTTTGCAACCAGACCAAAATGCTTTAATTACCTACTACTGTCTTTAATACCGAACACATGTGTTTGTATTTCCGAACATCTTGTCTTTTTTAAAAAATCATCCAAATTATACCTGAAAATAGGCATTAAGCATTTTTTAGCAATTATTATCTATTTCTGGATCTAATCCTGTCTTTAGACATCTTGTTAGATGTCACAAGTTAGGATTAGATAGAGAAATCAGAAATTATATGTAAGTTAAAAGTTTTGACTTCTGACTGTTTTTGTCATACAACGTTTCATAAGACAGGCCCTCGGTTCATATGAAGCGATATGAGTTTGTCCCCACCAGTAGAGAATTCAAAAAGATATAAAAAGACATTCTATCACACCAAGTGAACAGTTTATCAAGTACACAGAATCCACTATAGCAGGTATCCATTGTACAGTCAACTCTCTTTATAAATATTATAAATATACAGATAAGCTCCAGATAAGGGGACTACTTAAAAACTAAAATCTTTATTTCTGCATTAAACCCTATGGTGTCACTACTCATTAGAATCGTCTCTTCGAGACAATTCTAATGAGTATAACACCACAGGATTTGGTCTTAAAATGAGCAATTCTTTTTTAATTTGTTCAGTTTAGTGGCTCTTATCTGGAGCCTTGTACAGGGTAACCTCTGATATCTACTTGTTAACGCTTTGCATGCTGGGTAATATTTTGGTCAATAAAAATTGTTGTCTGTAACTGTTCCACAAAAAATTATAATTGAATTAAATGGTACGTTAGAATGTATGTATAAACAAATCAGTATGATTCAAGTGTCAGTATTGAAAGCTTTAGCTCCAGATAAGAGGAGTATTTCCAAACCATACAATCCAAAATGTGTACAGTACACCCCTCTATTACGACCACTCAAAGATAACTAACTGATGGTATTAAAGATGGCTGACAGCTTAACCCTTTGAACCCTAGTCCCGCATATAGGCGTCTTTTTCAAACAATGTACACGTGAATAGTACACTTGTCCTATGCAAACAGTGAAGACCCAGATCAGAGGGCTCCGAAAGGAGCCCTCTGATCAGGGTCTTCACTGTTTGTCATAATGCCAAACATTGACAAAAACAACCCTTAAAAGTCAGAAATGAACTAGACTAAAATGGAAACTGGAATTGTTTATTTAATGTTTCAGGGAGCAAAGAGTTAAAGCAAGATGAAAGTAAAGCAGAAAGCTCCTATATGAACGTCCTGCTTTACATTCATCTTGTTTTAACTTTCCTCTATAGAAGCATCTTAGAGCGCCTCTACCCACTCCTCTACATAAGTGCCAAAAAGGAAAATTCAAGAATAGTGTTACTTAACTCTTTCCTTCCTGAAACTTAAATGGACAATTCCAGTTTCCATTTTAGTCTAGTCCATTTCTGGCTTTAATGGGTTGTTTTTGTCTATGTTTGGTATTATGACAAACAGTGAAGACCCTGATCAGAGGGCTCCTTTTGGAGCCCTCTGATCTGGGTCTTTACTGTTTGCAAAGGACAGGTGTTCTATTCACATGTACACTGTTTGAACAGGACGCCTATATGCGGGACTAGGGTTCAAAGAGTTAAAAATATGTGGCAGCACACAGTAACCTTTAGGAGCTTTCTTCTTTACTTTCATCTTGCTTTAAGCAATATCTTGCCTTAAATACAGTAAGGAAAAAGTGATCTCCACCAGTGGCTATGGGTTAAGCAGCCACCTGCCTTAAACACCAAAACATTAACCTTTATCTAGTTGGTAATAAGATTTAACTCACACTTATTGTTGAATATAAACATAATTCTCTGAGCAGGCCATTGGTTAACATTGGATTAACCTGGCTATGGTAACAGTTTGTATGTACAGCCACACCTGTAGTAAGCAACCAATAAAAGTTGGTTTATTTATAGCCTATATGACAGTATATGACAGGTGGCACATAATGCAGGACAAAGTTATGCAGAAAGCTTCTGTAGGAAATCTCCTCTAATGTCATCTTGTTTAAAGCAATCTACTGCCTTAAACACAGAAAGTTAACCTCATTTAATACCTATAGTAGCTTTAGGCATTACTTTCGCATTGCATTAAGTGGTCATCTGTCTTTAAAGATCAACAGGCTACTTTTTTCAGAGGCTGATTAGTACATGTTTGACTGTTTGTCTTAATAACATGGCTTGGAAGTCCGGTAAACACTGGGCTCCAGATAAGAGGGAGTAAAATCAACAAATTCAACATTTTTTCACTCACTTCAGAACCAAATCCTATGGTGTGACTGCTAACTAGAACCATCTCAAATGATTGATTTTGGTTTTATGGCGCTGCAACACATTACCGGTCAGAAAGCACCAATGTTTATGTATGTAGCGAATGCAAGAGCCAAGTTTTAGTGGAGTCTTACCACTCTGCCAGTTCTAATGAGTAGTAACACCAAAGGGTTTAATGCAGAAATTAAGTTTTTAGTTTATGAAATACTCCCCTTATCTGAAGCTCTGTAAACACAATAGTTCAATACACTGCAACACTCTCAATCTTCACCTACATATCCCAGGCATCCTTCACAGCACGTATACTGGGATCCAGATCATGCGAGGATTTCCAAACCTAAAATCCTTATACCTGCACTAAACCCTATGGTGTGACAACTCATTAGAATCGTCTTGAAGAGACGATTCTAATGAGTAGTCACACCATAGGGTTTTATGCAGGCATAAAGAGAAAATGTTGGAAATATGAAGTTGACTTCTTCCAATCTGGAGCTCTGTAGAGTATATGACAAAAACTGGTATATTCCACTCACACTCATAGTAAAATTGGTACTCCTGTAGTTATGAATATTTTATTCAATCCAGTGCCGAACGTAGTTAAAACATGCTGCGATTATATAAATATATCCATTACTCCGAGTTTGCATGGCAACATAGGCCCTTTCATTATATATCTCCTTCACTGTAAGTCCACTGACCTTGAACCTTGAATCTCAAGGTCACAATATGACCTTTATACAGAACAGGTCATTGATAAAATACAACTTGGCTAAAATGGTAAAAAAGGGTCTCTTTTTTTTTTGTAATTTTTGTTCATGTTGACTTATCCAGACCACATGTACTATATATCTATGGTGCCTTCACGGGAAACACGTGGAGAGCCATACTGGCGATCATGTGGTGCACCTGAGCCACTATAGTTCCTGCGGGAAGATGAGTCTCTGTCTCGGTCACTATGTCTAACATGATCAAAATCTATATTTGGTTCATATTCGTGTGACCTCGGGTCACGTAAATGTTCGTGGGCACTGGCGTGAGGCCCGTGCGTACTGTGAGGGCGGTCACGATCTGCAACTATTTGTCTATCACGGTATTCACTTTGGTGGCGGGAAATATTCCTGTCTGGGGAATCCCGGCCAGGCTCTAAACTATGAGAACGCGATGCAATATGGGGATTGGTGAGATGAGTCGCCCGTAGGTGTGTGGGGGAGTGAGGGTCTCTACGAGGGGACTGAGAGCTGACCGGCTGGGGGTGGGTGGCACGCCAGTAAGCTTCTAGAAACTCAGCCAAGTGTTCACAAGCGTCCTCAAGCTGATTCTCATCCAAAATCACATCAAACATGTCCTGAAATATAACACAAACTATTAATTCATCACACCTCAAACAAATAATACACAATTCCAGTTTCAAACAAAGTTTAGTCCATTTTTTACTATACTGCAAAATGACAAATAGTGTAGAACATGCGCTCCTACAGAAGCCCTCACATCAGGATCTACACCCATTAACCCTTAGACCGCCAAATAAATTGTCGTCTGCTACATTTCTCGTCTGCTTCAAGTTTCAAAGTGCTTCAAAGTTGCTCAAAATTGCTGAAAATGTTTTCCGAGTGTCAAACAGCTTGGATCCGGATGAGACGCCGAGTTACTCGGCGTCTCATCCGGATCCAAGCTGTTTGCATATGGAGCTATAGTCGTGACTGGCAGGCTAAGGGTTAACATTGGACAATTGTATTCTTAACATGTACACAGTTTGTTTATGATACAAGCCTTGTCATGACAAAACCTGTCTTATTGCATTGGCATTTGCAAACAGTGTAGATCAAGGCCAGCCAGCAGCGGCTAGTCTTGACCTACATTGTATGACACCACATGCATCTAAATCATTTTATGTAGCTGTATTATAAAATTAGTATTTGGCGGTGTAGACCAAACTTATATACAGAGCCTTTGATGACAACGGTGTGTCTGTACAATGATGCTCATTGTGTATACTTGTCAATATGATTCAATGGGTTACCAGTGTTTTTTTTCACCACTTTGGGAATGAGTTGGTACCCCTTCAATTGGGAAAAATATGCCCTAAAACGTCGTAAAATACTTGATTTTGGGGGAAAAATGAGTCGTAAAAGGCTCATTTTGGGAAAAAATCGTGCCGTGAAATGCTCATTTTGGGAAAAAAGTCCTTGTTTTCAATTGGAAACGGGTCCCCAAAAAAAACGCTGGTTACCCGCTTCACTGTCAAAATATCAGCAGTTCAACCCTTCACTCCATAGCCTGTTTCTAGTTTTGAATATAATTGAACACTTAAAGCAGCTTGAAAGTAAAGCCTTAAGGCACATTCTGCTTTAATTTCATCCAGCTTCAAGCTACCATCTGCTAGAAAATATGTATCATACATATTTATGAGTATACAAATTAATATATTTTCTTTAGTGGTGTGTTACACTAAATGAGCAAAATTGTGTATCTATGGAGCAAAGGGTTAAAATTACAGTAGAACCTCTCTATTGCAACCACTAAATTATGTCAAATATTAGTCGTTTAAGACAGGTGACTTATTAAAGCAATACGTGTGAAAGTGAAACAGAAAGCTCCTACAGGAGCTTTCTGTTTCACTTTCACATTGCCTTAAGCTGTCACCTGTCTTTTATACAGACAATTAGCCTTCTTTTTAGTGGTGGTAATAGAGAGGTTCTACTGTATAAACAAGCCATAAACAAACCAGTAACAAAACAAAACACAAACCTGAAGCAGTGAAATGTAGAAAATGGCCAATTGTTAATACTGTTCATGCTTTTGTTTAGTTTGTCAAAAGGTTTTGAAGCCTAAACAGATGCAGAATTTAGTGTCTGATCTGACATCAAACTATTTGAAATGGACTTGGTTGTTGGATCATTAAAGCATTTGTTGGGAAAAAATAGTTTTCCATCTCCCATTTTGGTTGGTCTCAATACAGAAAAGGTAATTTAGATGTTTTGTGAAAAGGAATTCACTATATAGACCAACAGTCTTAACAAGGAAAGGAGATAATTATAATCATTCTACAAATTAAGGTTCTTTATTCACTAAACAAGATGTGTTTCCCCCTGATGTGACCATGACCTCTAAATGCCCTTGATCTTTGTTTGATATGACCTAACTTGTACTGAGCACAAGAGAAAATATCAAATGGTAAATTGAAAACATTAAATAAAATTTAGCCTGAAAGTAAAAACTATTTGAGGAATATCAAATAACTTCCTGTCACAAAAAGAGATCTTTTTGCTACACAGACAAACCCCTACCATTAAACCACAGGCAGTAGAACTACTGTGGGGTATTTGCCAACTTACCAAACTACACTGGGCTAACTTCTCCGCTGCTACCAGCTGCACATTCATGTTTCGACTCTGAGCCTTGCCTCGAGATTTGATTAAACGCTGTAAAACCTGCAATACCAATGTTGTACCACAATTATACCGCTTGTATAAATCATAACTGTTCGAGAGCATTCTACTCACCCTATTCTCCAAAGAAGCCCCTTAACCCATTTTCTCAAATAACTACCCCTGTTTTCTATAGCAAACAATTATCCTTATCTCCAACATGCGTAAGATCACTTTGATGACGTCACTATAACGTCACTATTTAAAACGGCGTTTTAACGACACCGGGGTTAAAAAAAAATGCATATTGCTTGAAAAATAGCTCAAATCGTTGGTAATGTGAGAAAAAGAATCTGTCACTCGTCGATGTTTAAGACAAGTTGATCTCAAACTCATCTAGAATAGAACATTTATTGAGCTCGCCAAGGCTCGCTTAATAACATTTCAATACTAGACTCGTTTGAGATCAGCTTGTCTTAAGCATCGACTCATGACAGATCCTATATACCTCATAAATATAAATATATAAAAAATAGTTCCAATATATACTGTCATGAGTATGAATAATAAGAAAAAAATTCTATATTTTACCAGATGGTAGCTTAAAGCAGGTTAAAAGTAAAACAGAATGCGCCTTAAGGCGCATTCTGCTTTACTTTCAACCTGCTTTAAGTGGTCACCTGTCTTCAAAATCAGAAACAGGCTATGGGTAATGGGTTAAGATGACTCTACCTGCGCCTCCATAAATAATAAATACTATAAATCTTCATTATGGTATTAAATACAAAAGCTTACAGCCAGCTTAAAGTAAAGCAGAATGCTCCTTAAGGAGCATTCTGCTTTACTTTGAGCCTGCTTAAGTTACCATTACTAGAATATGGATATATTTCTTGTGATACATATCATGACTGTATTAAGTGAAAACATTTTCTTCAATGATGGAATAAATGGAAGGCATGAAAAGTTGGGTTTAACCCTTACCCCAATAGAAGCGCCTTTTAGCGAATATGAGTTATTCATCCGCTGAAGAAAATAGTTCCAATTTTCTCAGTCATGAGTATATATTACAGGGAATATTTTCTATATTCTACAACATGATAGCTTCAAGCAGGCTGAGGGCGCATTCTGCTTTACTTTCAACCTGCTTTAAGTTGCCACCTATCTTCAGTACTATAACTAGGCTATCAGGTAAAGGGTTAAGACCATGCACCCTTTACCAACTTATCACTATGGCGTATTAACTTATTTAAAATGTACTAAATAATGGCTACAAGTAACCTGTGAAAAATCGCATAACTTAACCTACAACATACGAAACGTAAACAGAAAGTATGTGGAACGTATGAACCATTATGTCCGCATACATTGAGTTTTTAGTGCATTCACAAACAAGACTGCGCGTTCAATAAACGCTTATGCCCCCAGTGGCATCCTTGACAATATATTCTTAATCATTTCTAAGTCCAAATTAGGTCAAGGTCAGGGTCAAACTGAGCTTTGGTATTATTGGTGAGTTGGTAATGGTCCAAGGCAACAACTGTATAAGTTTCAAAGCATTGTAGTCAGTTGTGTTGATTAGTGCTGAAACGATTACCCGGGTAACCGGTAACGGTTATGAACTGCCGATTAACCGGTTACAAAGTCGGTAACCGGTTACTCGGAAGCCATTTTGTATAACAAAAGTGAAGCCCCATTTGTCGGAAGCTGCAGCCTTCAGATATGTTTTCCGTTCGCTTGAAGTATTTTACTCTAAGATATACATGATATTTAAGTTTTAAAATACAGTAGCATGTTGATTGATAAGGGTAGGGCGTTTCCTGATATTTGTAAACGTGTATCCGGAGCTCAATACACAAAACAATGCCGTCAACATGTGTGTACAATTCAATATATACTTTTTCAGGTGTTCTCAACACTGAATACTCGCTGCATCGGCATCGTGTCATTTTTATTTTAAGTTAAGTTAAAGAACCCTTATTTCACCTGTCTTTACAATAAATGCCGATTGAACAGTTTTAATTTACAACAAACTTGTCTTCGAAATATTGTTCCCTTCGCTAATTTGACAGTTGAACTTGACACGCTTACTAACCTTCTGACCTCGAAATATTCGGTTTGCTTTGGATTTCTACCCTAGTAGCTATATATGACGTTCGTGTAGGGAAACGTAAATCAGGGTTTCCAGGAACAGCCGCATGTCAATTTCAAATATATTTTTAGACCACCCAATCAAAAACGATAAAATTATAAAACCCGGTTAGCTGAATCTACACTTCAATCGGATCGTCTCATATTTTGCCAAGGTTTAAAATAAGACAAGAATTTAATGGGACCAATTAATTATCTATAACACAATGCGGGATCTGTCTTCATATTCGGCCGCGCGTTGTGTGTGAAGTTATTATTATTTTACAAATGCAACTTATTTAGAGAAGACGTCGAATAGCTGCTTTTTAAACGATTTATTGATCAACAGATTCATAAAGTATACATGTAAGTTCATTTTATAAGATCAATTCTTCTTTTCTCTTTGAAATTTAATAAAGACCTACGTCGGCATGGTAAAATAGTTAGAAAAAAGTATAACATCCATAAACAATTCTTTGGCACCAAGACTTTATTATTGTATTATCGTTTACACACGCAAACGGTCTCCAAATTTGTAAATGTTTATAGGTAAAACAGTTGAACGTTACCGTGTACACGTGCAACGTCCGACCCTTACTGACTAATGATGTGTCAGATTCCATATTAAAGTTACGATTAACCGGTTAACCCCGGTTACGAGCAACGATTAACCGGTTACAAATTTCTGGTAACCGTTTCAGCACTAGTGTTGATGCTAGACGAAACGGTAAAATCTAGTTAACCAAGAAATAGCCTATTTAAACTTTTCTAAGTCCAAATTAGGTCAAGGTCAAGGTCAAAATCAAAGTTTGGTGATATTGGTGGATAGGGAATGGTCCAAGGCAACAACTGTATAAGTATCCAAGCATTTGGGTAAGCGGTGTTGATGCAAGACGAAACGGTAAAATCTACTTAACCTTGTAACGACGCACACACACACGCACGCACACACTGACGGACAGGACGATTACTATATGCCCCGCATCTGTCGATGCTGGGGGCATAAAAATTTCAAAGATCTACAAAAAGGTATGCTAGCGTACGTAAGTGGAATACCAATGTGCTGTTAACATACACAAAAGGTACTCATAACTTATCTAATGTACACAAACATATTCAGGGAATATTTTATATGTTGACAATACGCTGGCTAAATTGTTGTAAAGGAACTGCGCCTTTTAGGTTCTAAAGCTTTTGAGTTGAGTCTGATATCATTCTCAAGAATTTGATCCAAGGTTTTGAAGCATATTTGAGTTGAGTCTGAGATCATCATCAAGCATTTCATTGGGCAGATTTGAGCAAAAGCTCAAATCTGACCAATCAAATGCTTGATGTTGATCTCACACTCAACGCAAAATCTGCATAACCTTGGTACCTGGAGAACTGGTACAGTATAATAATAATAATAATAATAATAACGACTTTATTTCATGTGGATTACATATTTGGTAACAAACAAACAAACCAATTTTCAATATGGTACAGTATAAGATCATCCTGTGCTTACCTTTGGTGATGCTATTTTAAGGTACACTATGATCGGTGCTAGGGAAGTTTTGGCTAATTGCGAAGGATGGTTAATAGTGTCACAGTCCAGAACTACCACCTGTAAGGAGCGCGCCAACTCAAATATACGCTCTATCTCCTTTTGTACCTCACCTGCAAATGAAATATTGATAAACTTTTAAATTTCATCTGTTTAACTCTTTCCTTCCTGAAACTTTAAATGGACAATTCCAGTTTCTATTTATGTCTAGTCCATTTCTGACTTTTAAGGGTAGGTTTTGTCAATGTTAGGTATTATGACAAACAGTGAAGACCCTGATCAGAGGGCTCTTTAGGAGCCCTCTGATCTGGGTCTTCACTGTTTGCATAGGACAAGTATACTCTTCACATGTACGCTGTTTGCAAATGACGCTTATATGCGTGACTAGGGTTCAAAGAGTTAAATCACAAAGGGTGAAGTAATTCAAGTATGAAAAGATAAATCAAAACCTCAACGCCAGGGACACACTTTGGTAAGTGTTCAACAATGGTGTAAAATTAGTTCAATTGAAGGACGACAAAGTAAATCTCTAGACAAAATTTGGTTATCCTTGTCGTGAAGGGGATACAAAGAATATATTTACAACAATCTTTGAAAAAAATTGTGAATTGAAGTAGAATCTATTTTATTGCAAATCATACATTTTAATGTTAAAATGGAACATAAACATTCAGACCTTTTAATTTTGTTTTAATTTCATTCTATTTGTTGTCTTACAGGATACATGGTCAGAGTTCTACTCTAAAAGCAGTCGACAGATTTTGATTGATTTGTGTTTAACTCTTTCCTCCCTGAAACTTTAAATGGACAATTCCAGTTTCCATTTTAGTCTAGTCAATTTCTGATTTTTAAGGGTTGTTTTTGTCAATGTTTGACATTATGACAAACAGTGAAGACCCTGATCAGAGGGCTCCTTTTGGAGCCCTCTGATCGGGGTCTTCACTGTTTGCACAGGACAAGTGTACTCTTCACATGTACACTGTTGAAAAGGACGCCTATATGTGGGACTAGGGTTCAAAGGGTTAACGGCCCATTCACACCAATGGTCATTAAAAGCTGACTGCCAAGCATGTACTCCCTCAACAGAGGTGTATGCACTAAAAAAGACACTTCCATTTTCAAATAAAAAACCAGTTTACGATTTTTCGCGAGGATTCATCTGTATAATATTTTAGATTATGACAGTCCTTTAGGAGTCCTCTGATCTGGGTCTACACTGTTTGAAAAGGATATGTAAACTCTGTACCTGCACTGTAAGGTTTAAAACCAAAGGGAGATAACTCACCTAGGCCTGAGGCTCTACCAGTTCCCCGTTCCATTATAGCTCGTTTGTGAGGATTGTTTAACAAAGACCGTTTTGCAAGAGAAATATCAGCTGTAACGCGGGTAATTATAATTCTGAAATGCAGAAAGAGAGAACTTATTACATTTCACAGCAATAGTATCATTTGCTTAACCCATTACACCATAGATACATCTTTTAACGCCTCTAATTTATTCGGTCACTGAAGATTTGATCTAATTTGTTACGATTTAAAGTCACTTTCAACAGTATTTCAGTCATACCACCAGGTCCAACTAATTACAGGTGGAGGTAGACCAAAGAAGTCCCTAATGCACTGTTTCAGGCACAATTGAGCAAGCCAGTTTGAAGGCTTCCCCACATGAAAAGTCTGAATGACCAGACTGCAATTCAAGCTCACAGCAGTGAGGAGCTTAATGATGTAAGTAACAGTGACAAAACCACAAGGCCATGGAGAGCCTGTCACTGAAGAAAATAGCTTTCTTTTATACAGTCATGAATACATATCATAAGATGTATTTCCTACATCCTAGTAGATTGTAGCTTAATGCAGGTTGGTAGTAAAGCACCCTAAGACCCATTCTGCATGACTTCAACCTGCTTTAAGTGACAATCTGTCTTCAAAACTAGAAACAGGCTATGGGATTATAGGTTATATAAGACAATAGTTGCACCTTAGCAACGGCCACAGCTCCAGATAATAGGGTGTAAGCCAAATTCTATGGTGATACTACTCAATAGAATCATCTCCAAGAGACGATTCTAATGAGTAGTAACATCATAGGGTTTAAAGCAGAAATAAAGACTTTTTTTTAAATACTCTCCTTATCTGGAGCTCTCAAAAATAATATACTTGTGAATACCTACCTGCCGTCAAACCGGTGTTTGAGATAGTCAAAGAGGGCTTTTTGCATCATATCTGTCACCTCATAGCCCTTCAATGATGGCCCAATGAGCACTAGGGGCCGCATAGCAGGCACAACTTCATAAGGTGGCGTGTTCTCCGACTGAAATCAAATGAAACGATGAAAATATTGCAGATATCAATACTGAAGCAGACAGTTTTACAGCAGGCAAAGGAATTACTATTTCCTCCAAGGAAGTACAGTGGTCCCTCTCTTCAGCAACACCCAATGGGAGAAAAATATTGTGTGTGTTGTTTGTAGGGAAAATTAATACCATTAGAGTACATTCGCAAACAGTTTGTACCCAGATCAGATGCAGCATAAGGCCACATCGGATCTGAGTTCAAACTGTTTGTCACAAGTCTTTATGTTTCTTCTGTCAAACTTTCCAATACTTAACTTTGAGAAAAGAAGGCAAACAGCAACTTTAAGCAGACAATATTACAGCAGTAAATGGGTTAGACATAATGCAGGGCTCCAGATAAGGGGGATATTTCAAAAACTAAAATCTTTATTTCTGATCTAAACCCTATGGTGTCACTACTCATTAGAATCGTCTCGAAGAGACGATTCTAATGAGTAGTAACACCATAGGATTTGATGCTAAAATAAGTGAGAAAATGTTGGATTTGTGCAGTTTACTCCCTCTTATCTGGAGCCCTGATAATGGTCTCATGGGGAACAGGGACAAGCATTGTTGCAAGGAGAGAATAGTTGTTCAGAGGGCTGAGTACTGTTCTGCAGGATACTTCTACCTATTTCTTCAATGAACTGTCATAAGGGAATATTCACTAATGGTGTTGAATATAGATGGCCTTTTTAAGTAGAATGAAAGTCATTCATACAGCATCATCAAGAGCTGTTGACTTTACTTTCATTCTGATTCAAGCAATCATCAGGCTCCAAGGTTATTATTATTATTATTATTATACCAGATTTATATAGCGCTCTTTTCACACAGGGGTTGTGCGTTCAAAAGCGCTAAATGTGTTTTGAGATGGGTCTAAGATAGTTCTCAAGCTTTTGACAAATCAAAAACTTGAAAACAATCTCAGACTCAACTCAAACATTTTATAACCTTGGGTCCAAATCTAACAATTGGATATTTGTAATTTGCACTGAAAGGGGTTTGTCCATATACAGTGGAGAAAACATTATTCTTTCCCATGAACGCGTTTTTGCATTTAACTCTTTGAACCCTAGTCACGCATATATGCGTCATTTGCAAACAGCGTACATGTGAGGAGTACATGTTTCCTAGGCAAACAGTGTAGACCCAGATCAGAGGGCTCCTTAAGGAGCCCTCTGATCAGGGTCAACACTGTTTGTAGTTCTGACATATATTGTAAAATTCAACCTAAATAGTCAAAAATGGACTAGACGGAATTGAAAACTAGAATTGTCCATTTGAGGTTTCAGGGAGGAAAAGGTTAAACCGGAAAGAATAACGTTTTCTCCACTGTAGCTGTACCTTTTTAAAGAATGGTCGGTTGCGTTTTTCCTTGGTTCCAGCTGTGCCCGGTCCACCTGCTGACGTGCTGGTGGGGGTCAGGTTGCTCTTTTTTGAGCCGGAGTTGCCGAGGCTATCACTATCATCTACGCTGTCCATTCCATTCTCCTGGTCCACCCCCGGGGTAGGGGGCGTAGTTGACTCTCGTGAATTCGTTACTGGAAACGTTTCCACAGGAATATTTTGAGATGATGAGCCTTTACTGTGAGGAGATAAAATAATACATGATCAGGCAATATGTACTAGATATATATAGTAATTAGTACTAATAAACAAAACAACATAATCAAAACAGTCCACTTCATACAATCATTATAGATACAGCTAAATTTTACTCCATAAATACTCCTTTTTACACCTTTAATTTTTCCTCTACTGAAGAAAATAGTTCAGTTTAGTCATGAATATATACAGCATAAGAAACATTTCCTATATCCTAGGAAATGGTAACTTAAAGCAGACTGAAAGTAAAGCAGAATGTGCCTTATGGCATATTCTGTTTTTCTTTTCAACCTGCTTTAAATGACAGAATAGTACCATATATGCAATGTCTGTTTACATTGGATAATGGATATACCAATCAGTGATTAGGACTGTGATTTACTGATTTCTATGGCCTAATGGGTTAAAGTAACCATCTGCTTCAACAAAGAAATATCACATACAGTAAAACCTCTCTATAACGGCCACTTAATTGTGTAAAACATTTTTTGTTTATGACAGGTGATTGCTTAAAGCATGGTGACAGTAAAACAGAAAGCTCCTATAGGAGCTTTCTGTTTTACTGTCACCTGGCTTTAAGCTGTCACCTGTCATTTATACAATCAATTAGACCATGTTTAAGTGGCCGTTATAGAGAGGTTTTACTGTTCATATTGGATATACTGATAGGTGATTTGTTCTGACGTCTACTGAAAAAACAGCTGATGAATGACAACTTAGAAGTTTTCTGCATTTCTTCTAGCCCTGCATTAAGCTGTCACCTATTTTCAGGGCTCCAGATAAGAGGGAGTAAACTGAATAAATCAAACATTTTCTCACTCATGTCAGCACCAAACCCTATGATGTTACTAATCATTTGAATCGTCTCGAAGAGACGATTCAAATGAATAGTGACACCAAAGGGTTTAACGCAGAAATAAAGATTTTAGTTTTTGAAATACTCCCTTTATCTTGAGCCCTGTATTTTCATACCGAACCATGATCAGTCTTCTAATGAGTTGCTCAGCACACGTCTGCCTATGTTACACACACTAGCGGATAACTCTACCAATACTATACGCTGAAAATGACATCTGCTTCCATTTCCTAATATTGACACCATCTTCCTTTACATTCACAATACAGGGTCTGAGTGACAAACAGTTTGGATTCATATCAGGCCCCACATTATGTGGGGCCTGATCTGGATCCAGACTGTTTGGGTCGGTGTTTAGTAGAGGTTTTGACGGTGTTTACTGGGGCTGATATTCAGGAATGCTAGCTAGTTATTGATTACTAGTATGGCAGTCCTTGTAATCTATAAATTATGCATAAACGGGACATGGAACACTCCACAGCTCTATATTCTGCCAGTACTAACTCCCCAAGTCTTGCCTTAGACTTGTAGCTTAACCCATTACCCCACAGCCTATTCCTAGTTTTGAAGATAGGTGGCTACTTAAAGCAGGTTGAAAGTAAAGCAGAATGCGCCTTAAAGCTCTATATAGTCTGTCAGTACTAACTCCCCAAGTATTGCCTTGGACTTGTAGCTTAACCCATTACACCACAGCCTATTCCTAGTTTTGAAGATAGGTGGCTACTTAAAGCAGGTTGAAAGTAAAGCAGAATGCGCCTTAAAGCTCTATATATTCTGCCAGTACTAACTCCTAACTCCCCAAGTCTTGCCTTAGACTTGTAGTTTAACCCATTACCCCATAGCCTATTCCTAGTTTTGAAGATAGGTAGCCACTTAAAGCAGGTTGAAAGTAAAGCAGAATGCGCCTTAAAGCTCTATATATTCTGTCAGTTCAAACTCCCCAAGTCTTGTAGCTTAACCCATTACCCCACAGCCTATTTCTAGTTATGAAGATAGATGGCAACTTAAAGCAGGTTGAAAGTAAAGCAAAATGTGCCTTAAGGCACATTCTGCTTTACTTTCAGCCTGCTTTAAACAACCATATACTTGAATATACAAAATAGTTCTATGATACAAGTTTATAACTGAATAAAATAGATCCATATTTATATATACAGATCAATTTTCTTCAGTGGAGGATTAAATCAAAAGCGTAAAAGGGTGTTTATGGGGTAATGGGTTGGACACTGAACTTGCCCAGCTACAGTGGAGAATCTGTTATTCTTTCCCAATAAACGCATTTACGCTAAAACTATTATTTGCATTGCAAACAGTTTGGAGCCAGATCAGACGCCGGGTCACCCGCCGTCTGATCAGGCTCCAAACTGTTTGCCACCAAGATAAACAAGAATTATCAGAATTGTCTAAAAGTTGTTCTTTTCTACGTTTTAGTGCTTTGCGTTTGCGTTTAAATGGGAAAGAATAACAGATTCTCCACTGTAACTAATCCCTTTCCCACATTTATACTTGATTTCAGTGTTTAATACAGGCAGCTTTAAAAGGGTCTGAAAGTTTACCCAATAGCCTGTTTCTAATTTTGAAAACAGGTGACTTCTTAAAGCAGGTTGAAAATAAAGCAAAATATGTCTTAAGGCACATTCTGCTTTACTTCGAGCCAGATTCATGCTGCCATCTGCTAAGGTATAGCAAATATTTGTTATGGACCAAAGTGGAAATATTTTCTTCAGTGGAGGTATAAATTAAAGGCTATTGTTTTCTTTAATTTATGGAGTAATGGGTTAATACAGATTGCTTTAAGTTTGCTGAAAGTAAAGCAGAAAGATCCTGCAAGAGTTTTTTGCTTTACTTTCAGCCTGCTTTAATCATGAAGATGTAATGATGCAGGACTTTTGATATGGCTATATACAGAACATAATAGAAACATGATAGAAGCCAGGTCAATGTATCAAAAGGCACTTTGATGAGGGGAATTCAGGGTCATAGTGAATGAATAGTGTAACTCCTGCTTGTTACAAACATTACTGAACTTATTAACCTATTACTCCAAAGCCTGTTTCTAGTTAATTTCTACATTATATGGGATTATATACATATGAGTATTTAAATTTCCTAGTCAGTATGGGGATTATATAGATATGAGTGATTTAATTTCCTGATCAGTATAGGGATTATATATGATATGAGTCATTTAACTACCTAATCAGTAGAGGGATTATATATGATATGAGTGATTTTATTTCCTGATCAATAAAGGGATTAAAGATGATATGAGTGATTTAGTGCTGAGATCAGTATAGGGATTATAAATTAATTTCCTGATTGATATAGGGATTATTTAGAAAAGGATGATATATATTCCTGATCAGTATAGAAATAATATATATAGATGTGAATTAATTAATTTTCTGAACCATTTATGAAATATATAAAACACAATGACCAAGTTTGGTCAGTAATAGGGATCATAAAGATACACAGTGACCTTATTCCCCGATCAGTATAGGGATTTTACAGATACCCAATGACCTAATTTCCTGATCAATACGAGACACGTTCAATTTCTGCCTCCTACAATTTCCCAGAATCCCAATCAATAGCCGTCCAAATATGGTATAGGTCACACATACACACATCAGGCGAAATTACAGGGGGCAATGACTGAGAAACTTCTGTACAGTGAAACCCAAGCCAATCTGCCAATCACACTAACAGCTAGCAGATCTATGAATCTTTAAGTGCATTCTGCTTTACTGTCAGCCTGCTAACCCCATTATCCCACAGACATACACCTTTTTATGCCTTTCATTTATTCATCCACTAAAGAAATTAATTCCAACTTATACAGCCATGAATATGTAACATAGGAGAAATGTTTTCTATTTTCTAGCAAATTATAGCTTAAAGCAGACTGAAAGCAAAGCAGAATGTGCCTTAAGGCACACTCTGCTTTACTTTCAACCTGCTTTAAGTGGTCACCTATATTCAATACTAGAAACAGGCTATGGGGTAATGGGTTAACTATTTGCACACTAGAGGGGGGACAGTGATTTCCTTTTCAAACATTTTGTATCGGTATGAGATCCCCCATTACATGGTTTCTCATCTGGATCCAAACTGTTTGACACTCCAACCTTATTTTGATTTTGATTTTTTAAAATGAAAGTAAAGCAGAAAGTTCCTTTAGGAGCTCTCTGCTTGAAATTAATTTTGCTTGATGCTAAAACTTTATTTTAAAGGAAGATGACTGCTTAACCCTTTCCCCAACAGAAGCAACTTTTGGCGTATTCAGTTTATTCCTCATGCTAAAGAAAATAGTTCCCTTTCCCCAACAGAAGCAACTTTTGGCGTATTCAGTTTATTCCTCATGTTAAAGAAAATAGTTCCCTCCCCAACAGAAGCAACTTTTGGCGTATTCAGTTTATTCCTCATGCTAAAGAAAATAGTTCCCTTTCCCCAACAGAAGCAACTTTTGGCGTATTCAGTTTATTCCTCATGCTAAAGAAAATAGTTCCCTTTCCCCAACAGAAGCAACTTTTGGCGTATTCAGTTTATTCCTCATGCTAAAGAAAATAGTTCCCTCCCCAACAGAAGCAACTTTTGGCGTATTCAGTTTATTCCTCATGCTAAAGAAAATAGTTCCCTTTCCCCAACAGAAGCAACTTTTGGCGTATTCAGTTTATTCCTCATGCTAAAGAAAATAGTTCCCTCCCCAACAGAAGCAACTTTTGGCGTATTCAGTTTATTCCTCATGCTAAAGAAAATAGTTCCCTTTCCCCAACAGAAGCAACTTTTGGCGTATTCAGTTTATTCCTCATGCTAAAGAAAATAGTTCCCTCCCCAACAGAAGCAACTTTTGGCGTATTCAGTTTATTCCTCATGCTAAAGAAAATAGTTCCCTTTCCCCAACAGAAGCAACATTTGGCGTATTCAGTTTATTCCTCATGCTAAAGAAAATAGTTCCCTCCCCAACAGAAGCAACTTTTGGCGTATTCAGTTTATTCCTCATGCTAAAGAAAATAGTTCCCTTTCCCCAACAGAAGCAACTTTTGGCGTATTCAGTTTATTCCTCATGCTAAAGAAAATAGTTCCCTCCCCAACAGAAGCAACTTTTGGCGTATTCAGTTTATTCCTCATGCTAAAGAAAATAGTTCCCTTTCCCCAACAGAAGCAACTTTTGGCGTATTCAGTTTATTCCTCATGCTAAAGAAAATAGTTCCCTCCCCAACAGAAGCAACTTTTGGCGTATTCAGTTTATTCCTCATGCTAAAGAAAATAGTTCCCTTTCCCCAACAGAAGCAACTTTTGGCGCATTCAGTTTCTTCCTCATGCTAAAGAAAACAGTTCCCTTTCCCCAACAGAAGCAACTTTTGGCGCATTCAGTTTATTCCTCATGCTAAAGAAAATAGTTCCAATTTATACAGTTATGAATATTTATAATAAGGAATATTTTCTTTATTCTAGAAGGTGGTAGTTTAAGCAGGCTGAAAGTAGAGCAGAATGCATCTCAAGGCGCATTCTGCTTTACTTTCAACCTGCTTTAAATAGTCACTTACCGGTATTTTCAAAACTAGAAACAGGGTTAAAGAAGTAGACTTGATTTGATTTGAATTGTAACTTACGCTGGGTTGTTTTTCGACCGGTTGCCACTTAGATTCTGTTTGAGGATTTCTAATTTGGCAGGACTCGGTATAAAGCCTTCATCACAACCTTCCTTAACAAGCCGGCCTATCCACCAGTCATTGTTGAATTTCTGAAAACAAAACAATAACATAGGATCAATGGCAAACATCTTCAATTCCCCCTTAACAAGTCCGCCTATCCACCAGTTATTGTTGAATTTCTGAAAACAATAACATAGGATCAATGGCACACATCAAATAGTTCAATTCCCCCTTAACAAGCCGGCCTATTCACCAGTCATTGTTAAATTTCTGAAAACAAACCCACAAAAACATACCATCAATGACCGCTGAATATTTAATGGACAATTCACATTTACTTCTTAGCTTAGTCAGTGTACAAATATTTCTTTTTATTATTGCAACATGACAAACAAAGAGACCCTAATAAGAGGGTTCCTTTTGGAGTGCTTTAATCTGGGTCTACACTGTTTCCATAGACCAAATTACACTTCACTTTTGTGGAAAGATTCATTTAGCAAATAGAATGCTTAGTAAGTTCTTGTTACACTGCTAAAGTTCAACAATATTTACCCAGACAGTTTCGCGAACTGGACTGTCTGCTTGATCACTGGCAACTGATCCACGGGAACTTGTATTTACTTTCCTTGTTGCTACTGAAGGTGGTAAAGAGACTAACCAGCATATGAGGCAGTTCAAGGAGGCTATTCGAATCAAATCAAACCAAACAGTGATCAACTGGGACCAGGGGGCGTTCCGGCTCAGTCAGGTTTGCTTTGTTTAAATATATATTTTTGGGTGGGGAGAAGTTTTCAGTGTTTTAGAAAGGTGTTTACTTAAAGTAGGCTAAAAGTACTTTATT
Source organism: Gari tellinella (assembly GCA_922989275.2). Classification (NCBI taxonomy): domain Eukaryota; kingdom Metazoa; phylum Mollusca; class Bivalvia; order Cardiida; family Psammobiidae; genus Gari; species Gari tellinella. Next base: position 13,702,173 of record OV277873.1, read on the forward strand.
TTTAGCCTTTTTTAACCCATTACCCCATAAGTATTTTTTTTACACCTTCAATTTATTCCTCAATTTAAGCAAATAGTTCCACTCTATACAGTTAAGAACAAATAGAATTTAGAACATATTTCTTACGGAACATATTCATGAGTGTATTTAACATGGAACTATTTTCTTCAGCAGAAGAATAGTTTAAAGGCATAACCAGAAATGGGTGTCAAAGCCTCCTGATGCTCGCCTGCTTGAACTTCAAGTCTAAAAACATTTTGTATCCAAAACAAATCAATTTCAGTTTAGAAAGATTATTAAAAGAATGATGAGTCTCAATCTAGTTATATAAAACTTGTACAACCCTTAAAACTTAGCACATGTATTAAACTTTAAAACAACCCGTCCAAAAAACTTTAACCTGGTGATTTGAGGTCAAAACAACTACAGTGGTAAATACGCTATTCCTACCCATTTACGCGTTAATCTATGCGTAAGAAACGCATAGTGAACGGTTAACGAACTGTTAACTCCTAACTATTTTAACGCGTTTAAACCCGTTAATAAACGATTATACCAGAGATGTTGCGATTGGTGCATCAGTTTTCCGTTTTACGCGGAGATTTCGGATCTTATTGATTTCAGAATATACTCTATGAATCCAACATTTTTGCAGCTTGATCTGGATTAAACCTGTTTGCAATAGTCATCATTACGGGTGTTCAGTGTTAAAAGGATTAATACAAAGCTTTATATTCCCTTTGGAGAACAGTATCCCAATATGCATTTCATTAGTTATCGACTCGCTGAAGAAGTAATTCATGCTGTGATTGTATATTCCTTATCGTCATGCTAAGTGCGGCTCCTCTGTTCAGATAAGATTACGTAATGTCACATTCCTTTGGGACGTGTGATATGGTAGACCTGTACTTAACAACAGGCTTAACCTTTTAATCTCTTTTAAATATGTAAAGAAATGCGTAAAGAAACGGCTAGGAAAAGGGTTTAACGAAACGGATAATAAACGCGTAAGAAACGCTTAAGAAATGCGTATAGTGGGTAGGAATAGCGTATTTACCACTGTAAGTCCAAAACATGTCAAAAATTGAAATAAATTAAAATCATTTTTAATTGACACTTCATAGCCTCAATGTTTGTTCCCAAATGAAGCTCCATAAAAAAATTCAGCACCCTAGCATATGTATTAAACTTTAAAACAACCCGTCCAAAAAACTTTAAGCTGGTGATTTGTAGTAACAGAATCTAAGTCGAAAACATGTTAAAAATTGACAATTATTAATTCCAACTTCATAACATCAATGTTTGACACCAAATGAAGCTTCATACAAAATTTCAGCACCCTAGCACATGTATTAAGCTTTAAAACAACTGTCCAAAAAACTTTAACCTTGGCCACGCTCACGCACGCTCATGCTGGGGGTATGACATTAGCTCTGCTGTTCTACGAACAGGCGAGCTAAAAAGGCATATATATATGGAGTAATGGGTTAAATCAGAAGACAGTGTAAAAGTGACTCCATGTAGCTATGTCTCACCTCTTTTATATGTAGGAAGTCTTTCACATTGAATGATACTGTATGCCCCGCTGCAGGTGAGTTAGCATCGCCAGAACCGTCATACGATACGTTAGTCCGCACAGCAAACGCAACAGGCTTCGACTGAAAATATAACAGGAACAGTAAATATTACATGAACAATAAAAATATATTTAATTAAACCTCTCTATTATGACCACTGAATTGTATTTATCATTAAAGTAGGTGTTTACACCAGGTGACTACTTAAAGCGAGAGGACGGTCAAACAGAAAGCTCCTTTATACAATCTACAGTATAACTTCCATTATTCTCTTTTCCAGTGCTACAGTCATTCACCCTTCATTCGGCACCCCTCAGTTTGTTTGCACTTAGCAATCACACCTATCTACATAAGCTAGTTTTCTCCAAGTAGGACCGAGAGTATGCTCAAGACATAAAATACCCGGATGACTGGAAAAGAGAATCTGACACCCCATGGTTCCGAGTTTGTAAGTGGGTTAAGAGAGGTTGTCGGTTAATGGAATAATGCTTAAATTAACAAGTTTACATAAAGATTCAGTCCAATTTTCTCTGAGAGAGGAATTCCTCGAGCCGTGGTATCAGGACTAGTCTGTGTATTGGTGTGACATTTTACTGCAGAATGTAATGGCAATCAGTAACCAAGGTACATGAACTGGCCCTGTGCATTGGTGTGACATTCTGCTGTAGTATGTCATGGCAATTAGTCACCATGGTATCAGGAGTAGCCATGTGCATTGGTGTGACATTATACTGCAGAGTATTATGGTGATCAGTCACCATGGTATCAGGACTAGCCCAGTGTATTGGTGTGACATTGCAGAAAAGTATTGCAATCAGGAGCCATGGTATCAGGACTAGCCCTGGATATTGATTTGACATTATACTGCAGAATGTCGAGGCAATCAGGAGCCATGGTATCAGGACTAGCCCTGTGTTTTGGTGTGACATTCTATTGCAGAATGTCATGGTAATCAGTAACCAAGGTACATGAACTGGCCCTGTGCATTGGTGTGACATTATACTGCAGAATGTCCTGGCAATCAGGAGCCATGCTATCTGGACTAGCCCTGTTTATTGGTGTGACATTCTACTGCAGAACGTCCTGGCAATCAGGAGCCATGGTATCAGGACTAGCCCTGTTTATTGGTATGACATTATACTGCAGAACGTCTTGGCAATCAGGAGCCATGCTATCTGGACTAGCCCTTTTTGTTGGTGTTACATTCTACTGCAGAATGTCATGGTAATTAGGAGCCATGATATCAGGACTAGCCCTGTGTATTGGTGTGACATTATACTGCAGAACGTCCTGGCAATCAGGAGCCATGCTATCTGGACTAGCCCTGTTTATTGGTGTGACATTCTACTGCAGAACGTCCTGGCAATCAGGAGCCATGCTATCAGGACTAGCCCTGTTTATTGGTGTGACATTATACTGCAGAATGTTGTGGCAATTAGGAGCCATGGTATCAGGACAAGCCCAGAGTATTTGTGTGACATTATACTGCAGAATGTTGTGGCAATTAGGAGCCATGGTATCAGGACTAGCCCTGTGTATTGGTGTGACATTATACTGCAGAATGTCATGGCAATCAGGATCCATGCTATCTGGGCTAGCCCTGTTAATGGTGTGACATTTTATTGCAGAATGTCATGGCAATCAGGAGCCATGCTATCTGAACTAGCCCTGTGCATTGGTGTGACATTTTACTGCAGAATGTCATAGCAATCAGGAGCCATGGTATCAGGACTAGCCCTGTGTTTTGGTGTGACATTATACAGCAGAATGTCATGGTAATTAGGAGCTATGGTATCAGGATTATTCCTGTTTATTGGTGTGACATTTTACTGCAGAAATGTCATGGCAATTAGGAGCCATGGTATCAGGACTAGCCCTGTGTTTTGGTGTGACATTCTACTGCAGAATGTCATGGTAATTAGGAGCTATGGTATCAGGATTAGCTCTGTTTATTGGTGTGACATTCTACTGCAGAACGTCCTGGCAATCAGGAGCCATGCTATCTGGACTAGCCCTATTTATTGGTGTGACATTCTACTGCAGAATGTTGTGGTAATCAGGAGCCATGGTATCAGGACTAGCCCTATGTATTGGTGTGACATTCTACTGCAGAACGTCCTGGCAATCAGGAGCCATGCTATCTGGACAAGTCCTGTTTATTGGTGTGACATTCTACTGCAGAATGTCATGGTAATTAGGAGCCATGGTATCAGGAATAGCCCTGTGTTTTGGTGTGACATTATACTGCAGAACGTCATGGTAATCAGTAGCCATGCTATCTGGACTAGCCCTGTTTATTGGTGTGACATTCTACTGCAGAATGTCATGGCAAGTAGGAGCCATGCTATCTGGACTAGCCCTGTGTATTGGTGTGACATTCTACTGCAGAATGTTGTGGCAATCAGGAACCATGGTATCTGGACTAGCCCTGTTTATTGGTGTGACATTTTACTGCAGAATGTCATGGCAATCAGGAGCCATGGTGTCAGGATTAGCCCTGTGTATTGGTGTGACATTATACTGCAGAACGTCATGGCAATCAGGAGCCATGCTATCTGGACTAGCCCTGTGTATTGGTGTGACATTCTACTGCAGAATGTTGTGGCAATCAGGAGCCATGGTATCTGGACTAGCCCTGTTTATTGGTGTGACATTTTACTGCAGAATGTCATGGCAATCAGGAGCCATGGTATCAGGATTAGCCCTGTGTATTGGTGTGACATAATACTGCAGAACTTCATGGCAATCAGGAGCCATGCTATCTGGACTAGCCCTGTTTATTGGTGTGACATTATACTGCAGAATGTCATGGCAATCAGAAGCCATGGTATCAAGACTAGCCCTGTGTTTTGGTGTGACATTATACTGCAGAGCGTCAAGGCAATCAGGAGCAATGGTATCTGTACTAGCCCTGTGTATTGTTGAGACATTTTACTGCACAATGTCATGATTATTAGGAGCCATGCTATCTAGACTAGCCCTGTTTATTGGTGTGACATTCTACTGCAGAATGTTTTGGCAATCAGGAGCCATGGTATCAGGACTAGCCCTGTTTATTGGTGTGACATTCTACTGCAGAACGTCCTGGCAATCAGGAGCCATGGTATCTATCAGGACTAGCCCTGTTTATTGGTGTGACATTCTACTGCAGAACGTCCTGGCAATCAGGAGCCATGGTATCAGGACTAGCCCTGTTTATTGGTATGACATTATACTGCAGAACGTCTTGGCAATCAGGAGCCATGCTATCTGGACTAGCCCTGTTTATTGGTGTGACATTCTACTGCAGAATGTCATGGCAATCAGGAGCCATGCTATCTGGACTAGCCCTGTGTATTGGTGTGACATTATACTGCAGAATGTCATGGCAATCAGAAGCCATGGTATCAAGACTAGCCCTGTGTATTGGGTTGACATTATACTGCAGAATGTCATGGCAATCAGGAGCCTTGGTATCAGGACTAGCCCTGTGTTTTGGTGTGACATTATACTGCAGAATGTCTTGGTGATCAGGAGCCATTGTATCAGGACTAGCCCTATGTATTGATGTGACATTTTACTGCAGAATGTTGTGGCAATCAGGAGTTTGTATCAGGACTAGTCCTGTGTATTAGTGTGATACAATACTTTGTAATGTCATGGCAATCAGGAGCCAAGGTATCATGCAGGACTAGCCCTGTGTATTGGCGTGACATTTAGATTCTACTGCAGATCAGTGGCTGTGGTATCAGGGTATGGTAAAGATCAATTACTGTAGTCATACACTGACATAAAAATCAATAACAGTCTACTGCAGCAACAAAACTAATTAAACACCACATAATCAACTACACATGCTCTTGTTTAGCCCTTCACTTGTCAATCCTTAACTAGGCCTCCAGGTAAGGGGTGTATTCTTGAATTAACCCATTACCCCATAAATACGCCTTTTTACGTCTCTATTTCATTCATCCATTGAAGAAAATTATTCCTATTTATATAGTTATGAATATGAACAATAAGAAATATTTTCTATATTCTAGCAGATGGTTGCTTAAAGCAGGCTGAAAGTAAAGCAGAATGTGCCTTAAGGCACATTCTGCTTTACTTTCAACTTGCTTTAAGTGGTCACCTATTTTCAATACTAGAAACAGGTTATGGGGTAATGGGTAAAACCTTATTGTGTTACTTCTCATTAGAATTGTCTCTTCCAGGACTTTTTTGCGTAGTCACAACATATGATTTAGTGTCGAAATGAGTGAGAAAATGTTGGATTTGTTTAGTTTACTCCCTCTTATTTAGAAGATTTTTTTAAGTTTTTATTGAAACAATCTATTTTTAGCTCCTGTGACCTAGATATGCAACGGACCGGAAACATTTGAACAACTTTCAATGAGGACCATATAAGGATCTTTTCTGCCAAGTTTGGTTAAAATCCATCCAGCAGTTTAGGAGATGTCATTTAAAGAAATTGTTGACGACGGACGGACGACGGACATAGCAGGATCAGAATAGCTCACCATGGCACTTTGTGCCAGGTGAGCTAAAAACATCAGTATCTTGCTTTAAAGACATTTCCTCTGTCCTTTGTTTGATTGACTATCAAATATAACAGTCCGGTCTGCCCTCACATGAGACACTTTAACGGATCATGTTTGGCAACTTTAAAATATCCACGAGGAAACCCAATAACCCACAAGAGTTGTAACAGTGTTGAAAGAGTTGAAGAATTCTAACTTACTACAATGAATGGCAGCATAATACGCAAGTTTGGAACTCTTTGCATGCTGGTTGTTGTTTTTTTTGCAACAATTGTTGTCTTCTACTGTTCTAAATTAGAAACTTTTTTCTTCTTATATAGCGTCAGATTGTCAAACAGTTTTGACGCTGATGAGACGCTGCAATATGCCACATCTCATCAGCATCCAAACTGTTTGCACAGATAATCATGATTTTGCCTCAAGCATGCTCATCCCATTAACCCATAAATACACCTTTTAACACCTCTAATTTATTCCTCCACTGAAGTAAATATTTCCACTTTATACAGTCATGAATATGCTCCGTAAGAATTATTTTCAATATCCAAGCACATAACTTATAGCTTAAAGCAGGCTGAAAGTAAAGCAGAATGTGCCTTAAGGCACATTCTGCTTTACTTTCAACCTGTTTTAAGTGAGCATCTTTCTTGAAAATTAGAAACAGGCTATGGGGTAGTGGGTTATAGAGTTAGATTGACCAATACTCACCCTTGCTTTATCGAGCTGGGCCAAGGCCTGCTTGGCTGTTTCCCTGCGGAGTGCCTCCCCTTCTTCATCAGGAGACAAGTCGGACGACGGCTGGCTATAGTTGGAATCCTGGGACCCCTGAAACAGCAAACATAATAGTTTAGTTATATATAAAGACTTCACTTTAATTGTCTAACAAATTTTAAGTGTGACTTTTTATTCTTTCCTCAAAGCCAACAGAATGTAATTATGATTCCTTTAACTCTTTGCATGATGGGTAATTTTTTCCTCTGCAAAAATTGTTGTCGGCAACACTGTTCTAAAATATATAATTTTCTAAATTTCTTTTCAAAACAGGGTCAGAGTGTCAAATAGATTTAATCCAGATGAGACACCTCCTAATGTTGCATCTCATCAAGATCCAAACAAAAGACAAACAATTCATTAGAATTAAAGAGTTAAAATTCAACAGTTTCGGTTGAAATCAGTCGAAACTCGATAATTCAAACTCACTTAAGTCGAACTTACCCGTATGTCGAAGTTAAAACGAGCTAGAACCATTTATTTTTTATACTGTCAGATATGGTTATGTTTGATTTATTAAGTGAGATTGGATTATCGAAAATAAACTTTTGAAGTATCAATTCTTTTAACGTATTTTTGGCAGATAGTTGGAGGTGGGGAGTGTTTATTAGATGGGGTGCATTTAAACAGGAGTAATCAGTATTAGCACATGGCTTGGAGCTCTCGGCCAATCAGAGGCCTCAAAAACCTGTGAATATATCGTTTATTTTACAAAACCATGAAATAACTAACACACTGTTCACTTATTCCAAGCTTCCGTCATATCAAGGCAATTTGACGTCACAACCCTAGATCGGAGGGGAACTGCACTCGCTTGATGACGTCATATTATGTACAGTGAGACCTAAACTTTAAAGGCAATTAATAATGAATTGTGCTTACATATAGAGCTTCAATAAGCGTTATTTATGTTGGTGTTAAAGCATAATTAATGTCTCAATCTGCACATTGAAATAACCTTTAAATTTAAGTAAAGTATTACAAATAAAATGACTTTTTCGTCTAAAACAAAAAGTAGAAACGTAGGGTCTTCTTGTTTTCCTCGAGCCCAAGCCAGTGCTAAATAGGTTAGACCACGGTTGCGCGCGAATAAACGACATAGTTCTCGGGGGCTACGCCCCCGAGAACTATATCGTTTATTCGCTTGCAACCATGGTCTAACCTATACTTACCAATGATGTTAAACTATGAATATTGACATGTTATTGTAAACACTAATAGAATACTTACATGTACATTCCAGTCTTAATAACTCAAACTCCCAGAAGTCAAACATACCTGTCTTTCAAAGTTTGCTCATTCACCCATAAAACTTTTAACCCTTATCCTGCGATTAAATCGTATGATTCGAAATTGTCGTCTGCAAAAACATTTAATTCTAGATTCATACATTTTTTAAGTGAAGAAACCTTAAGACGAGTGTCAAACAATTTGGATCCAGATCAGACGCCGCGTAACGCGGCGTCTGATCTGGATCCAAACTGTTTGCAAAAATCAGTAAAGTCGCGACCAACAGGCAAAGGGTTAATAGACAATGACAATTTTCAATAATATTTAGTCCATTTCAGACTACATAGGGATGATTCAAACAATATATTGCAGAATGACAAATAGTGTAGACTCAAATCAGAGGGCTCCTGCAAGCCCTCTAATCAGGGTTTTTGCTGTTTGCATAGGACAATTGTACTCTTCACCGGTACATTGTCTGTCTCGTCGGTAAGGTTTAATAAGTTGAAAGTGAAAATCAGGTATGTTGGACATAGTGGAGTTCTTATTACCACTAGGCCATGGAGGCCCCAACAAGCATATCTGATTCAAATCAACAGAAGAAATAAGTGAAAGCTCAGACAAATTAAGTAAGTGTGAGAGCTTAATTACATTGTGACTCAATTGTGTTTAGATTTCCTGAATTATCTCCCTTACCAAAGAATACTGATGTTCTAGTAGACGAGTTGTCTCCCCTGGTCCTTCATAATGCCGTGCAGTTACCATGGCAACCTTTGACTTATTAATCTTGAAGTGTTTATCCAATTCCAGCTCTAATATGTTTGATTTTCACTTCAATGTATATTGTTAAGTTATCTTTCACCACATACAGTGAAGTTATGTTTCACCACTAACACATTTTAACCAAGGCACTTTCACCTCTACAATGTCATAGATGAGCTTTTACTATGTGATAAAGTCAAAATTTTACATAATATAACACAGTCAAACCTCTCTATTAAGACCAATAATATTGTGTTTATCAACAGGTGATTGCTTAAAGCAAGGTGGCAGTAAAACAGAAAATTCCTTATGGGCTTTTTTTGCCTGGTGACCTTGCTTTAAGCACTCACCCTGTCTGTTATACAATTAAATCATAATTATTACGGAAAAAAGGCTTGCCTTTTTTCCGTTCTTAAGTAATGCGTGATAAAATCAAAGGTATTCCAGTTCTATTCAATCACTGACAGACTTTGAAAAGTGTTTGATTTGCGCGTGAATAATTTCCTCAAAACTAGGCAACTACAAAACATGGGGGCTGACATCTTGGATGATGACGTCACGGCTTTTACGAAGAGTTGTGCGTGACGTTTCGGAATTCCCGATTTCGGTGATATTTTTAAACCAGTTTAAGAATGAATAACCCACAACACTCACTTGTACTGAGTTCCTCCAAAATGACAAAATTTCAAACAGTTCAAGTCATACCCTTTAACGCTAAAAATGAACGTTATTTGCAAAGAGCTACTTTTCAATCGAACCGATAAAAATAACGGATTACCAACACGTCATCAATATAAATAATGACGTCATTATTGGTGGTCATATGACTTCCAAAAATAGTTTCAGATTGCATTATAATACAGGACTGCCATCTAATAACTTGGTTGAAATGAAAAAACCTAAGATTTCCAAATATGCATTTTTCAAGCGCGATTTTACGAATCGTACCTTTACCCAATAGCCGATTTCTAGTTTTGTTGGCATGTGACTACTTAAAGCAGACTGGAAGTAAAGCAGAATGCGCCTAATGGCACATTCTGCTTTACTTTCAGCGTGCTTTAAGCTACCATAACCTGTAGAAAAATCCGGAAATTTAGGAAAAATCCGGAGAAATGGCAGCCCTGATAATATAGCTGTACGGAGGAGTTTTAACTTTTAACATTGTATACACTTATATATCTATTTGATTATTGGGTAACAACATATAGATCTTGTCCCAAACAATTTAGGTTTATAATAAAAGTTCGAGTCGGTTGTGTAATCCAGATCTCAATCAAGAGAGGCGTAGCCTCGAGTGTGATCTGGAATACACAACGAACTGATACAAGAGCGCTGATCACACACTGGAGATAGATCTATATTGTTTTCATTAGTACAATTTTGCTTTTTTCCGTCCATAGGCAAAGCCTAAATACATATTAGCCTTTGTTTTAGTAGTCACAATAGAGAGGCTTTACTGTATAGTCTGTGATAAAAGTCAGAGTTTACATAAATCACTGTTAACAGCAAGTTCTGTCATATCTACACACTGTAATCCTGTCCATTTACCATTTTAGTGCTGGATTTTTAAGTTTCACCCATACAGGCATGCATGAATATGATAATTGTATCATAAGAAATACTTTTTACATTCTAGCTGATGGCAGCTAAATGCACATTCTGCTTTACTTTCAACCTGCTTTAAGTGGTAACCTGTTTTCAATACTAGAAACAGGCATAAATGCAGTGATGGGTTAAAGAACTCTGCTTTATAACTTTCAGACTGCTTTAATTAAAGCCACCATCTGCTAGGAAACAAAATGTATTTCTTATGGGGCATATTCATGACTGTATAAAACTGATTTATTTTCTGCCGTGGACAAATAAATCAAAAGTATTAAAAGGTGTACTTATGGAGTAATGGGTTTAACCCTTAGCCCGCCAAATAAATTGTCGTCTGCTATATTTCTCATCTGCTTCAAGTTTCAAAGTGCTTCAAAGTTGCTCAAAATTGCTGAAGATGTTGTCCGAGTGTCAAACAGCTTTGATCCGGATGAGACGCCGAGTTACTCGGCGTCTCATCCGGAACCAAGCTGTTTGCATATGGAGCTATAGTTGTGAGTGGCAGGCTAAGGTAACCCTTTACCTGATAGCTTATTTCTAGTATTGAACATAGATGACTACTTAAAGCAGGTTGAAAGTAAAGCAGAATGCGCCTTAAGGCGCATTCTGCTTTACTTTCAGCCTACTTTAAGCTATCATGTGCTTGAATATAGAAACTATTCCCAATAATATATATTCATGACTGATTAAATTGGAACTATTTTCTTCAGCGGAAGAATAAATTATATTCGCTAAAAGGCGCTTCTATGGGGTAAAGGGTTAAGAATGTTTTCATTGTACTGCAATCTTCTGTTCCACAGTTCCTATTCTACCACTGATCTGGATCTGTTCTGTGTGCCAACAACAGGCTAAAGGTTACAGGAAGTCTACCATAGATCTACAAGCCATTCATAATTAATCCAACTGCCTATCAAAACAATGTGCCAATTGATTTGTCATTTTCTTCAAGTGCCAATGAATTACATGCTCATGTAGAAACGTTAATTTCAAATGCACTCAATAATCTGACAAAATACATTGAAAAACGTTCTCTCCTCTCCTCTCCCTTTCTCCCTACAGTGTCTCTCAGTCTCTGTCTGTCGCTCTCTCTGTCTGTTTGTCACTAGTAAGTTAGTAACTCTCTCTCTCTCTTAGTAAGCACCCACATGAATGATAAGAGCCCACCTAGAAGCACTTTTTATATTAGTTCCCCAACACTCAAATAGGTGTCTAGATAAATGGTTAGCGCACTCGCTTCTCATCCAATGTGGTCCCAGTTTTGATCCTGGTCGGGTACATTATGGGTTGTACAGACATTATGGGTTTTCCCTAGGAATTCTAGTTTAATTCCTCCCACAAAAATGATGACACACACCATCTAGTGTAATTGAGAGAGATTTGTTCAAGTTGTAAGAACTTGTTCCTTCATCGACATAAAATAAATAAAATTAAACTATTAACTCTTTCCTCCCTGAAACTTTAAATGGAAAATTCCAGTTTCCATTTTAGTCTAGTCCATTTCTAACTTTTAAGGTATGCTTTTGTCAACCTGATTGGCATTATAACAAACAGTGAAGACCCTGATCAGAGGGCTCCTTTCGGAGCCCTCTGATCTGGGTCTTCACTGTTTGCATAGGACAAGAGTACGATTCACATGTTCACTGTTTGAAAATAACGCCTATATGCGGGACTAGGGTTCAAAGGGTTAAGCTCAAAAGTCTTGACAGAACAGTGATAAACTCTCTACCTCTCTCTTTCTCCTCTCTCTAGAAAACACCTATGACAATGTATAAACTCTCTCTGTTTCCCTCTCTGTTTCTTTCTCTCTATCTCTTTTTTTCTCCTCTCTCTAGAAAACACTCATTTATTTTCTTAAAGCAAGATGAAAGTAAAGGTAGAAAGCTTCTGTATTTTCATCCTGCCTTAGTCTGCTACCTGTATTTAATATACTATCAATGTGTAGCTACTTAAGTACATTTATCCAGACATGGCACTGCCATCCCGTGGCGCTGATCAGCCAAAATAAAACCTGAATGCAATCAAATTATGCTTTTAGTTCAACTTGTCAACTGCTGCCTGTATTAAGCTAACATTGAATGACGATGACTTTTAAAGACAGGTGGCTGCTGAATGCAATGCAAAAGTAAGGAAGAAAGCCCTGCCTTACTTTTGTCCTGCATTTAGCTGCCACCTGTTCAGAATATCTGGCTACATACATAAATAATTTGACAGGGCTAACTGCATCATACAAATGCCTCAAAGTCGTGGGAGGACAATCAAGGCCAAAATCTCAACTAAATTAATAAATAATGAATATTCAGACACACACAGGTCCGTTCCCTAATGATGCTCTAGCCAGGAGTACTGGGTAAACAAACATGGCCCAACTAATGTAAGCTAAATCAATATCTGTAGAGTAGTGAACCTGTGATCTGTAACCAGTTTCCAACAACATACAAGGGGAGTAATATTATACAATTAACAGGTACCTCTCTTTTAACCAAGTTTTCCCAAAAAAAGCCCCATTTAGCACATTTAATTTATTCCTAAACTCCATTTTATACATTATGAATATATTTTTTGTATCACATTGTTTGAACGAGCGACCATAATGTACTCTCACACAAACTGTCCCTACCCGGGATGAGCTAGAGGACGCATTGGTAATCTGGTATTAACCCTATACTGCTCTTATCATATATTGAAGCTTTTTGAAAACATTGTAGACCCAGATCAGGCAGCTCATTCAGCCCTGTTTTCTAATAGGATCAGTCTTACACGATCTGTACACTTTATTGGGGAAATTGTTCAGCCAATGTAATATTTCAGATTATAGTGGCCCGAGCTTTAGGTGGCAGAGGATTAACTCTTTACATGCTAGCGGTGGATATATCTGCCACAGTTATTACCTTTGCAAACAGTTTGGATCCTGATGTTGCGGCGTCTCATCAGGATCCAAACTGTCTGACCCCGTTTTGAGCAGAAATTTAGATAATTCTATTTTTAGAACAATAACAGATGACAATAGTTGCAGACGAAAATATTACCCAGCATGCAAAGAGTTAACAAATTCTAGGAATGAATGAGTAAACACAATCAATGATAATGGGGATGAACTGTTTCCAGGACTCCAGATAAGCTATAGGGGACGTATTTCGAAAATTAAAATCTTCATTTCTGCTTTAAACCTAATAGTGTCACTACTTATTAGAATCGTCTCGAAGAGACAATTCTGATGAGTAGTAACACCATAGGATTTGGTGCTAAAATGAGTGAGATAATGTTGGTTTCGTTCAGTAAACTCCCTCTTATCTGAAGCCCTGTTGTAACAGTATCATGTGGCAGCAACCAGACACATCATGACTAATGCCTATGAAAGATTTATGATTAATCATCCATGTACTCTAACCTGAGTGAATAACCATAACCCATTATCCCATCTTACACAAAAATCTTAACCCATTACCCCACACATAAGCCTTTTTACGTTTTTAATTTATTCCTCCAAGGAAGAATTGGTCCACTTTATACAGTTATTAATTTGTTGTAAAAAAAGTTTTGTTTTCTAGCAAATGTTAGCTTAAAGAAGGTTGAAAGTAAAGCAGAATGCGCCTTAACCCTTTACCCGATAACCCGTTTATAACATTAAATACAGGTGATCACTTAAAGCAGGTTGAAAGTAAAGCAGAATGTGCTTTAAGGCACATTCTGCTTTACTTCCACAGTCTGCTTTAAACTACCATCTGCTAGGCTTTACAAAAATATTTGTTATGGGTATTGTTCATGAAGGTATAAACTGGAACTATTTTCTTAAGCGGAGGAATAAATTAAATACGCTAAAAGTAGCTTTTATGGGGGAAAGGGTTAAGGCACATTCTGCTTCACTTTCAACCTGCTTTAAGTGATTATCTGGTTAGAACTTAATAAATGTACAGATCATCCTGCTTTAATTTCATCCTTCTTTGACCCTTCACTCCATAAATACACCTTTTATTCCTCCACTGAAGAAAATAGTTTCAATTCATACAGCCTTGAATATATATTGTAGAAGTATTTTCTACATGATTAATAGTTAAAGCCTTTAATTTATACAATTCCTCCACAAAAAGAAAATAGATCAATTTATTTGAATATACAAAATAAGAAATATTTTCTATCCTAGCAGAATGATGGTACGTAGCCATTTTTTTAAGCAGGCTGAAACAAAAGCAGACTGCTTTAATTAAGTGCATGGTCACCTGTCTTCAAAACCAGAAACAGACTATGGGGCTTTCTAAAAGGCTTTTTATTTTACTTTCATTCTTCTTAAAGCAGCTTAGTATGCGTAATTGATTTCTGCAAACTCAACGTAAAAATTGTAAAATTTGATTGATTTTCCATTAGGAATATATACTCAACAAAATAATTAAAGGGGCAAAGGTATAAGTTCATATATCTTTTTCAAAAATGCAAACATTTTCAAGTTAAAAGACTGAATGCGTGTTTAGATGCTTTAGAATAAAAAAATTAAGAAACAAACGTCACTATGTGCAAAAATGGTCATGGTTGAATGAATTGAATCGGACAAGTATCAAAAACACGGTTTTTAACGTCCACTTGATTTTTGCACGATGTGTCTGACTATTCTTCAAAGATTAGTTTTATAGCTGTTTTCATTATATCAAGTGCATATTTGTATCTTAAGCAAAAATAGATTGCATATTGGTACAAAATTTGAAAACTATGCCCCTAAAGACGTCATTTGTCGTTTTCCAACGTCATGTTGCGACGGAGTTTAACGTTAGCAAGGGTGTCGTCGACAGGTTGTGGTAGTTGTACCTGGACACTGGGATGGTTAATTGGAGATCAGGTCAAGGTCGTTTGCAGGTCATATTTGAAGTAAAGGACCGATGTTGTCACTTATGGCATGACGTCAACGGCTCAATTCCCACGTTACGCTTAATCGTGTTTATAAACAGACGTGTGGTTACAGGATTTCTGTTCAGATCGTCGGGAATAGACTTCATACTGCAAACCTATGGGCTAGAAGACCTGTCGTGTGACCGGCCTTGACCCCACACCACCGAAAACGTCATCTAGCGTTTTGCCAGAAATCATGCCATTTGAACATTTACGTTTTCACAACGTATTGTGGACTAGTGCGTCAAATTTCATTTTGGATTTAAATGACGACTGCAGACGAATGTAAAGACATCGAAACGAAGGTTTCTTCGACTGTTATGTGGCAGAGCATGACGGACTCAGAAAGCGGTCTGGGCTCATATGGGTGGGCATATCCTACAACGGTTGCACGGACCTTTACGTCATTAGGAACTGGATGCTGACTAGTTTGGGGTACAGGGACGAGACCCTAGACGCTATTGCACGCGCTGAAGCAAGAGCTTTGGGTTCAGGCTTCATCCCGACAGACGAGAAAGCTCGTCCGTACCGAACACGTATGGTAGACCAGTACTTGGAACAAGAGGACATAGGGCAGATGGACTGGCCAGCAAGGTCAACACATTTCGGTCACATTGAGGATGCTTAAGACATGCGGCAACGCCGGATATCCGGTCGAGATCGTCACCTTAGAGGCTAACAGACGTGCTTATTGAAGAATGGCATAGAATGTCCATTGCATACATCCTTAAGCTAATTCTCCGATTTCCATGTAGATGCAAGGAAGTGATTAATGCACGTGGTGAACACATATGATACTAGCTGTAATTTAAGAGAAGAACCTAAAAGGCGGGGCTCTTGGTCAAGTTGTTTGTTACCCCACCCACCTAGTCTGGCACACGGTAATTTTAGGGTGGTTGTGTTTGAAGGGGCACTGCGATATATATTTCTACTTTTCGAAATACAGTTATACTCTACAACGAAGTTAACATGTAATTTTACATGAAACTGTTAAAAAAATATTGTATGAACTTATTTTTTATATATTGGGCCTACCCAATATATTTGCCCCTTTAATTGTTTTGTTGAGTATATGACAACTTGAACAACACAAGCTCCTCCTGCTCGAAGTCCAACCATGCATCCATGAACACTCTACTCAGTAAAGGGCTGATCCTAGCTGTGAGATATGAGAGAGTCAACTGAACAAATCCAACATTTTTCTTGCTGGTTTCAGCACCAATGGTGTGACTACTCATTTGAGAATCTTCTCTTAGGATTTAAGGCAAAAATAGAGATTCTTAAGTTTTAGAAATATCCTTATCTGGAGCTCACTATACAGCATGTAAATTAACCCTTTATACACCTTAACATTTTTTATTCTTCCACTGAAGAGTTAAATTGATTAAGTTTGGTATTAGGGCTGCGTGACCTAAAACACTGAAGAAGAAAGTGCCTTGTCATGGCTATTGGCTTACTTGTCATAATTATGCTTTACTTTTAACCTGCTTTAAGTGGTCACCTGTTTTCAAAACTAAAAACCGGCTATGCAGTAAAGGATTAAAACACATTTTACTCTCTAAATACTATATAATACTGTCATCTGCAGAAATTGTAGTCATCAGTTACTGTTCTAAATTTAGATTTTGTTCTTAAAACAGTGTGTCAAACGAGCTGAATCCTGATTAGACGCCTAGTTACATGGCATCTCATCTGAATCAAAACTAGTTGTTAAAATCTCTTCCATTCTATAGTAATCTAGTATTAAGACGGGTCAACACCACATTGAATTCCTGACACAAACACAAGATATCACTGGATTCCTATCTCCTATCACATTAGCTGACTATAAATCCTTTCTGTTCACTCTTTGAAACATAGTAATATTGTCTCCAATAATAGCTGCCTGTCTATCTTAAAATTCAATTTTTTAAAAAAAAATCTTTGTCATACACTTAGGAGCGAAGTGTGAAACAGTTTGGATCCTGAAGGGTCGCCAAGTTACTCGGCATCTCATCAAGATCCATAACGTTTGCAAAGGTCAGGACTCCAGATAAGTGGAAGTAAATCAAATAAATCCAACATTTTCTTACTAATATTTCAGCACCAAATACTATGATGTTACTACTCATTAGAATCGTCTCTTTGAGACGATTCTAATGAGTAGTGACACTATAGGGTTTAATCCAGAAATAAAGATTTTAATTTTTTTTAAATAAATCCCTTATCAGACAGTGTAGCTCTGATTTTAAGGCATATAACCACAGTTTTCACAATCAACATGCAACAAGTTTCAACCTTCTATCTGCTCTGTCCATGTATTTATTTCCTGCAATAAAACTACGACTGCTATTTGTATAGCAACAGTTTATGGTTCAACTGAACTTTCCTCCGACAGTTTCCAATACAATCCATACATAGACACTACCCACAGCACTGAGTAGCAATGGATTACTGCAAATACAACATTCATAATGCCTGTCATTTTACGTTTTCAGATTGGTCTTTATTTTTTATTTCTTAGTCAATATTACGTAACCTTTTGAAGCAGATCAATGCAAAGGAAAGGCTTGAGTGTGGGAGTGAGGCATGATTGGTCACATCTCAATGCCATCTGATGTAATAGAGATAAGAGTATACATTTCAAATAAAACCTTTTAAACAGTGTTAAAGTAAAATACCAAGTTAGTAGTCTACTTTCAGTCTGAATGACCGTTCAGCTGACTGTACACTCACTGACCCCTGATCATTGAGCCATCTTGCCTACAATATTAACCCATTACCCCTTAACTACGCTTTTTTACGCCTTTAATTCATTCCTCCACTGAAGAAAATAGTTGAAATTTATAGTCAAAAATATGTACGATAAGAAATATTTTCTAAATTTTAGTAGATGTTTGCTTAAAGCATGCTGAACGTAAAGCAGAACCTGCTTTAATTGATCACCTAATTTCAAAACTAGAAACAGCTAGGCTATTGGGAAATGGGTTAAGCACTGCTAACATAGGGCACATAGGCATCCCCAGTATACCCAGCTCAGAGACTTCACAGCTACCAATTTTAACCCCTGGGTAGAGTCTTAGGAGCATCTCTTGCTAAAAATCATTCCTGTACATCATCAGGAATTCAGAAATATTCCCATAGTCGGGCCGCTAGTCCTGCAAGGGATCAAACTTACGAGCCCTACTACCGAGTAGTCGACCGCATTTACTCTCAACCACTATCTTCCAATGTTAAGAACCAGTTTAACTCATTATTCAATAGGTAACCCTTTTTGACACCTTTCATATTTTATTCCTTCACTAAAGAAAATAATTCCCTTAAAACAATCATGAAAATATTTTCTATACTTTCAACCTGCTTTAAGTGGTTACTTCTGTCATCAAAAACTAGAAACAGCTAGGTTATGGGTTAATGAAGGATCATTTTGTTGAAAGCAGGTTGGAACGTAAGGTTTGGGACTGAAACTGTTGTCTGTTTTTCAGCGGCTTCTGCTTTCTGCTTATTCCAAGGTAACACACTGAACTATGCACCACACTTCTGTAAACAAAACTTGTTTTTGCATGATGACTCATGAGAACGTCTCCATGAAGTTTTCATATTGATATGAACACTTATTGATTGTCTTTCACAATACCAGTTTGGGCTTTTTGAGTTCTCCATGATTGCTTAACCCGTTACCCCTTTAATCTTTAATACCCCTTTTAACTTTTTCATTCCTCTTCTGAAGAAAATAAATCCACCTTATATGTTGTTCTTGAATATGACTACCATAAGAAATATTTTCTATATCCTAGCAGCTGGTATATAGCTTAACCCTTTCCTCTCTAAAACTTTAAATGGACAAATCCAGTTTCCATTTAAATCTAGTCCATTTCTGACTTAAGGGTTGTTTTTGTCAATGTTTGGCATTATGACAAACAGTGAAGACCCTGATCAGAGGGCTCCTTTCGGAGCCCTCTGATCTGGGTCTTCACTGTTTGCATAGGACAAGTGTACTATTCACATGTACACTGTTTAAAAAGGACGCCTATATGCGGGACTAGGGTTCAAAGGGTTAAAGCAGGCTGAAAGTAAAGCAGAATGCGTCCAAAGGCATATTCTGCTTTACTTTCAACCTGTTTTAAGTGGTCAACTGTCTTAAAAACTAGAAACAAGCTATTAACACAAGCAATGCATCTCATATTTTTGTCTTATTGCAATAATCTTCTTTAGACAAATTGTCCTGTGTAACCTTGATATAAAACAGACTGCCCTCGCTAACATTCACATAAAATATAAACTACTTTGTATTGTCTTAATTGTCAAATGAAACAGAATGATATATTACCTTCGCTAAAAGAGACTGCCCTATATTAACCTTTAATCGTAAGAGAAAGTGCCCATCACTTATTTCAAATTGAGTTAATTCTTTGCATGCTAGCGGCGGATATATCCATTAGTGATTGCCTTTGCAAACCGTTTGCGTAACCCAGCGTCTCATCAGGATCCAAACTGTTTGCCATTCTGACCCTAAATTTAAAAGAAAATTGGAAAAGTTCTTATTTTAGAACAAAAGCAGACGACAATAATATTGTTGCAGACAAAAAAGTACCCAGCATGCAAAGAGTTACAGAAGGTAAGGCTTAAAGCTAGATCAAAAGTCAAACAGAAAGCTCGTCTATGAGCTTTCTACTATGCTTTGGCTACCTGCTTTAAGTGGTCACCAGTATTAACAACATCAGAATCTCATTAAATCCTTTTGACCATAGAAACACCTATTCATGTTTCTACCTATTCTTTATTTGTACAATGTTCTGGTGCAGAGCCATAGAAAATGAACCTTTCCTTCGTCCTGACTTTGTATGGACTAAGCAGGCTGAAGGTAAAGCAGAAAGCTCCTGAACGAACTTTTCATTTTACTTCCATCCTGCTTTATGCAACCATAAATAACTTAGACTGAAATCACTATGGAGGAAAGGGTTGACAGTATTTATTAAAGATTATTTCGAACAGTAGGTTTTGTTTGTTGTTTTTGATTTCACGTCGCTTTCAACAGTATTTCAGTCATATCGCGACGTCCAGCTAATTACAGGTGGAGGAAGACCCCAGAAGTCCTTTATGCACTGTTTCAGGCACAAATCGGCAACTGGGTAGAACCACCGACCTTCCGCAAGCCAGCTGGAAGGCTTCCCCACATGAAAAATCTGAACGACCCTACTGGGATTCGAACTCACAGCGGTGAGGAGCTTAGTGATATAAGTCACAGTGACTATACCCCTAGGCCACGGAGTAGGTAGAGGCGCCCTAATTAAGGCGTTTCTGCAGAGGAAAGGGTTAAACAGACTATCATATATCACATTCACTTGGATTAAAACAAGACTGCCTTGTATATAAAATTACGTACAGTCAAAACCAATATTAAGACAATAGTAACATTTGATGTATTCATGACTGCTGGCAGCTTTAGTAATGCAGGGCATAAGTCATGCAGAAGGCTCCTTATAATAGGAGCCTTCTGCATGACTTTTGCCCTGCATTAAAATGGTCACCTGTCTTTCAAAATCACCACAATCTCCATTCAGTGGTCGTTTAACCCTTTACCCCATAGCCTATTTCTAGTTTTGAAGACAGGTGGCCACATAAAGCAGGTTGAAAGTAAAGCAGAATGTGCCTTAAGGCACATTCTGCTTTACTTTCAGCCTACTTTAAGCTACCATCTGCTAGAATATAGAAAATAATTCTTATCATACATGTTTATAACTGTATAAATTTTGAAATATATTATTCAGTGGAGGAATAAATTAAAGGCGTAAAAAGGTGTATTTATGGGATAATGGGTTAACACAGGTTTGGCTGTACTAGTTTGTCTGCATGTAAGTTGGAACTCCTCAATCATTTTTACCTTCAAAAACAGACCGGCCTACACTACCTTTGCCTAAGTTCTAAATATAATTCACCATAATTCCACTGGGTCTCTTCAAAGTTAACTCTTTGCATGCTGGGTAAAATTTACGTCTGCAACAATAATTAATGTCGTCTGCTTTTGTTTTCAAAGACAGAATTTCTTTTTAGAACTGGGTTAGTTTTTAATTAAAACAGTTTGAATCCTGATCAGATGCCACATTACAAGGCGTCTCATCAGGATCCTAACATAATCGCTGTGGCACATATCGGCAGCTACCATGGTAATTTAAGAGTTAACTCTTTGCATGCTGGGTAATTTTTTCATCTGCAACAATTTGTCGTCTGCTAGCGCTCTAAAATAAGAATTTTCCAAATTTCTTTAAAAGTCAGTGTCAGAATAGCAAACAGTTTGGATCCTGATCAGACGCCGCGTAACGCGGCGTCTCATCTGGATCCAATCTGTTTGCAGAGGTAATCACTGTGGTAGATATATCCGCTGCTAGCGTGCAAAGAGTTAAGTATCAATTTAATGAATATTGAAACCAAACCCTTTGAGACCAGCAGCAAATTACAAATCAATGACAAAACAGAAACCTCATCCCACTGGCCTATCTGGCAGTAAGCAGTGTTTGGATTCAGATAAACATCTTAATCTTCTAACACCGAAGGCTCCAGATAAGGGGAGTTTTTCAAAAACTAAAATATTCAATTCTGCTTCAACACTATGGTGTCACTACTCATTAAAATTGTCTCCCATTACAGACATCTAATATCTAAACTATTTCATTGGCTAATAAAATCAGGGAGACAAGTCCACAGGTATATGTGCAGACTATAAGAAGATCCTGTTCAGACAGCTCAGCTCTTAAAGGAGCTGTCTAATCTGGATCTACAATCAGGGCCCCAGATAAGAGGGATTAAACTGAACAAATCCAACATTTTCTCACTTATTTCAACACCAAATCCTATGGTGTTACTACTTATCAGAATCGTCTCTCCTTGACGATTCTAATGAGTAGTGACACCATAAGGTTAAATGCAGAAATAAAGATTTTAGATTTTCAAAAAGTCCCCTTATCTGGAACCCTGTACAATGTTTTAAATTAACATCGATATACACTTATAGGAGGAGAATGGTTTAAACTTTACCAATATGATAAATGACTCTTTACACAATTATAAACATCATTTCCATAGTTCTGGAATCCATAATGCCTTCGATCACTTATAAAATCCACCAATTGCTCTTCAGGGAAAAAAGCCTATATGAGTTGTCTCTCAATTAATTCAGTGAATGCCAAGTAAATACAATGTTGTCTGCAGCAAATGTTGTCTGCTACTGTTCCAAATTTAAAACTTATAAACTTTCTTTTCAAAACAGAGTCTGAGTGTCAATTGGTAAGAAGGTAACTTGGCATTTCATCTGGATCCAAACTGTTTGCCATCACCTTGCGAAGAACTCAATACCACTGTGATCTCAACTGAATTAACTTTAACCCATTGCCCCATAAATACGCCTCTAATTTATTCCTCTACTGAAGAAAACAGTTCCAATTTATACAGTCACAAATATTAGACTCAAAAGAAATATTTCATATATTCTAGCAGATAATAGCTTAAAGCTGGCTGAAAGTAAAGCAGAATGTGCCTTAAGGCACATTCTGCTTTACTTTCAACCTGCTTTAAGTGGTCACCTGTCTTCAAAACTAGAAACAGGGTATGGAGTAATGGGTTAACATTAGCTAGTGGCAGATATGTACCACAGTGAGACCTTTGCAAACAGATTGGATCCAGACGAAACACCCTGTAATGCAGAAGGCTGCATAATGCATAATCAAAGTAATGTGGAGAGCTTTTAAAGGAGCTCATTCCTTATGCTTTTAAAGCAACCCCTTGTCTTCAAATGCGCCCATATGATTTAAATCTTGTTTTAAATGGTTGTATACCAGGTTCCACTGTAGCTAACAAGTCAATTACCATAAGATGAACCAGTCTACGTGGAATTCTGTGTAGTTTAATCAAATTTAATAATAGTGCTTAAATAGGCAAAAAGTGTAGACATTGATTGGATGAGTTCCTATAAGAGCCCTCTGATCTAGGTCTACACTGTTTTCAAATGTCATAACTATATTTGAAACAGGTTATTCCCATTACCCCATAGCATGTTTCTAGTTTTGAAAATAGGTGACTACTGAAAGCTGGCTTAACTCTTTCCTCCCTGAAACTTTAAATAGACAATGCCTGTTTCCATTTTAGTCTAGTCCATTTCTGACTTTTAAGGATTGTTTTTGTCAATGTTTCGCATTATGACAAACAGTGAAGACCCTGATCAGAGGGCTCCTTTCGGAGCCCTCTGATCTGGGTATTCACTGTTTGCACAGGACAAGTGTACAATTCACATGTACACTGTTTGAAAAGGACGCCAATATGCGGGACTAGGGTTCAAAGGGTTAAGGCGCAATCTGCTTTACTTTCAGCATGCTTTAAGCTATTATCTGCTTGAATGTAGAAAATATTTCTTATGATTCTTATTTGTAACAGTATATATTGGATTTATTTTTCTCAGTAGAGGAATAAATTAAAGGCGTAAAAAGGCGTATCTATGGGGTAATGGATTCATGGTATTGAAAGAGTTAACTCAATGGCTACTAGCACTCCACTCCTCTCCTTCCCTGGTCATAAACATCATCTAAACAAGCTTTCCTACTTACACCATGTTACATAAACATGACAGAACTTCTATCTACTAAATATCACTGTGAGTCTTTCTCACAAAACATTGTTGTTTCTGTGTTATCATTCTCTTTGTTTTTTATTGTTACTTGGAAAGAAATGAGTATACAGTGTTCCCTCCCAACAATGACTCCCTCCTTACAACGACCCTTGCCGCAATTCCCTAAACGGGACAATTATGTCTAACACTTTACAGTGGAGAAAACGTTATTCTTTCCCAATAAACGTGTTTACGCTAAAACTATTATTTGACGTGCAAACAGTTTGAAGCCAGATCAGACGCCGGGTAACCCGGCGTCTGATCAGGCTCCAGACTGTTTGCCACCAAGATAAACATGATCGAATTATCACAATTGTCAAAAAATGTACTTTTCTACGTTTTAGTGTTTTGCGTTTGCTTACGTTTGCGTTTAAACGGGAAAGAATAACGTTTTCTCCACTGTAACTGCTGCAATATCTTCTGCTTAAAATTTCCGTCTGCTGTTTTAACGCAAATATGGCGATTTTGAAAGGGTAAATATAATGACGAGTGACAAACAGCTTGAATCCAGATTAGACGCCACGTTACGCAAATGTAATCAAAGTCTGAATTTTCCCTCCCTATAAGAACTCCCTTCGAACAACACACACAACCAGTGTCTCCCATTGGGTGGTGTTGTAGAGAGAGAGCATAAACATCATTTGGGAACAGTGTAGATCCCCAGATCAAAGAGCTCCATCCCTCTTCCTGACTGTTGTGTCCGCTCTTTTTGTCATACTGTTCAGTATTTGGGGAATATTGGGATGCCTCGCCACAGACAGGACATAATCTGGACATTAATAATTTTCTCTTTCCTCCCTAAAACCTCAAATAGACCATTCTAGTTTTCAATTTAGTCTAGTCCATTTTTACTTTTGAGAGTTGATTTTTACAATGTATGTCCAAATGACAAACAGTGTAGACCCTGATCAGAGGGCTCCCTATGTGTTTATCCTATTACCCCATGAATATATGTCTTTTCTTGCCTCTAATTCATTTCACGGAAGAAAATAGGTCCAATTTATTAAGTTATGATTCTGCATTAACTATCATGAAAAAAAGTCTTTTTCCTAGCAGATGATCTTAGCTTAAAGCAGGCTGAAAGTAAAGCAGAATGGGCCTAAAGGCACATTCTGCTTTATTTCAACCTGCTTCATATTAAGTGGTCACCTGTTTTCAAAACTAGAAACAGGCTATGGAGTAAATGGGTTAACTCTTTCACTGCCAATTGCACCAAAAGGCGACTTTGCAAAAAGTTTGGATCCTGACTAGATGCCATGTTATGCAGCGTCTGATCAGGATCCAAACTGTTTGACATTAATATTAACATGTCTTCAGTCAATACAGCCCTAAAGCTAATTCTAAAATTATTGCAGATGATACGACCAATGCAGACGATATTTTGGTGTTAAGAGGGTTAACCCATAACCCCATAGCCTGTTTCTAGTTTTGAAGCCCCGAACCACTTAAAGCAGGTTGAAAGTAAAGCAGAATGCGCCTGATGGCGCATTCTGCTTTACTTTCAACCTGCTTTAAGCAACCATCTTCTAGAATATTGAAAATATTTCTGATGATATATATTTATTACTGTGTAAATTGGAACTATTTTCTTCAGTCGAGGAATAATGTGGAGGCGTAAAAAGGCGTTTTTATGGGGTAATGGGTTAAAGCAGACAATAAAAACTTTGCAGAGAAAGAGTTAATTATAAGTACTTTACTTGTAAGAACCTTTCACAAACTGGTAGTGTTCATTAGTGATTATTTGAAAAAGGTTATTGATAAAAGTACAGTCAAGTTTCATTACTTGTATTGTCTTTAGAATACAGGTGATTACTTCACCCACTACCCCATAAATACACCTTTTTACACCTTTGATTTATTCCTCCGCTGAAGAAAACAGTTTCAATCTTATCCCTCATGAATAATGTATTATAATAATTATTTTCCATATTCTAGAAGATTGAAGCTTAAAGCAGGCTGAAATTAAAGCAAAATGCGCCTTGTGGCGCATTCTGCTTAACTTTCAACCTGCTTTAAGTGGTCACCTATCTTCAATACTTGAAACAGGATATTTGGTAAAGTCCTTAAGGCTACAAATGTACGCCAATTTAGAGGTTGCTTGATACAAAGCTTGACAGTATATAAATAATTATCACAACTCATTCACAACATCACTGAAACATTTATTCTCCTACATGAGTGTGTATATAGTCTTATTAGAGAATTCATATAAATTACACAGAATTCACTGAATAGCTAGCCTTCACAAATATCTACATCCATGTAAATAAACAAAATTATCTTGAGCCCTAATTTACAGACGAGGTATCTATTCTCCAATCTGTCAGCATATTACTCTAACACTGCACCTCCCACTACAGTATTTCACTGTACTAACTTAGCCTAAACATTGTAATAATTGCTTTTATCACACAGTAATTTGTCCAAATGGTGCAAACTAAATGGCAAACAATGAAGACCCTGATCGGACTGCTCCTGAGGGAGCAGTCTGATCAGGGTCTACACTGTTTGTTTGTGTCTGTCTGTTCCAATACTTAGGATGATTACGGTATTCTCCAAGTTAACAGCACAGTTTACTAACACAGTGGACCTCTCACTCCTGTAACAATTGTTGTCACTCACTAGGCTGATCTAACAGCAAAGTTCTTTAACCCATTACCCCATAAATACCCCATTTTTACGCCTTTAATTTATTTCTCCATTTAGCTTTAATTTATACAGTTGTTAATGTGTTTTGAAAGAAATCTGTCCTACATTCTAGTAGATGGTAGCTTAAAGCAGGTTGAAAGTACTTTCAACTGCTTTAAGTGATCACCTATTTTCAATTTGAGATTCATGCTATATGGCGTAAATTGGGCTATAACACACTGCACGTCCTACTCCTGTAACGAATGTTGTCACTCACTACACTGGGCTACTCCTGCCAGTGTCACATCAACGCTATAACTGCTATAGGACGTTTCTCCCTTCTAGCTATAAAATCCACACAGCCAATCCTGTATTTAGCGACCATGAAATTACGAGAATTCAATTGTTTTTTAATTTGTGGATATATTTATTCAGTAATCTAGATAGATATAGTTTATTAATAACTGTGCTTATACTATCTATGTCTGCTTGTTTGTCTGTCTGTCTGTTAGTTATTTGCTTGTCTGCCAGCCTGTCTGCTCACTCAAAGGGAGACAAATCTCCAGTCTTAAACAAATTCTAGTCTTTCTCATACCTATAAACCCTTTTACCCCATAGCCTTTTCTAGTGAAGACCATTTAAAAGCAAGTTGAAAGTAAAGCAAAATGTACCTTGGGCTGCTTTACTTTCAGTCTTCTTTATATTAAGCTGCTATCTGCTAGTATATTTCTTAAGGAAGGCAATCATATATGACTATAAAATGAAACTATTATTTTCAGTGGAGGAATTAATCAAACGTGTAACAAGAACAGTGTCACAGTCAAGGCCTGGTCACACTGTCAGAACTTTGCTAGAGCGTTCCTGGAGCGGTGAAAATAATTCATTATCGCTCGTAACCGTTCACCACCGTTTAACAGAAGTTGGCCCACATTAAGGCAACGCTATATACGCTCGGCTACCGCTGACGGTCCCTCCTACCGCTCCGAAAGTTTTGAGCTGCACAAAATATTGCGATCGGTGAGGAGCACGCAAAGTTCACCAACGCTCCATTAACAACACCCAGTCAAAGTTTGGCACAGCTAGACGCAAGTTCGTGGACGCTTGGGTATGCTAGGCCAATGCAGAAATCTTGAACGCTGGACCAGTCTGCTGCTTCGCCAGCTTTGCCCGGGCGGCGATAAAAGTTGCGCAAACTTTGGTGGAGCTGTTGTTAGCGTTTTATGAGCAGACAGAGGATTGCTAGAATGGTGTCAGGCGTTGCAGCAGCGATTCCATTGCAGTGATGAACTTGGTTTTGCGTTGGTATAAAGGTGGTGAAGCTGGAACAGAATTTGGCTATAAATACGGGAAGAAAGCGATCCTTTCAGCTCCTCAGTCAAAAGCAGTATGCCGCTAAACCAACTTTAAACCCTGACGAGCCAAAGCCAGCATATGCAGAACGCCGCTCTATCAATGCTTGCGTCACCGCTAACCCAACGCTTGCTACCGTTTAACCAACGCTAAAGCAACGCCCATGTTTTCAATTATTTTTCCCATTTTGTGCGCGTTGACGAGCGTTTTAGAAATTCGGCCCCCTTCTCCCTGCCGCTTAAGGAACGCTCCAACAAAGTTTGGGCGCTGTGACCGGATCTTCAGTGACAAATGCCCCCCAGGTGTTTTGTCACTGAAATGTATTTGGCTGTACAATAAAATCATTTAGCAGGTATGGTACTCCTTGCTGTTGTTGTGATGAAAGTATACAAAGAAACTAGCTTTTTCTAGATTTTAAATCAGAGGTATGGCTAATGTTGAATTAACTCTATCTGTATAAAGTGGAAGTATTTTTAACAATGGAGGAATAAATTAAAGGCGTAAAAAGGCATATTTAATGGGGAAAGGGTTAAAACATGTTAAAAGGCTACAGAACTCATGTTTCATGCGGTTTTGGAATGAAGATCTATAAAGCTTATAACGCGGTGTCTCATCAGGATCCAAAATGTTTGACAATCTGACCAGGCTGTTTTCAAAAGAATTATTTTAAAATTATATTTTTAGAACAGTAGCAGACAACAATAGTTGCAAACGAAAAAAAATTACACTAATTGGGTTTGAAATTCTAATAACAGACTGTGCAGTATAAAGGTCAGTACACAGGCACAAAGCATGATATACTTTTCCTTCATTTTTAACTCTTAACCCTTAGCCCGCCAAAAAAATTGTCGTCTGCTATATTTCTCGTCTGCTTCAAGTTTCAAAGTGCTTCAAAGTTGCTCAAAATTGCTGAAAATGTTGTCCGAGTGTCAAACAGCTTGGATCCGGATGAGACGCCGAGTTACTTGGCGTCTCATCCGGATCCAAGCTGTTTGCATATGGAGCTATAGTCGTGAGTGGCAGGCTAAGGGTTAACGATGCTGACATGTCGTCTGCTTCAAATATAATTATCATCTGCCAAAAATATTGAAATCATATTTTATATTATTAAAATTGAAGAAACTTTGAATGAGTGGCAAACTGGTTGGATCCAGATCAGATGCTGCATAATGCAGCATCTGATCTGGATCCAAACTGTTTGCAAATGTTAGCCAAGTAAGCGCTTAGCATGATTAGGGTTAACTCGTACCATGCTAACTGCTGATGTACGTGCCATAGTGACTACCTTTGCAAACAGTTTGGATTCCTGATGAGGTGCAGCATAATGCAGTGCTTTATCAGGATCCAAACTGTTTGACAGTCTGACCCTGTTTTGAAAAGATCAGAAAATTACAGTAGCAGAGGACAAGACTTTAGTTTTATCAGCGAAAATTTAATTACCCAGCATGCAGAGAGTTAATTTAATATTTCATGAAATGTATGACATACAGTCTCTCCTCACCATAGACACTTTAACTCTTTGCATGCAGGGTAATTTTTCATCTGCAACAAGTGTCATCTGCTACTGTTCTAAAATTAGAACTTTAAAAGTTTCTTTTCAAAACAGGATCAGAGTGTTAAGCAGTGTCTCACCAGGATCCAAAATGTTAGCATTTAAGGTAATCACTGTGGCACATTTTTTCTCCGCTAGCATGGTAAGAGTTAAAATATGTTGTTTTATTGATCTAAAAGGCTGGTGGCACTTTTAATACAGGATGAAAGTAATACAGAAAGCTCCTACAGGAAGCTCCTACAGGAGCTTTCTGTATTACTTTAATCCTGTATTAATTAACCCTTAGCCCGCCAAATTAATTGTCGTCTGCTATATTTCTCGTCTGCTTCAAGTTTCAAAGTGCTTCAAAGTTGCTCAAAATTGCTGAAAATGTTGTCCGAGTGTCAAACAGCTTGGATCCGGATGAGACGCCGAGTTACTCGGCGTCTCATCCGGATCCAAGCTGTTTGCATATGGAGCTATAGTTGTGAGTGGCAGGCTATGGGTTAAGAAGGCATCAGTGTAAAATTTGTCTGTAATGATTGATTGCTTAGGAGGGGTTAAACAGTAATACACAGGGCTCCAGATAATGGGAGTATTTCCCAAACTAAAATCTTTATTTCTGCATTAAACCCTATAGTGTCACTACTCATTAAAATTGTCTCTTTCAGACCATTCTAATGAGTAGTAACACTGTAAGATTTGGTGCTGAAATAAGTGAGAAAATGTTGACATTTGTTCAGTAACTCCTTCATATCTGGAGCCCTAATGACTATACACATAACAGCCCTCAATCAAACCTGAAACACTTTCAACAATAGTCTACATCCACATCAGTTTCAAAATCTTTGGCTAGAAGAATCCTCTCTGTTACCAAGGCAACGGTTGTTGGATAACAACTATTCCCTAAAAGCAGCCATCTATTGTGGAATAAATTAAGCAGTAAAATCTTAAGCTGGCAGTGTTTTCTGCAAGTTCATGAGATAATTAGTGTCAGTTCAAGTATATAACCAACAGGCGTTACACAGCGAGATGAATAAATTATTCATATGTGACGAATGTATCAAGGCAAGTAACATGAAACAACAAGGGAGTCATAAACCAGTTCTCTCCCCTGATTGTTAACTATGGCTGGTAACTTAACCCATTACCCCATAAATATGCATTTTTACGCCTCTGATTTATTCCTCTGCTAAAGAAAATACATGTAGTTCCAATTTATACAGTCATGAATATGTACCATAAAAAATATTTTCTTCATCCTAGCAGATATAATTTATTAGTTTAAAACAGGCTGAAAGTAAAGTAAAGTAGAATGTGCCTTTAAGGCTTATTCTGCTTTACTTTCAACCTGCTTTAAGTGGTCACCTATCTTTATCACTAGAAACAGGCTATGAATTGACACTTCCATGATTTCACCTATTTCCCAATAAATATACCATTTTACGCCTTTAATTTATTCACTCACGGAAGAAAATGGTTCCTCTTTATACAATTATCATCATCATCATCATATGTATGTAAGATGTTAAAATGATGTCCTACATCTAAGTAGATGGAATTCTGCAGGCATTGATTGCTTTTAACCTGCTTTAACCCATAGCCTGTTTCTAGTTTTGAAGATAAGTAACCACTTACAAGCAATTTGTGAAAAGGTTCATTTAGCAGGTAGAATGCGTTGTTAGTAAATTCTTGTTACACTGCCATAAGTAAATTTATTTACCCAGACAGTTTCGTGAACTGGACTGTTTGCTTGATCCCAGTTCCCACGGATCAGTTGCTAGTGATCAAACGAACAGTGCAGTTCGCGAAACTGTCTGGGTAAATAAACTTACTAACACTTAATTACAAGCAAGTTGAAAGTAAAGCAGAATAAGCCTGAAGGTGCATTCTGCTTAACTATACTGTCAATCTTGCATTATTAGCACCGACATAGAGAATTATCATGAAGACCTGGTGACTTACCGTAACACAAGTGACTGGTTCATGCAGTATAGAATGCAGAAAGCTCCTATAAGAAATTTCAGCATAAAATTTCTATCCTGAATTATGTAACCTCAGGTCCAAGGTATTAACTAAACCATTACTCTACAAATGACTTTCGTTAAATGTACACCTTTTTAGCCTTTATACCTCCACTAAAGAGAATCATATACAGTCATTAATATGTATCATCAGAAATACCTAGCAGATTGTAGTTTAAAGCAAGCTGAAAGTAAAGCAGATTGCTCCTTATGGCACTTTCTGCTTTACTTCTAAACTCCTTTAAGTGGTCATGACACCTATCTTCAAAACTAGAAACAGGCCATGGCATGGTGTAACAGGTTAAGACAATCATTGTAATATAATAGTACAAGTATGTC
Source organism: Gari tellinella (assembly GCA_922989275.2). Lineage (NCBI taxonomy): Eukaryota > Metazoa > Mollusca > Bivalvia > Cardiida > Psammobiidae > Gari > Gari tellinella. The sequence continues at coordinate 13,734,020 of OV277873.1, forward strand.
ATACACAGTTATCCCCCTTGATTTGAGACCCAATATGCTGTAAGACAATCATTCTCTCTTAACTCTTTGCATGTTGGGTAAATTTTTCCCTCTGCAACAATTGTTGTCTACTATTGTTATTAAAATAGAATTTTCTAAAATTTCTCTTCAAAACAGGGTCAGAGTGTAAAACAATTTGGATCCTGAGATGAGATGCCGCATTATGTGGCGTCTCATCTGGATCCAAATTGTTTGATAAGCCGTAATCCCTGTGGGACATTTCCGCCGCTAGCATGCAAAGAGTTAAATCAGGGCTCCAGATAAGAGGTATTGATAAAAAACCAACATTTTCTCACTCTATTTAGCACCAACTCCTATGGTGTCCCTTCTCATTACTCCCAACACACTTCTAAAGAGTAGTAACACCATAGGGTTTAATGCAGAAATAAAGATTTTAGGTTTAGAAATACCCCCCTTATCTGGAGCTCTGTCGAAATAATACAGTAAAGCTCCTGCATTACTTACATCCTGCTTTAACCATTGACTCCTTAGATACACATCTTTTTTTTAAAATACGCCCCTGATCTGGAGCCCTGTGCAAGAACTGTCGTCTGCTTGGATCTAGATCAGAAGCCACTTAACATGGTGTCTGATTAGGATACAAACTATTTGCCACAAGGAACTCACTCCAGCAAACAGTGCAGACTCAGAGTCTCAGATCAGCTGCAACATTCTGATCTTAGTCTGCACTGTTTGCCTTTGTCCTATTTATGGGATGTTAGGCACAAATAGGTTTCTGTATAATCTCCTTGATAACACCAGAGGAATAATTCATCAAGAATCCGGGACATTCATGGACAACTTTGGCAACTAATCATGACAATTTTAACACAAGTAAAGACATAATTATCATTTTTATCTCCATTGATAGAGTGTTTCTAGTATTGAAGGTATATGTGACCACTCAAACAGGTTCAAAGTAAATACATATTCTTGACTGTACACAGTATAAATATTTTTCCAATGGAGGAACAAATTACAAATTGAGTGTGCTAAAAGGGGCTTTCATGGGGGGAAAGGAAAAAGGCCCCACTCCCTCCCTCTGTCTGCCCAAAACAAATGTATTTTTACTCCTTCTGTTATAACGTTACTTGTTTTCGGTATTGAGATAGATGGCTGCTTTACTTTCAGGGGGGGGGGGGGGGGGGGGGGGGGGGGGGGGGGGTTAGATTTAGAGGTGTATTTAGGGGTGTATGGTTTAAATAATATCATACAGCTAATGAGACAGAGCATTTATACTTTAGATAATCAGTTAAATGCACAGATCTCTCTATCGACAGATGACTGCTCAATCCAGTAATGCAGAAAGCTTCCCTAGGTTGACACTCAGGTACTGCCATGGACTGGTGCCCATCTGACTGGAGCATTTAGCCTGACAAGCTTGTAGTGATGCTGGGCCCATTAATAATGCAAGAGACTGTGTGTAACTGATCTGACTTAGTCACTTAGCCACTCAACCACCAGTCCATGACCAAATACAGCAATCTCTTTTATAACCTATTCCCCATACAAGCACCTTTTAGCACATTAAATTTATTCCTCCACTGAAGAAATAAGTTCCAATTTTAATATAAACATTAACAAAACATGTACCGAAAGAAATATTTTCCATATTCTAGCAGATGGTAGCTTAAAGCAGGCTGAAAGCAAAGCAGAATGCGCCTTAAGGCACATTCTGCTTTACTTTCAACCTGCTTTAAGAAATCATCTGTCTTCAAAACTAGAACAAGGGCCACTTATATTATGGCCCTATATTGCTCATCTGGTACACCATGTAAAACTTGACCTATTATAGTAACCTAGATTTTGACCCAACATGAACCACATTCAATCATGGCCTAGATTTCAATGAGGCAAACATTTTGAGCAAGTTTCATCAAGATCAAAGGAGAAATGTAGCTTCTATAACCATGTATTTTCATGATTTGACTCAGTGACCTAGTTTTTGACCCAACATGACTCACATTCAAACATGACCTAGATATGAATAAGGCAAATATTTTGACAATGTTTCATTCAGTTTCTTTTGTTTTGTTTAGATTTTACGTCGCTTTCAACAATATTTCAGTCATATCGGGACGTCCAGCTAATTACAGGTGGAGGAAGACCCCAGAAGTCTTTTATGCACTGTTTCAGGCACAAATCTGCAACTGGGTAGACTTACCGTACCACCGACCTTCCGCAAGCCAGCTGGAAGGCTTCGATCGATCGATCCCCACATGAAAAATCCGAACTACCCTACTGGGATTCGAACTCGCAGCGGTAAGGAGCTTATAGTGATGTATAAGTCACCAAAGTGTCATTCAGATTTTATGAGATTTAGAGCCTCTAGAGTCAGTTAACAAGGTTTTTCTATGATTTGACCTAGGTTTTGACCTTACATGATCCACATTTTGACTAGTTTCATGATTATCTAATGAGATTTGAAGCCTCTACAGTGTTGACAAGGTTTAAGTTTGTGACCTGACATGACCAAGGGAACTGACCAAAATATCAATAAGTCAAACATTTTGAATAAGATTAATGAAGATCTGATCTGATTGGTAGCCTCTAGAGTGTTAACAATGTTTTTCTTTGATTAGACCTAGTGATCTTGTTTTTGACCGGACATGGCCAACATTCAAATTTGACCCAGTTATCAATGAGGCAAACATTTTGACAAAGTTTCATGAAGATCAAATGAGATTTGCAGACTATAGAGTGTTAACAAAGTTTTCCTATGATTTGACTTAGTGAACTAGTTTTTGACCTGACATGACCCACATTCAACCTAGATTTCATCAAGACAAACATTGTCATTAAGTTTCATGAAGATCAAATGAAATTTGTAGCTGCTAGAGTGTTATTAACTTAACCAACAATTGTGGACAGACAGAGGGACGGATGATGTACAACGGACATCCAGCAATCCTTAGAAATAGCTCTACTTGGTACCTGTGCCAGGGGTGAGCTAAAAAGGCTAGGGATTAAAGGGTTAAATGCAGGGCTTGCAGATTCACTATCATGTGGGTTTTTTTCAAATCTTCCTGCAGACATTATCATCCAAAATCAGTCGCTGCTTGTTCCTAATAATCAAATGTGCAAAAAGTATGTTGTGAAATTATAAAATTAAAGTAAATTTTTACCAAGTGTCTTCTAAATGCAGTCATGTTTGGTCTCCTGAGAAATTCAGCCAGTCCTTGAGAGGGCTGTTACACGACGTCTAATTAACCCTAAATTACCTCATACAGTGGAGAAAACATTATTCTTTCATGTTTAAACGCAAAAGTATGCAAACGCAAGACACTAGAACGTAGAAAAGTACAACTTTTGAACAATTCTGATAATTCATGTTTATCTTGGTGGCAAACAGTTTAGAGCCTGATCAGACGCCGGGTTAACCGGCGTCTGATCTGGCTCCAAACTGTTTGCACTGCAAATAATAGTTTTTGCGTAAACGCGTTTATTGGGAAAGAATAACGTTTTCCCCACTGTAGCCTGCTTCTAGTTTTGAAAATATGTACTACTTAAGGCCAGCACATTCTGCTTTACTTTCAGCCTGCTTTAAGCTACCACCTGTTAAAACAAGAGTTGTCAGAGAGACAACAAAGCTCGCCATCAACACATTTAGAAACTTAAAAGCACACTCAAGGTCACCGAGGTCAAGCTTTTTGCCTGCATAGAAAGGTCTTGTCAATATACACATGAAAATTAAATATGAAGTTACACCTCAAGGGACATAGGAAATATAAGCGTTTTTCGAAACCTAAACACAGATTTCGAATCCTTAAACTCTGGATCAAAGTTCAAGGTCAAGGTCACAGGGGTCCAAATTTTTCTGTGCATGGAAAGGTCTTACACACACATACCAACTATGAAAGGTCAAGGTCACAGGGGTAGAAACAATTATGTGCATGGTTCTTGTCCATATACACACACATACCAAATATGAAAGCAATACCTCAAGGGACATAGAAGTTATAGGCATTTTTCGAAACCTAAACACAGATTTCGAAACCTAAATATGGGCCCTAAGTTCAAGGTCAAGGTCACAAGGGGTCCAAATTTTTCTGTGCATGGGAAGGTCTTGTCCATACACACACACATACCAACTATGAAAGCAATACCTCAAGGGACATAGAAGTAATAGACATTTTCTTAAAATTGTTTACGCCGTTAGAAACCTAAACACTGGCCCTAAGTTCAAGGTCAAGGTCACAGGGGTCTTAATTTTTCTGTGCATGGAAAGGTTTTTTCCATATGCACACCAACTATGAAAGCAATACCTCAAGGGACATAGAAGATATAGGCATTTTTGGAAACCTTAACATAGATTTGGAAACCTAAATGCGGGCCCTAAGTTCTAGGTCAAGTTCACAGGGGTCCAAATTTTTCTGTGCATGGGAAGGTCTTGCCCATACACACACACATACCAATTATGAAAGCAATACCTCAAGGGACATAGAAGTAATAGACACTTTCTTAAAATTGTTAACGCCTTTCGAAACCTAAACATGGTCCCTAAAATCAAGGTCAAGGTCACAGGGGTCTTAATGTTTCTGTGCATGGAAAGGTTTTGTCCATATGCACACACATACCAACTATGAAAGCAATACCTCAAGGGACATAGAAGTTAAAGACATCTCTTAAAATTGTTTACGCCATTCGAAACCTAAACGCGGGCCCTAAGTTCAAGGTCAAGTTCACAGGGGTCCAAATTTTTCAGTGCACAGGAAGGTCTTGTCCATACACACACACATACCAACTTTGAAAGCAATACCTCAAGGGACATAGAAGTAACAGACATTTTCTTAAAATTGTTTACGCCGTTCAAAACCTAAACATGGGCCCTAAGATCAAGGTCAAGGTCACAGGGGTCTTAATGTTTCTTTGCATGGAAAGGTTTTGTCCATATGCACACACATACCAACTATGAAAGCAATACTACAAGGGACATAGAAGTTAAAGACATCTCTTAAAATTGTTTACGCCATTCGAAACCTAAACGCGGGCCCTAAGTTCAAGGTCAAGGTCCCAGGGGTCTAAAATTTTCTGTGCATGGAAATGTCTTGTCCATATGCACACACATACCAACTATGAAAACAATACCTCAAGGGACATAGAAGTTATAGGCATTTTTCAAAACCTAAACACAGATTTCGAAACCTAAACGCGGGCCCTAAGATCAAGGTCAAGGTCACAGGGGTCCAAATTTTTCTGTGCATGGAAAGGTCTTGCCCATATGCACACACATACCAACTATGAAAGCAATACCTCAAGGAACATAGAAGTAATAGACATTTTCTTAAAATTGTTTACCCCGTTCGAAACCAGTAAACATGGGCCCTAAGATCAAGGTCACAGGGGTCTTAATGTTTCTTTGCATGGAAATGTCTTGTCCATATGCACACACATACCAACTATGAAAGCAATACCTCAAGGGACATAGAAGTTATAGGCATTTTTCAAAACCTAAACACAGATTTCGAAACCTTAACGCAGGCCCTAAGATCAAGGTCAAGGTCACAGGGGTCCAAATTTTTCTGTGCATGGAAAGGTCTTGTACATATGCACACACATACCAACTATGAAAGCAATACCTCAAGGAACATAGAAGTAATAGACATTTTCATAAAATTGTTTACACCGTTCACGACGCCGCCGACAATGACGCCGACTACACCGGGGGTATTGCAATAGCTCGTCTTGCACTTCCTACAGACGAGCTAAAAAGGGTGGTAAAACGGAGTTACTAAAATACGCTATGTCAGAAAATGTCTTTAAGCAATTTGTATGTTTCAGGGTTTACTACTCACGTAAAGTATTCAACATAGAATGAATTTTAAGGCTATTACATCTAGTAAAAATTCTCTAGTTCAAAATTGAAAACTCCGAATTCGATTGTTAATTGTTCCCATGCGTAAGGCGAATAATAAGGTCAGTTAGACTGGTTTACAGACATAAAGATTTTAGTTTTGCAAAATACTCCCTCTTATCTGGAGAGTAGATACTGTGGTGCATGTAATGACTTTGCAGGCTTCAGTATTCTGAGTGTCCCGAGACATAAGAAACTTTTCCAACAGTGCTCGTCAAAAGTAATGAAAACACAGCATGCAAAGCTCCAGATAAGGGAATTATTTCGAAAACTAAAATCTTTATTTCTGCTTTAAACCCTATGGTGACACTTAATTATCATTAGAATCTTCTCGAAAGGAGCTTTCTGTTTTTCTTTCACCTTGCTTATAAAGCTATGAACTAGCTGTCTCAAACCCCTGTTAACTTAAACATTGTTTAGTGTTCATAATAGAGATGCTTTACTGTATACCGAAGGAAGGATTGCAGAAAAGCAGTATAATATGCCCCTTAAGACTTAAATCAATGCAGGGGACATAACAATTTAAAACAGACTTAAAATTCAACATAGCCTGGTCATTTTCCAAAAATTGGAATACTTCATATAAAACATTCTGCATAGATAAGTTGAACTCTGTCCTCCAGTCTTAGCTGTGGAGAAAACGTTATTCTTTCCCAATAAACGCGTTTACGCTAAAACTATAATTTCCCATACAAACAGTTTGGAGCCAGATCAGACGCCGGGTAACCCGGCGTCTGATCAGGCTCCAAACTGTTTGCCACCAAGATAAAGATGAATTATCAGAATTGTCAAAAATTTGTACTTTTCTACGTTTTAGTGTTTTGCGTTTGCGTACGTTTGCGTTTAAACAGGAAAGAATAACAGATTCTCCACTGTAAGGTGGAAAGGGTTGATGGGGAAGAGCTCTGTAATAACATACGGTGAAACCTCTCTAAACTGGACATTAAACTGTAGTTGATATGAACATGTCATACTGTATACACAAGCCTTGTTATCGCCCAGGAGGCCGCATGTCAGTGGTGCCACCTCCTGATTCTATATCAAAGTACAGTACTGCTTCCTCCCTACAACGACCCTCCCAACAACTATGAAAAGAGGGCTATAGAAAATCTGGTTGAATAATGATAATTATTTATCCACCAACTATTTCAGTCTCTATACTTAAGTTGGTGCAGAAGTGGCAACTTAATGTAGAATACAAGTGGAGCTTTCTGCCTCACTTTTATCAGGGAAGTATTTCAAAACTTAAAATCAGTATTTCTGCATATATGAACCCTTAGCCCGCCAAATAAATTGTCGTCTCTGCTATATTTCTCGTCTGCTTCAAGTTTCAAAGTGCTTCTAAGTTGCTCAAAATTGCTGAAAATGTTGTCCGAGTGTCAAACAGCTTGGATCCGGATGAGACGCCGAGTTACTCGGCGTCTCATCCGGATCCAAGCTGTTTGCATATGGAGCTATAGTCGTGAGTGGCATGCTAAGGGTTAAACCCTATAGTGTTACTACTAATTATTACCACTCTTTGAGAGTAACATCATAGGATTCAATGCTGAAATGAGAGAACAAATGTTGGATTTGTTCAGTAATTACTCCCTCTTCTCCCTGTCCTTTGTGATCTATATATGTAACTTTTGTTTCCAAAGAGTGTGCAATTTCGGGAGGTTTGACTGTATACAGTGGAGAATCTGTTATTCTTTCCCGTTTAAACGCAAACGTACGCAAACGCAAAGCACTAAAACGTAGAAAAGAACAACTTTTGGACAATTCTGATATTTCATGTTGATCTGAGTGGTAAACAGTTTGGAGCCTGATCAGATGCCGGGTTACCCGGCGTCTGATCTGGCTCCAAACTGTTTGCAATGGAAAAAATAGTTTTAGCGTAAACGTGTTTATTGGGAAAGAATAACAGATTCTCCACTGTATACTGGTAGGTTTTCTGTATTCTTTTTATAAATCCTTTTGAGCCCTAACAAGGATATTTACCATGGATTCCAAGTCACTAAGTCCTGAGAGAATTTTGCGGATTCTGCCCATCTTGGTTTGTGCATCATACATATTTTCTACTTCCGAAATCTCCTGCGGTCCGAGTATTCTTCCCATTGAACTGGCTTTCTCAGGGTCAAGGTCATATCACTTTTACATTCAAGTGACCTCGGCAACGACCTTCTATACTTCCCTTATCTCCAAAATTATGTTACAAGCATACAGCTATGAAAATATAAACTCCTTGTGTATCACAAACTAGGTCAGTATATCCAGATACACTAATTCACTTATTTCAATAAAATTGAGTTTTGAATAGTGACTGTTACTATGGAAACCAGTAAGGCCTTGAACTTCAGCAACAGTTGCATACTCTGAATAAGCTCAAACATCAAGGTAGTAAACATTTGTTAATACTTCCGGTGTGTATCATGACAGATGCATGCCTCGACAATACACTTTAGAATATCAATATCATCATTATTGGCTATAGAATCACCAGGGCTCCAGATAAGGGGAGTATTTCAAAAATTAAAATCTTTATTTCTGCATTTAACCCGATGGTGTCACTACTCATTAGAGACGATTCTAACGAGTATTAACATCATAGGATTTGGTGCTGAAAGGAGTGAGAAAATGTTGGATTTGTACAGTTTACTCCCTCTTATCTGGAGTCCTGATCACCTGGTGATGATACAACATAACAATATAAGCTATTCCCACTTCTCCTAGCCTTATAAAGCAGACAATCAGACCAACATACCACCAGTAATGAACCAAGTGCACTTCACATTATCTCACAATCGGGCCGTCATTAAAAATGTAGTCGTGCAGTTTGATAATGATTTCAGCCCTGTATGGTAGTTTCCGTCAACTTCTGGCAATATTTTCCCCACCAGCCATCACCTATTGAAACCTGCAGCAATCAAACTTCCATTCTCAAACCACTTTTCTTGGCTAATTTTGCTTGCAAAATCATTAAAATGTATCCACCATTGGTGTCCTCTGTTTTACTGGACATATTCAATATGGCCGACAATATGCGAGCACTATTGGTAAACACAGACTATGAGAAACATACAGCAGAGGCTGTAGTCTGATGGATCAATACGACAGACTCTCAGTCTAACGGCTCACTCTCTCGCTTTTCCTTATTATGCAGTTCTGTCAAAGTGTCCTTCCACAAAAACATTCACTGTAATAATCAATAGAATGTGTTCTTGGAAACGTGTGTAGCCGGCCGAAAGCCAATGGCATGACTGACTTGGAAATGTGAATGGGGAGCAGGGATCCGTATCACAAACCAGCTTACAACAGAAAGTGTCACCATTTTGTCATTATCCCATTACCCCAGCATAGCCTGATTCTAGATTTGAAAATAGGTGACCACTTAAAGCAGGTTGAAAGAAAAGCGGAATGCGCCTTAAGGCGCATTCTGCTTTACTTTCAGCCTGCTTTAAGCTACCATCTACTAGAATACAGAATATAATTCTTATGTTGCATATTCCTAAATATTAAAATTGGAATTATTTTCTTCAGTGGAGGAATGAATTAGAGGCGTAAAAAGGTGTATTTATGGGGTAATGGGTTAAAATATAAAGTCCCAATTGTTTAGTTATAGTAAAAACCTGCTATCCCAGCCAGTTTTAAAATATAAAATTATGGTGTTAAATATATTATCAATAAAATGTGTTCTTGGAAACGTGTTTAGCCGGCCGAAAGCCAATGACATGAGTGACTAATGGAAACATGAATGGGGAGCAGGGGTCCGTATCACAAACCAGCTAGCTTACAATTAAAAGATATTCTCACAATTTTTTCGTTATAAAGTCCCAATTGCTTAGATATAACAAAAATCTGCTATCCCAGCTAGTTTTAAAATATCAAATTATGGTGTTATTTAATATATTAAACACCTTCAAACAGGAAGAACATCAAGTAGAAAGTTCCTTTGCTTTCATCCTTCTTTTAGAATGAACCTGTTCTCCAAAGATACATATTGTTAGCCATTTAATGAGATTCTGCTTTTTAACTATAAGACGGCTGAAAGTTAAGCAAAATGCTCCTTAATCCATTACCCCATAGACATGCCTCTTTACACATTTAATGTTTTCCTCCACTAAAAACTATAGTTTCACTTTGACAACAGTCACGATTGTTGCTTATAATAGCAGTTTGAAAGTAAAGCAATGAGCTCATTCGGAGCTTTATACTTTAAGCAGCCAATCAATAATATGAATGGTCAAAATGTGAAATAAAGTCTGCTGTTATTAGGACAGGGTAGAAGCGAGAAAGCACGCCTCCAGATAAGAGGGAGTAAACTGAACAAATCCAATATTTTCTTACTTATCTCAGCATCAATTCCTATGGTGTTACTATGTTGCTACTCATTAGAATCGTCTCGTAGAGACGATTCTATTAAGTGGTGACACAATAGGGTTTAATCCAGAAATAAAGATTTTAGTTTTTGAAATATTCCCCTTATCTGGAGCTCTGAGAATGAGCATCTTTATTATATGCTGCATATCCATGACTATAAACTAATCCTGTTTTCTTCAGTGGAGGAATATAAATATTATTAACCCTTTACCTGATAACCTGTTTTTAGTTTTGTAAATGGGTGACTACTTAAAGCGGGTTGAAAGTTAAGCAGAATGCGCCTTATGGCGCATTCTGCTTTACTTTCAGCCTGCTTTAAGCTACCACCTGTTAGAATAAAGAAAATATTCCTTTTTATAAATATTCATGACTGTATAAATTGGAACTATTTTTTCAGCGGAAGTATAAACTGAATGCGCTAAAAGGCGCTTCTATGGGGGAAAGGGTTAAAGGCGTAAAAAATCAGATCTATGGAGTAATGGGTTAAGCAACAATCTGTCTTCAAGGTTGAAAAAAAGCTTTGGATGAATGAAATAAATGACAGCATTTGACAGCATGTTTTCACTGTATATGTGAACAGAACTGTAGCTTATAAGAATCCAAACTATTTGCTTTAGGTAATCTCAGTTTGACTATTAGAATGCAGCGAGTTAAAAAACAAAGACAAAAAACTTTCTTCAATCTGCATGCTGCAGCAAATTAATCTAGAACAGGACTCGAGGATGTGAGATGCTACTCAATTATTTAACAATTCTTAGCAAATATTCAAGTTCCACAGCACAAAACGGTTGGAGGAAGTTTGTTTTTTATTCTTCATTCAACATACAACATAATGTATGTTGTCATCATGACTGAAAAAGTGCTCCAAATAAGAAAGAGTCAACTGAACAAAGCCAACATTTTCTAGCATCAAATTATATGGTGTAACTACTTATTAGAATCATGTGGAAGAGGCTATTCTAATGAGTAGTGATATCATAGGGTTTACTGCAGAAAAGAAGATTTAAGTTTTATAAATATATATACTCCCCTTATCTGGAGCTCTGCGGAACCAATTATGAATATATAACATATTTAACCCTTAGCCCGCGAAATAAATTGTTGTCTGCTATATTTCTCGTCTGCTTCAAGTTTCAAAGTGCTTCAAAGTTGCTCAAAATTGCTGAAAATGTTGTCCGAGTGTCAAACAGCTTGGATCCGGATGAGACGCCGAGTTACTCGGCGTCTCATCCGGATCCAAGCTGTTTGCATATGGAGCTATAGTCGTGAGTGGCAGGCAAAGGGTTAAACTAATAGAGTAGAGAAATAAAGTGACATCAACTAATGTCCTTCGTTCCAAAGCACTGGATCAAAATTGTTTGATGCACAGAACAAGAGTAAAGATGTGTATATAGTAGAGACAGAAACTCATTCATACTTATTTAAACTAATATATACACACTCAAATTTATAACAAACCAACCATTAAAAAATTATGCATTAATTTAGTAGCATTTATAACTAGTTGCAGCTTAATGCAGGACAAAATATACAAGGCTCCAGATAAGAGGGGGTAAACTGAACAAACCCAACATTTTCTCACTTATGTCAGCACCAAATCCTATGGTGTGACTACTCATTAGAATCTTCTCGAAGAGACGATTCTTATGAGTAGAAACACGGCATATAGGATTTAATCCAGAAAAAAAAGTTTTAGTTTTTGAAACACTCCCCTTAAATTATCTGGAGCTAATTGAATATATAGGAGCCTATAGGAGCCTTCTGTATTATTTTCACCTGCATTAAACCTTTACCTGATAGCCTATTTCTAGAATTGAAGATAGGTGACCGCTTAAAGCAGGTTGAAAGTAAAGCAGAATGCGCCCTAAGGCGCATTCTGCTTTTACTTTCAGCCTGCTTTAAGCTATCATGTGCTTGAATATAGAAAATATTCCCTCTAATATATATTCATGACTGATTGAATTGGAACTATTTTGTTTAGCGGAGGAACAAATCATATTCGCTAAAAGGCGCTTCTATGAGGGAAAGGGTTAAGCAGTCACCTCTCTTTATCATCAACTATGGTTATTCATTCAAAGTAGCTTAACCCTTAGCCTGCCAGTCACGACTATAGCTCCATATGCAAACAGCTTGGATCCGGATGAGACGCCGAGTAACTCGGCGTCTCATCCACATCCAAGCTGTTTGACACTCAGACAACATTTTCAGCAATTTTGAGCAACTTTGAAGCACTTTGAAACTTGAAGCAGACGAGAAATATAGCAGACGACAATTTATTTGGCGGGCTAAGGGTTAACACAGGTTTGACTTCACTGGCTAATAAAATAAGGAAAACTTTCCACATGGTACAGAACCTGATTAGAGATGGCTCCTTTTATTTGTGTTTTTCGTCCACCAACCATCTCTTCTTGTACAGTTAAATTCTTCCTCTCTGCAACGACAGTCACACCCAATGGGAGACTAAGATTGTGTGTTGTTGGGAGGGAGTTGTTATAAGGAGGGAAATTGGCTTACATTTGTAAACGGCTTGAATCGAAACCAGATGCCGAGTTGCACAGCATCTGATCTGGATTCAAGCTGTCGTCGCATGTCATTATGTTTTTTCTGTCAAAATGCCCAATATGTGACCCTGTAGAAAACAGCAGACGACAATTTTAATTTTAAGCAGATGAGATTGCAACAGTGAAAATGTTTGACATCATAAATTGTCTTGTTTGAGGAACATCAGTATAAGCATTGTTGTAAGGAAGGAACCATTGTTCTAAGGGCAATTGTAGGGAGGGAGCACTGTATATATATACAAAATATTTCTTTCGCGCATAATCAAGACTATATATCATGTGGAACCGCATTTTTCAGTGAATAAAAGGCGTAAAAAGGTGTATCTATGGAGTAATGGGTTAAAATTGAATAGGATAAAATGCATGCAAACCAAGCCTATAAAGAATTGGATATGCAACATTTCTGCCAGGCCCTGAACCTGTGATTATGTTAAATATCTGAGATATGCCAGTGTTTATTTTGTTTGTTGCATTTCTTTTAGGTTGGGTTTATGGGTTGGGTTTGTACTGAAGATTGTTACCTTAAATTATACAAAACTGAATGAACTAATCTTTTGACTTGTAGCCAAACCAATTATTTCAGGTAACCTAGCAACCACTTATCCCACAAACTAATGTGCTTGTTTCACAAAGATTTCACAGAGACACTGTCAAACCTGTATTGAGCCATCACTCAAAGAAGGTGTGCAGAGACTTCTAAAACTCTCAAGACTTTCTTTTTAACTGTTAGCCTGTGCAGAGACTTCTAAAACTCTCAAGACTTTCTGTTTAACTGTTAGCCTGTGCAGAGACTTCTAAAACTCTCAAGACTTTCTTTTTAACTGTTAGGCTGTGCATAGACTTCTAAAACTCTCAAGACTTTCTGTTTAACTGTTAGCCTGTGCATAGACTTCTAAAACTCTCAAGACTTTCTGTTTAACTGTTAGCCTGTGCAGAGACTTCTAAAACTCTCAAGACTTTCTGTTCAACTAGCTGTAAGCCTGTGCAGAGACTTCTAAAACTCTCAAGACTTTCTTTTTAACTGTTAGCCTGTGCAGAGACTTCTAAAACTCTCAAGACTTTCTGTTTAACCGTTAGCCTGTGCACAGACTTCTAAAACTCTCAAGACTTTCTTTTTAACTGTAAGCCTGTGCAGAGACTTCTGAAACTCTCAAGACTTTCGTTTTAACTGTTAAATAGCCTGTGCAGAGACTTCTTAAACTCTCAAGACTTTCTTTTTAACTGTTAGCCTGTGCAGAGACTTCTTAAACTCTCAAGACTTTCTGTTTAACTGTTAGCATGTGCAGAGACTTCTGAAACTCTCAAGACTTTCTGTTTAACTGTTAGCCTGTGCAGAGACTTCTGAAACTCTCAAGACTTTCTGTTCAACTGTTAGCCTGTGCAGAGATTTCTAAAATCCTCCAGACTTACTGTTTGACTGCTTAAAGACTTTTCGTCAGTCCATTTATGGAGTCCCCCCCCCCCCCCATTGTTCTGGAGGTGTCAATGTAACTGTCAAAGCATGTTCAGCACACGCTGTCTGCGGTTTTACCTATCTCAGTTTACCTGGTGAGGCCCGGATTATACTCATGCTCATGTGATTTTCAATGGTTATTTCTAACCAAACTATCAAATATAAAGGTAGAGTCTCACACGAGAAGCTTCAATGGTTCTTTACAAGCGACATGTCCATAAGATCCATGATTTTTGCAAGGAAATTGTCTGGCAAGGTGTTATGATCAAAAGGTCGTCAGGAGATGTCTTTAACTGTTAGCCTGTGCTGAGACTTTTGAAACCCTCGAGACTTTCTGTGAAACTGTTAGCATGTACTGAGCCTTCTAAAACCCTCGAGACTTTCTGTTAAACTGTTAGCATGTCGAGGGTTCGGCGCAAGAGGGGCGTAACTACATTTTTCAAAAATGTTCAGGAAGTGAAAAAAACTAATTTATTTCTATAGATTGAAAGTTACATACATATTTACCATGTGTTTTGTTTTAAGATAATTTATTCTTTATGAAACAGTAAAAAAAATATTAAAATTTTACAAAATAGTGTTATATTTAAAAAAATCTGACTTACGCCCTTATTGCATGCTTTTTCAAGGAAATCTGAAGAAATTTTATATGCAAGAAGGGCGTAAGTCAACTTAACCTTGGCCATAACTTTGGAACTACATGTGATAGAGACTTCATATTTGGCATGTGTATTCAACCCAAGGAGCTCTGGAGGTCAACCCAACTTGGATCATGTCAGACCAAGGTCAAGGTCATTAAGGGATAATAGGCTTAATTTAATAAAAAATTGTCATAACTTTGGGACAACATGTGATAGAGACTCCATATTTGATATGTGTACTTGACTTCAGAAGCTCTTGAGCTCAGTACAAGTTAGATCATATCATACAAAGGTCAAGGTCACATGCAGGGAGCATAGTATTTCAGAAATACATCTTATTGATAATGTTTGAATTATGCTCTGGTTGCACATTTTTCCCAAGTACATCTGGCAGGACTGTTCTATTATATATTTTTCAGTTAAACTGAAGTTAAAAAAAAAGTGATTATTACCTTTTATGCAAATAATAAAATGTACAACAGAATATGTACATGTATTGCTTGGGTTATTTTGATGTACATTTCCGTTTTGATTTACAATGTATTTAATTAAGGACATTCACAGTTCTCCGGTTGAAAACATAATCAGACTATATTTTCTCACCTGTGCCTCAATCAATTTAAAACTTCATTAAAGTGTTCAGTATCATTTGACATAGTGTACAACATGTCCTATAACTCTGAATATTTCACATATTTTGCCATTTATTTTGAAACATCACTCAAGTGAGCAGTATAATCTGGATTACAGCATCAAGTCTTATCATTCTTTTTAAATTTGACAAGAGTTATGCCTCTTTTTACCTTCTACCACATATATATTTTACTATCAATGTTGCTTATGTTATTTCTTCATGGATTTGATTAAATAGTAAAGGAAGACTAATTTAAAATCACCCACATTACTAAAATGACACAAGGCCTATAACTCTTTCACAAATATGAATTTCTTAGAAATTTGCCCTTAGTTCATTTTTTGTCCTCATTAGGTTTGAAACTACTCAAGCATTCAGTTATCATCTGACTTCAGTATTTGTTTGTCAACACTTGACTTTGGGAGTGGGTTGGTACCCATTTAATTGGTAAAAATATGCTCTAAAACAACGTAAAATACATGATTTGGACAAAAAATGAGTCGTAAAACTTTCATTTCGGGGGGAAATCCTGCCGTAAACAGCTCATTTTGGGAAAAAGTCCTTGTTTTCTTTTGGGAATGGTCCCCCCCCCCCCACTCCCCCCAAAAAAAGACTGGTTTACATACAACAACAAGTCCTATACCTTTTTTTTAACCTTTTCTACAGTTTTGCTCATTTCTACTACCTACATTGGATTTGAATAAAAGTTAAAAATTACTGTTCCTCAACACTATCCATGTGAAATGACAAGGCCTATAACTCTTATCACAAACTATGCTCCTATGTACTCAGAATTTCTTTACAATTTGTAAACAGAAAAATAAGAACAGGCCTTATGTCCAATTTTATTATCAAGCATGCATACTGTTTATGGACAGCTTTCACTTTTACAAGTTACACTGGTCTGATTTAAGTGAGTCAAAAAATTATTAGTGGTCAACTTTTGTGACCAAAAATTTTCAACAAAAATGTGTGACAGTTGACTATATATTACAGTCAAGTAAAAAAGAAGTACATGTCATGTGGACATATATCAACATGTGGAGCCAAATTAATTTGTTGCTTGTTATCTAAAAATGCCTATCTACTATGAATGCACAGGCCTCAACCAAATAAGGAAAACATGATTCTGGTGAAAATTGTGAAGGAGCTGACATCAAATGCTCTTAAACAGGCTGAACCAAGGTAAAACATCTGAAAAATATTTTGTAGCCATCATCCATGCAGTAGAATAAAGCAGATCCTGAAGAAATATGGCAAACTTCAGAATGCATTCTCTGTGAGAATGTTTTCTCATATAGTGATAATCAGGCAAAGAGACTTGAGGTACTTAAATTGTTCAGTCAGAGCATGGCATCAGCTACAGTCAAAGGGTCTTAGAGATGAGGAATTTTGTCGAATTTAGTAAGGAAGTTGAAAAGTTGACCAAAACTCCTTATGTAGGTGACCCTGCATTGCTAAGGCAGCAAAGGCAGCAAAGGCCACCATAACAACACTTTACAGGGGCTCCTTGACATAAACTTGTACCCAAACCATGTACTTAATTATAATGGAGCATGATTACTAAATTAAAATCAAATGGTATCGAAAACAGCTCGGGTACAGAATGTACATGTATACATATGAACTTGCCAAGAGATGTTCAAGAGCCATATATGATGCAGAGTTTCAACAAGTCACAGACTTATATGGGTCTGATTTCCCCACAGCTCTGAACTTAATTTGAAATAGGATATGGTAAGAGCTCTTGAGCAAAGCAAGCTGTGATAACTAAGTTCATAAAATGATGCCCTTTTCATAGCGGTGTCTATAAGCTTCTCAACCTGATACTGGTTTACCTGCTACAAGTGAGTGCTTAAAACTATTGGTATACAGAAGCAAGTCAAAACTGCACTTAAAGACATCTCCTGACGACCTTTTGGTCATAACACCCTGCCAGACAATTTCCTTGCAAAGAGCATGGGTCTTGTGGACATACCGTTAGCAAAGAACCATTGAAGCTTCTCGTCTGAGACTCTACCTTTATATTTGATAGTTGGGTTAGAAATAACCATTGAAAATCACTAGAGCATGAGTAT
Organism: Gari tellinella; assembly: GCA_922989275.2. Classification (NCBI taxonomy): domain Eukaryota; kingdom Metazoa; phylum Mollusca; class Bivalvia; order Cardiida; family Psammobiidae; genus Gari; species Gari tellinella. The sequence goes on from OV277873.1 coordinate 13,751,639, forward strand.
AATCTGGACCTCACCAGGTAAACTGAGATTGTGATGCGCATGATTTGACAGTTACACTGACACCTCCAGAACAATGGGCTGGTGGTCCCTCAATGGACTGAGGAAAAGTCTTTAAAGATCAACACTGTGTCAGAAGAGACCTAATTTAGAAAAGCTGCATACTGATATTATACACCTGCACAAAAATAGAACAGGACTGGTGCTTTGAGTATAAACAAAGTTTCAATTTTGTTGAAGTGAATTTGTTGAGACCAGTGACCACAGATCTTCATTTGGTTGGGAAATTTCCAGTAGATCTAGGTATCTTTATATCTGAAGAACCAAAACAACTGACTGGCAGAGTCTTAACTCAGTCACCTATGAAACTTTAACAGAACACATTCAATTAAGTTTAAGTAAATGTTTGACCAATAAGGGTTTTTTAAATAACAACATATTGCAAAATAACAAACATTGGAGACACTGATCAGAGAGCTCCTGCAGGTCTTAGCTGTCTACATGTTCAGGGCCTGCACTGTTTGCATAGGGCAAGTGTACTTTTTGCAGATACACTGTTTGTTTGTGACAAGTATACTCATTGCTTCTAGGTTTGAATGTGTTTAAAGGGAAATTTCAGTTTTGAAAATATTAAAAACTGATAACTCTAACACTAAATCTGCCTAAAAAGTAGATCTTATATCAATAATATTCTAATACCTCACGCCCGAAAAGGAAATAGTGAGAGGTTTTGTAGTCTGTTATACATGTAACCAAATTCTGAACCCTAAAATATCTAAAAATGACATATATATTTACACATCCTGCCTCCAACACAAATTTAATGTACATAAAATGCAAACTGCCCTTATTCAAGACTCAGGCGCCCCCATAAGCCACATTATGGCTGCCTTCTTTTCTCAAGTATAAGATTTAAACCTTTTTTTCACCTTAAAATTGAAAATATTGTGTCATGTCAGTGCTTTAGTAGACTGTTATGATGCAATAATATACTGTTGTGATGTCATAAAGAACATAATGCCATCATAAGATAACAACACAGCAGTTATTTGTTTACTTAAGTCTGTATTGCAGGATAGATTGTAAGTCAACCAGATGTTGTTTAGCATGCAAGAAGGGCGTAAGTGGACTTACGCCCTTCTTGCGCTAAGATAATTTGGCAATCTGAGATACGCCCTTATTGCAATATCAAATTATTGATATAAATATCTGAAACTTTTTGTTTAAATTTATACAGCATATGAGTTTGACTAAAATAAGCTGAAAAATAAAAAAAAGTCATTTTTGGAAAAATATGTAGTTACGCCCCTCTTGCGCCGAGCCCTCGATGTACTGAGACTTTTAAAACCCTCGAGACTTTCTGTTAAACTGTTAGCATATACTGAGAGTTTTAATACCCTCAAGACTTTCTGTTAAACTGTTAGCATGTGCTGAGACTTCTAAAATCCTAGAGACTTTCTGTTAAACTGTAAGCCTGCACTAGGTCTTCGCAAACCCTCGAGACATTCTGTTTAACTGTTAGCCTGCACTGAGACTTCGCAAACCCTCGAGACTTTCTGTTAAACTGTTAGCATGTACTGAGACTTCTAAAACCCTCGACACTGTCTGTTAAACTGTTAGCATGTACTGAGAGTTTTAAAACCCTTGAGACTTTCTGTTAAACTGTTAGCATGTGCTGAGACTTCGAAAATCCTCGAGACTTTCTGTTAAACTGTAAGCCTGCACTAAGACTTCGCAAACCCTCGAGACATTCTGTTTAACTGTTAGCATGTACTGAGACTTTTAAAACCCTCGAGACTTTCTGTTAAACTGTTAGCATGTACTGAGACTTCTAAAACCCTCGAGACTTTGTTAAACTGTTAGCATGTACCGAGGATTCTAAAACCCTAGAGACTTTCTGTTAAACTGTTAGCATGTACTGAGACTTCTAAAACCCTCCAGACTTTCTGTTAAACTGTTAGCATGTACTGAGACTTCTAAAACCCTCGAGACTTTCTGTTAAACTGTTAGCCTGCACTGAGACTTTTAAAACCCTCGAGACTTTCTGTTAAACTGTTAGCATGTACTGAGACTTTTAAAACCCTCGAGACTTTCTGTTAAACTGTTAGCATGTACTGAGACTTCTAAAACCCTCGAGACTTTGTTAAACTGTTAGCATGTACCGAGACTTCTAAAACCCTAGAGACTTTCTGTTAAACTGTTAGCATGTACTGAGACTTCTAAAACCCTCCAGACTTTCTGTTAAACTGTTAGCATGTACTGAGACTTCTAAAACCCTCGAGACTTTCTGTTAAACTGTTAGCCTGCACTGAGACTTTTAAAACCCTCGAGACTTTCTGTTAAACTGTTAGCATGTACTGAGACTTCTAAAACCCTCGAGACTTTGTTAAACTGTTAGCATGTACCGAGACTTCTAAAACCCTAGAGACTTTCTGTTAAACTGTTAGCATGTACTGAGACTTTTAAAACCCTCGAGACTTTCTGTTAAACTGTTAGCATGTACTGAGACTTCTAAAACCCTCGAGACTTTGTTAAACTGTTAGCATGTACCGAGACTTCTAAAACCCTAGAGACTTTCTGTTAAACTGTTAGCATGTACTGAGACTTCTAAAACCCTCCAGACTTTCTGTTAAACTGTTAGCATGTACTGAGACTTCTAAAACCCTCGAGACTTTCTGTTAAACTGTTAGCATGTACTGAGACTTTTAAAATCCTCGAGACTTTCTGTTAAACTGTTAGCATGTACTGAGACTTCTAAAACCCTCGAGATTTTCTGTTAAACTGTTAGCATGTACTGAGACTTCTAAAACCCTCGAGACTTTCTGTTAAACTGTTAGCATGTACTGAGACTTTTAAAATCCTCGAGACTTTCTGTTAAACTGTTAGCATGTACTGAGCGTTTTAAAACCCTCGAGACTTTCTGTTAAACTGTTAGCATGTGCTGAGACTTCTAAAATCCTCGAGACTTTCTGTTAAACTGTTAGCATGTGCTGAGACTTCTAAAATCCTCGAGACTTTCTGTTAAACTGTAAGCCTGCACTAAGACTTCGCAAACCCTCGAGACATTCTGTTTAACTGTTAGCCTGTACTGAGACTTCGCAAACCCTCCAGATATTCTGTTTAACTGTTAGCCTGCACTGAGACTTCTCAAACCCTCGAGACATTCTGTTTAACTATTAGCCTGCACTGAGACTTTGCAAACCCTCGAGACATTCTGCTAAACTGTTAGCATGTACTGAGACTTCTAAAACCCTCCAGACTTTCTGTTTAACTGTTAGCCTGTGTTGAGATTTCTAAAACCCTCGAGACTTTCTGTTCAACGGTTAGCCTGTGCTGATACTTCTTATTAGAGATAGGTGACCACTTAAAGGAGGTTGAAAATAAAGCAGAATGTGCCTTAATGTGCATTCTGCTTTACTTTCAGCCTGTTTTAAGCTATAGTCTGCTAGAATATATAAACAATTTGTCTGATGATACATATAATATTATATTCATAGTATCAATTATATTTTGTTTAGAGAAAGAATTAATCAAATGCTTAAAGGTGTATTATTGGGGGAACAGGTGAAGTGATCACCTGTCTCTAAAACAAGAAACGGGATATGGGGTAAACGAAGGATCAACCCATTACCCCATAAATACGCTTTTTTACGCCTTTAATTTATTCCTCCACTAAATAAAATAGTCCCACTTTAAACAGTCAGGAAAATGCAACATAAAAATTATTTTCTATATTCTAGCAGATTATAGCTTAAAGCATGCTAAAAGTAAAGCATTAAGGCGCATTCTGCTTTACTTTCAAAATGCTTGAAGTGGTAATCTATCTTCAATATTAGAAACAGGCTATGGGGTTACTGCAGGGTTAAAGATAACTCAATGATATGCTGGAAACAATGTCTGCTTTGCACTGATTTAACTGTATAGTTTTTGTTCCCTTGCTGGTGAAACTACTCTCCATATGTAAGTAATTCTCATTAATAATAACCATTACCGACAAATTACTTTGAATATGCTTCATTAACTCTTTGCATGCTGGGTATTTTTTCGTCTGCAACAATTGTCATCTGCTACTGTTCTTTAAAGAGAATTTTCAAAAAATTCTTTTTAAAACAGGGTCAGAGTGTCAAACATTTTGTATCCTGATAAGACACCCCATTATAATGCGGAGTCTCATCAGGATCAAAACTGTTTGCAAACGTTATCATCAAACATTTCACCTCTAGCATGCGAAGAGTTAACATTGAGCTTGCTTCTGACTAACGACATCTACTGCAAATGTTATCTGCTGTAGTTATTATATCAAACAGTTTGTTTTGGTTCACCCAAACTTCAAAAGAAACTAGAGGGGGCTGAACAGCTACAATTTTCTTACAATATCACACAATCTGTAATTTCTGAGCTCAATACTCTGGAAGAGTCATGTTAGTCTGATTGTCCCCATGGCACAGCTCACGGTTATTAGTACTACCTTGTAATCGTAATTATCAAATAGTCTGAGTCAAGCCAGATGCCAAATCACTACTCATTAAGAAACAGGTAAACAGCAAATTCATTGATTACCAGATAATACATGTACAGCGTTCCCTCTCTACAACGACACCAAATGGGAGACAAAAATTATGTGTGTTGTTCGGAGGGAGTCGTTATAGGGAGGGAAATTTGATGATATTTGCAAACAGCTTGAATCCAGATCAGACGCCGCGTAACGCGGCGTCTGATCTGGATTCAAGCTGTTTGTCACTCGTCATTAAGCTTTTTCTTTCAAAATGTCACTAATGCAACTTTTAGAACAAGAGGGCCATGGCCCTTAATTCGCTCACCTGAGGTCATTGTGCCTTAGCTTAATAGGCAAGACAACATTTTAATATAGCTGTAAATGGAATTATCTTCCAGACAAAAAAAAACATGACAAATTGGAATAACTATTGGCAGAGTTATGGCCCTTATCCATGACACTTCTTCTTATCAAGCTACATGTATTTCCATATGATTATTTATTGCGCACTCTGCTTTACTTTCAACCTGCTTTAAGTTATCATCTACTAAGATATAGATACTATTTCTTATATCTTACATGTTTATGACTATATAAAGTGGAATTATTTTCTTTAGAGGAGGAATAAATTAAAGGCGTAAAAAGGCATATGTATGGGGTAATGGGTTAACATCAGTAGAACTGGAGTTATCTCAAAGACAAGAAAATATGACACTGGGAAATATCTCAAAAATGACATTGACCTTTGTAGGACATGACCCAAGTTATAAAGTTTCTAACTTTAACAAAGTTATGGCTAAGATTAAAGTTGTGGACTGACAGACAAACAAATGGACAAACAGACAAAAAAGCAGACAGACAAAAACAATATGCCCCCAACTGCAGGGCATAAAAATTTAGCAGACACCACCATATGCAACCTCATCAGCTGACCAGCTGACCTGAGTTCAGTTATGTAACTCTGCCAGTAGGAAATTTGGCTAGGGTCTAACTCTTATAATGCTGAATTGCTGTCTGCTATACATATTTTGAATGTGAATTATGACCTAGATATTTAACCGACCAGAACCATTTGAACAAACTAGGTAAAGGACATTTAGAAGTGTCACCATGCCAAATATCAAAGCTCTGGCCATATCAGTTTCAGTGGAGAAGACGTTTGAAATTTTCTCTATATAACTCTATGTAAAACTGTGACCCCCGGGGCGGGGCCAATTTTGACCCCAGGGGCATAATTTGAACAAACTTGATAGAGGACCTGTAGATAATGTTATGTGCCAAATATCTAAGCTCTGGCCCTTGTAGTTTCAGACAAGAAGATTTTTTAAGATTTCCTTTTTTTTTCACTTTGGTTGCCATAGCAACCAGAGTTCTATATTGTTTTCAATTCTTTGAACAAATTTGAAAGAGCTTGACCCAAGGAACATTCCTGTAAAGTTTGGTTGAAATCTGTTCAGCCGTTTAGGAGAAGATGTCATTTGAAGCAATTGTTAACGACGACGGACGACGACGGACACAGGGCCATCCCAATAGCTCACCTTGAGCCTTTGGCTCAGGTGAGCTAAAAACAGCAGACGACAATTTTAGCAGATGTTACCGTAGCAGTCAAATGGTTAGAGATAATTGTCTTGTTTGGGGACGAGCGACAAGGGTCGTTGTAAGGAGGGAATCATTGTTGGGAGGGCCGTTGTAGAGAGGGAGTCCTGTATAACTATTTGCATGCTGAGTAATTTCCTTCTGCAAAAATTGTCTTCTGCAACTGTTCTAAAAATTAAATTTTCTAAATTGCTTTTCAAAACAGGGTCAGAGTGTCAAACAATTGGACCCTGGTGAGATGTTGCTTACGATAATCACAAATCCGCCGCTAGTGTGCAAAGAGATAAAATCATATTTTTGGCAGTTTCAGGCAAGTGGTATATAACAAGAGGGCCTGAAGGCCCTGATATCGCTCACCATTTGTAATGAAGCCTGATAGCTTTACCTTTGAATTTCACCCGTTTTATTCTAAATCCATTCAAGTTTGTCGACCTACTGTAGTATAGTAGAGTACATCAAAGGCAGATAACTAGAGCCTAAACAATACTGAAATTAAGCCTTTTTCTAGCATTTCAAAGTATATCAAGGGCAGGTAACTATTGCCGCAATGATTACATTTCAACAATAATTGCACTCCTTCGAGAACGTATAGCTACATCCTTTGTGTACAAGTATAATCAAAATCCATTGAAAACTGTAGTTGCAAGAGTGTAAACGCTGTAAAATATGGCATTTTCAGCAATTCAAAGGTAGATATCTCTTGATCTATTTGTCTGATTCCAACCATAATCACCCTTTTTCCAACTCTTATGGTCATATACAATATGGGCAAGTTTGAGAGAGCTTGGATAAATATTGTGGCCTCTAGAGCGTAAACACTGTTAAATATATCATTTTCAGCAATTCAAAGGTAGATAACTCTTGACCTATCGATCCGATTACAACCAAAATTGAACTCATCCAAAGTCTTATGGTAATATACAATCTGAGTAAGTTTGAGAAAGATTGGATAAAATTTGTGGCCTCTAGAGTGTAAACACTGTTAAATATGGCATTTTCAGCAATTCAAAGGTATATAACTCTCGACCTATAAGTCTGCTTTCAACCATAATCATCCTCATCTGAACTCTTATAGTAATATACAATCTGAGCAAGTTTAAGAAAGATTTGATAAAAATTGTGAACTCTAGAGTGTAAACACCGTTAAAAATGGCATTTTCAGCAATTCAAAGGTAGATTACTCTTGATCTATTTGTCCGATTTCAACCAAAATCAAACTCATCCGAACTCTTATGGTCATATACAATCTGGGCAGGTTTTAGAAAGATAGGATAAATACTGTGGCCTCTAGAGTGTAAACACCGTTAAATATGGCATTTTCAGCAATTCAAAGGTAGATAACTCTTGATCTATTTGTCCGATTTCAACCAAAATCGAACTCTTCCGAACTCTTATGGTCATATACAATCTGGGCAGGTTTTAGAAAGATTGGATAAATACTGTGGCCTCTAGAGTGTAAACACTGTTAAATATGGCATTTTCAGCAGTTCAAAGGTAGATAACTCATGACCTATTTGTCCGATTTCAACCATAATCTAACTCTTCCGAACTCTTATGGCAATATACCATTTGAGCAAGTTATAGAAAAATTGGATAAAAGTTGTGGTCTCTAGAGTGTAAACACTAAAATTGTTGACGCCGCACGACGGACGACGGACAATCAAGGATTGCAATAGCTCACCCTGAGCTAGCTCAGGTGAGCTTAAAACCTAAGGCAAAGACTGCCTGAGCCCTCTACCAAGAACTAAAAGGAAGGCAGGTCAGTAGTTTTGATCTTTGCAGCGAATAAAATTAGACAAAATCATCTTCCTGAATCATCACGGCCACCACATCACCATCATCTCATCTCATCATACATCTCACTGCACTATTATGACCAATTTTGTATCACAGTGCCGAAAAACTCAACTCATCCATCCATCCATCTTGTAATATAAGTGGCTGTACATATATTATTTATTATTGAGTGTTAGCTGCCTCATGGTGATTTTTCAAATTTGACTCATCATCAGATATCATCAGTTTCAATTGACTCTAGGGGATTTGTCCCAAAATCATATCAAACTATGACAAACAATGCTGTTAGAGGGGCTCAATCAGGATCCCTCTGATCTGGGTCTTCACTGTTTACAGTGGATGGATTATATCCAGTTGCAGCACTACAAGAGTTAACTCTTTGCATGCTGGGTATTTTTTTGTCTACAAAAACTGTCGTCTGCAAGTTACTGTTCTTTAAAAATAGAATTTTCTTTGCAACTGTTCTAAAAAAAAAATGTTTTCTAATTTCTTTTCAAAACAGGGTCATGCAGTGTGTCAAACGGTTTGGATCCTGATGAGGAACTGCCTTTACGCAGCATCTCATCTGGATCCAAACCAGTGTTTGCATTAAGATAATTACTTTGGTACATATACATGTATAAATCCACTGCTAGGCATGCAAAGAGTTTAGTTCTAAGGCAAGCATTTCTTGGCAAGTACTAGCAAACTGATAACATGATCTTAATTAACCCTCAAAGTGCTACAACCACATATAATACATCCTTTACAAACAGTGTAGACCCTGATCAGAGGGCTACATAAGGAGCTTGGAGCCCTCTGATCTGTGTCAACACTGTTTGCCATACTTTTGGTTATTTATTGAGAACAAACATCTGAAGTGTCAAAGTCGGATGTGAGCTAGGTATTTATTGGATGAGTCTATTTATCGGATTGAGTATCATGTGAGTGAAGGGTTGACTTGTATATAATGTCCCAGAACATCTGTTTTGTGTTTGTGGTACCAGTGTCTTCCAGGTACAGCTAGCACTCCTTGTTGCCTTCTGATTTCATTGATGTTAACACTTCAAACTGTTTCCCTTAACCCATTACCTCATAAATACGCCTTTTTACGCTTTTAATTTATTCTTTCACTGAAGAAAAGAGTTCCACTTTATACAGTCATGAATATGTACCATAAGAAATATTTTGTATATGCTAGCAGATGGAAGCTTAAAGCAGGCTGAAAGTAAAGCAGAATGTGCCTTAAGGCACATTCTGCTTTATTTTCAACCTGCTTTAAGTGGTCATCTATTTTCAAAACTGGAAACAGGCTATGGGGTAATGGGTTAAAGACATCTCAGTGAAAATCAACAACAATTATTGATACTTATAAAGGGATACGTATGTAGTACTTCTGCTGTTTAAAGCAATCTCAGTGAAAATCAATAATTATTGATACTGATAAAGGGATATGTAGATACTTCTGCTGTTTAAGACGGAGGATATTGAAAGCAAGATCAAAATTAATGCAAACTGGATTTTAGCTAGCAATCAGATTTTTTAGCGTTCTTTCGATCTTGCTTTATCTGCAACCTGTACTAAACCCATTACCCCATAAATACCCCGTTTTAAGCCTTTAATTTATTCCTCCACAGAAGAATATAGTTCCCATTTATACAGTCTTTGAGGCACATTTTGCTTTACTTTCAGTCTGCTTAATAAACTACTACCTGCTAAGGATATAGAAATTATGTCTGATGATACATAGACATGACTGTATAAATTGGAACATTTTTCTTCAGTGAAGAAAATTAAATTAAAGGCAGAGCACCAGATAAGGGTAGTTTTTCAAAAACTAAAATCTTTATTTCTGAATTAAACCCTATGGTGTCACTACTCATTAGAATCGTCTCTTCGAGACGATTCTAATGAGTAGTAACACCATAGGATTTGGTGCTAAAAAGAGTTAGAAAATGTTAGGTTTGTTGAAATAACTACCTCTTATCTGGAGCCCTGAAAAGGCGAAAAAAGGTTTATTTATTTGGGTAATGGGTTAAAGCAGATGATAAAACTTGGCGACGAAAGAGTTAAATTAGATTCTCTTTTATCTCGAGTACACTACCATTACATAGCAGCTGTCGCGACTGAATATTGCCATGTCATTCTTCAGTCGAGAAGTTAGCAAAGCTCCAGATAATCAGAGTATTTCAAAAACTAAAACCTTTATTTTTGCATTAAACCCTATGTTGTCACTACTCATTAGAATCGTCTTGAAGAGACGATTCTAATGAGTAGTAACATCATTACTGAGGATTTGGTGATTAAATAGAGAAAAAGTTGGATTTGTTCAGTTTACTCCCCTGAGTTAGTACTGTTTTAAGGGTTGCCATTATGTCGTTTGAACAACTGTCATCAGTTCTGTGGTAGAGTGATCATATGTCTTCTTATCCCTTTACTCCATATATACACCTTTATACACATTACCCAATATATATGCCTTTTTACGCCTCTAATTTATTCCTCTGCTGAAGAAAACAGGTCCAATTTATACAGTAATGAATATGCACCATAAAAATTGTTGTACCCTAGCACATGGTAGCAGGCTTAAAGTAAAGCAGAATGCACCTTAACCTGTGAAGAGTGCATTTGTCCTAGACATTTACCTGATCTCATTTGGGGTGTACTACCTTAACCTGTAACCCCATAGCCTGTTTCTAGTTTTGAAGAAGGTGACCATTCAGAGGAGTTTGAAAGTAAAGCAGAAAGGTCCTTAAGGCCCATCCTGCAATACTTCAGCCTGCTTCAACCCATTACCCCATAAATACGCCTCTTAACGCCTCTAATTTATCCCTCCACTGAAGATAATAGTTCTAATTTATACGGTTGCGAATATTCATTATTAGAAATGATTTCTATATTCTAGCAGCTGGTAGCTTAAAGCAGGCTGTAAGTAAAGCAGAATGCGCCTTCAGGCGCATTCTGCTTTACTTTCAACCTGCTTTAACTAAGTTTAAGTGGCCACTTAGCATCAATACTGGAAAAAGGCTATGGGGTAATGGGTTAAACCGTTTATGACTGTATATAAAAATTCACTATTTTCTTCAGTGGAATATTAAATTAAAGGCATAAAAAGGTGTATTTATGGAGTAATGGGTTAAACCGTTTACGACTATAAATATTCACTATTTTCTTCAGTGGAATATTAAATTAAAGGCATAAAAAGGTGTATTTATGGAGAAATAAAGCATATATAACTCTGACCAACATTGGCCTGGTCTCATTAGAGGTGTACTACCTTAATTGAACAAATAAGGGATATATACTTACATCTATACTCTCCTCCTCATAATCCTCACCCCATTTCAGGTTGTACTGGGGTATTTTGGATTTATTAAACCGTTTCACATGTACAGGTTTGTGTCTAGCCATCATCTGCAGGCCGTACGATGGCTCATCCGAAACAGAAATCAACGGATATATACAATCTCAACTGTAGATGTCACAACGAATCCTTCAAACTTCACTTGAACATATCAGGAAATCCTCGACAATTCTCCACAAAAATGCGCAAATTTTCTCACAAAAGTTGCCGTGGTTTTCACTACGTTCACAAAGAACTTTGAGCAAAGAATAATGTTGACTGCTTCTTAATTGGGTTGCTTATATCTAAATCAGCTGATGAAATCTCTCAACTTGTATGTATTTGAATGTATATTAGAAGCACTATTAATAAGTGATTTATTTCCCGTTTTTCTGCCGATCTTCTGGTTTCTTGGCAAGATACTCCTGACCATATCTCAGAAATATGACACGAAAATTCTCTTATCACGTTTTATTCACTGTAATTGGCAAGAGAAATTCATACTAATCTGCTACCACTAACTGAAACTACAGTCCTTAAACCCTTTACCTCATAAATACGCCTTTTTACGCCTTTAATTTAATCCTCCATAATTAAAAGAAAATAGTTCCACTTTATACAGTCATTGTTCATATATACCATAAGAAATATTTTCTATATTCTAGCAGATGATAGCTTAACCCATTACCCCATAGCCTGTTTTAAGTTTTGAAAATAGGTGACCACTTAGTCTTGTAGCAGGTTAAAAGTAAAGCAGAATGTGCCTTAAGGCACAATTTACTTTACTTTCATCCTGCTTTAAGCTTCCATCTGCTAACTGTTTAAATTGGAACCATTTATTACAGTGAAGGAATAAATAAAAGGCGTAAAAAGGCATATTTATGGGGTAATGGGTTAAAACATTTTATTGAATATCAAATCTACATTGGAGAAACAGACTTTGTGGTAAAGAGCACAATAAATCCTGTATCTTACAGAGCACAATGATGCTATCAATACTGTATCTAGCAGTTTTAACACATATTAGAGATAAATCCTGAATCTAGCAGAGCACTTTCAGATAATTCAACTCATGAATCTAGCAGAACACATCCTGAATCTAGCAGAACACTTATTTATTAAGATAACTCCTGAATCTAGCAGAACACATATTAGAGATGTATCCTGAATCTAGCAGAACACTTATTTATGGTCCTGAATCTAGCAGAACACATATTAGAGATTTATCCTGAATCTAACGTTAGAACACTTATCTATTAAGAAAACTCATAAGTCCTGAATCTAGCAGAACACATATTAAAGATTAAAGATATATCCTGAATCTAGCAGAACACTTATTTATTAAGATAACTGCTGAATCTAGCAGAACAAATATTAGAGATATATCCTGAATAAAGCTGAACACATATTTATTAAGAAAACTCCTGAGTCCTGAATCTAGCGGAACATATATTAGAGATATATCCAGAATCTAGCAGAACACTTATTTATCAAGATAACTCCTGAATCGAGCAAAACACATATTAGAGTAAAAGCCTTTATAGGATTCTACAACGTATTGATACAGATACAGAGATAAATGGATCCTAGTGTATCTAACAGAGCACAATTATTTGAGATAAATACTGTATCTAGCAGAACAGTTATTTGAGATATATCCCCGAATCCAGCAGAACATGTTGGAGATAAATCCTTATCTAGCAGAAAATTAATGAGATAACAGAACACTAATTTGAGATAAATCCTATATCTAACTAGAACACTTAATAGAGATAAATCTGGCTTATTATAGTAGAACACTGATTAGAGATAAATCCAGTATCGAATGAACAATAAATCCTGTATGTAATGAATCACTCATAAACAAATAACTCTGGATCGGTAATGACTAGAATTACTGTATACAACAGTTCTAATATCTAAGGAACTCAATAAACAACCGAACACAACAGATCTATCCACTATTATCCCTTTACTCCAAAGATATGCCTTTTTACACATCAAATCTATTAATTCCTCCACTGTAGAAAAAAGTTCCATCTTATATCCAGTAATGAATATGTAGTGTACGAAATATTTCCTATGATTCCTAGCAGAAGCAGGCTGAAAGTAAAGCAGAATGCACCTTAAGGTGCATTCTGCTTTACTTTCAACCTGCTTTTGGTGGTTACCAGTCTTCATTTCTAGAAACAAGCTACAGTGGAAAGGGTTATATACCACAACCACTTCTCTATGACATGTACCCTGTACTGGTGTACCTAAAACAAGAACTTTCACAATATCACTCATTAATGCCAGTCCCAGTTCCTTTTCATCTCAGAAATACACACATTTTACATACACACAAGTATGTATATGCCTATTTTCCCTAATAACTTCGGTGCTTATGTATTGGGTATGCAGTAGAAAAGTGGGGAAACCGGAGTGCCTTTACCCTGCATGCACTAATCACCTAACAATCATACATGACCATACACAATTAGCCTGTTTTCGCTCCGGCCTAACAAAACCAATATTTGGTAGATTCAACAAAGATTTTCACACTGGTAAACCCCCTCAGGGAGGGCTTCTCCGTCAGGTAAGGACTGCATTCAATAGGCCAGTAACAAGACATCTGTCACTGAATGCACTGAAAACATTCCCTCTCACCTTAACCCATTACACCATTGACACACCTTTTTACACCTTTAATTTATTCATCCACTGAAACAAATAGTTCCATTTGATACAGTCATGCATTATGCATCATCAGAAATATTATTTTCTGTATCTTAACAGATGGTTTCTAAAGCAGCTAGATCAATGAAACTAAGATGAATGTACTTAAAGCGCATTAATTCTGCTTTACTTTTAACCTGCTTTAAGTGCATGGTCACCTCACAGTCTTTATAACTATAGAAATGGGCTATGGGCCCAATGGGTTAAACAATATAATCATGGAAAACTTATAATAGCAATACATGAATATCTATATTCTAGTGAGTAGATGGAAGCTTAAAGCAGGTTGAAATTAAAGATGAATGTGCCTTGGGGCAGACTCTGCTTTACTTTCAACCTGCTTTAACCCATAACCCCATAGCATGTTTCTAGTTTTAAAGACACATGACCACTTAAAGCAGGTTGAAAGTAAAGCAGAATGTGCCATAAGGCACATTCTGCTTTACTTTCAGCCTGCTTTAAGCTACAATTTAACTTTTCAGGTGGAAGAAAATATTTCTTTTGGTACATGTTTATGACTGTATTATTGTTATTATTATTAATTTATTATTATTGTTATTATTATTATTACTATTGTATAAATAGGAACTATTTTTTTCAGTCGAGAAAAAGACTAAATGTGCTAAAAAGCGCATCTATGGGGGAAAGGGTTAAGTAATCACCTGTCTTCAAAAAGTAGAAACAGACTATAGGGTAACAGCTTAAGGGTCATCAGAAAACATTAGGTAGCCTCAGAGTGCCAGACCAGTCTGTTGTTACAGATGTACTAGATTTACTAACAGATTTCTCACATTTCTTATGAACGGCCGCGGCCATAGGCTAGTTAGTTTTGTTGGCATGAATTACTATAGTCCAAATAATTAGGACCCATGATAAATCTAATTTAGTGTCTAAATTCACTTGCTCAAAACCCAATAGCACTGAAACGGATATCAATTAACAGATACAAGGTCAGTCCCACAGACTTATTTAGTTATTCATAAGGTCAAAAAACATTTTTAAATAGATTCTGCACAATAAAAAATAATTCCTAACCCTATTTCTGCTTATTCACGACTTTTCTCAGTCATGATTGTATCAAAAGAACCAAAATACTGATCTTTTCTATATTCTAGCAGATGGTAGCCTTATAAAGCAGCCTGAAAGTAAAGCTGAATGTGCCTTAATTCAACCTGCTTTAAGTGGTCACCAATCTTCAATACTAGAAAAACGTTATGAAGTAAAGGGTTAACTCTTTCCTCCCTAAAACTTTAAATGGACAATGCCAGTTTCCATTTTAGTCTAGTCCATTTCTGACTTTTAAGGGTGTTTGGCATTGTGACAAACAGTGAAGACCCTGATCAGAGGGCTCCGAAAGGAGCCCTCTGATCAGGGTCTTCACTGTTTGCATAGGACAAGTGTACTATTCACATGTACACTGTTTGAAAAGCACGCCTATATGCGGGACTAGAGTTCAAAGAGTTAAGCAACCATCTGTTTTCAATACTGAATACAATGTATAGAAAGAAGGGTTTTCAAGGTGTATTAAAGTGTCAATAAAAACTATTAATCTCAAAAATCAATAAAATATTTATCCTTTACATTAACATGCAGAATTATTAACCTTTCACCCATTCGGCCCTCACAGCTTGTCTTCAGTATTAAAGCAGGGCTGGATCCAGATAAGAGGTAGTTTTTTCAACAAATCCAACATTTGCTCACTCTTTTTAGCACCAAATCCTATGGTGTTACTACTCATTAGAATCGTCTCGAAGAGACGATTCTAATGAGTAGTGACACTATTGGGTTTAATTCAGAAATAAAGATTTTAGTTTTTGAAAAACTACCCTTATCTGGTGCTCTGTTAAAGACAGGTGGTTGCTGAAAGTAAAGCAAAATGCTCCTTTAACCCTTTCCTCCCCGAAACCTCAAATGGACAATTCTAATTTTCAATGTAGTCTAGTCCATTTTTGACTTTTTTGGAGTTGATTTTTACAATATATTTCAGAATGACAAACAGTGTAGACCCTGATCAGAGGGCTCCATAAGGAGCCCTCTGATCAGGGTACACACTGTTTGCATTAGACAAGTGTACTCCTCACAGGTACGCTGTTTGCAAATGACGCATATATGCGTGACTAGGGTTCGTAGAGTTAAAGGAGTATTCTGCTTTACTTTCAGCAAGTTTTAAGCTACTATGTGATAGGATATAGGAAATATTTCATTACATGATGCATTATCTTGAATATATAAAATTGTAAGTTACATGTCTTTTCTTTAGTGGCATAAGAAGGCACAATTAAGAAGTATAAATGGTTATAACCTGCCATGTGTGGTAGCTAGATTGGTTAACCTGTCTGGTGCAAGTATTTTGTTTTTTGATCATTAATATGAATAAAAAAATTTAATATGTGAAAATTGCAAACCTGAATCAGACTAATTATAATGTGGTAGCTTAAGGACAAGAGCTTTAATTATTCTAACCGAACAAACTATCACTATATTATTATTATGAAACTATCTCTATAATCACCAGCAGAAAGTTCAGCCTTCTGTTTCTTATCCTGCTACACTACTCATCTACCACTAGTCCACTACCAATTAAAACTTTGAGACTTGCAGACAAGACTGAGTGTAAACTCTCTCTGTTCTAACTATATATCCACTATCCATTCACAAAGCTTCTGGCCTGGTTACTTCTCAAGAGTCAATAGACACATGGTACAAACTTTCCGCCACCTTTGATCCAAATCTCATCCCAAACACCCACTTTCCATAGATACACAGTAAAAGTTTTTTGTCAGAATTTTTCTTTACCTTCTGTGAAAATTTCACATCCGTTGAAATAACAGGAGCGGAAGTAGTGCTTATCTATATATAAATCCATTATAATCTTGGCACTCATTTGTTTTTTGGGTTGGAGAGTTTCCAAAATTCCACTCTCCAACCTTATCTTGCTTGCTGCAGCTTAAATGGCATTTACAAACAGTTTGGATCAAGATCAGATGCCAAGAAACTTGGCATCTGATCAGGATCCAAACTTTTTGACACTAGTTTAGATGTTTCTACAGATAAAATATAATGCATACTAAATTTGGTAAAGAGAAACGACAGAAAACAAATTTGAAGCAGACGATATTTTAGTAGGGTAAGGGATAACACACAGGCACACATATCATCATCATCCACCCTCTATCATATCAGGTATATATATACCATGACTTGCAGTCTTATTACACCTAACCTGGCAACTCATCTATAAATATCTTTGGTTTATAGAAACTTATCTTAACATAATAAATATTTCTCTAAACAATTTTGGTAAATAAATTTTCAATTTCAAATAAACCCAGATAAAAATTTCACTGTTATTATATTTATAAGACAAGATAAGGAATGGGTATGGAGGCTTGTCTACCGGAGGCTGTAGGTAAATCCAGGTAAAAGACTAGGCTGGCCATAAGACATGCATGATAAGTCTCAGGGGCCCTTTCATAAAACTTCGTACGACAAATGTTGTCGTAAGTCATCTAATCCTGTCTTGTGATATCTTTTTGGAATCGTCTTGAAAAGACGATTCCAAAAAGATGTCACAAGACAGGATTAGATAGAGGAATCAGAGATTAAATGTATTTTAAAGTTTTGACTTACGACAACATTTGTCGTAAGATGTTTTATGAAACGGGGCCCAGGACTCCAGATAAGAGATAGTTTTCCAAACAAATCCAACATTTTCTCACTCATTTCAGCACAAAACCCTATGGTGTTACTACTCATTAGAATCGTCTCAATGAGACGATTCTAATGAGTAGTGACACCATAGGGTTTAATGCAGAAATAAAGATTTTAGTTTTTGAAAAACTTTACTTATCTTGAGCCCTGTAGCCTGTTGATTCTATCAGCGCTTATAAAGAGATTGATTTGAGTAGGAGTTAGTTCTCAAGCATTTGATTGGTCGGATTGGAGCCTAGGCTGAAATCTGACCAATCAAATGCTTGAGAAGTATTATCAGACTCAACTCAAATGCTTTGTAAGCATGGACCCTGGGCTACACATAAGAGGGTGTAAACTGAACAAATTCAACATTTTCTCACACATTTCAGCACCAAATCCTATGGTATAGCTTATAACTTATAAGCACCGTCTTGAAAAGACTCTAATGAGTAGTAACGCAATAGGGTGCCATCTTGATTTGCACTGCAGTATTACCTTAATACAGAAAAAAAAAGAAAATTACTCCCCTTATATATCTAGAGCTCTAATAAGGCTATCTCTTTAACCCATAGAGTTGCCTTTTGATGCAATATATTACTTCTCGCAGACAAAATGTCTTCATGTTCCTATACCATATCCTGATAGATCCTCAGAAAAGTTTTCTTATTTTTCACTAAGAAAAGTAGTCCCAACCAAGGAAGTCTCCAGAGCATAAACAACAGAAGGCATTTCCAGTATCTTTTTAGGCCATTCCTTAACTCTTTGAACCCTATGGTCACGTATATAATTATGCACCATTTGCAACCAGCAAACATGTGAGGAGTACACTTGTCCTATGCAAATAGTGTAAACCCTGATCAGAGGGCTCTTTGAGGAGCCCTCTGATCAAGGTCTACACTGTTGTCATTTTGACATATATTGTAAAAATCAACCATAAAATGTCAAAGTGGCTATGGGGTAATGGGTTAAAGCTACCACCATAACTCATTAATTACTCCAAAAATAATTATGCATTTTTACGCATTTAATTCATTCCTCCAATGAAAAAAAATTAGTTCCAATTTTACAGTCATGAATACTTATGCATCATAAGAAATATTTTCTTCACTCAAGTAAATGGAAGCTTACAGCAGGCTGGAAAAAAGGAGAATGTGCAATAAGGCACATTCTGCTTTATTTTCAACCTGCTTTAAGTAGACAACTGTAAAACGGAGCAACAGGCTACTTAGTATGAGGCAATAATTAAAGCGTAAAACACTTAAATCTCGATCAGGCTACTGTAAATGGGTATGCTTAACCCATTACCCTATAGCCTGTTTCTAGTTTTAAAAACAATTTACTTATAACTTAAAGCAGGCTGTAGGTAAAGCAGAATGCGCCTTAGGGTGCATTCTGCTTTTCTTTCAGTCTGTTTTAAGCGAAATTCTGCTAGAATTAATATAAAAAATATTTCTTCTGGTACATATTCATAAATGTGTAAATTGGAACTATTTTTTTCAGTGGATGAAAAAACTAGAGGCGTAAAAAGGTGTGTTTATGGGGTAATGGGTATGCTTGTCTATTGGGCCAGTCTACTGTCTGCTATGATGTACTGCACTGTATTCTCACTATAAGAGTAAGACCACTTGAAAGCAGCCGGCGGACTTCTTATGTGTATAGCAGGTAGCTGCTCACAGTAAGTAAAAAGTGAAGCAGAAAGCTCCCGGTGGCACTCACTAATGGACTTTCACTTTGTTTTGTGCTGTCATTACCTTGCTGACATCATTAAAGAATGGTTAAACTTTGTTTTGTTGTTCTGGTAGACAGAGCACTAGTAGGAGCACACTAACTGTACTTGCCAAACCTAGATTGCCTAACATTCCTCAGAAAACATGGAATAACTCAAAGCCTGCTCTCTGTATTCCTTTATACAGAACAGAACAGAATAACTCAAAGCCTGCTCTCGAGATCTGTATATCTTTTTATCTTTGCATTAATTACGCCAGAGCTCCAATTAAGGTGAGTTTTTCAAAGACTAAAATCATTATTTCTGCATTAAACCCTATGGTGTTTACTGTTACTACTCATAAGAATTGTCTCCTCGACATCATAGGATTTGGAGCTGAAATGAGTGAGTAAATGTTGGTTTTGTTCAGTTTACTCCCTCTTATAATAGTATGGAGCCCTGAACTATTTAACCCTTTTCCCCAATAGAAATGCATTTGATGTCATTACCTTATTCTTCATAGAAATTGTTTCTACATTGTCCAGATTAACCCATTACTCCCTGAAACTTCAAATATGCATTTCTAATTTTCAATTTAGTCTAGTCCATTTTTTACTTTTTAGAGTTGATTTTTACAATATATGTCAAAATGACAAACAGTGTAGACCCTGATCAGAGGGCTCCTTAAGGGGCCCTCTGATCAGGGTCTACACTGTTGGATAGGACAAGTGTACTCCTAACATGTACACTGTTTGCAAATGACGAATATATGTGTGACTAAGGTTCAAAGAGTTAAGTGCTAAAGAGAATGATATCGATCGGCATTAATTTACAGAAGGATGTTTATAGACACACATTTACACCTTTAATTCATTCCTTCACTGAAGAAAATTGTTCAACATTATACAGTCATGTTTGATGAATATTATAATTAGAAAAATTTAATATTCCCTATATCCTAGCAGATGTTAGTATTAACCCATTACCCCATAAATACGCCTATTAACGCCTTTGATTTATTTATCCACTGAAGAAAATAGTTCTAATTTATACAGTTATGAATATATATCATAAGAAATAATTTCTATTTTCTAGAAGATAGTAGCTTAAAGCAGGTTGAAAGCACATTCTGCTTTACTTTTAACCTGCTTTAAGTTGCCACCTATCTTCAATACTAGAAACAGGCTATGGGGTAATGGGTTAAGCAGACTGAAAGTAAAGCAGAATGCTCCTTAACTTTCAGTCTGGTTTAAGCAGCCATCTTCAATACTGAAAACAAGCAGTAAAAGGGTAAAAGCAGGCAGAATGTAAAGCATAAAGCCCCTTAACTCTTTCAACACTGAGTACCTATTGTGGGTAATTAGCTTCCCTTAGGGATCTTTTTAATTACCAAAACATGAACCAGTCTACTTGGAATTCTGGGTCACACGTTTAATAAATACTGGTTTAATTAACCCAATACCCAATAGCCTGTTTCTAGTTTTGAAAATAGGTGACTACTTAAAGCAGGTTGAAAGTAAAGCAAAATGCGCCTTATAAGGCACATTCTGCTTTACTTTCAGCCTGCTTAAAGCTACCAGTGTTGCACCCAGGATTTCAAAAACAGGGGGGAAATCCCCCCCTGCCTGTGAAAATGTGGGGGGAATTGTGAAAATGTGGGGGGAATTGAAAAAAATAGGGGGGCTCTCATGAAAACACAAGGATATCTACAGGGACGTGTATAATTCGTATCCGCGTCTACTGATTGTTAACACGTAGAGTTACGGTAATTTGTTCAACTAGATTCTATCGGTAAAACCGTTTTTCATACCATGGGACTGACATAATTTACAAAATCATTGTCCACTTTTCATTTCGTTCTAGCCAAGGCCAGTCTTCCCATCGCTCGATTTTCGAAACTGCGTAGATCTAGGTCAACTTTCATTTTGGTTGAGGGGTTCTTTATTTCTTTAACACTCAGATGAAATTTCACGAAAATCAGCTTGTTTGGTACCAGACTGACTATACTACTCGTAGGCTGATCATACTGTTATGATAGATGCTCCTAAAGAATCACTATTTTTTCTCTTGGACATCTTAACTAAACCGTTTTAGCAGACAAAAACATCAATTATTGATTTACGGTAGTTACTATAGACGCTGAATAATTTATGTTAATAAGGCTAATATAAAACACAGACGATGCGGCGCCGCAAATATTGAGCTGTATTATTTATATAGCCGAGCCGGTGCATACCGGTCCATGATTTATACATAGTCTAAAACAAAGATGGCGTCTCGTAGAGTGATCGCTACTGAGAATAATCGGCTCAAACTTTGAAATATTTACGGAAGGTATTTGAGAATTATAATTTATGCGCGCGACTTTTCGCGCACTGTAGTAAATTTTATGCGCGACTTTTCGAAAATATGCGTGAATCGCGCGTCCTAGGTGCAACACTGCCATCTGTTAGATTAAAGAATTTTTTTCTTGTGATACATATTCATGACTGTATGAATTGGAGCTATTTTCTTAAATGGAGGAATATATATTAAAAGCTTTAAATTGCGTATTTATGGGGTAATGAGTTAAATTAGACAAGAGCCCCATGGGGCATATTTCGCTCACCTGAGAAAATAGCTGAAAAAATGGCGATAATAATTTAGGTCCAGGACTGACCTAGATATGCAACAGACCAGAACAATTTGAACAAATTATGTAAAGTATATTTAAAAGTGTCACCATACCGAATATAAAAGCTCTGGCCATATTAGTGTCAGAGAAGAAGATGTTTGAAATTTTCTCTATATAACTCTATTTAAAACTGTGACCCCAGGGGCGGGGCCAATTTTGACCCCAGGTGCATAATTTGAACAAACTTGATAGAGGACCTGTAGGCGATGGTATGTGCCAAATATCTAAGCTCTGGCCCTTGTAGTTTCAGAAAAGAAGATTTTTTAAGTTTTCATTGGAAAATATCTATTTTTAGCTCCTGTGACCTAGTTATGCAGCCGACCAGAACCATTTGAACAATTTTGGTATAGGACATCTAGAAGTGTCACCATACCAAATATCAAAGCTCTGGCCATATTAGTTTCAGAGAAGAAGACGTTTGAAAATTTCACTATATAACTCTATGTAAAACTGTGACCCCCAGGGCGGGGCCAATTTCGACCCCAGGGGCATAATTTGAACAAACTAAATAGAGGACCTGTAGGCGATGGTATGTGCCAAATATCTAAGCTCTGGCCCTTGTAGTTTCAGACAAGAAGATTTTTTAAGTTTTCAATGAAAAAAATCTATTTTTAGCTCCTGTGACCTAGTTATGCAACCGACCAGAACCATTTGAACAATTTTCGTATAGGACATCTAGAAGTGTCACCATGCCAAATATCAATGCTCTGGCCACATTAGTTTCAGAGAAGAAGACGTTTGAAAATTTCACTATATAACTCTATGTAAATCTGTGACCCCCGTGGCGGGGCCAATTTTGACCCCAGGGGCATAATTTGAACAAACTTGATAGAGGACCTGATGCTATGTGCCATATATGTAAGCTCTGGCCCTTCCAGTTTTTGACAAGAAGATTTTTTAAGATTTCCTTATTTTTTCACATTGGTTGCCATGGCAACCAGAGTTCTGCATTGTTTTTAATTCTTTGAACAAATTTGAAAGAGCTTGACCCAAGGAACATTTCTGTAAAGTTTGGTTGAATTCTGTCAAGCGGTATAGGAGGAGATGTCATTTGAAGCAATTGTTAACGACGACGCACATACGCACGACGCCGGACACAGGGCCATCCCAATAGCTCACCTTGAGCCTTTGGCTCAGGTGAGCTAAAAACAGTGCAGAACCTGATCAGAGGGATCTTATAGGACATCATGTTTTGAAAGAGTTATAAGAACCCATTTGCTTTACTTTCAGCCTTTAAAGTTTTAAATAAGCAGCCAATCACCTATCTAACTGAAACAAGCTTATGAGGAAAGTTGACGACAAACTTATTGTTTCCCGAATTAAAGACGTAAAAAAAGAATGTAAACAGGGCTTCTTCTTTGACCAAAAGCCTATATTGACACTTTTTGATAACAAAGTTGACCTTGGTCAGAGAATCCTGAAGGAGCTTTCTTATCAGGGTTTGCACTGTTAGGGTATGTCTAATATTAATCTTTCAGGGTGAACACTTTCTTTAGCCCATGTAATGCATGTAGCTCAAGTGATAGAAGTTACTAGTGTGCAGAATTTTGTGTGAAAAATAATCAGAAGGAATTAAGGTTTATATATATCACTAGGAAATGAGTTCAGGTATTGTTGACATTTTCTAAGCAGACAACACTTTTGTGCCTTGGAAGGAATAACAAACAGGCTCAGGCATATATGTACAATCAATCTTATGTTTATAGTACAGAATACCACACATGAAAGTCTGTAAGAAATTTTTCAAATTTGATGCAGATTGTAGTGGCAGATACCTCCTCCATGAGCTTTCTGCTTTACTTTCATCTTGCTTTAAGCTGTCACCTGTCTTTAACACCACCAGGAATTCATGCATTCGTTGGTCTTAATGTAGGAGTTTTACTGTGCATCTTGTCTGTTATAATTCTGACTAATTCTGTACAACATGAACAACACCTAGCTTGCTTACAAATACATTTAAACCTCTATGTATCGAACTTCAATAAATCGAATACCCCGATGTGTCGAAGTTTTTTTGAAGTCCCGATCTTTTCCACTATTATATTCCTTGTAAAAACACATCCATGAATCGAAGTTATGTGTATCGAATTCCCCGTTGTATCGAAGTTTTTTTCCAGTCCTTTTCATGTAAATCCAACATAAAATACCACAAATGTATCGAAAATCGATTACCTGTCAACTAACGTGGATCAACGGATTACATGACTCGCTAGACTGACGCTAATTTTTCACACCTTCGCGTGTGAACACGCTGGGGGTGCTCTTTTAACTCTGCATGCACAATCTGTGTTATCAGTTATAATTGGGTAAGTTTGTCATTTAATTGTTTCACAGTTTTCGTTAATGATATTGACAACGCCGCCATATTTAAAGGCTTGATGACACCAATTTATCCAAATGAGTAAATAAACCACAAGGGCTGTTATGGACCGACAATTAACGAAAGAAGCCAAACTTTGTGAGAAGTTTAATAATGTTGATAAACCAGTGGTCGGCGTTCAGCCACAACATGGCATATGAATCTTGCTCCGGTAACCAATCCGTGGGGATCGCTGGGCAGACCCATCTCACAATGAACGACAACTCTGCTACTAGATCGATAACAATATATCTGTATGTTCGTATTCATGCACCTGCAATCTTGACAACCTCAAAGTCGAAAATTAATCTTTAAAATCATTATTATTTAATCAAATGTTTATTTCAATTTAGAAGCTAAATTGATTGACAGTTACACTGTAGCACGATTTTCGGCATTTCCGCCGTAGTTTCGCATCTTGGTGTAATTGACAGCATCTAAGTTGAAAGTAAGATACATGTAGTTTCTTTTTCTATGTTTTAATGCGTATAACTATGCAGATTCCTACCTTTGTACACATTTATTGTATTTTGTTATTTATGCCATTGTTTTTATATATGATAAAGAACATGTCGGATTTATGTTTTATTTCAATATGCCAAAAAGTACACATAGACGTGAAAACATTACACACCGGGAACGATAGTTCTTATCGATCTTATATGCATTGAAATTCAATACTCAAATCACAACCCATTTATGATTCGAAGCCCCGATATGTTTCGAAGTTTTTTTCACAGTCACTTGAAGTTCCATACATCGAGGTTTAACTGTAGTCAAAAACCTGTAATAAGCCACTATCCAATACCAGGGCTCCAGATAAGGGGGGTATTTAAACAAGAGCCCCATGGGGCATATTTCGCTCACCTGAGAAAATAGCTGAAAAAATGGCGATAATAATTTAGGTCCAGGACTGACCTAGATATGCAACAGACCCGAACAATTTGAACAAATTATGTAAAGTATATTTAAAGTGTCACCATACCGAATATAAAAGCTCTGGCCATATTAGTGTCAGAGAAGAAGACGTTTCAAATTTCTCTATATAACTCTATGTAAAACTGTGACCCCAGGGGTGGGGCCAATTTTGACCCCAGGTGCATAATTTGAACAAACTTGATAGAGGACCTGTAGGCGATGGTATGTGCCAAATATCTAAGCTCTGGCCCTTGTAGTTTCAGAAAAGAAGATTTTTTAAGTTTTCATTGAAAAAAATCTATTTTTAGCTCCTGTGACCTAGTTATGCAACCGACCAGAACCATTTGTACAATTTTGGTTAAGGACATCTAGAAGTGTCACCATACCAAATATCAAAGCTCTGGCCATATTAGTTTCAGAGAAGAAGACGTTTGAAAATTTCACAATATAACTCTATGTCAAACTGTGACCCCGGGACGGGGCCAATTTCGACCCCAGGGGCATAATTTGAACAAGCTAAATAGAGGACCTGTAGGCGATGCTATGTGCAATATATCTAAGCTCAGGCCCTTGTAGTTTCAGACAAGAAGATTTTTTAAGTTTTCAATGAAAAAAAATCTATTTTTAGCTCCTGTGACCTAGTTATGCAACTGACCAGAACCATTTGAACAGTTTTCATATAGGACATCTAGAAGTGTCACTATGCCAAATATCAATGCTCTGGCCACATTAGTTTCAGAGGAAAAGACGTTTGAAAATTTCACTATATAACTCTATGTAAATCTGTGACCTCCGGGGCGGGGCTAATTTTGACCCCAGGGGCATAATTTGAACAAACTTGATAGAGGACCAGTAGATAATGCTATGTGCCAAATATGTAAGCTCTGGCCCTTCCAGTTTTTGACAAGAAGATTTTTTAAGATTTCCTTATTTTTTCACTTTGGTTGCCATGGCAACCAGAGTTCTGCATTGTTTTTAATTCTTTGAACAAATTTGAAAGAGCTTGACCCAAGGAACATTTCTGTAAAATTTGGTTGAATTCTGTCAAGCCGTAGAGGAGGAGATGTCATTTGAAGCAATTGTTAACGACGACGGACGACTAACGACGGACGCCGGACACAGGGCCATCCCAATAGCTCACCTTGAGCCTTTGGCTCAGGTGAGCTAAAAACTAACATCTTAATTTCTAAAATAAACCCTATGGTGTCACTACTCATTAGAATTGTCTCGAAGAGACGATGATTCTAATGAGTAGTGACTTCGAGACGATTCTAATGAGTAGTGACACTATAGGATTTGATGCTGAAATGAGTGAGAAAATGTTGAATTTATTCAATTTACTCCCTCTTATCTGGAGCCCTGCAATACAATGCACATAAGCAGTCTCTTACAAAAGGAGATTGCTAAACACAGCAAGGCTCCAGATAAGAGGGAGTAAACTGAACAAATCCAACATTTTCTCACTCATTTCAGCACCAAATCCTATGACACCATAGGGTTTAAAACAGAAATAAAGATTTTAGTTTTTCAAATACTTCCCTTATCTGGAGCCCTGCACAGGATGAAAATAATGCAGACATCTTCCTGCAGGAGCTTTCTGCATTATTTTTATCCTGTGTTTAGCAGTCAATTGTCTTTGATTGCCTGTAAACTTACTCAAAGAAAGGTCATTTAATGCAAGTCTCAGAGTATATCTGAGGCAGGTCGACTTCCACCACCCCGCAGCCAGGCATTCACTGTCTGAACATGAATTTGATGTGCAATACATGAAGCAGGGCATAAATAATTAACAGAACAGCTATAGTTCACTCTTTTAATTCCTATGCAAACATTGTAGACCCTGATCAGAGGGCTTCTGCACTGATTGTCAACAATCATTGTTAAAATGAAGCCTAAACAGCCAGAAATGGACTAGACTTGATTAGAAATGGAATTGTCCATTCAAAGTTTCAGGAGAAAATGAGTTAACCCTTTGAACCCTTTTCATGCTTATAGCAGGGTTCCAGATAAGAGGTAGTTATTTCAACAAATCCAACATTTTCTAACTCTTTTTAGTACCAAATCCTATGGTGTTACTACTCATTAGAATCGTCTCAAAGAGACGATTCTAATGAGTAGTGACACCATAGGGTTTAATTCAGAAACAAAGATTTTAGTTTTTGAAAAACTACCCTTATCTGGTGCTCTGTAATAGGCATCCTTTACCAACAGAGTACCTGTGACAGTATACTTGTCC
The DNA here is from genome assembly GCA_922989275.2 of Gari tellinella. Lineage (NCBI taxonomy): Eukaryota > Metazoa > Mollusca > Bivalvia > Cardiida > Psammobiidae > Gari > Gari tellinella. Next base: position 13,779,149 of record OV277873.1, read on the forward strand.
TATGCAAACAGTGAATACCCAGTTCAGAGGGTTCCTATTGGAATCTTCTGACCAGGGTCTGTACTGTTTGTCATAATGTCTACCTTTGAACCCTAATGTAATGCTTATAGGCATCCTTTACAAACAGAGTACCTATGAGGGTATATTTGTTGTATGCAAGCAGTGAAGACCCCATTGGAGCCTTCTGATCAGGGTCTGCACTGTTTGTCATAATGTCTACATCAAAGAACTTTTTGTAACTGTACTGAGGCGGTAACTACCTGTGTTGAAGTATTTTGTTGTTTGTAAAATTAATGAATATGCAGCCTTTTGTGCCAATACGTAGCCATAAAATCTTTATTTTTTGGCATTTAACCCATTACTCCATAGATACGCATTTTAATGCATTTAATTTATTCCTCCACTGTCTTTGTTATAGGGCAGTCACCATTCACATTTCAATACTACTATAAGAAAACAGTGTCGAGTGCCTGACCGCAAACAGCTCTTTCAGGAGTTATGTGATCTGGATCTACACTGTTTTCAAAATGCATGAATATATGCTTGCAAAGAAGCGTCAATTAGTAATTACCAAAAGGTTGTAAAATACTATTTTTCAGTTCAACTTGGAATTATTGACCATTTTGAGTAACATACTAAAACCAGAATGAAACTGCTTAACCAAGGGAGAACACTCTTCTTTTACTGCTTTTAAACATATCACAGTTAGTGCTCTTGTTTTGACAAGAAAACCTATTGCAATCATGCTTGTTTGACCCTTTACTCCATAGCCTGTTTCTAGTTTTGAAGACGGGTGACCACTTAAAGCAGGTTGAAAGTAAAGCAGAATGCACCTTAAGGACCACTTACAGCGTTTTTTTTCACCCAATTGGGAACGGGTCCGGTACCCCTCAGATTGGGAATTTTTCAAGTCAAATTGGGAAAAACGAGTTGTGAAATGATGACAAAGCAGAAATTGGGAATTTAAGTTACTAAACCGTTAGAACTGTTTATGATGGTAAACATGGTGTAAAAACTAAATCTACGCTGGGTGTGTTACTCACAGTAGACGCTGTTGCGGCCGAGACAGAGTTGATGACTTGGTAAAATCCAAAATCTTATTTTATCTATCTCTGAATACTGCCAATCAGGCTCGCGAGTGTTAGGCAGTGATCTAGATTCAAGTTCATCATTATCGTCTTTCTTCTGTAATACTTTGAATTATGGCTCATGATTGTTTTAATTGTAGGTTTTCTATTTTATAAATGATGGTAAACAGAGTCAGACTGGGTTTGTAAACTCTTATCAATTTCAGCGGATTTTGCGATCACGCAACATTAACCAGTCTCGATGAAGGGGCATGTATAAATCTTCGCCCGGACCGTTTCCGAAATTCGGCCGTAATCACTGGTATTGTTTTATACATACTCCCAAAAATGTCAATGGAGTTGCGTAACTTTGTTTACATTCATGAGACCACGGAATTATAAACTTCTGTATATTTCCTTGACGAGACATTCATTGTAGCAAAAGATAAGTTGAAATATGGATGGTTTGCTATGATTTAAAGGGAAAAAGTAATTTGACAATTGGGAAATATGTTTCTTTTGATTGGGAAGGGTCCGGTCGCCAAATTGGGAAGGGTCCGCCTCCAATTGGGAACGGGTCCGTTCCCCGGTACCGTTCAAAGAAGGAAAAAAAACGCTGACTTAAAGCAGGTTGAAAGTAAAGCAGAATGTGCCTTATTAGTACATTCTGCTTTACTTTCAACCTGCTTTAAGCTACCATCTGTTAAAGTACAGCGCTCATTCTCTTCAACGACACCCAACGGGAGACAAAAAATATGTGCGTTGTTCGGAGGGAGTCGTTACAGGGAGGGAATTGGCTTACATTTGCAAACAGCTTGAATCAAGATCAGACGCCGCTTGACGCGGCGTCTGATCTGAATTCAAGCTGCTTGTCACTCGTCATTAAGTTTTTTTCTGTTAAAATGTATATTATGTAACTTTGAGAAAAACAGCAGACTACAATTTTAAGCAGACGATATTGCAGTTGTTAAAGCGTTTTCCTGTTTAGGGAACTGTTGCAAGAGTCGTTGTAAGGAGGGAGTCGTTGCTGAGAGGGCCGTTGTAGAGAGGGAACACTGTATATGGAAAATATTTCTTATATATTCAAGACTGCATTAATTGGGAGTATATTCTTGGATAAAGGAATAAATTAAAGGTGTAAAAAAGGCATATTTCTGGGGTAATGGGTAATAGTTCAGATGATAGAATTGTTTATAGATGATGGGAGTTTTATATACCGGTATGAATATTGTGTGAGAGAGAGAGGTGAAACATTCCCCATGGGTCACATACTGTATGGTGACTAGTAAAACTGTTATATAGACCGGAAAACATACAGAAACATCCATGCTCATACAGCAACCAGACAAGGTTAAAACATGGGCATCTTTCCAGAACAGTTGCAGCATAATGGAGGATGAAAGTACTGCAGAAAGCTACTTTAGAAGCGAAATTCTGCATTACTTTAGTCCTGCACAAAGCTGCCACCTGTCTTGAATACTGCCAAGCCATCTTCTTTTGAATGTATGCTTGCTTTAGGTTTGACTGTACAGTAAATCCTTCTATTACGTCCACTATATTGTTTTGATTATTAGGTGTTTAAGTCAGGTGGCTGCTAAATAAAGCAAGGTGAAAGTAAAACAGAAAGCTCCTTCAGGAGCTTTCTGTTTTACTTTCACCTTGCTTTAAGCTGTCACATGTCTCTTATATAATCAATTAGCCTCCTTTTTAGTGGTGGTAAACCAGTGGTTTGACTGTATGTTTTGATGCATAGAGCATTCTATAGTGATGTGATGCCAATTCAGCAGTGCATCGGAGACTATAATGTATGTATATTATCAACCATGTCTTGTCATCATGACTGTTGTCTGTCTGCCCTAGTCTCGCGTCACAGCTTCTAACCTTGACTTAGTTGTAACCAATTACCAAATAATAAATATGCCTTTTTATGCCTTTAATGTTTTCTTTTTTAGTCATGAGTAAGCCCCATAAAAAATATTTTCTATATGTCCTAGCAAATGGGAGCTTAAACCATTACTCCATTATAGCCTGTTTCTTGTTATATTTACATCAATTAGCCCCATTCAATTCCATTGAAAAATGTGTCAATCAATTCATGTTAACCCTATTTCTCAAGAGGGCGGGACTTGTGGATAAGTTTCGAAGAGGAGGCGGGGCATAATTATGCAGTTTCCATTTGTGAATTAATTTTTGAAACTCAGACAGCAAACGCGGTCAGTAATGCGGTCATGGCTGTTCCTTATAGGGTACAAATAATTTGTGTTATCAACCTATAAAAATATTATGGATTAAACATACATGAGTACTAATAAAATGTTCATTTAATATTAGAAATTACAGCAAATATATTGTAAATATAAGAAATGAACTGATTTGTTTTGTCGCCATTCATGGTATTTGCTGATTATTTTCTGCAGTTTATTTCACTTGAACGCTGAAAAAAATCGGTTAATTTCTTAATCGAAGACAGACCTGAATTCATTAGCGCAAACTCTATGGTCCATATTCATAACTGTATACATAAAATGGAACTATTTTCTACAATGGAGGAATAAATTAGATGCATTAAAATGCATATGTCTATGTGGTGAAGGGATATATGTGATAATATCTTCCATGTGTCTCTACCAATACTGTCAGTGTTGATATGATACATGGCCTCTATAAGGTGACACTAATGTACAGTAGAACCTCTCTATTACAAACACTAAACAGAAGGCTAATTGTCAGTATAAAAGACAGGTGACAGCTTCAAGCAATGTGAAAGTGAAACAGAAAGCTCCTGTAGGAGCTTTCTGTTTCACTTTCACATTGCTTTAACCCTTTCCTCCCTGAAACCTCAAATGGACAATTTCAAATAAGTCTAGTCCATTTTTTACTTTTTTGAGTTGAGTTTTATAATATATGTCAAAATGAGAAACAATGTAGACCCTGATCAGAGGGCTCCTTATGGAGCCCTCTGATCAGGGTCGACACTGTTTGCATAGGACAAGTGTACTTCTCACAAGTATGCTGTTTGCAAATGACGCATATATGCGTGACTAGGGTTCAAAGAGTTAAGCAGTCACCTGTCTTAAATGACTTATATTGGACACAATTTAGTGGTCGTAATAGAGAGGTTCTACTGTATAACAATGCCAGGTTTTGCCTACACCATCATGTTATCATAATAATATAACATGCATCCTTCACCAATCCATCTTTAACAGTAACTGCTCCATAGATATGTAGTTAAATGCATTTAATTTATTCCTCCATTGAAGAAAACAGCAATTTATGCAGTCATGAATATGAAACATAAGAAGTATTTTCTATATTCTAGCAGATGGTAGCTTAAAGCAGGCTTAATTAAAGTGCATTCTGCTTTACTATCAACCTGCTTTAATTGGTCTCAAACCCAAGGGCGGATTGAAGGGGAGGGGAGGGGGGTGGGTATCATAAGAACCCAGACAGGGATTTAAACTCACAGCGGTGAGGAGCTTTGTGATTGTCAGACACATGTGATGACTATATTACTGTGACTATAGGCCCCGAGTAAAGAGTTAAAGCAAGATGAAAGAAAAGCATTCTCCTTTATTAACCCTTATCCTGCGGTGATGTCGTCTGCTTCGATATTGTCGTCTGCAACATTTGTTAAATTTAGATTTATACACTTTTTAAGTAAAGAAACCTAAAGAAGAGTATCAAACAGTTTGGATCCAGATCAGACACCGCGTTACGCGGTGTCTGATCTGGATCTAAACTGTTTGCAAAAATCAATAAAGTCGCGACCAGCAGGCAAAGGGTTAACATGCTGCCTCATAATAATGATGTATTGAATGAGGATCAAACGGATCAAAACTGCTTTTTAATTATATGACCCATTACTCCATATATACACATTTTCATGCCTCTAAATTATTCCTCCACTGAAAAATAATAGTTCTCTGTTGTAGCTAATGAATAAGCAGGCTGAAAGTAAAGCAGAATGTGCCATAAAGGCATATTCTGCTTTACCTTCAACCTGCTTTAAGTGGCCACCTGTCTTCAAAATTAGAAACAAGCTATGGGGTTAATTTAAGAGTTAAGCAAACAATAGATGGCAACAGACAAATACTACATTTTCTATATAGAGTTTTCCCCTTGTCTCTAGCTGCGGGACAACAGTTCATTTAGGACTAACTGTATAATATTCATTAGCGATATTTGGAAATCTCTCATGCTATTCTCACGGGGGCTATTTGACTGAAACACCACGTAATGACACCCGTCCAAACTTCCACGCCTCAAAAACTTTTACAGCTAAATTTCAATATCTTATGAAACCGTTCAAACTTAAAAATAACTTCCGATAGAGAAATACAGCGTGTTCTCATCAGATATAATACAAAGTGGCATGATGCTTGACCTAGCTATGAACAGTTGACGAGACTTGGTGACGGGTGTAGGTAGCTTCCTAAAGGACCCATTGCCAAATGGCATTATAGTGTTTACATAAATAATAAGGTTGATTCAGCCAGTACTAAATATTGTATGTATTCAGCTGCCTGTGGTTATGCAGATGGACCCGGGGTGCTAACAAATACTTGATAATTGGCTGCAATCTAATACCAACAAAAGGTCCCGCCTATAGGGACAAGTCACACTATATGTCCTGATAAGGCAGCAAGGCCTTCGTTAGCCCATTGAGCCCTAGTGATACATACAGTGGAGAATCTGTTATTCTTTCCCGTTTAAACGCAAACATACGCAAACGCAAAGCACTAAAACGTAGAAAAGAACAACTTTTGGACAATTCTGATAATTCATGTTTATCTTGGTGGCAAACAGTTTGGAGCCTGATCAGACGCCGGGTTACCCGGCGTCTGATCTGGCTCCAAACTGTTTGCACTGCAAATAATAGTTTTAGCGTAAACGCGTTTTTTGGGAAGTATAACACATTCTCCACTATATATGCATCCTTTACCAAAAGTGCACATGACTGTGAAGAGTACAAATTTTGTCTTATGCTAACAGTGAAGTCCCAGATTAACTGTTTCTCATTTTGTAATATATTATGAAAAACAACCTTAAATAGTCTTAAAAGGACCAGCCTTTATTGTTAACTCGAATTGTCCATTGCAAGTTTCAGGGGATAATGAGTTAAACCCCATTAAATCATACATACTCCTATTTACACTTTTGATTTTTTCCTAGAATGTAGGAATAGTTCCATTTTATATGCCATGAATATGTTTCATAAGTATTATTTGCTAATTTCTAGCAGATGATATCTAAAAGCAGGCTGAAAGTAAAGCAGAATACACTTTAAGGTGCACTCTGCTTTACTTTCAGCCTGCTTTAAACTATAAGCTGTAACCTGTCATGTTCTTAAATGTATAAATTGGATCTATATTTTCTTCAGTTGATGAATAAACAGTTAAACTGAATGTGCAAAAGTGTGCTTCTATGGGGGAAAGTCACACTATGTCCTGATAAGGCAGCAAGACCATAAACATACATGATATAGCCACCCCCCTCAATGAGTTACCTCTCATAACCCTTTACTCCATAGCCTGTTTCTAGTTTCGAACACAAGTGACCACATAAAGCAAGTTAAAAGAAAAGCAGAATGAGCATCAACCCTTTACTCCATAGATACACATTTTATGTATTTAATTATTCCTCCATTGGAGTAAATGGTTCTAATTTATACAGTTATGAATCATAATGTTTCATAAGAAATATTTCCTATATCCTAGTGGATAGTAGCTTAAAGCAGACTGAGAGTAAAGCAGAATGCGACTTCAGATTTAAGCAAAAAGGTCATGTAATGAGGGGGTTTCAAATTAGGCGTTCATTTATCTGCATGATGATGACATTGTAACAACTACCCGTATGTCGAGCTGACCGCAAGCCAGACATTAGCCAAATAAATACATGGTTGACCTTTGACCTCTAAGTATGACCATGACCTTTCAGCTACTGACCCAACTTTTGTGTGTGATACACCATACTTTCTGGACAAACATTTATGCCTAGTAATTTAACAATCTGCCCATGGAGTTCTGAGTTAGAACAAAGGCAAACTCACATGTTTTTTACCCTTGACCTCTAAGTATAACCATGACCTTTCAGCTACTGTCCTGGTTTTTGTGCCAGACATGTCATACCTTCAAGACATACATTTATTTATACCAAGTCATTTCATAATGCATGCAAGGAGTTCTGAGTTAATTAGAGCCTGAACAAGACGGACAAACGCATACACAAACATACACCCAATATCATGAGGACACTGTGATTCATAATTTACAGAGGGCTTGCATTCTCAGATCGGAGACTAATTTTAATAACTTATAAGCAATCATGCAAATGTCATAACATCAACAGTTTACACCCGGACAATCATAACTGATTATAATTGGGGTCACTAGCGTGTCATCTCCAATTATAAAACAGCCCTAATCCCCGGCTATGGGAGGTGTCAATTAAAGCCCTGCAGCGTATTGCGCAATCTTACCACATCGGCCTACGGGCGTTAACCGTTGGTCAAGGTAGGTTTTAGAGTCTTGTTCCCCTGTATTGTATGCATCCCCAAATTGCAGAAAAAAGATTTTATGATAAAAGTGCGCACAATACATAGCTAAAGACGGTATATGTATCAGTTTGAAGTCTTTTTATGACACCGTGGGTGTGTAAAACCAGGTTACCTGCGTCTTAAATTGAGTTTCTTCTGAAATAACTTTTTAGTACCGTAAGCGGGACAGTTTTTCGAGGAATGGTCGGCCATTTTAGAAAATATGTCCCATAACCCTTTATCAATCCTATAGTAATACGTCCATACATGGAAGATGTAGTAAAATTGCCGCGCGCGTCAAATGGCGCGAAAATCTCTGATACACGAATTTCAGCTTTATACTTATTCTTTACCTGCTAACTTTAACCATCTTTGCATAAAATTGATGTTTTAGTATACGCAGGCAAAAATATAAATCCTCGAATTCAATATTATTTCCAATAAGTTTTCAAATTATGCAAATTATGAATGAAAGCCTTGTATGTTTACCGGAAGTCATATTAAGCATGCGCGGGTTCTGTCATCAAAACAGAAAGTGGATCTACACACAATAATTTTCTTATGGTCTTCGGATGAGTTAGTACATTACTCAAGAAGGTAACGATACCGTATAAGTTCAAGATAAACTATCATTCAACTGCTGGAATTTATATTTTTTAACCTATAAAAAACTGCTTCAGAATTTCTCGGCGCCATTGAAAAGATGCTATTTATATAAGCACGTCATATGATACTCGTAGCTCTATTAAACTTTAGTGTGTGCTTCTCCTGACAACCAATTGTAGCTCAGTTAGACCTTGGTCTAGAGTTAGAAATAAGTGAGGTCGAGTACCCGGGTACCCGCGGGTATTGCATGGCAGGGTACCCGGGTCCGAATTTACTACCCGTCCAGGCCCTAATCATAAGTTACACCATTATATCTAAGGATTTAGTGCTGAAATGGGTGAGAAAATGTTGGATTTGTTTAGTTTACTCCCTCTTATCTGGAGCCCTGTAGACATGTCTGAAAAGAAAACGATGCAGACCCTGATTAGGCAGATCCTTCAGAAGTTGTCTGATTTGAATCTAAACTGTTTTCAAAATCATCAAAATGGCTAGGTATTAGGCAAGCAAAGGATTGACTGATTTCTGATGGTTTTTCAATTGGTTTACCTGGTGAAGAAAGTTCGACATTTCTACTTGTCGCCATGCCAGTTAGTATGTACACTGTGACATTTACAGGCCTGTTTGTCTTTGATCTGCATTCTACCTAGGTCTTCAGTGTTTGCTTTTTAACCCTTAATTACCACATAGCCTGAGTCTAAGTATTGAAGAAAGGTGACTACTTAAACCATGCTGAAAGTAAAGCAGAATGCGCCTGAAGGCGCATTCTGCTCTAATTTAAGCCTGATTTAAGATATTATCTGCTTGATATAGAAACTATTTCTTATCATACTTATTCATAGCTGTATAAAGTGAAACTGTTTTCTTCAGTGGAAGAATAAATTAAAGGTGTAAAAAGCATGTTTTTGGGGAAAAGGGTAAAGAAAGGTTAATAAGCTGCCTTTAAATATAAAGCATGATGAAAGCACAACAGAAAACTCCAATTGGAGGGTTTTTTACTGTCATCTTCAATGCATTCAGTAAAGAAATAGTTCTTATTTCACTAACCAAAGTAATACTTCTTATATTTGATGTTTATACATGTAGTTGGCAGGAGCTGTCTGATCTGGGTCTCCACTGTTTTCAACAAGAGGGCCTTGAAGGCCCTGATAGACCCTCAGATATGGCTCACCTGTTGTAATGAAGCCTGATAGCTCTACCTTTGAGTTTCACCCGTTTTAATCTAAATCCAATCAAATTTGTAGTATAGCGTGTTAACAATTTTGGAACACAACATATTCTAGTATAGTAGAGTACATCAAGGGCAGACAACTAGAGCCTAAACAATACTGATATGAAGCATTTTCTAGCATGTCAAAGTACATGTATATCAAGGGCAGATAACTATATATTGCCACAATACAGTAATAATTTCACTCCTTCGAGAACTTATAGCTATATACTTTGTATGCAAGTATAATCAAAATCCATTGAGAACTATGGTTACAAGAGTGTAAACGCTGTTAGATATGGCATTTTCAGCAATTCAAGGGCAGATAATTCTTGGCCTTTTGCTCTGATATCAATCATAATCAAACTTATTCAAACTCTGATGGTCATAAACAATCTGAGCAAGTTTGAGAAAAATTAAAGCCTCCAGAGTGTAAACACCGTTAAATATTGGCATTTTCAGCAATTCAAAGGTAGACAACTCTCGAAATATTCTTCGGATTCCCTAATATGATTTATCTTTATTTCAGAATGAATTTGTACTACATACATCTTGTAACATAAATATGCAACTTAAAAATAACAATCAAACGATAATAAGCACAAAACGATGGTTACGAGTGGGACATTCTCATAGCAACTTCTGCAGTCAATGACGCAAGGTCAACGTAGACAAGATTACCTGCTCACAGCATGTAACGTCATAAACCTACCACAATAGGACATGCAAGTTGTCAGACCAATGGAAGAAGAATAAACATACATTCACCAAAATGGTGTCTCGTTGATCATGGATTAATTGCTAATTGGCCTATAGTCAATCTAGGTTATATACCTACACAAACTTCCTTGTCTTTCATCTCCATTTCCTCTGGTTCTTCATTGTTTGCTAGTGTATTTTTTATTTGGACACACTAATTGTTAACCGGTTTAGTAATTGACATTCTATGTGTTGTCATGCCAGCCTGTATGTATGTTCTGTTCTGAGGTATTTACAATAGTACAGTCTCTTTGCATGATGTGTTTGTCTGTAAAAGTTGTCACCTGCTATTGTTCTTAAAACAAAATTGCAAAACAATCTATTTAAAACAGGGTTAGAGTGTCAAACAGTTTGGATCCTGATGAGATGCCGCATAATGCGGCATCTCATCAGGATACAAACTGTTTGCAAAGGTTTATATGGTTCCACTGCTTCATGCTAAGAGTTAAACACAGCCTCTTATAATACAAAGTTATATGTAGGCAGTCAGAATACTGACTTAATGTAGTACAAAAGTAAAGTAGAAGGCTCCTTAATAAGCTCGGAATCCTGCTTTACAGTTGTTCTGCATTTACCAATCGCCTGTGTTTATAGATGTAAATGTTCATTCGAAGGTTTTCAGAGTGTTTCACCACGGTTTGATTGTACTGGTGAGGGGTATCTGCACAACTCATCAGTGATGCTATAAGCTGTCATCTATAGCACTCATCTACATTGGTACAGTCATACCTCCCTATTGCATCCACTCTTTAACCCATTACCCCATAAATACGCCTGTTTACGCTTTCAATATATTCATCCACTTAGAAAAATATTACCAATTTATACAGTCATGAATATGTATCATAAGAAATATTTTCTTTATTCTAGCAGATGGTAGCTTAAAGCAGGCTGAAAGTAAAGCAGAAAACCTGCTTTAAGTGGTTACCTATTTTGAATACTAGAAACAGATTTGGAATAAAGGATTAACTTGATTTTCTCCATTGCTTGTGTTCAGCGTTAAAATCTTAAAATAAGAGATTTAACCCTCTATCCCATAGCCTGTTTCTAATTTTGAAAACAAGTGGCCAAATAAAGCAGGTTTAAAGTACAGCAGAATGTGCTTTACTTTAAGATTACTTTAAGCTACCATCTGCTAGGATGTAGAAAATGCTTCTTATGGTTCATATTTATGACCGTATATCTTTTTTAAAGTCAGATTTATTGAGTTATGGGTTAAGCAGGCTGAAAGTTAAGCAACGATAATGCAAAACACTAATAATGAAGAAGAAGCAGAAATCTTCTTTACTTTCAGCAACCTGATTCTGTTCTGATTTTAATGCTCTCAAATGATAAGTAATATCATATACAAGTGGCAGCTTAAGCAAGATGGAAGTCAAGCAGAAAGCCCCTAAACAAGCTGTCTACTTTACGTTCCGCTTGCAAAAGGCATCTTTGTATAGAATGTGGAACATTTTTATCAGGTCATGGTAGTACAGTGGAGAATCTGTTATTTCCCGTTTAAACGCAAACGTACGCAAACGCAAAACACTAAAACGTAGAAAAGTACAACTTTTGGACAATTCTGATAATTCATGTTTATCTTGGTGGCAAACAGTTTGGAGCCTGATCAGACGCCAGGTTACCCGGCGTCTGATCTGGCTCCAAACTGTTTGCACTGCAAATAATAGTTTTAGCGTAAACACGTTTATTGGGAAAGAATAACGTTTTCTCCACTGTAGCAACAATATTAGTACAGCGCTCCCTCCCTACAACAGCCTTCTCAACAAAGACTCCCTTCTTACAACGATGCTTGAGGCTGTTCCCCAAACAAAACATTAATGTCCAACCTTTTCATGGCTGCAATACCGTCTGCTTAAAATTGTCCTCTGCTGTTTTTATCAAAGTTACATAATTATGACAGAAAAAAACTTAATGACAAGTGACAAACAGCTTGAATCCAGATCAGACGCAGCGTTACGCGGCGTCTGATCAGGATTCAAGTTGTTTGCAAATGTACACCAATTTCTCTCCCTATAACGACTCCCTCCGAACAACAAACAGAATTTTTGTCTCCCATTGGGTGTCCTTGTAGAGAGGGAGCACTGTATATCCTTTCTCCATGACACTTCAAGTAGACAATTCCATAAGTCTAACCATTTTTGACTATTTAGGGTTGTCTTTTGTTAATGCATGTATTACAACATGATAAAAAGTGCAGACCGAGATAAGAGAGCTACTTCACTGTTTGCATAAGACAAGTGTACTCTTCACAGGTACACTGTTTACAATGGACACATATCTGCTATGGTTCAGAAGGTTAATATATGATGAATACTGCAATTAGCTATTACCCGGTATTAGTAAGAGAGAGAAAGAAAGAAGAGTCTTTGAACACACTACTAAACTGACTGCATGAGACAGACAGACAGACATGGAGAGAAAGATAGAAACATGCTGCTTTGCAGACAATAATTCAGGGAGACCCATATTTTGACTTTTGATAAAATTAACCTGATATGTTCATTCACTTGAATTACTTATTATTTTTTTGTTGGGGGTGGGGGTAGGGTGGAGAATGCTTCAAATATTGCACAATGGTCATTAAATGCTTAGCCCTGTCCTCCATGGCCCATTTCTAGTTTTGAAGAAAGGATGAAGCACTTAAAGTGAGTTGAAGGTAAAGCAGAAGTCTTTATAGGAGCATTCTGCTTTACTTTCAACCTGCTTTAAACAAAAATATTTCTCATGGTGCTTTTCATGACTGTATTAAGTGGAACTATTATCCTCAGTGGGGGGATCAATTAAAGACAAAATAAAAAGGCATATTTATTAAGTAATGGGTTATGAAAGCTGAATGATTAACTACATACCTCACGCAGCCTGTCAAAATAGTTGTCGATGCTCATCATCGCTATAGCCTTCATTTTGTCTTTCTTCATCGCGTCTTTCTTCATTGTGTAATGTTTAATCCAGTATTTTATGCGTCATGCCAAGAATTATATTCACAATTTTATGCCAATGTAACCGTTAACGTACCACAGAGACGTCTCTCATTGGCACCTCGTACATGTATGTATCCCACTGTAATATCTCAATACTTCTCCTGAGCTACAGATAAGAGGGAGTAAATAGAACAAATCCAACATTTTCTCGCTCATTTCAGCACCAAACCCTATGGTGTGACTACTCATTAGAATCGTCTCTACAAGACGATTCTAATGAGTAGTAACACCATAGGGTTTAATTCATAAATAAGGATTTTAGTTTTGAAAATGATCCCCCTTATCTTGAGCCCTGCTTCCCTAATAACTCCACAATATTCCTATAACATAAACTTTACCAATTTGTCCGAGTTAATCCAGATTCACATGAGTGTCACTGTTTCGAAATGTTTTCAACACATACAATTCCTTTCCTTTACAAAATATAACGTTAAGTCAAACAGTGAAACTTACATTAGCACCCTTTAAATTGCATGCCAGCCATGAAATTGTTCTCACCTGTGCAAACAGTTTGGATCATGATCTCATCAAAATATCCAAACTGTTTGACACTCTGACCTTATTTTGTTGTTGTGATTTTTCTCTCAAAGTTTTTATTTCAGAACAGTAGCAGACAGCAATTATTGAAGAGGACAACATAACTTAGTGTGCAAAGAGTTAAGCAAGCTCTTAAAGACTGTAGTCTTCAAGACAGCTAGGTAGCAACTTGACCCTTCTGCTGATTATTGACGGAAAATTAATCCAACATTTTCTCAGCACCAAATCCTATAGTGTCTTCGAGATGATTCTAACAAGTAGTGACACCATAGGGTTTAATGCAGAAATAAAGATTTTATTTTTTTGAAATACAGCGTTCCCTCTCCACAACGGCCCTCCGTACAGCGACTCCCTCCTTACAACGACATTCGCCGCTGTTCCCACGAAAATTATGCTTTATGCTTGCACTGATGCATCATCATCTACTTATAGAATTGTTGTCTGCTGTTTTTCTTACAAAAATGACATTTTACAGAAAAAAACATAATGACAAATGACAAACAGCTTGAATCCAGATCAGATGCCGCGTAACGCGGCGTCTGATCTGGATTTGAGCTGTTTGCAAATGTTAACTAAGTTCCTTCCCTATAACGACTCCCTCCGAACAACGCACATATTTGTAGTCTCCCATTGGGTGTCGTTGTAGAGAGGGAGCGCTGTACACCTCTTATCTGGAGCCCTGATATAATTCATAATTATTTTCATATAAAACTCCACCCACTGTGAGCGCCTAGCATCTCAATTATAACATTGGCTAATAAAATATGGAATTTTCCCAAAGAAAAACATGCAGACTCACATCGGACAGAACCTAAAAGAAAACAGTACAGATCCTGATCAGATAGCTCCATCATGAACTGTCTGATCTGGCTCTACACTGTTTTAAAATAAAACATCAATATTCGATATAATAGCAAGAAAAGGGTTAAGGCAAGACAGTATTAATGAAGATTATAACCTGGAGCAAACAGTTTGGATCTAGACGAGATGCCTAATCTCAATGGCTCATCAAGATCAAAACTGCTTGACACTCTGACCTTATTTTGAAAAGAAATATCAAAATATCTAAATCTTAACAAATAAAGCTAACAACATTTCGTTGCAGATGAAAAATCTACTTTATATCATATGAGTCTAGTTAATATCAAAATTATAGCATTCAAATCTACTTAATACCGAAATTATTTCCACTATTTGTCTGTTATGACAATATTGCCCAAATCACTTGAAACAATATTTTTCGAGCGTTTATACAAAGTTTGGCTAAGTAGTGTAACACTCAAACAACTGTCGATTATCCACAACTGTCTAGCATTAATAGAGCACAGTTAATCCATCTTGTCTTGTTACAGCACTAGCTGTCCATACTCCTACTGCTGCTGTTGGTGTTGGTGTAACAAAAGCATGCTGGGTAATTTTTTGTCTGCAACAATAATTATTGTCGTCTGCTACTGTTCTTTGAAAATAGATTTTTCAAATTTTCTGTTTTAACCCATTACCCAATAAATATGCATTTTTACGCCTTTTGATTTATTCCTCCACTGAGTTCTATACATTCATGAATTTGTACAATAAGAAATATTTTCTATTTCCTAGCAGCTTATAGCTTAACTCTTTCCTCCCTGAAACTTTAAATGGACAATTCCAGTTTCGATTTTAGTCTAGTCCATTTCTGGCATTTAAGGGTTGTTTTTGTCCATTTTTGGCCTTATGACAAACAGTGAAGACCCTGATCAGTGGGCTCCTTTCGGAGCCCTCTGATCTGGGTCTTCACTGTTTGCACAGGACAAGTGTACTATTCACATGTACACTGTTTAAAAAGGACGCCTATATGCGGGACTAGGGTTCAAAGGGTTAAAGCAGGCTGAAAGCAAAGCAGAATGCACCTTAAGGCGCATTCTGCTTTACTTTCAACCTGCTTTAAGTGGTCACCTGTTTTCAAAACTAGAAGCAGGCTATGGGGTAATGGGTTAAAAAAACAGGGTCAGAGTCCCAAAGACTTATCAGCGCCAGAGTGTCAAACAGTTTGGATCCTGATGAGACACTGCATTAAGCGGGGTCTTATCAGGATCTGAACTGTTCACACAGATAATCATGATTAGAGACCGTCACAGAAGTTGCAGACAAGAAAAATTACTGCACAAGTTGTCCATATTCCTTATACTGACTGCTGGTGTTGTTGAAACAACTCACAACTCACAACACCTTAGCATCACAGTCATGAAAGCCTGGCAGGTGCACAGTGCTAGAGGATGGAGGAGTAAAGTCAATCTTTAACCCTTTAACCCTTTCCCCCATAGAAGCGCCTTTTAGCGCATTGAATTTATTCATCCACTGAAGAAATTAGTTCCAATTTTTACAGCCATTAAAATGAATAACAAGAAATATTTTGTAAATCCTAGCAGATGATAGCTTAAAGCAGGCTGAAAGTAAAGCAGAATGTGCCTTAGGACGCATTCTGCTTTACTTTCAACCTGCTTTAAGTGGTCAACTATCTTCTACACTAGAAAATGGCTATGGGGTAAAGGGTTAATTTTGAAGACTTAATTAATTTCTCTACTGATTAAAATAGATCCTTGTACTTTATATAGTCATGAATATGCACCTTAGAGTGGGGTAAGGTATCTCCGAACCTGCCGATATTTCCAAAGATTGTTTTCACCCCATATTATTTCCTTGAACTCTGATGCAAAGCATATATTATGACCTCAAATAATGCATTATCCTTTTGTACCACCATTTTTTTCCGAGAGAGATGAGATTCTTAAAGTAACTTTACAAAGGAGACACTTCAAAGGTAATACAATAAGATGACTTGAATTTTTCACATTCACGGCTAAGGTTTGACATTCTTCACAACTGTATTTTTTATCTGATTTTAGGCGTTTATTAGCACATAAACATGATTGTGCGATTTTTATGTTTATATAATTGCAATTTGCCTGATCATAAGTGTAAATGAAATCTTGTGGTAGTAGCAAACAGATCTAACCAATATACCGGTATATTGTGATACGCTTGAAAACAATATGCTATATCGGTACGATCATCATAACAAACTAGTGCAGAGGAAGGAGTTGAGACAAATAACACAAATGTAAATAATTTGCTAAGTCATGAAAATATGTCAAATCTTGCAAAAAAAACAAAACAACGTCTATATGGTTAAAGCCACGTTTTTGGGTCGTTCACTCCCAAGAGTTTTCTAATGCCCCCTTCCCCTATTTTCAGGCAAAACACTACAACTAAGAAAACTCTGAGGGGAGAACCCGTTATATTTGGTGGCCAATGATGGAAGAGAAATTTATAGTCAACCAACTTAATTAAGCTCGGTTGGTAGAGCATTGGAACGGTTGTCCACCCGGGTTCGAGCCCCGGTCAGGCTGCTTCCGAATGGTATAGTTCGAAAGTCCTGGGCTAGAGCCACGGTCAGGCTGCATATTTTTCTCCCTTAATTATGACGACATATATAATATGATATTGGTGACTAATATAAGTAACTTTAAGTCATGCTTGATGGCAATCAATCACTCTCACATCTGGTGTGAACTAACACTAGCTCAGAATAACAGGAAAGGGGTCTCTAAAAAGGCATTTTGATCTAGATCCAAGCAATCTCTTATTTGTATTCAACAAGGCTCTGTAAGATAAAGAGAAGTAAACTGAACAAATCCAGCATTTTCAACTTATTTCAATACCAAATCCTATGGTGACCCTTCTCATTAGAATCGCCTCGTAAGGACCATAGGGTTACAAGCAAAAATAAAGATTTTGGTTTTTGAAATACTCCCCTTATCTAGAGCTATAATGATTTAAGCTCTCTATATTAGAGTCAATGGTAGTACAGGTGATAATGTCATTTTCAGTTTTTTGGCAGACATTTACCCTTACAATGCAGTGACAAAGCATATATAAACTATTTGCAAACAGTGAAGACCCAGTTCAGAGGGCTCTTTTGGGAGCCCTATATATATACAAACAGGGTATATATACACTAATTGTCAAAATTCATATTTTTATGGGGACAAGCCCATTAATTAAAAGGCAACTTTAAAACTAATCCTATATCAGACATTGGCAGATTCCTTTTATTAACTCTTTGCATGCTGGGTAATATTGTCTGCAGCAATAATCATTGTCGTCTGCTACTTTTCTAAAAATAGAATTTTATAAATCAATTTTCAAAACAATGATAGACTGTCAAACAGTTTGAAACTTGATGAGACGCCGCATTACACGGCGTCTGATCTGGATCAAAACTATTTGCAAAGGTAATCACTGTGGCGCATATATCTGCCACTAGCTATAGCATGGTATGAGTTAACCCAACATTACCAAGTGATACAGTAAAACCTCTCTATTACGACCACTAAATAATGTTAATTATTAGGGTGTTTACGGTAGGTGTCCGCTTAAAGCAAGGTGACAGTGAAACAGAAAGCTCCTTTAGGAGCTTTTTGTTTCACTGTCACCTTGCTTTAAGCTGTCACCTCTCTATTAAACAATCAATTAGCCTTCGTTTTAGTGGTCGTAATAGCGAAATTTTACTGTACATCTTCCCACCTCATGTGCAAAAAACTGATTGAGAAAAAAACAACATGAGAATGGATGGAAGCCGAAATCACAGGCAAGAGGGATGCAGAAGAGCTTGTCAATCTGTACCAACACATTTATATCATTCCTACATAGTGATCTACTTATTCCCTGATGAATACTACAATCTACAGGGCTCCCCCCAACAACGAGCCCCTCCTTACAACGACCCTTGCCACAGTTCCCTAAACAGGACAATAATGCGTAAGGATTCTACTGCTGAAATATTCTCTGCTTAAAATTTGATGTCTGCTGTTTTTCTCAGTTACAAATTGGAAATTTTGACAGAAAAAAAAAATTAATGACTAGTAGCAAACAGCTTGAATCCAGATCAAACGCCGGGTTACCCAGCGCCTGATCTGGATTCAAGCTGTTTGCAATCCCTCTAAATAACGACTCCCTCTGAACAACCCACACAATTTTTGTCTCCAATTTGGTGTCCTTGTAGAGAGGGAGCACTGCATGTACAAACTCTTCATATATAAAGCTTGTATAATGAACTATTACACTGGCTAAAAATATAATACAGCGCTCCCTCTCTACAACCGCATCCATTGGGAGACAACAAATATGTGCGTTGTTGGGAGGGAGTCGTTATAGGGAGGGACATTGGTAACATTTGCAAACAGCTTGAATCCAGATCAGACACCGCGTAACGAGGCGTCTAATCTGGATTCAAGCTGTTTGCCACTGGTCAATAAGTTTATTTCCTTTCAAAATGTCCGTTATTTAACTTTGAGAAAATTAGCAGACGACACTAAGTCTTTTAAGCAGACGACATTGCAACCGTAAAGGCGTTAGACATTATTGTCCTTTTTAGGGAACCGCAGCAAGGGTCGTTGTAAGGAGGGAGTCGTTGTTGGGAGGGCCGTTGTAGAGAGGGAACACTGTAATAACATTTACATCATTCCTACATAGTGATCTACTTATTCCCTGATGGAAACTATAATCTACAAACCCTTCATATATAAAGCTCAGCTGAACTATTACATTGGCTAAGAAAATAATGAAAAAAAATCTTAGATCCAAAGAAAGAGTGCATATTCATGTCAGACAGACCTAGACAGACAACCTTTCAAGCTGACTGATCTAAGACTACATTAGACAGTCATGTGACCATGCAATTAAAGCAGGTTGAAAGTAAAGCAGAATGTGCCTAAGGCGTTTTCTAATACGTAACTTTCAGCCTGCTTTAGGCTAAAATCTGCTAGGATTATAGAAAATATTTCTTATGGTGCATATTCATGCTCATGAAGCTTTTTTCTTTGGTGGAGGAATAATATGTAAAACAAGAGGGCCTGATACCGCTCACCTGTTGTACTGAAGCCTGATTATAGCTTTACCTTTCTGTTTCACCTGTTTTAATCTAAATCCATTCAAATTTGTAGTATAGCACGTAAACAATTTTGGAATACAACTTCATAATTATATTACAGTAGAGTACATCAAGGGTATATAACTATAGAGCCTTAACAATACTGAAATGAAGCCTTTTCTAGCATTTCAAAGTATATCAAGGGCAGATAACTATTGTCACAATGATTAGATTTCAACAATAATTGCACTCCTTTGAGAACTTATAGCTATAATATACTTTGTGTGCAAGTATAATCAAAATCCATAGAAAAAACCCTAGTTGCAAGAGTGTTAACTCTGTTAGATATGGCATTTTCAGCAATTGAAGGGTAAATAACTCTTGACCTATTTGTCCGCTTTCAACCATAATCAACCTTATTCGAACTCTTATGGTCATATACAGTCTGAGCAAGTTTGAAAAAGACTGGATAAAAGTTGTGGCCTTTAGAGTGTAAACACTGTTAAATATGGCATTTTCAGCAATTCAAAGGTAGATAACTCTTGATCTATTAGTCTGATTTCTATCATAATTGATCTCGTTTGAAGTATTATAATAATATACAATCTGGGCAAGTTTGAGAAAGATTGGATAAATATTGAGGCCTCAAGAGTGAAAACACTGTTAAATATGTCATTTTCAGCAATCCAAAGGTAGATAACTCTTGATCTATTGGTCCGATCACAACCATAATTGATCTCGTTTGAATTCTTATGGTAATATATACAATTTGGGCAATTTTGAGAAAGATTGGATAAATATTGTGGCCTCTAGAGGGTAAACACTAAAATTGTTGACGACCAACGACTAACAACGGACGCGGGACATTCAAGGCTTGCAAAAGCTCATCCACATAAATTATTTGGGAGGTGGCTGCTAAATTATTATGGGGGGGGGGGGGGGGGAGGTTCTGCATTTAGCTGCCACCTGTCTATCAGGGCTTCCAGATTCAGTGATTGTCTAACTGCAGTAGAACCTCTCTATTACCACCACTAAAAGAAGGCTTATTGTCTGTATAAAAGAGTCTTTCTGCAGTAAAACCTCTCTAGTACGACCACTAAAAGAAGGCCTATTGTCTGTATAAAAGACAGGTCACAACTTAAAGCAATGTGAAAGTGAAACAGAAAGCTCGGAGCCTCCTGTAGGAGCTTTCTGTTTCACTTTCACATTGCTTTAAGCAGCCACCTGTCTTAAACGACTAATATTTGACACAATTTAGTTACATAATAGAGAGGTTTTACTGTTCAAGTTGCACTGTAGG
Source organism: Gari tellinella (assembly GCA_922989275.2). NCBI lineage: Eukaryota > Metazoa > Mollusca > Bivalvia > Cardiida > Psammobiidae > Gari > Gari tellinella. Next base: position 13,800,055 of record OV277873.1, read on the forward strand.
CATGTTTCATATCAATTATGTGGTTAATATGTCCCCAACCAGTGCCATCATTGTACAGAGGAATAGACAATCATTTATTCTTTCCCAATAAACACATTCATTGCTAAAACTATTATTTCCTTTGCAATCAGTTTGGAGCCAGATCAGAGGCTGCGTAACCTGGTGTCTGATTATAGGCCACAAACTGTTCACAACTCAAGATCAAAATAAATTGTGAAAAATTTCAAAATATTGAAAATTTCTGCATTTCAGTGTGTTGCATTTGCATTTCGTTTGCATTTTAACTGGAAAGAATATTTTCTTGACTGTAAGACTGTGGTGTCTGGTAGGCCAGTCTATCAGCACTATACTGCTACTAAACTGGATACTCTCAAACAAACCTGACATGCTCCTAATGTATGATGGATGCATAACCCATTACCCCATAGCTTGTTTCTAATTTTGAAGATAGAGGACTACTTAAAGCAGGTTGAAAGTAAAGCAGAATGTGCCTTATGGCACATTCTGCTTTACTTTCAGCCTGCTTTAAGCTACCATCTGCTAGAATATAGTAATTTTTTCTTATCATACAAAGCTGTATAAATTGGAGATATTTTCCTCGGTGGAAGAATAAATTAAAGGCGTAAAAAGGCGTATTTATGGAGGAATGGGTTAATAACAGTCAAATCTGTGTTGTAGTTACCACTTAACCTATTACCCCGTAAATATGCCTTCTTATTTCTCTAATTTATTCTTCCACTGAAGAAAAAAGTTCCATTTACTTATACAGTCAAAAATATGCACAACAATTTTGAGAAACATATTCTATATCCTAATAGATGGTAGCTTAATGCAGACTAAAAGTTCTATATTCAAACGGATTATATCTTAAATCAGGCTGAAATTAAAGCAGAATAAGCCCTATGGCTCATTCTGCTTTTCTTTTCAGCCTGCTTTAAGTGGTCACCTATTGTCAAAACTAGAAACTGGCAATGGGGTAATGGGTTAACCCATTCCCCATAAATACACTGTTTTATGCCTTTAATATATTCATCCACTGAAGAAATTAGCTCCAATTTATACAGTCATGAACATGTACCATCAGAAATATTTCCTATATTCTAGCTGATGTTAGCTTAAAGCAGGTTGAAAGTAAAGCAGAATGTGCCTTAAGGCACATTCTGCTTTACTTTCAACCTGCTTTAAGTGATCACTGATCTTCAAAATTAGAAACAGGCTATGGGGTATTGGGTTAATGAAGAAGCTAAAAATGAAGCTGTTGACTTTATACAAGCATTTAATTTAACCCATTACCCGATAAATAGCCTATGCTTTTAACACCTTTAATTCATTGCTCCACTGAAGACAATAGATCCACAATCATACGTAATTGCACCATTAGAAATACTTTCTATATTCTAGCAGATTGAAGCTTAAAGCCAGCTGAAAGTTACAAACAGAATGCCTCTTAACCCTTTCCCCCCGTAGAAGCGCCTTTTAGTGCATTCAGTTTATTCCTCCGCTGAAGAAAATAGTTCCAATTTATACAGTCATGAATATGTATTATAAGGAATACTTTCTTAATCCTAGAAGGTAGTAGCTTAAAGCAGGCTGAAAGTAAAGCAGAATGCACCTTAAGGCGCATTCTGCTTTACTTTCAACCTCCTTTAAGTAGTCACCTATTTTCAAAACTAGAAATGGGCTATGGGATAAGGGTTAAGGTACCAATACATTCTTCTTTATAGGTGGTCACCTGTCTTCAGAACTTAGACAGGCTATGGGGTAAGCGGTTAAAATTTTACAACTCTAAAATGATTTTTGTCAAATCATAATCCCCCCAGCAGGAGTTGTTAGCTTACATCGATGATTAGCGGTACTGTTAGTGACATTTATGACGCAATCTAACACAAATACCTGGCATGCTCCCGCGCCTCCTGATTCTCAGATATACCTGCACTTATGACAAGTGTGCTTAGATATATATCTACCATATGTTTACACAATCACCTGACATCAACAAGTCAGTGCTTATGCTTTACTATTTTACTAACCAATTAACCCTTCGACTGCTGAATATTCATATCCAATTACAAGAGCTCCAGATAAGGGGGGTATTTCAAAAACTAAATTTTTTATTTCTGCTTTAAAGCCTATAGTTTCACTACTCATTAGAACCGTCTCAAAGAGACGATTCTAATGAGTCGTAACACCATAGGATTGGATGCTAAAATAAGTGAGAAAATGTTTACACAATCACCTGACATCAACAAGTCAGTGCTTATAGTGCTTTACTAACCAATTAACCCTTCAACTGCTGAATATTCATATCCAATTACTCAAAATACATCTAACTCCTTTGTACGCCTATCATTTATTATTGATCTGTCCATCTTTGAAACTACAGAGATAAGCATTTAACACAATTAATTACTCCTAGAAAATAGTTTTAATTCAATAATACAGTCATTAATATTTTTCAGAGGAATATGTTTTCTAAATTCTAACAGATGGTAGCGTAAAGCAGAATGCACCTTACATGATCTTCAATGCTAGAAACAGGAATTTCAAAAACTAAAATCTTTATCTACTGCAACAAACCCTATAGTGTTACTGCTGTATGAGGCTATTCTAATGAGTAGTAACATCATAGAATTTGGTGCAAAAATGAGTTAATAATTTCTTGAATTTTCATGAAAAATTCTAAAAGTGGCCATTTAAAGTTCATGAATATTCAGGAAAAATTCTAGAAATTTGATGGTTTTAGAACCCTTGTTCTAGAATTACAAAAGTTCTTGAACTCCTTTTGTAGAATTTGTAAAGTAATTCTTAAAGCTTTAGAACAATTCTAGAAGCAGCCATTTAACGATCATAAATATTCTAAAATTCTTGAAACACTTTTCACAGGGGAGGGTTTCATGGACAATGTGAAACAATTAAATTGTCATACATTATGTGACCATGCTAGTCAATGAAACTTGATCTGAATGAACTATACTGTTCATTGAAAAACTACATTTATGAAATGACATTTAGCCCTTTCCATGCTAGAAACCAGTACATTCCCTCCCTACAACGGCCCTCCAAACAACGATTCCCTCCTTACAACAACGCTTGCCGTCGTTCCCTAAACAGGACAATTATGTCCAACTCCCTTATTGCTGCAATATTGTGTGCTTAAAATTGTCTTCTGCTGTTTTTCTCAAGGTTACATAATGGACAATTTGACAGAAAATAAGTTAACCCTTAGCCCGCCAAATAAATTGTCGTCTGCTATATTTCTCGTCTGCTTCAAGTTTCAAAGCGCTTCAAACTTGCTCAAAATTGCTGAAAATGTTGTCCGAGTGTCAAACAGCTTGGATCCGGATGAGACTCCGAGTTCCTCGGCGTCTCATCTGGATCCAAGCTGTTTGCATATGGAGCTATAGTTGTGAGTGGCAGGCTAAGGGTTAATGGCAAGTGACAAACAGCTTGAATGCAGCGTCAGATCTGGATTCAAGCTGTTTGCAAATGTAAGCCGATTTCCCTCCCTATAACAACTCCCTCCCAACAACGCACGCACTTTATGTCTCCCATTGGGTGTAGTAGAGAGGGAACGCTGTAGTACATTTACAGAGCTCCAGAAAAGGAGAGTATTTCAAAAACTTAACTCTTTCCTCCCTGAAACTTCAAATGGACAATCCCAGTTTCCATTTAAATAAATTCCATTTCTGACTTTTAAGGGTTGTTTTTGTCAATGTTTTGCATTATGACAAACAGTGAAGACCCAGATCTGGGTTTTCACTGTTTGCATATATATAGGACAAATGCACTTTGCACATGTATACTGTTTGAAATGGACGCCTAAATGCGGGACTAGGGTTCAAAGGGTTAAACCTTTATATCTGTATCAAACCCATTGGTGTCACTACTCATTAGAATGGTCTCCTCGAGGTGATTCTAATGAGTACATGAAATTACAACATAGGATTTGGTGCTGAAACGAGTGAGAAAATGTTGGGATTGGTTCTCAGTTTACTCCCTCTTATTTGGAGCCCTGACATTATGAAAACTTCACTATAAAGAGGATGAATCACTTGGTCCTACTTAGGAAGATGGGCAATTATACAAAGTTCCTACGTGGTCATTAGAAAATAGTGATGAATTCATGAATAAGTTCCATTAGCAGGCAAACAATGGTGAATTAATGCCTATCAACTGTGAAAATCCATTCTTATTCAATTACAGGGTTAATCCATTACCCCTCTTATACGCCTTTTTACAACTTTAACCCATTATCCCATAGCCTGTGTCTAGTTTTGAAGACAGATGACCACTTAAAGTAAGTTGAAAGCAAAGCAGAATGTGCCTTTGGGTTTGAATTCCCATCCCTAATAAAAAGATGTATTTATGGGGTAATTTGCTTAAATTATTCCTCCACTAAATAAAATTGTTCAACTGTATATATACAGTCAAAAATATGCATGATAAGAAATATTGCCTATATCTAGAAAATGGTAGCTTAAAACAGACTGAAAGTAAAACAGATTGCACCTTACGGCACATTCTTCTTTACTTTTGACCTGTTTTAAGTGATCACCTATCTTAAATACTTGAAACAGGCTAATTGTGTTAATGGGTTAAATTTACTTCTCATTTGAACTGTTCAGATACATGTTGAGCTGATGATTCTAAGAAGTAGTCACATAATAGGGTTTGGTGGTGACATCTATATCTGGGAGAAAATGTTGATTCAAAATTTTTACTCCCTCTTCTACAGAGCTATGGCTATCTATATATACAGTAAAACTTCTCTATTACGACCACTAAATTATGTTAATTATAGAGTGTTTACGATTGGTGACCGCTTAAAGCAAGGTGACAGTGAAACAGAAAGCTCCTTTAGGAGCTTTCTGTTTCACTGTCACCTTGCTTTAAGCTGTCACCTCTCTAATATACAATCAATTAGCCTTCATTTTGATGGTTCTAATTGCGATGATTTACTGTATGTACCCAAAAACCTGACTCTATCTTTCCGGCACATGGACAGTTTGGAGAGGGCCTGATGAATTATTCTGTTGTAATTTTTATCTCGACTGCAGCATAGCCTGACATTATACAGGCATTACTGGTTCCCAAAGGAATAAGTCGGTCATGAATTTCTGCCAGCACTATTATTTTCCATTAACTCATTTATACGCCTATAGATGTGCTATACCCATAACCAAACAATAACAAATTGGTTTTTTTTTAAATGCCATACTGTGACCTCTGCGTGGATGACATGTCAGTCACCTCAAAATATCACCTTGACCTGACATAATATGTAAAATAAAATTCTCTCCCCGGGGAAGTAACACAAAAGGATTTGGTGCTGAAATGACTGAGAGTATGTTTGATTTGCTCTGTTCACTCCCTCTTATCTGGAGCTCTGTATGTTTCTTCCAAACCCTATGACTATTCATTAGAATTGTTTCACAGTACAGAGTCCCTGACCAGACAGAATCTACAGGAGCAGTCTGATCAGGGTCTACACTGTTTTATAGCTGGAGAAAGTAATTACCACCTATGAAATATTACCCCATAGCCTGTTTCCAGTATTGAAGATATGTGACCACTTAAAGCAGGTTGAAAGTAAAGCAGAATGCGCCTTAAGGCGCATTCTGCTTTATGTTCAGCCTGCTTTAAGCTACCACATTTTAGGATGAAGAAAATATTTCTTATTTTCCACATTCATGACTGTATAAATTGGGCCTATTTCTTCAGTGTAGGAATAAATTTAAGGCGTAAAAAGGCATATTTATGGGGTAATGGGTTAAACAACAAGAGGGCCATGGCCCTTAATTCGCTCACCTGAGGTCATTGTGCCTTAGCTTAATAGGCAAGACAACATTTTAATATAGCTGTAAATGGAATTATCTTCCAGACAAAAAAAAACATGACAAATTGGAACAAGAAATATCTTTAAAAAAGATATTCGGCGGAATGAGTGGTTGAACTAAGGCTATAAAGATGCATGGGTGTGCAAAATTAAATGAAATTGAGTTTTTCGGATTGAAAAGCAAAAAAAATTGAAACAGTAACTTTTATTTAAAATGCAAAACTATCATGTACAGAAATGCAAAACAGAACAATAATTTAACTCATATCCTAGCTACTGGTAGGAGATCCTCACATTAATCTATTGTTCTATATATCAAACTTCATTCATAGAGTTTCTTGAAACAAACTATAGCATACACAAATGTACAGATACAACAGTCTGCTGAACTTCACTCTTGTAAATAATGATGAAACAACACGATTGTGTTTAACTCACTTGAGGCCATTAATTTTATATATAATATTGCTTTTAATGTATGGTATTAAAATGTGTACAAATAGTTAACAATTCAAACAAATTGGTAGTAAACAATAACAAAACACCTAGCTTCCTCTGTATATCTATAAAAATATTTCAGATGTCATATCTTAAAATAGAAGTATAATTGCATCATCCCAGTGTGTAGTAAACAGTGCAGTCTGTATCTCTAAATTTTACACTCACAGTCCACATCTGGTAAAACTGTAATTGGACATAGACCAGCCTACAGGGCTCCAGATAAGAGGGAGTAAACTAAACAAATCACATTTTTTCACTCCTTTCAGCACCAAACCCTATGGTGTAACCACTCATTTTGTTTGTCTCGAAGAGACAATTCAAATGTATAGTGACACCACAGGGTTTAATGCACAAATAAAGATTTTAAGTTTTGAAATAATTCCCTTATCTGGAGCCCTGGCTACTATCCAATCAGACTATTCAGTTTCAACAGGTGCTCTTAATTCTAAATTTCTGATCAAATATAATTGGTTGAAATGTGTGGCCAAATAGAAAGTGTGTCTAAATAGAAACCAGTCAGCTCCGCCGAATAACTTAAAAAAATATTGTTGGCAGAGTTATGGCCCTTATCCATGACACTTCTTCTTATCAAGCTACATGTATTTCCATATGATTATTTATTGCGCACTCTGCTTTACTTTCAACCTGCTTTAAGTTATCATCTACTAAGATATAGATACTATTTCTTATATCTTACATGTTTATGACTATATAAAGTGGAATTATTTTCTTTAGAGGAGGAATAAATTAAAGGTGTAAAAAGGCAAATGTATGGGGTAATGGGTTAACATCAGTAGAACTGGAGTTATCTCAAAGACAAGAAAATATGACACTGGGAAATATCTCAAAAATGACATTGACCTTTGTAGGACATGACCCAAGTTATAAAGTTTCTAACTTTTAACAAAGTTATGGCTAAGATTAAAGTTGTGGACTGACAGACAAACAAATGGACAAACAGACAAAAAAGCAGACAGACAAAAACAATATGCCCCCAACTGCAGGGCATAAAAATATAGCAGACACCACCATATGCAACCTCATCAGCTGACCAGCTGACCTGAGTTCAGTTATGTAACTCTGCCAGTAGGAAATTTGGCTAGGGTCTAACTCTTATAATGCTGAATTGCTGTCTGCTATACATATTTTGAATGTGAATTATGACCTAGATATTTAACCGACCAGAACCATTTGAACAAACTAGGTAAAGGACATTTAGAAGTGTCACCATGCCAAATATCAAAGCTCTGGCCATATCAGTTTCAGTGGAGAAGACGTTTGAAATTTTCACTATATAACTCTATGTAAAACTGTGACCCCCGGGGCGGGCCAATTTTGACCCCAGGGGCATAATTTGAACAAACTTGAAAGAGGACCTGTAGATAATGTTATGTGCCAAATATCTAAGCTCTGGCCCTTGTAGTTTCAGACAAGAAGATTTTTTAAGATTTCCTTATTTTTTCACTTTGGTTGCCATAGCAACCAGAGTTCTATATTGTTTTCAATTCTTTGAACAAATTTGAAAGAGCTTGACCCAAGGAACATTCCTGTAAAGTTTGGTTGAAATCTGTTCAGCCGTTTAGGAGAAGATGTCATTTGAAGCAATTGTTAACGACGACGGACGACGGACGACGCACGACGACGGACACAGGGCCATCCCAATAGCTCACCTTGAGCCTTTGGCTCAGGTGAGCTAAAAAGTGCTCAACATACTGAAGGAGCTCTCTGATCAGTATCTACACTGTTAGCAGGACTCCAGAAAAGAGGAATTAAAGTACAATATGGAAATATATAAATATTTTCAAAATTTCTGCTTTATGTTCAAACTACCGTAAACCAATTGGTGTGGCTATACTTATAAGAATCGTCCCTCTTTGGATTTTTAGCAGTCTTAAAGATTTTAGTTTTCAAAATATCTGGAGCTCTGTGTTTGTCATAATTTCTCAGGGCTGCCATAAGTTGACATGAAAAATCCTAAGATTTCCAAATTTGCATTGTTCAAGTGCGATTTTACGAATCTTACCTTTATCCCATAGCCTGTTTCTAGTTTTGTTGACACATGGCTGCTTAAAGCAGGCTGGAAGTAAAGCAGAATGCGCCTTAAGGCGCATTCTGCTTTACTTTCAGCCTATTTTAAGCTACCATGTACTAGAAAAAATCCGAAGATTTAGGAAAAATCCGGAGAAATGGCAGCCATGATTTCAAACATTTTTATGACAATTTAACCTGTCCAGAGTCGTGAGAGGGCTGAGTAATATTGTATTAATTTAATGTATATCTTGGATTAACGCTAGCCTGTTTCTAGTGACCACTACAGCAATTTCTTGCCTTAACCCATTAGCCCATAAACACACCTTTTTACGCCTTTAAATTATTTCTAAACAGAAGAAACTAGTCCCAATTTTTGAGTATGCACAAGAGACAAACAAGAATGCGCGTTCAATAAACACTTATGCCCTCGGTGGCATCCTTGACAAAACATTCTGAATTTTTTCCAAGTCCAAATTAGGTCAAGGTCAAGGTCAAAATCAAGGTTGGGAATCTGAGTGGATTGGTAGTGATCCAAGGCAACAACTGTATAAGTATCAAAGCATTGTAGTCAGATATGCTGATGCTAGACGAAACGGTAAAATCTAGTTAACCAAGAAATAGCCCATTTAAAATATTTTAAGTCCAAATTAGGTCAAGGTCAAGGTCAAAATCAAGGTTGGGAATCTGAGTGGATTGGTAGTGATCCAAGGCAACAACTGTATAAGTATCAAAGCATTGTAGTCAGATATGCTGATGCTAGACGAAACGGTAAAATCTAGTTAACCAAGAAATAGCCCATTTAAAATATTTTAAGTCCAAATTAGGTCAAGGTCAAGGTCAAAATCAAGGTTGGGTGATATTGGTGGAAATGGAATGGTCCAAGGCAACAACTGTATAAGTATCCAAGCATTTGAGTAAGCCGTGTTGATGCTAGACGAAACAGTTAAATCTACTTAAAACTGTTTCGGACGGATGGAAGGACAGACGGACGCACGGACGGACAGAACCATTACTATATGCCTCCGCATCTATAGATGCCGGGGGCATAAAAATTCTACATTTTAGCAGAAGGAAGCTAAGTAAAGCAGGTTACTGAATGAAAATAAAATGCCCATGAAGGCGCATTCTGCTTCACTTTCAACCTGCTTTACGTGGTCACCTGTCTTCAAAAGTAGAAATAGGCTATAGGGTTATGGAAATATAAACACTGACAACAGAACCTAATTTTTATTGTACATTTACATGTACAGGGCTGCCATTTCTCCGGATTTTTCCTAAATCTTCAGATTTTTTTCTAATTAATGGTAGCTTAAAGCAGGCTGAAAGTAAAGCAGAATGCGCCTTAAGGCCAGTCTGCTTTAAGTAGGCATGTGTCAGCGAAACTAGAAGCAGGCGATGCCCGGGTAAAGGTACGATTCGTAAAATTACACTTGAAAAATGCAAATTTGGAAATCTTAGGATTTTTCATGTCAACTTATGGCAGCCCTGCATGTATATTAAATCTCTTGCGGAAATGTTGCTGGATCAGCAGCCTTTATCTACTCAAATATGTTTTAAGTTCCAAAATTTACTACTGTTATGGCACATTCTGCTTTACTTTCAGACTGCTTTAACCCTTTCCCACATAGCCTGTTTCTTGTATTGAATATAGATGTCCTCTTAAAGCAGGTTGAAAGTAAAGCAGAATGCGCCTTAAGCGCATTCTGCTTTACTTTCAGCCTGCTTTAAGCTATCATCTGCTAGAATATAGAAAATATTTTGTATGATACATATTAATGACTGCATAAATTGGAACTATTTTCTTCAGTGAATGAATAAACTTAATGTGCTAAAAGGCGCTTCTATGGGGGAAAGGGTTAAGCTACCATCTGCTAGGATATTTTAAGAACATAATTATTTTGGCACAAATTTATGACTCTAAATATTATAACTATTTTCTTCAGTGTAGCCATAGGAATAGATTTATAGGCGAAATTTGGCGCATTAATGGGGTAATGGGTTAAGTGCTCATGATTTATAGTCATGAGTGGATAATCCCTATCTATTTCCTGAAACTTGACTAAACTAACTGATATCTTCATAAACTATTCACACTGAAGAACAGGATTTGATTGGAGTGATTTGATTGTAGTGATTTGGAGTTTGACATCCCTGTGGCTCTTCTCCTGTCTAATATTGACTTACCAGTGTATAACCCTTTCACCCAATAGAAGCCCCTTTCAGCTAATATGATTTATTTTGCTGACGAAAATACAGTAGAACCCCTCTATTACGACCACTAAATTGTGTCAAATATTAGTTGTTTAAGACAGGTGGCTGTTTAAAGCAATGTGAAAGTGAAACAGAAAGCTCCTATAGGAGCTTTCTGTTTCACTTTCACATTGCTTTAAGCTGTCACCTGTATTTTATACAGATAATTAGCCTTCTTTTTAGTGGTCGTAATAGAGAGGTTCTACTGTAGTTCCAATTTAATCAGTCATGAATATATATATTATGGGGAATATTTTCTATATTCTAGCACATGATAGCTTAAAGCAGGCTGCATTCTGCTCAGAATACTTTCAGCCTGCTTTAAGTGGTCACCTATCTTCAATACTAGACATAGGCTATCAGGTAAAGGGATAAAACACCGCCCATTATGGCTAATATAATGAGGAAAACTTTCCTCATGACACCACACAGAATTCAGCATGCTTTAACCCAGTACTCCATAAATACAACGTTTTACGTCTATATTTATGCTTCCACTTATGAAAATAGTTCCATTCATGACTATGTACCAAAAGAAATATTTTCTATATGCTAGATTGTAGCTTAAAGCAGGCTGAAAGTAAAGCAGAATGTGCCTTAAGGCGCATTCTGCTTTACTTTCAACCTGCTTTAAGTGGTCACCTATCTTCAATATTAGAAACAGGCTATAAGGGAATGGGTTAAGTTCTCAACTGAATAGGTACTTGGAAAATCCTTTATATTCCATGTTCAGAACTTCTTAGCTAAGGGCTAATTTTCTTGGTGCATGAACAATTTGAAGCATTGGCATATTTATGCGGTAAAGGGTTAAACGGGAAGGACTAAGGTATCTGCCACTGTACATGCCAATACTGCCGCACATGAATACTCTGTCGAATGGTCCCTTAAACCTGCTTATACTATTTATCTAACAAGTTTATCTAATAAATGGCAAACACTTAGACATGACATATGTTTCCATCTTTATGTTATGTTGTATGTTATAATCATCATCACATTAACCTTCTAAATACTGCAAACCAGTACAGTAAAACCTCACTATTACGACCACTAAATTATGTTAATTATTAGGGCGTTTACGATAGGTAACCGCTCAAAGCAAGGTGACAGTGAAACAGAAAGCTCCTTTAGGAGCTTTCTGTTTCACTGTCACCTTGCTTTAAGCTTTCTCCTGTCTATTATACACTCAATTGGCCTTCGTTTTAGTGGTCATAATAGTGAGGTTTTACTGTACTTATCAAGTATACATGACTTTTGTATACTCTTTACCAGATCGAGCCTTATATACAAACTCTATCATTTGGATTCTGCCACTACTGTCCTTTAGTATTGAAGACATGTGACCGCTTAAAGCATGTGCATGCTGCTTTACTTAAACCTGCTTTAAGTCGTCATCTATCTTAAGTACATGTACTTGGAAACAGGCTATGGGCTTAATCGGATTAACCCTTCTCATGATGAACAACTTAACTATTACATTGGCTCATAAAATAAGGAAAAAAATCCACGAGAAAAAAGTCCTTGCCCAGGTCAGAAAATTCTTAAGGAGCTGTCTAATCTGGGTCTACACTGTTTTGAAAGTGTTAAAATATGATTATAGCATGGGAAGGGTAGACATCTTCCCCAGTAGTTTGTCCAAGGCTTATCAAATCATTTAACTCTTTGCATGCTGGGTAATTTTTTCATTTGTAAAAATTGTTTGTCTGCAACTGTTCTAAAAATAGAATTTTCTAAACTTCTTTTCAAAACAAGACCAGAGTGTCAAACAGTTTGGATCCAGATGAGACGCCGCGTTACGCGGCGTCTCATCAGGATCTAAACTGTTTGCAAAGGTAAGCACTGTGGGGACATATCCACCGCTAGCATGCAAAGAGTTAATCATCTCTCTCTCACCTGGAACTCTCAGCTGAACTATTTCAACACTGAGTTGAACTCAATGTCATCTGCTGAAAATATCATCCGCTGCAATTTTTACCTCTGTTCTCGACAAGGCTTCTAATTTAAGAAGCAGTAAACTTAACAAATCTACTATTTTCTCACTCATTTCAGCACCAAATCCTATGGTGTTACTTAAGAAAAAAAATAAATTCATACCAGTGTTTTATCGTGCAATCAAACACTGATAGGAGTTTAGATGCGTAGTAATTTAATCACAAGGCCGCAGGCGCAGTGATTTAATTACAAGCATCTCAACGACTACCAGTGTTCGATTGCACAATAAAACACTGATATTAATTTATAATTTCGACTCTTTCACTTCAATTTAACCACATTTTGCACCGAAGCAACGGTGCTACATTTCTTGGCGTACGCATTTTCTAAGCCACATGACATCACATTAAGATGTTAGAAGGCGTGAGTGTTTTATTGAGAATTCAAACACTGATAAGTCTCTTCTTTGTTTACAGAGGGGCATGCGCGAAGTGTGTTAGAATTAGGAAATAATAAATTCATACCAGTGTTTTATCGTGGCAAAAAAACACTGGTAGGAGTTGAGATGCGTAGTAATTAAATCACGAGGCAATGACGTAAAAAGGCATATTAATTTTATTATTACTTGATTTCGATTATGGGGTAATGGGTACACAAGGCCTGAACGATATCAGAACAATATTGAAGGTTGATCTCTTGTTCTGTAGTTGACATTTTGTTTAGTTTTATCCATTGACTCAAAACAATATTATTTTACTTACTGATGAAGACTGTGCGATACCATTGAAATATCCTAAGTAAGTAAAATAAATGTTCTGAGTCAATGGATTGAACTAAATATATCCTTTCCACGCCCATAACGTGGCAAATTCAGGGCTCCAGATAAGAGGTAGTTTTTTCAACAAATCCCACATTTTCTCACTATTTTTAGCACCAAATCCTATGGTGTTACTACTCATTAGAATCGTCTCGAAGAGACGATTCTAATGAGTAGTGACACCATAGGGTTTAATTCAGAAACAAAGATTTTAGTTTTTGAAAAACTACCCTTATCTGGTGCTCTGAAATTTTGGCTTCTGTAGAATGAAAAGTTATCATTCACACATTGCATTGGAAGACTTTTCTAAACGGCCAGGATGGGCACTTCCTAATTCTTGAATATCAATGATCTCCTGCAAAATGTGACACTTTCAAGCATTGAAAATAGATCAAGACACAAATTTGCAAGATTGGAAAAATGTAAATGCCAGAGGGGCCAAAACTGTCCATCTTTCTACTTTCGGTTTAAAATGTATGCAATCTTTTTTGTCAAAAAACAAAATAACAGCTCTCATGCTGGAATTCAGTAACTCTGTCATGTCAACTGAACGCTCAAAAAGCTCAATAAGCTCAAACTAAGCTTTTTTTAACTTAATTGTGTGATGTGCAAAAACTTTCTAAACATAGTGCCTCTACAAATAGATTGTTATTTTCGGTTTTGACACGTCAGAGATGTCGAAATGTAGCGGTTATACTGAAAATGAGCTCTAGATAAGTCTGGTAGTGTCTGTGTTATGTGTACAAAATTGTCACACTTCCTCATAAAGGATATATAAGAACAGTTTGTAAAATACTTCAATACAAGTTTACAGGGTTGCTTAAGGTTTAAACCAACAAAACTTACTTGTCTTATAACACTGTTAGAACTGTCAGAAAAACTTCCATCTGAGCGTTTGGGGAATTTGCCCTTCATTCTCTTAGGTCCTTTTCCCTGTAAAAATATAAACATGAAATGAGAAACTTAATTTGCATTCTGCAGTGATTATTTTAGAAATCAGATGAATGAGTCCTCAGAATGCACATTCTATTAAACAAAGGGTCCTTGAGACAATTATTGAGTCCTTGAGGTGAATAATAAACCCAATTTAATATCCCATAACTTATTTCAAGTTTTGAAGACAGGTGACCACTTAAAGCATGTTGAAAGTAAAACAGAATGTGCCTTTAAAGGCACATTCTGCTTTACTTTCCACCTGCTTTAAGCTACTAATTAGCTTATGATCGAGTTATAGGTTAATGAGGGCCAGAAAAGCTATGGGTCCATGGGACTCGCAACTTATTAGAAAATGAGTCCCTGGCAAATTTAATGAGTATAGGACTAGGGATGCGCAGGTAAAATTATCACTAATTCTTACATTGATAAATACCAGGAAAGGTGCTCTTGTCTATTATCATTATTGACCAAGTTTGCATGCCTATATTAACTGCAAATCACAGAATAACAAGGCAGACAAAATGTAGACCAAGATTTGCCACCCTTTAATATGGGCTTGAAGTGACGTTATTTTTAACTCTTTCCTCCTGTGTAAAGCTCGTAAATCAAACTTTATCAGGTGGCTGCTTAAAGCAAGATGAGAGTAAAATAGAAAACTCTCAAGTGCTGGAGTTTTCTGTTTTACTCTATCTTGCTTTCACCCTTTATTTCATATATACACCTTTAAATGCATTTAATCTATTCCTCCAGTGAAGAAAATAATTCCATTTCATACAGTAATGAATGTGCAATTAACCCATTACCCCTGTTTCTAGTTTTAAAGAAAGATGATTACTTAAAGCAGGTTGCTGCTTGCATTCTGCTTTACGTTCAGCCTTCTTTAAGCTACTATCTGCTAAGATATAGAAAATATTTCTTATAATACATGTTAATGACTGTATAAAATTCAAGCATTTCCTTAAATGGAGGAATAGGTTAAAAGAGTAAAAAGGTGTATGTATTTGGTGAAGGGTTAATGAAAGAAATATTCCTATATCCTTGCAGATGGCAGCTTCAGGACATTCTGCTTTACTTTTAACCTTATTTAAATGGTTGTCTTATCTGTCTTCAAAGCTAGAAACAGGCTATGGAGTAAAAGGCTAAGCTGTCAAATATGTTAACTCTTTGACCCCTAGTCACGCATATATGCGTCGTTTGCAGACAGCATACTGGTGAGGAGTTTACTTGTCCTCTGCAAACAGTGTAGACCCAGATCAGAGGGCTCCTTAAGGAGCCCTCTGATCAGGGTCCACACTGTTTGACATTTTGACATATTTTGTAAAAATCAACCCTAAAAAGTTATAAATGGACTAGACTAAACTGAAAACTAGAATTGTCCATTTTGGGTTTCAGGGAGGAAAGGGTTAACTCCATCAAAGAGTAGTCAATTTTGGTGCTTATAGGTTAGATAAAGGCATCAGGAAGCGGACATGTGCAGTATTTCTTCAGGACATTGGCAATATTTGTTCAAACGAGCCAATTAAACAATTTCAACCTCACAGCATGACAGTCTGCCTCACTAATAGTCAACACCTGAAATTTCGTCACTTTAGTGTAATAAGGCATTCAGTAGATCTATCTATGATTACCATGATTCAAGTCAAACAGCTAACAATTGGCAAAATATGATCAACAAACAAGCAAATATAATATTTATGAGATTTTGACTCTATTTTTAAAAATAATAATTTTGATGCAATAATTTGGCAGCAAATTGCATAAAGCAAGACAGCGGTAAAACAGAAAGCTCCTAAACAGAAAGCTCCCAGCTGTTTAAATATTAACCCATTACCTCATAGCCTGTTTCTAGTTTTGAAAATAGGTGACTTCTTAAAGCAGGTTGAAAGTAGAGCAGAATGTGCCTTAAGGCACATTCTGCTTTACTTTTAACCTGCTTTAAGCTACTAACTGCTAGAAAATAGATAATATTGCTTATGAAACATATTCATATATGTATAAATTGGAACTATTTGCTTCAGTGGAAGAGTATGTTACGAGGTGTTAAAAGGCGTATTTATGGGGTAATGGGTTAACACACCTGTATTAACACTTTCCTCTTAGGGCACCTCTTCTCCAATTAAGCAACACACATGATAATTCAATGGTTGTGTTGAATACAGAAGGCAGCTAGAAATAAGATAAAAGTAAAGCAGAACCTATAATTAATTGTTTTGCTTCACTTATATCTAGCTTTAACCCATTACCCCATAGCCTGTTTTTAGTTATGAAGGTAGGTGCCCACTTAAAGCAGCTTAAAAGTAAAGCAGAATGCACCTTGAGGCGCAGAATGCACCTTGAGGCGCATTCTGCTTTACTTTCAACCTGCTTTAAGCTATTGTCTGTTAGAATATAGAAAATATTTCTAATGATTTTTATTTGTAACAATAACAGTATAAATTGGAACTATTTTCTTCACTAGAGGAACAAGTTAAAGGCGTATTTATGGAGTAATTGGTTAATTGGACATCTAATTTGTTTGTATGTTCGAATATAAACAAACAGTTACACTCTGACAACATCTAAAATATTATCTATACGATGTACAAATGTATACGGAAAATGGGCATCAACTGCAGCCTACTTCTTGCTTTACATCGACTAATATCAAGGCTTCGGATAAGTGGAGTATTTCAAAAACTAAAATCTTTATTTTTGCATTAAACTCTATATATGGTGTTACTACTCATTAGAGACGATTCTTATGAGTAGTAACACCATAGAATTTGGTGCTAAAAAGTAAAATGATTTGTTCAATTTACTTCCTGTTATGTGGAGCCCTAGATATGTGGGTCCTGTGTGTGCTGTTGACAGGGCTACACGAGCCCAGCATCAGCTGACTTCAGCCTGCAAACGATGCCACCTTAATGCATCTACTTCTACTTTAAACACTCGCGCGCTACCAAACATTCACGCGCACTACAGGTGAGCGAAGAGGTGTAACCGAAATACTACCTACAACAAGAACTGGGTCTATTTATAAACACTGCACCTGGGAAACTGGGGGCATAGCTCTCTGTTGCTGTCAAGCTTCCGTGTGTGGGACCCGCCAAAATTTTGGCCATCCCTTAATTCTAGACTTCATTGGAGCCAATGTCGGAGTTGTGTGTTGGTTTTACATGGTAGAAATAGGGAGGGGTTATCACAGTCCTTATATGTCCGCAATTACTGAACACAAATTGCAGTGGCTGGTTTGTCAATTCCAAGTAGCAATGGTGGCCATTTGCCAAGGGTGAGAATCTTTGAAATCGAAAGGAAAACGGAGTTGACTTACCATGTAGGCGTTTGATACATTTTCATGAAAGAGCATTGTAGAACTAAATACCATACATTATTTGCAGCATCCAATGACACCAAACAGTTTTACCCGAGCTGACGCATATTGTCGCTTGCATTGATTTTTTCAAACATATTCACTCTGGCACACGATACATTTACGATTCCCTTTCGACTCTCCAATTAATAACTTCAGATAAATATTGTAACATCCAATATGATTGGTCCATCGATTATTCACCAGCTGCTGAATCATTAAGGGAGACGACCAGTGCTAAATTAGTCCGCGAGTTATCAATATTTATACAGTTGTCTTTCTTTGTTTTCGTCACGGCGAATACTAAGTTGAGCTGCAACATGAAATATTTATAAAATTGAAACGTTTGGACATGGCAAATACTGTAGACATAGATAAAGTAAAGTAAAACAGAGATTCACTAGACTAGCATGGTGTTCCAATCTGTGTTGTATTAATATTTGGCATATTTTGACCATTCAAAAGTAATATCTAATAACAAAGCAATTTATGTGTTTATACAAAATGTAGTACTTTTTTCCGTTGCAGATTTACATTGCGCGGTGTCCTATCCGTAGGATGTCTTTACTTTATCAGTATCAAGTAGGAGGCCTTTACTTTTTTCTCTCACTCTGTACGTACATTTATAAATATGAGCTCATGTGAAGCGCATTTGAACGCAAGCCCCTGTGCGAAAATATTGTTATATAAATCTGGTAAAATACCGGTAGTAATATTAATAATCTGCATCAAAACTGTTTGCAAAGTTTAATACAGCCGCGCTAAGTATGCTAGTTTTAAGGTTAATCGGGGGTATTAAATTTTAACGTCCCTATCAGGGCTGCCATTTCTTCGGATTTTTCCTAAGTATTCGGATTTTTATCCTAGCAGATCGTAGCTTAAAACAGGCTGAAAGTAAAGCAGAATGCGCCTTAAGGCGCATTCTGCTTTACTTTCACCCTGTTTTAAGCAGGCATGTGTCTTCAAAACAAGAAACAGACTATAGGGTAAAGGTTCGATTAGTAAAATTGCGTCTGAAAAATTAAAATTTGAAATCTAAGGATTTTTATTATCAACTTATGGCAGCCCTGTCCTGTATCGATCACTGATTGACCCAGTGTATACAGTATGGAGTTCTGTAAAGACAGCGAGGGGACTGCTCCATTGGTCTTCTATTGAGTCGTCGCTTCATACAGAATGTAAATATTTTTTTCAGTCAAATCAGAGAGATTAGATGAATCTATATTTAAGAGCTCCTGGCCAAATGAACAAACTGAACATCCCTGTTATAATAGGTTTACAAGGTATACAGGGATATCGCATATTGATGATTTTTACAAATCAGTCGGATTCAAATCATTTGATACTTAGCTTGTATTTTCGTTGTAACAGGGAACAGAAAGGTAAGATCGACTATATATGTCAACATTCTTCAAGATGTCAATATGTTAGTAGCGGTTTAGTTACCTGGCGGTAAAGGGGCCGTCACACCATAACGTTTTGGTCAATCATTGTTCTCTGAAAGTTTCAGTCGTTCTTTTTAGCACAGATCTTAGGCTTTTGTCACGACCAGCAGCTTTTTCACATTTTTTCTATGAAACTTCTTTGAAAATCAGGGCTTCCATTTCTCCGGATTTTTCCTAAATCTTCGGATTTTTTCTCCAGTACATGGTAGCTTAAAACAGGCTGAAAAAAAAGCAGAATGCGCATGTCAACAAAACAAGAAAAAGGCTATGGGGTAAAGGTACGATTCGTAAAATCGCACTTGAAAAATGCAAAGTTGAAATCTTAGGATTTTGCATGTTAACTTATGGCAGCCCTGGAACATGGATCAGATGCCAAAACACTAGCCATCTATGAAACTTCTCTGAAAATAGATCAGATGCCAAAACACTTGACATCTAATCCAGGTCCATGACTTTTGATCCAAATAACTTGTATATAGAGGGTCATATATCCAGATCGGGCACCGACTTCCTTACCGGGAACCCAATCTAAGTCTATACGTTCTACACATTATCTCCCTTATTATCTTGTTTGATACATGTATATGCATGTTTTTATTATGTTAAATATGATATTTATTGCATGCATTTACAAATATTAATTACTGTCTGTGCTTATGTTATATTGTTACAAATAACTGACGTAAAATAAAAGTTGTCTATGTCTTAAACCTATTATCCAATAGACTGTTTAGAGCATGTTGAAAGTAAAGCAGACTGTGCATTAAGGCCCAGTCTGCTTTACTTTCAGCATGCTTTAAACCTATATCATTTGCTAGAATATATATTAAATATTTCTTTTTGTATATTTTTGGCTGTATGAATTTGATATATTTTCTTCAGTGTATGACTAAATTAAAGGCGTTAAAAGGCGTATTTTGTTGTAATTGTTTAAAACGTCTGCTCGGGACGTCCCAACCATTATCAGGACTACTGG